>OX375769.1:4881691-6085883 GCA_947359385.1 Chesias legatella | reverse complement strand
AAGGTAGGCTTAAACACTGAACATATCTGCTACTGCTAAGCCAACTTAGGTCGATGAGGCCACTGACATGTGCCTAATCAGCAATGCCATAGATTAATTAGTCCAACTGATACTTTTGGTACCGAAGTAACAGTGTCCATTGAAGCGAAACAATACTAAATTGGTAGGTACTTGTAAAAGTACAAAGACGTCAAAGAACTCAACAAGCAAGGTTAATTACAGTCATATAGAATTCTTTTCATCGTAAAGCATCTTCAATTCAACAGTAGGATTGACGTCACGACGGGAGATAACGACAGTACTTATCGAGAGCAAACAAACACGCGTGTCTGTACGATATCGCGTTATCTGCCGATAAACACATCCTAGTTCACAGTTTTAGGTAGTAGGTCCATCAGTCTATGTTACATTATAACGGGCTAGTTTTAGACATTTTTAGATTGTCACCTTACAATATCTGCTGCACAAAAAGAGCATAATATGTAATGGCGAGGAAATAACCGCACTTAACAGATTCAGAATGGATAAGACGACGTACAGGGTGACCGCCAGCAAGCACAACGTAGATAACAGGCAGTCTCTGACGCAAATCTCCAAAATAGATGACGCATTTGCGTCAAGCATACATTTTTCAAGCAGAGCAAATGAAGCGCGTGCCATACATATGATTTCCTGGCAACATATATTCGCCAGACTTACATGTAGATACCGATCACGCATCCTCGTAGTGATCGGGCTTTCTTTATTTTGCCAAGCGAATCGCAATGCTTCAAACTGTCGGTTACCGTGCAATGCGATATTTGGATCTAGGCAGGCGTGAACATGCATATAAAACTAATCTCTCACATAAAATATGGCGTAATAGAAAAACGCTCCATCTGTCATTGAGAATTTTACTTTCACTATTACAAAATAGAGACTTTAATAGTGACGCAAGTATGAAATTGCCGATCGCTCGCTATTTTTGGTGACATTATCTTCGTTCGTGCGTAATTCCATAAAAAAATCTATGGTGAAACTGGCCATCACCTTGGTGCTAAGGCGGCTCGAAAAAAGTTAAATAATAAAAACAACGAGATGCGTGCATCCGGAGGCAAGGTCGATGCCGCGGTATTTCTGGACACGGTAAGCCGGACTCCGCTCGCAAGCTGAATCACCGATTGATAGAGTTATGTGCCATGGAACATTTAGTTAACGTTTCCACTTTATCTAGCCTACTGCAGTACGGCCCTTGGCTGCTACAAGATAATATATTTAAAAGGAATTACTAATAAGAAATAGTGAATATTACAGAAAAATTCGTCAGGGAATTTACCACGGTAGATATAATGAGTTAACGGTTTGCAAATCCTAAAAATAAGGCAAGAAAGTTGTCATTATGAATGACTAACAATGGTTCTCATTGACAAAACGACGATTTCTCTCGACAATTACATGGAAATAATGAACCGGTTTGTTTACTAGACGTGACTCTATCACATCAAAGCGAACACGCACTCCATAAAACTGTAGCGAAGGCCGAGGGCGGTTGTCCTGTTATTTCGGTGCATTCATTCAGCGGAGCGTCCTCGTTGAAGCATTGCCGACATTTGTAACGCAGACACAAGCCTCAACTACGTCCCTATTAATAGAAACGTAAGCCCTGAAATCAATGTAATGGCCAGTTAGAAAGTCAACTCATGACTCACTGACGACGGTGCCACAGTATTCGGCCAATGACCCACTTTTGTGCCGTAGACTAGTATTAAATAAGTTAGAAGTCTACTCTGTGGGTAACGCCTCTTGGAGCAGGAATATTAAAAACGATCCTATGAATATATTGTTAGTGGTAATGGATTCCATTGAAATCAATAGCTTTTGAATTAATATCTAGTATATCATCCAAGAAAGACCGAAGTATTACTACGACTATCTAGACTAGGTAATCCTATAGTGCGTTTATCTCAATGTCAAGTAGAGTTAAACGAGTTAAACGCCCTATCCAATTCCAGGTATAATCAATAAACGAATATTTATGTACTGCTCGGAATGTTAGAAAGCTTTCATTTGAGAGTCACGGGATGATCTTCAACGCGGATGTTGGCAGTTAGTTACTACCAAATCGATAAGCTTCTAATTAATATCTAGGGTCTAAGGACAGATCCATACAAGAAAATAAGGGTTATCTAGACTAGATAATTATTTGATATTGAGATATATGCACTATGCAGTTCCAGCTTAAATTAAAAAGCGAATATTTATAGTTCTAAAAACAGCTCGAGGAGTTATCTTTAATCTGAGAGATACGGAATGTCATCTTCGACGCGAATGCTTGCAGTCAGTTACTAACATATATATAACGACCTCTTGGTGACATTTGCATGTTTGCTTTCCATTCAGGTTTCGATTTATTTGGGACATTTGTGACGGCATTATCAGTTCTAATTCATTGCTCACGAAACTGATTATTTTATTTCCTTCCTTACGCTTTAGCTTTATTTAGGGCCAATTGTAGAAACTTTGATTGTATGGCTTAATAGGTATTTGTTCACAAATCTTGATTTCGCTATTGAATGATGTTTTGGAATTGTTTGCTTATAAACAGTTCCATAATAGCAAGGCCCTATAAGTTTTACGTACCCACATAAATGTAGGCGTTCAAATATTTCAAACTTTCCTTATGAAATGTTGAAAGTAATAGTTAAACAAATGTGTATTGTTTTGCCGAAAAGGTTATAATCAAAATTTCTCAATTTCAGACTTTCAAGGATTTCAGTTTTAGCAGAGAAATGACCCCGATTTTTAACTTAACTTTAACTAAGTTAACAACGTCACATATGATCCTACAGGATAGAATTCGAAATTTCAGGGTAATATTTGTTTTTTCCTGATAGCAAGTCACGATTTAAATAGTACTAATGTACTATAGTTTCAAAAAACCAAGGTTTGTTTCATATATTGTCATATATCATTATTTACGTAATGAGGACGTCGACAAAGTAATCGTTTTAATTTTTTTGTATACTTAGCCATAGTATGGGGATGACCTGATTCGTTTTGCCTGTGTAGGAAAATGTAGTAAATATCTACATTTGAGCAGAATCAGCAAAAAATTCAACCACAGTCCTAAAGGGACAGAAACAACTAATCAACACTGAGTAAATATTGAGTGATAAACACCAAGATTACATTTTATTTATGGAACTGCTACGTTTTTAAGACTAAGTAGTATGAAGGGATACTTGAAAATCTTTCACTGCATTTTCACACACCGTCAAACGCGTTATGTACGAAACAAGTTGCATTATTCTATAGCAGTAGAACCACAGCATGCGCAGTGTCCATCCCGGGAAGTACTGTCACCATACAAGCTAATGCCGCTATGCAGTAGCTTGTACCGACACCCAGCCGGTATCGGTAAAATTACAGAAACATTGGGACGATCCATCTTCCAAGTGTCTAGAATCACGGGCGCAATGCGATGCTTAGGCCATAAGGGAATTACAGAAGGACTGATTTAATTAATAGAACTGCTACATATTTATTTAGTAGTAGCTCTGGTTATAGAAAGGGAGGTGGCGCTTAGAATCAATTGGCATAGGTATCTTCTCTTCCCTTTTCATATTTACGTAAATATATCATATGAATTATTAACCTTATTGATGAGACATTAGTTTTTAAATGCTTATCTCTTAGACATATTGAAGTCTTAAGAGGGAATTAACTAGGGGCGTTAATGAGTAGTACGTACCGAATTTATTACAGCTACCAAGAGGTCGTCTCGACCTATCGGTAGTTACCTACATAGAAAAACCTAATTGAGGAAAATAGTTTATATAAAATGATGTAGGTATTGGGCATATTACATTTATAATAGGTAGGTAAGTAACATTCGGTAGCGATCGTGTCTAAAGAGACCTCGCAAATCGGAAAGTAAAAAAATCGTCTGATACCAATTTGATGAAGATAATCACTGGTTTTGAAATGATGTAGGTACCTGGTAATACTCGGTGTCTAGTATTGCTAAAGGTCGGTAATTGAGTTTACATACATACATACATACGTAGGTATATTATTTTCACTCACCTCAGTCTTCGTTATTCGATGTCGTGCTAACTTAACGACGGCAAAATTTCCCTTGCCAATGGTCCTCTCGATGTCGTAAAAACCCACCCTAATGGGGGTTTTCGCAGGACGATCGCGCTCCGCCATTGTAGCTTATAAAATCCTCAGATTTACAAAGGACTCATCAGCATTGCACAAAAAAAAGAATCTTTATTAATCCATTTCACTGTATTGTTTATATCCATTGGAGATAATACCTCCGCTCACTTTACAACGATCTATGTAAACCAGGAATACTGAAGTTATCTACGTCTACACATTGTTATATTATGCTACTTTTACTACGCAATCACGCATAACGCTGGATATTATTCATACACTGAAGTAAATAGGCATTATCAAAAGTGCATTACGCGAGAGTAGCACCTCTAAGGTTCGGGTGTGTCAACAGACGCGCACTAACAATCAGTTCAGTTAAACACGACAAGTTTTGTGTACAAAAAAATATTTACAGTGATTATAGTATCGCGTAGAGGCGGCGTGTGCTCACTGAGGGCTCGGTGTACGTGACGCCGCGCGCCGCCGCCTCGCCGGCTGTCAACCGGGTACTGAACTCGCTCGCTCGGTCGCTCGCGTCGATCGAGTTGAACACTCGACACTCGTGGAGCTGCCTACCTGCGGTCGCAACACGCGCGCGCTTTCAGCCCGCCCGGCCCGCGCCCCGCCGCGCCCGCCCGTGCCCGCCATATTGGTTCTCCTTATGACGTCAGCGCTCAGCGGTGTGCCTGTACTGTAGCTGTGTATCCACCACCTCTACACCGAACATATCCATCTACACATCGAAAACCTGCAATTGCGACGGTACAACTAAGCGGGCATTTGGCAAAAAATCTCGATCGATTTCTAAAGACTTGACTTCGAGCTCTACCTGTGAATACTACCCGTCACGTGCGCCCATGTATCATAATGCGATATACCAACATCTACATACATTTAGACGCAATAGGCACATGCATTATAAATAATGTACTTATACGGCTTACAATTTATCATGTATGAAGCATAACAAACAATAAGTCGCAGGTTCGATCCATATTCATGACAAATATATCTCTGATTAGTTCTCAGGCGTTGGATGTTTATATTGTGGTCTGTTTAGATGCTGCCCCTGCGACACTGTAAGTGAGAACTTAGTGCAGGTTCGTATAAGTGGAATGTGTTATTGAAATAAGTTTATCCACGAACAAAGAAAATCGGACCAGTTTCCCAGTGACCACTGCTCAGAAGGAGATTGGTTTATATTTATATCTTAGGAAGCTCTAAATTGACACAATAAACAGAGACGAATAGAATGAGACAACACTGAGACTCTAGAAAGAAACAAAGTGACTGCTGCCAATACCTGTCTCTATCTGTAGGTCTGTAGTCACGAGGGCTCCGTGTCCCAAAACGAAAACTCTGATATTTTTTTGGGCCCTTCCAGAAATAGGGAACTTTTAGGAGCAGGTATATTTCACTCTTCTCCTCAGGTCTTTTGTGTTTTGTAATTAAATATATAATTAAAAATTTCAGGAAGACTTTATTATAATAATAACAATATAATAAAACAATATTAATTTTATGTTTTAAATAGGCCTGGGTTTTCAAAGTACGAAAAACCCCGACCTAATACCATATACAGGGTTACAGGAAAAGTCGTGCTAGATCCGTTAAGGGCGTGGAGTACCCATCATTTCTGACTTATTTCACTATGAAACACCCTACCCTAAACTTAACCCTTTTCGAGATATTCGACTTTTAATTTTTTATTGAATATTGCCGATTTTTAGGCTACGAAATTTATTTTTGTTTATTTTGTGTATCTTATTATTATTATTATTGCATTTTTACATGTGTAATAAGATGCTTTAGGACATCAATCATTAAAATAGTGCATAAGTTAATTGAATAGACCGTAGTAGACAAGTGAAAGTAAAAAAATAAAAAATATATTAGCAAGCTTATTTTTCTCTAAGGGATATCTAAAAAAAATATTATGACACTTGTTCGGCAGATATTTTTTAAAATATCTACGTTTCATCAGCTATCTAACGAGGTATAATAATCTAGGGTTTTATTCAAATGCATTGGAAAAAAATTAGTTTCATAGGCGACAGTGGAGAAGAAAATTTATACTTAGCCCTAAAAAGTAAAATAAAACATTAGGTATGCATGAAATGTCATTTATTAAAGGTTTTCACACAACTTTTTCTTATTCTACAGTTCATGTTCAACATGGCCGCCTCTATTTCTGAAACATTGTCGCATCCTTCTACGGAGACCAGTCTTCACTACTCCAGTGGTCAACGTGGTCCTCATTTTATTTGCTGCATCCACAATCCTTTCTCTTAAGTCTTCCACAGACAAAACTGGATTCGGCTCGCTGTACACAAGACTTTTCATGCACCCCCATACATGAAAATCCATGGGGGTTAGGTCCGGACTTCTTGCTGGCCATGGCAACGGCCCACCTCGTCCTATCCATTTGTTTGGATAATTTGTGTCCAGCCAGTCTCTGACACTTCTCCTGAAATGGGCAGGGCAGCCATCGTGTTGGAACCACATGTCCCTGATCAGGTTGAGTGGCAGATCATCCAGCAAATCACTCAAGTCTGCTCTCAGGAAATTTTCGTAGCTTTCCCCATTTAGATTATCCGGGAGAAAGTAAGGTCCAATCAAATGATTAGAGATAATGCCCATCCACACATTCACGCTGAATCTTCGTTGGGACCCTTTCACTCTTTTCCTATTGGGATTCCTTAGTTCTTTTGGGGCCCAGTAATGGACGTTGTGATAGTTGGTTATGCCATCTTTATCAAATTTGGACTCATCCGTCCACAAGATATTTCTTAGAAAATCTGGGTCTTCTACGTCAGCATTTAGCATAAATCTGCAAAAGTCCAATCTTCTCGCGGGGTCTCCTTCTTCAATAACGTGTACCGGCGTGTAATGGTACGGGTATAGGCCAGCAGTATGCACTGTAAACCACACTCTCCATTGCGAAAGTCCCAGATCACGGGCAACAATATTAGTGGAAGTAGTCGGATCCGCTCGAAAGCGTTGCACTATCTCATTGTCCTGTTCTTCGTCGTCAATTCGTGGTCTTCCCATGTCTGTATTTCGTCTCAAAACAGAGCCAGTTTCTTTAAGTCTTCGATAAACTCTGTCAAAACAGGCCACATCCGGCACTCGACGACCGGGGTAGCGAGTTATGTATTCGTTACGAGCTTGCGCAGACACACAATCGCAGTATCCGTAACAAATAAGCATATCAGCATATTCCTCAGGTGTGTAGGACGTCATCTTCAACACTTCCGTATCACAGGTACAAATCAGAGTCCGGTTAACAAGCACAGTAGTCACAAATCAGAAGAAATAATCCAGAATCACAGCCAAGTCGAGAAAAAGAGCAAAACGATATCACATCTACTATGTACGAAGCACAAAAGCAGACTGACAACCAAAACAATACCCCCTGTTGTATTCCCAGCTCTAACCGGTCTCTACACTTTTTCTTTCATTCGCACCTACATAAATCGTCACTTGTCTCGCTCTCTCGGTGCGTCTTAACTTGAAGGAAAATAGGCGCGGGACCGTTAGAACTGCTACCTGGAGCGTCCCAACTACTTTTTTCCACGAAATGTAATACAAACCCTAGATTGTTAGACCTCGTTAGATAGCTGATGAAACGTAGATATTTTAAAAAATATCTGCCGAACAAGTGTCATAATATTTTTTTTAGATATCCCTTAGAGAAAAATAAGCTTGCTAATATATTTTTTATTTTTTTACTTTCACTTGTCTACTACGGTCTATTCAATTAACTTATGCACTATTTTAATGATTGATGTCCTAAAGCATCTTATTACACATGTAAAAATGCAATAATAATAATAATAAGATACACAAAATAAACAAAAATAAATTTCGTAGCCTAAAAATCGGCAATATTCAATAAAAAATTAAAAGTCGAATATCTCGAAAAGGGTTAAGTTTAGGGTAGGGTGTTTCATAGTGAAATAAGTCAGAAATGATGGGTACTCCACGCCCTTAACGGATCTAGCACGACTTTTCCTGTAACCCTGTATAACTATACCATATATAAATATTAATACGATACTCACGGAAAATAACTCGAAGGAGTAAATATACTTACAGTGACTTTTCCTGGGTTACTGGCCGCGCGATCTATTTCCTCACTTACGCTTTCCGCCCGTATTTACTTGCCTGCCTGTATAGAAAATACGGATATTATATTGATCTTATATACTGGAACTATAAATTCAAAAAATGATTAAACGGAATAATTATAATAATCAGATGAAATGATAACCCATAGGTAAATACTAACAGAACACTGTACAAAAGATAAGGCGGAACAAAGTAAACACATTACTCTGAGACGTGAAGGTGGAATGTCTCATGTACCTGTAATTTCACTGGTAACCTCATCTTTCAATCCGGAACACAGTAACACAAATATGCATTACTGCTTGGCGGCAGAAATGGCTACCTAGATATCTACGGTTGGCAGTACCTCCAGGAAGAACTTGAAATAAGTTGTACTGCTACGTATAACTGATAGAATACTAATATATCTACTTTTTTGTTAACGGCTACATAATTATGATACAATGTTGTACACCCAGACAAAGAACACCCGGGTGGGAATCGAACCCCCGACCTACAGCGCAGAAGGCTCAGTTACTAACAATTTAACTGAGAGTCCAATCGGTAATCTTGTAATTGGAATTATATGCGCACCCTTCTTACTTTTTATAACTATCATGCCACCTAGCTTAAATTACAGATCAGTCACGGTGATAATGCAGTGATTGGCGAAGAACACACTATTAACTCGACTCTGCAAACAAAATAAAGTGGTTAGTAGGTATGTGAAAATATCCGAGCCCATAAAACGGACTTTTAATTACAGAAGGACCGAAAAACTATAAGGCATAATAAATTGATATTTTTTGTAAACGATTTGAATTTACAGTCTTTCTGCACATTTGAGGTGAATCAAATCGGCTATTTCCTGTCGTTTCCACACGTTCATTGGGTATGCTACATACGGTATTTAGCCTATCTTGAGAGCTAGTTCGGAAGTTAGCTTCCAAGCTACTTTGCTAGAAAGACAGTCATAAATTCATAATTATAATATAGCCTTTGGAGCCTATTGGACTTCCAGGAGTGTATTGCCTAACATATATATGTATACCTACGCGTTTGTACAAATAAAAGTGGTTTTAACAGACTGAATAGTGTAATAGGCCTTATAAATAAAATATTTGTAAAAGAGAACGAACTCAACATTGTGCTTTTTTTTTTGTTCAAAAATTGTTCCATAGTCAGACCGAGTCACCAATAATTGCATACATACTATTTATATTTTTTCTCTATCTAATAGCTATAGGAAATACAGGGATGGGATCATGCTTCTATGCTTGCGTTCTTATTGGATAGACTGAAACATCACATTTTGCAATGTGAGTGATTGGAGAGAAAAAACGACTGTCTCGAACCGAGCTAAAATCTATAATTTTGTAAAGTTTACGCAATATATATTTCATTTTCGTTGATATTTTAACAACAAACAACATCAAAATAACATTTTAGTTTGTTTCCATTATTTGATGTCGGTAAAATGACATTCGTACATTACACTTGCCAAGATGTCGGTGATACTCTTCTACATTTTTGACAAGAAAAAGAAGCAATCCTCCTCAAGGCTCTATCAGTGGTAGAGCTTATATTCTTTTGAATGTGTAAATAGTGTAGATAGAGAAACGCTAGAATTATGAACCAAGTAGCCGACGACAACTTTCAGAATATCCAGTGCAGTAAAATAGATACGAATATGAAAAATAAAAATAAAAAGGCCAAAGATCGTTCCGAAGGGAAAGAAGAAATAAGTTTATCAAATCAGGAAGACTTGAATGAAACATTAGCAAATACTCTCCATATAAATAACATCAGCAATAACCTAACAAATGGAACGAGCGATCACTCTTACGACAACGGCCCTGACGAGCCGGACGGTAAGAAGACAGCACAAGGAGACGTTCACAGTGTGCACCCGATAGATGTAAACAGTGTTCAGTGCAGTGATGCGGCGACCAACGAAGAGACCGCTGCCCAGCACGCCATCAATTGCATCATCGACGATGCCCTAGAAAACCTTGAAAACGTCCTTAGCAGACAAGAGCAGGCTCCAAAAGATGAAATAGAAATTATTTCATATGAATCTGAACTGCAGATGCCCGAAATCATGAGACTTATACAAAAAGATCTCTCGGAACCATATTCTATCTATACATATAGATATTTTATTCATAACTGGCCTAAGCTTTGCTTCTTAGCGACACATGAAGGAAAGTGTATTGGTGCCATTGTATGTAAGTTAGATATGCATCGTAATGTTGTGAAGAGAGGATACATTGCCATGTTAGCTGTTGATGAAAAATACAGAAGCAGAAAAATTGGATCTCGACTTGCACAAAAAGCAATAAAGGTATATATGTTATAAGAGCTAATATTGTATGATTCTTTCAAATAAATTCAAGGAATTTGTGCCAAGTTTGTCCTGGTAAGTACTGCCAACATATCTATGTCAGCTGCCAAACAGTAATGCATTCACATTACTGTGTTCTGGTTTAAAAGGTGTGGTTGCTGGTGAAATAACTAACACATGAGAATACCACATTCACATTTTGAGAGTTATGGGTGTAATATATGACTTTGACCTTCCCATATGTAAGTGGAGGATCCAAATGGTATTTCTGTTGCTATAGTCAAAGTTTACCATTAACATTATGTATCTACTTTGTTGCATATTAAACACATTGAACAAAATAATGACATATTGATATTTTGGTTTCAGGCTATGATAAACGATAATGCAGATGAAGTTGTTTTAGAAACAGAAATCACAAATAAACCAGCACTGAAGCTGTATGAGAACCTCGGGTTTGTGAGGGACAAGCGCTTATTTCGTTACTATCTAAATGGTGTAGATGCATTACGATTAAAATTATGGCTAAGGTGAAATATATTGGTAAAAGAGATATTCTCAATGTTGTGTTTCATAACTCTTCAGCTATACACTATCGAGGAATTAGTGAATAATTGTTGTTATGAGAAGTAACACTATTTGCCATCCAAGAATGTATAGCCAAATGTATAGTTTGTTTCAAATTATTTTTCCATGTGATATGTTTAAATATATCTAATTTATGTGTTAATTGTTAATGAATTGTTTGATCGACATTTTTATCTTGACTAAAAGAATTTAATAGTTTTGTATCCTTACTAAAATACACAACTTGAGGAATAACATGTAGTCACTGTTTATTTGTTTGCCCCTCACTAGAATATGTTTTTAACAATGGTAAAATTGATATACCTGTCAATACAAAGTACATTTTTTAAATCTGTATTTCAATAAAACCATCAGAAAATATTCTTTTATAATTATTATAACCTATCCCATTGTTTTAGTGCTTGTCTGTATTAAGAGGTATCTTGTAGTACTACATGTTAATATACCCTTCAGGAAGGCAGATCAATCGCAAATATCTGAGACATGGTACTTGAATGTTTTTAATTAGAAACTTGCTATAAATCCCTGGAAATTATGAATTAAGTAACCCCTTTGAACAAGGAGGGTGGTTTACTTTAAGTTTAAGTCATCAGACATCCTACAACAATATTGTTTAATATTTTATTTTAATATTTAATAGTATCCTTTTTATAAAATTATAGAAATTACAATGCAAATAGTTTATTTTCCAACATAAATCTTAAAGCTAGCTTAAAATATGAATGTTGCGGTGTTTGTTGATGCACCATCATAGACCAAGGTGTTATTGACAGGTTTGTATTGTTTTGTCACTAGTTTTATAGCTTCATTGGCCACACAACCACCCAAAAATGCCGAAATGCTGTGCAGTTCAGCACCTCCATAACGGCAGATCTCTTGGATGTGATCATCTTTTCTGGCAAACTCCTGAGAGCAAGATATATCACCTAACAGTTTAGTAACACAAGCCTTCAACTTGGAAACATCCCCTTCGGGCTCCCACTCTCCTGGCGCCCGACAATGCTCACACTGGAACATCTCCACAGCTCTAAGCATGATGTAGTGAACCATCATAACATCTGGTTCTTCCAGGTGCCTAGTTATGTATGCTGCTATAGAACTGTTTATTTCATACTCTGTTGCAATATTAGTACCTTTAATCAAGCACAGATCATGAGCATGTCGACAAAACAGTTTGACATCGGCTTCACTGATGCTCTCTGCATGGAGTTGGGCCACAATTTGTTGCACTTTTCTGTATACAACTTCGGCATCCATAGCAGCTTGTGCTCTATAAATGTTTTGCAATTTCACATAGTGATCTGTTGATGCTGTCATGTCAGGTAGCACTCCTTTGACTGGGAGTTTGCCTTTACCTTCAGCTTCTACAAATCCTCTGAGAGCCGCACACATGATCCAGAATGATGGGCTTTCCTTAGTGAGATTAGTTGCAGCGTTGCTATACAAGAGCTCCTGAATCTTCACAGGTAAGAATGATGGAACCAGAGATGTATTTACTGCTCTGATGGCCTCCTCGAAGTTTTCTTCCGCAATTGGCACCCCATTCTCATCTTTTCTTATGAAACTCTGTATCACTTCTCTGATTTCATTCTTCTCCTTCCTGCTCATAGGCCAATTATTAGGGTGGGATTCCCTCCATTTTTGAATAGATTTGTATAAAATCACAATCCAAGGTATGTGGCCATGATCTTTCAAATCAAGGGCTTCAATATCAATAGATTCAAGGTAATCTGATAAAGCTTGGAAAGGGATGTCTAAGCGCAAATCTGTCTGTTCATTGTCTGGATGAGTTTCAACTATTACATGTTCTTTGAACTGGATCCTGAAAGAACCCAAGAAGCCCAAAGAGCGACATTGAATGAAAGGTACATTTATATCCCACAAGTGTTGTGCTAAAGGTAGAACAGTTTTTTCACCTAGAGCTGTGGCTATGACCAAGCTGAACGACTTGAAGAAGTCTGGATTTTCTCGCAAAATTTGGTCAGGGGGTTCCTGCACAGCGTGACCTTTTACAGCAGAATTAAGTTCTAGAAGCAACCGCAATGCCTCCGATCCTCTGTTTAATCCCTTACTTGAGCATTCCAAGAAGAAATTGCACCCGATATCCTCTTCAGTGACAATATTATCATCAACAATCGTAATGGCTCCTACGCCGGGTAGTACGATGGATTTTAATATTTCTGTGCCCAACGCTGTCGCGTTTATGAGGCAGATGTGGCTATTTTCAAGTGCAGCCTGTCCGTGATCACCCCATAGACGAAGTTGTCTGTCGTATTGTTTAGTTTTCTCACTTTGCTCTGGAGATTTAGGAGATGGAGATGCCATAGCGTTTCGAGCGATTATCCTGGGCTTAGTTTAATGGATAGTAGTTCACTTTAAATGGAAAAATTAAAGAAATAGTGGTGGTACCGAAGTTCTCTTCTTTATTTTGTAAGCTATGTATTGAAATAAATTCCATTAGCAAACTAAAGAACAAAAAATTTATCGATGATTTTCGCTTTCCGGCTTGCATACTAAATGACATAACTAACATTTATCACTTCAACTTCACTGTCAACCGTCACTATATTGTCACTGCTTGACAATCTTTATTTCCCATTTAAATTATCAAAGAAATCAAAATCTATCAAAATTTTAACATGAACTCCTATGTTGTATATGACACTACCATTAGCGGTCATTGGCAGACTGGTGGGCTCATATAGCCTCTGTAGCCATCAATTAAGAAGAAGAAGATATCAAAGAAATCGAACGTATGTATAATAGTAATACATTTATTCTCTCACAAAAACACATGTAAAATTAAAAGATAATACAAAATTTTTGTGCAAAACCAGTTTTATGAGAGACTGGTGCTAGAGGTAGGCTAGAAGCCTGTTACAAATTACGCAACAGATGCTCTGGGAGGCGATTAATCAGGCTGTGAGGCGGGGCAACATCGAAGGAGAGAATAAGGAATAGCTTCTATAGAGCTCGTCGCCGCCATTGTTTTCTTATGATAGATAGATAGATAGACAACTCTTTATTGTACACCACACAGACACATACAAATAAACAAGTTAAGAATAATTTACAATACATGTGACGTACAATCGGCGGCCTTATTGCTTAAAGCAATCTCTTCCAGGCAACCTTTGGATGGACTGGATTAAAAAAGAATGATTTGGGACGGTGGTGTTAAACAAAAGATAATATTACATCAATACACTTACATATCAATACTTACAAAGTAAACACATAAAATATTAAATAAATATCATACATACATACAAATATTAGAAAGCATTTCTAAGACGACAAGGACAAGAAGTATTTGTGCAGCAACGTTTTAAATATAGGCAGTGATTTCGCACTTTTGATTTCGTTGGGGAGATCATTCCAGAGGCGAATAGCTTGTACAGTAAATGAATTGCCGTAGAAAGACGAAGAATGAGTGGGAATTTGAAGTTGCAAAGCTTTAGTCGAACGTACTGAACGTGGATTGGAAATATGGAGGTACTCGAAACGCTCCTTGAGATAGGGTGGAGTGATTGGATTGAATAATGTACTGTACAAGAGTGAGAGAATATGAGTATTCCTGCGAAGGCGGACGGGTAACCACTTGAGTTTATTACGGAATTCTGATATGTGATCGAACTTGCGCAGGCCAAAAATGAACCTGATGCAAACGTTTTGGAGCCGCTCAAGTTTATTGAGTAACATTTCAGTGAGATCGGGATAGCAGGCATCAGCATAGTCAAGTATAGGAAGCAAGAGAGATTGTGCTAATGTAACTTTGGTGGCTGTTGGTAAAAAGTTCCGCAACCTTCTCAAAGATGCAGCAGTAGCAAAAATTTTTCTACTTAGTTCAGTCAGATGATGTGCCCATGACATTTCTGTATCCATAACTACTCCCAAGTTCTTCACTGTCTCCCTAAAAGGTATGGGTCTACCATCGAACACAACTAGTGGGAGAGTAGTCCAATCAATACGACAGGTCATCTTAGAACTACCGATTACGATAACCTGAGTTTTGGCCGGATTTACTGTGAGACCAAAAGTATTGCTCCAAGCAAGTATATGTTCGAGATCATTGTTGATGTTTTGAATCCCTAGTTGTATTTCGGATACAGGGACTTGGTTATAAATCTGTAGATCATCTGCATAAAGGTGATAAGAGGAAGAAAGTGAATTAGATATAGAGTTTATAAAGATAGCAAAGAGAAGAGGAGAAAGCACGCCGCCCTGAGGGACACCAGCAGTTAAGTCGCAACATGATGAAAAGTTGTTATCAATACGAATGCGTTGCTGGCGTCCATATAGGTAGCTATGAAGCCAGTCAATTGACGTTGGAGATATGTTAAGAGAACGAAGCACACCCAGAAGAATATCGAAGTCCACATTGTTGAAAGCGTTACTAAAGTCAAGTAATGACAGCACAGTCACATGACCGTTGTCCATACCCAGACGAATATCATCGGTGATCTTGGTCAAGGCCGTTGTGGTACTATGTCCACGACGGAACCCGGACTGGAGCGGATTTAAAAGGTTATTACTTGTAAGGAAAGTGGACAGTTGTTGATGAATAAGTCGCTCAAGTACTTTAGAGAGAAACGGAAGAATGGAAATGGGACGGTATTCAGAAAAAGAGGAAGGATGTAATTTTTTATGAATTGTTTATTATCTTAATAACTTGGCTAAGACTCTCCCAATAATTAATTCCTTGGAATATCCGGCAGCCGGGAAATACACCAACAAGTCCACATATATATATATATATATATATATATATAGGCACATAATTGGTAGTCATAATAATTGTAACTTTGCTAACATTAATTTTACAGCACACAGACCTTTTTTATAGTCGTGCAATGCGTGGCCTAAAGCAATAAGAATCTGTGGTGAAAAATTTGATCGCTGTCAGTCATGTCATGTCACATAATTGTGTATTTTTACTCTGTTGGTTACTCAGTCTAGTTCTAGTTATTGAAGGGAAGGATTTGTGGGGTTCGTTATTAGTGAAATGATAATTTAAATATAAAGCAGTTGAATGTGCATGAAAATGAATTTACAGACCCTTTTCCAGGATTTTAATCCTAGGTGAGAAGTGGCGTGGTGGAATGGCTTTATAATAACGCGACTAATAATGACCAGAATTTTTTGTTCACAGTAAATTCATAGTACACACTTGCCTATTAATTTTCACGGCATTGCTAGCGCTAAAGCTAGATAATTCCTTGACATGGTCGTATTGGGCAGTCTTCGCTCCGATATGGGTATGGAAATTTCTTGTGATCCTTGGTGCCACAATTGGGACATATGTTTGGTGGCAGTACCCCCACTTCAGGTGAGTGTTGAAAATTTTCCATTTCATTTAACAAGCTCATTTTACCGATATCTACATATTCAATACAAATATTTTTACACAAAGCTTTTAGGTCAAGGCCAAAAGTTATCTCTATATAGTGTAGTAGTAGTTGCTTATTCTCGTTTTGTTTTTCATAATATTTCAAATGCAAAATCTACTTGGTTAAACTCAAAACTATCAATGGAACTCAACCTTTGTATAAGCCTCACCTTTAAATATCAGTAGAACCATTTTTGGTTGCATTCAGTACTGGTCAATCAAAACCAATATTTGCCAACCAAAACCAACAGGAAAAACCAATATTGCACATTGCCATATTGGTTTTTATTAATATTTTCTTTCAAATACTTTACTGCATGGAACTGTACATGAAGCATCAGACTGAATGTTCTTTAAGCGTGGCTGCTTTATTATTGTATACTTTCTGCCACAATACTTGTTTGAAAAAACACATTATGGTTTCAATAATTTATTTATATTTGATATGAAGTTGACTATGCATAAGTTACAGATTAACTCCTATAGAATTGAAATAAAATGAAATTTTATATGATTCCTTTGTTGGATGTCCTAAGTAAATGATCATTTGTAGTTCGCTTATTAAACTCTCCATAAATAGCCACCTAAAAAGGTCTAATATTAAGCAGAAAAATAAAGATAACAAACAGTAATTATTATGTACTTATATTTTCAGATTGGAGGGAGAAGCATATATACATTACAAAGCAATGCTCATAAGCCTCGCCATACATCTAATCCTACTCATGTTTGAGCTTCTAGTCTGTGATCAGTTGACTACAAAACGCCATTTATGGATATTAGCATTCATACCCCTCATATTTATCAGCATTATTTCCATTGCCATCTGTATTTGGTCGGTGAAACATGATCGGAGCTATGAGGTATGTACCAAATGTTGGGTGTCCTATTTTAGTTCTCATTACCCTATCCTAGTTGCTTTTGGAAATAATTAGAAACAAAATAAAGTTATAGTGAAAGTAAAAATAGGAATTCTTGCAAAAAACATTCGTAAAATCTGTCATTTTAATGGAAAACAGCCATTCTCAAAATGGTGAAGAAAAGCAAACATCATAAGTATACAAACTGTGTGTCAAGTGCATGAAAGGAGCCTTTTTCTGGCGCACTTTAATCCTTTCACCATACTGTTTCGAGAACACTAGTGATGCAATGAATTGTAGTATAAAAAATATATATTTTAATAGTTAAGCTCAGGTGCTAATTTCAGTACCTAGACTTTTTATAGTATCATGTAGATCTTTTAGAGTACTTAGAAACTAAGCCAATGATAGCTTTAGCATGATAAAATAAAGTTAATATGTATTTTTATTTTCTCATTTTATCCTTTATTTAAAAGAACTTGACATTTCCTATGTGTTATTTTAGATTTTAATAGATCGTAAAAAAAAGGTAGATTGAAATGAAAAATAATAATAATATCATTATTATTATTATTTTACACACAGTATATTTTCCACAGTATCATTACTGTGGTTAATATAAGACAAAAATAATAATGATAAAACTTGGTGTTCCTACGGAGAGGGAAATTCTAAAAACTGCTTTTGCAGTCCACATTGTTAATATGCAAAAAAGAACTGCATTTCAGCTCTGACGCTCAACTGGAGTTTACTCCTGAGGAGCAACATGACGACTTTACTACGGGTAACACTCAATTTCGCTCCCCATAATTTGCGTTGTCGATTCTTAGGTAGGAAATAACATATACAACATTATTTTATGACAGATACTTTTTGTTTCAGCTGGAGTTATTTTGTGCGGTCAATATCCTCCAGTTCATATTCTTGGCACTGAAACTAGATGACTTCATTAACTGGTCATGGGAGGTGGTATTTGTGCCGCTGTGGATACTAATGTGTCTCAGCTTAGTAGGTAGGATATACTTGAATTATTTCCTGGTGCATATCTGACTGGTCTCACATCTCAGTTGGTAGTAAGTCTGCCTTCTGCACTGTAGGTAGTTTATGTTCCCACATAGAATAAACATTTCAAATGTCGAATTTAGATGTATGCTCTGTGTCTGGGTCAGTATGTATTATATGTATGTATTTACGAAAAAAAGATTTAAGTATTATATCAGTTATCCGGTTCCCATGATACAAGCTATGCTTAGCTTACTTTGGGGCCAGATGGCGCTGTTTGAAATGTTCACCAATATTTTTTTATTATTATTATTTGATAATCAGTCTCATGAAAACCATATTTACATGCCCCCTGCTTCACTGTGGACAGTGTGGCTTTCGTTGTACTCAGTGTACTACCTGCCTTTTGTATGATATATTACCTGGTGACAAATGTATGTTGTAATGCTCCAGGGGTGCTGTACAGTATAATATTCGCTGGCATATTGCTGCGCACCCCAGATGTGAACGTGCAGCAACGTCGGACCAGTTTCAACTCGGCACTTGCCTACACGTTTACGGTCGTGCCCATTTTAGTGTTTCAGGTAAACAATTTTACTTTAACTACTGTAGGCATGTGCCAAGTGCACTAAACGAGCCATTTTGACGCACACTTGAAATCCTTTCACCACACTTGTTTCGATAGAACCAGTGACTGGACTAGTACTATAGTTTCTCGCACGCTAGAAATGGTATGCTATTTTTTTTTATGTAAGCTCGTTATTTGTTCTCTTAATAGAAAAGGATTTTATCGCGAGTGCTCAGTTCAGGGCTAACGACTATGGTAACTCGAGCGAGAAATAAGTTGTCAACGATTGTATTTAATCGAAATACAATTCTATTCATTTGCACTTGCAGAAGAAACAATAGTGTCTCATTAAAAACAGAAAAAGAAAATCTTTTTACCGTTAATCTAATCGATCTCAATGTTTATTAGCCTCAATCAATGGTTATTCGCATCTTCGGGACAAGTTACTAGTATTGAGGACATGCCTGTAAGCCCATTTAGATGACGGCTTATGAGCAAGTCTCCAATACTACCAGCGACGTTTCTATATTTATAATGTACTAGCGGCCTGACCCGACTTCGGGTAGCACTATTTACCGCCAGACAACTTTTATTTATTTATATTATTACATACAGAAAAGTTTCTCGTGAATCAGTTTATCTGTTATAAAATCCCTACAGTATGTTCTTAGATTAGCTACAGACAGACCAACAGACGTGGCGGGCGATAATATAGTTATTTTTTATAAAATTGAGTGATTAATGAATATCATTTATTAATGTTACAGTTACATTTCAGGTGCTACTGACAAATAAATTGGACGATGGTTTGGCGCTCAAATACATAGTAGTAGTAAGTCCACTGTTCGTCAGTTACGCTACACTCATCATCATGTCGTTCAGTTCGAAAGGAGGGAACAAATGTGAGTGTCTTAATTATAATATCGACGAATAGACCCCTTTGAGGGAGCCCTAGATTTGTTTGTGGTAAAGCTACGGTCCGAGGAAATGGCCCACCTGGTGTCAAGTGGCAACTTGTGCTCATAGCGAGCAATACGACTTGGGTTCTCCCGAACTTAGGTACGACAAGACCCAAGGCGCGTCGTTTGCGCCCGTAACTCTGAGACGTGAAGGTGGAATGTGTCGAGATGAGAGGCTTCCAAATTATTGTCACTAAAATCATTTTTTCAATGAAAATTCGTTAAAATCATGGGGTATCACTCATTCTTTTAAATTTCCAGGGTGGTTTGGTATCAGGAAAGATTTTTGCCAATTCCTTTTATCCGTTTTCCCGTTGCTACAAGAATATGCGAATATAGCATACAACAATAATCGTGGTGCAAACGTGGTACCCAGCGAACCGCCCATCAATCAAGAGCCGTATCGCGACGAGGAACACAAGACAGTGAAAGAGAAAAAATCTCACAAAAATCAAAAGAAAAACGAAACCATGAAACCGGTTGTGCCTATCACGAGCATAGACATGCCGGATTGAAGATTATTAATGCGCGGTTAAGTGATAAATTAATATAAATAAATTTACTCTTTTAAATTGTGTGTTCCATTTAGGGAATGTGAATAGGACTTCTTAATAACGTGGAGCAATATTGATGTTGTTAAGTTTAAATGTTCTTTGGAAGTAGAATTATTTGTTGAGTGTATTTATCATCATTCATAATTATTTATTATATTTTGCGATACATGGTGAAACAATAAGATGACAAGAAAATACAAAATTACAGAGATGATCTACTTTACATCATGCAAAAATCGAATTTGTGATAACTCCATAGTAAAATAATCAATAATTAATTAATTAATCAGATGTTGTGTACGCGAATTACATTATCATTGGCTTCTCACTTTAGCTGATTATTGGAAGTGAAGCTGTGGGTAGTAGGAGTAATCTACCGAATTATGTTTATACAGGATAGAATAGAAAATAATTTATTTTTATACAATTAGCACCTCTCAGTGACTTTTTATTCGCTGTATTTATATAGTGCTGTTAAATTATTGCATCTATTGAGAACCAGTCTTATTTTCCTTCTCGCGGGCCTAAAAATACTTTTTGAAGGTATGCCGAGCACACTGCTTACAGCACTAGATAGATATGCTTAAACACTACGTTTCACTTTAGTATACCACTTAACTTTACCTGTAATCTGGTGCTAATCAACGTATAAAGAATTACAAAACAAATTTTTATTAAAAAATCATGCTGTTGCCTTTGAACTAAGCATATCGCTTCATGGATACGCTTCAAATTTAGAATTTATAGGTAGGGTACCTAATATATATCATATTTTTACTTTTTGTGTATTAGAAAAACTATTATTTGTTACTCAAAGTGATTTCTTTATCTTATTTTCCTTGTGATGCATGATGCTAAGCTAGTTGTTAGTGATTATGTATATTTTTTCGAAAGTCACCCGATTGTATTAGAATTAATTACCTATCCGCCATAATAGAGGACAATCCAAAACTTGTATTGTTAAAGATATCTTTTTTTTAATCTTCCATTCATAGAATTATGCTAACCGTGTCTACTAATTTACCTACTTAATTACCTGTTTATATTATAGTATATTTTACACTTTTTCGAATTGTAAAATATACTGTAAAGTATATTTTACACTTCGATTCCATTCGGAAAACGACCAAGAGAAATCAAAAGATAATTGTGAAGCAGAGTGGCTACAGGTCTTTTTTTTTATAAGTTGAAATAATCATTACGCTTTCTTATACTAAGTTAATCTTAACTTCAGAGTTTATTATAAAAGCGTATAGTATTTTCCATAAAAGATGCATTGACTTTTATGTAATCGGAATCAAAGATTACGTCATTTATCAAACTGAAGTTAAATAAATAAATATTAGCGACATTTCACAGCGACACATTCGATCCAGCCCTAAAGTAAGCTAAGCATAACTCGTGTCATGGGAACCGGACAACTGATATAATACTTATATACTTTTTGTAATACATGTATATAATACATATGAACACCCAGATACAGTCCAAACATCTGTTCGTCACGCAAATGTTTGTCTTGGGTGGGAATCGAACCCTCAACCTACAACGCAGAAAACAGGGTTACTACCAACTGAGTTGTGAGGTCAGTCATTATAGCTTCTGAGCTACGAGAGAACATATTATTTGTAATTATCATATGGGGGTTACTTGTATACCCACATGATAAACACTATTACCTAACTACACCCCATAAAACTGTGCGGCATTCGGTTAAAGTGTTCAGCGTCTACCTACCTAAGTACTCTAAAACTACGCCCTTATTCGTGTTCCAACTCAGCATGGCACCGAAAAAATATTGAATAATGGTTTTTGTTCGTGACAAAAATGGCCTATTTACGCACCATTAAATACAAGAACATGGTTAATGGCATATTTGAGCACCGTTTTTTGACAACCTACATTTTTACGAAGTTTACTATGCAGGAACAGCTAAAAGGAATCATATTATTTTGGGAACGAAACACATTAAATACTAGTTTATAAATTTACTCTATTTACTCAACTTAAAAATAAATCTAATCATAATTAATAATTATATGGTGCAAGAAGACTCACTAACTTATTAATTTTAATAGGGGTTATAGTATTCTATTGTATGGTATTGCCGATTTGCAAAAAATGTTTTTGTTTTTGTCCGACAGTACAAAACCAGTAAGCCTGTGGTATGAAATGTTAATAATTGATTTGGGAGAAAATGACAATAAATAATTTTATCGTGGTATGAATTAAAGACAAATTTCAGGTTGAAAAAGCAAAAAATATATTCCTGGTGAATTCTTGGCTGAAACAACAATAAACTAAAAAAATTGTGACAGTGAGCGTCAAAGTTCAGATGGCGGTTATTTTATTTTTCACATATCCTTTTACGGACGCTTCCACTCAAACAACTGTTATTTTGTCGTAAATGTTAATAATTAAAGTAAAAGTTTTAATTATTTATCGTCTTTTCGGTTCCTAGAAACTTATCATGAACCAAAACAACAATTATAAATTTCAAAAACATAAGTAAATAGTTTGGCTTTTATAAGTTAATCAACACCTCCGAAATGTCTGTTGTTATTTGCAATAAGTTGTCAGATATTCCACCCTGATTCATTTTAATTCGTTTCAAATTCCTTTAATTGTATGTATTTCCATTGATTTCATGCCTAGTATTCAATTGTTAAGGGTGTTAACATACATTATTTTACTGTGATATTTTTCTTCCTACGGTGTCACAATGTGGCTAAACAAATTAATTTGTTATTACTTTGTTGTTCGGAAATAAACTTACTAAACTATTGTATAAATTGTTATTTTATTTCAATACTTCCTAATATCATTATGTCCGTTTCGATGAATTCGCTTAGGGTGTAGTTTTTCATAGGTTCCGTGCAGCTAGTTACTAATAGGTATGTAATTAATCCAAGTATTAACTTGGGTACATAATTTTGCGCAGTTTGGCGAGCGAGGTCAATGTTTATTAGCAATGTTTTCCTTGACCCAGCTTATTACACGGTGAAGTTTTCAGGGTAATCGTGAGTTTAATACCAGTGTTATATCATTGGAAGGCCTCATTTATGATTTCATGTTTAATAAATTTGTACTGCACTAAGCTAATGACGATTTGTCATGTTACGAAGATACTAAAATTGTAAAGTGGAGACCTTATTTTGACTGCATGGATGGATACACAGACAGCTAATACAGTCTCGATCGACAATCTGCAAGCTCCTTGTGAATATTGCAAGCTGCGACAGCTAACCTGTTCTTAGTTAAAAAATAAACAAATATATTTTCACCATCCATTTTCCTATTCTTAACAACCAGGGCCTGCAGAGGGTAATCTCGAATAAAAATCATAAACCAATCTCAAATTTAGGTGATCTCATACACACATCCCAGTCAGTTTCAATGACAAGTATTGGCACAATTTTTGTCGATTGCTCTCAATCAACACCAGAGTGATAGTTCACAGACGATAATCACCGTCCATAAAATCAAGGTTGGGGTTACACAGCACTAAAAAGTTTAACGATAGCAATTGGAAGTTGTTCTACAACAGCTTACAAAGGCTGGCACGGACGTCCCCATCGATTTCAGTCAAACAATACCGCCGAAATGCACCAGTCGCTGCCATGACTCACACCAGGTAGCACCTACAACCATTTGTATTTTTATAATGCTTTCGAGTACCGTTTCCAAGAGATGGATTAGCGAGGAAACTGAGGATGAGGAGGAGCTGTTCTGTCACTGTAGGGAGATGGAAATGGTGTGCTATGCGGTCACCAAAGTGATATTGGACGCAGATTACAAGTGGAAGGGGGCTGGTGGGAAGACCAACATTCATTCGTTGTCCAATCGGAAGTATATTATGGAATTAGTGAATATACAGGTACCTGTTTTAATATTATTTAGTTGGCTATGTTGGCTTGATTCCGTGGGGGCTCGGAAGTAAAGTTAGCTGGTTTTAGGGATACCTATAATATAGTTGTGCCCGATGCTTCGCTTGCGTGGAATTCAGTTTGTGTCTATAGGGGTAGCTACACGGTTAAGTTACACTTTATCAATTTGTGAATGTAAGTACCTTTACATATATGTCGACGTGGACTTTTGACAGGCCTTTTTATTAACTCTTCAACTTTTCTCTGTTAAATATCTCTTACCGTTCAAGCAGCTTTCACAAGAAACACATTCGCTCGCCCGTTTTTTTCTAGTAGGTACTTATATATCTAATGGTGGAGAATCTCAACGATACATTATTTTTTCTTTTCTTTCAACGAGATAATACATCTGTAGTTTACCCTGCCTGAAGGACATGATAAATAATAGTGATATAATTTTTGAAATGGGATTAGTAGTGACGGTGATTACCTCGTATTTACAAACTGTACCCCTTCATAGAGATTGTTCTCAATAAATTATTACTTTAAATGTCATTTACTTAGTTGCATATATAATGATTGGAATCCAACTAATGAAAAATTTGGTTTGTTATTTTTTCAGGTATTAGATCAAATAATAGAATATTTATCAAAGTTAGTGAAGTCCTTCTACAAACTGAATCCTAAATTAGCAAGATTGAAAAAGGACAACGGCTTACTTCGTAGCAAGCACGACCATACTTTCGATAAGCTTTGCAGCAGTAGATTTATAATGCTGCAGGCGATATACGGACTTATTAAGACAATTCTCAATACGTGCCTTCATAGAGAAGATTCCAGGAAATTGATTGAATCTTGTTTAAGGTAAGCTTCAATACTTCTCGAACAACAAACATATATTTCTTATTATAAATAAATAAATATTAATGAAGATTTCGCACAACGCCATCTAGCCCAAAATTAGGCATAGCTTGTATGGGAACTAGATGACTGACAGAAGACATATACTTTTTTTGGAAGTAAATTCATATTAATACTTAAGACAGAATAAACATCTGATAATGTTAGTTCTGGGTGGTAATCAAACCCACGACCTAGAGCACAGAAGGCAGAGTTACTATCAACTGAGCTCTGTCATCATGCCTGTATCATTCTGTTTCCAGTTTGGTGAACATTTACAACCACCTGATAGGATTGAGCTATAAGAAATATGTAGCGAAGTTTAATATAGGAAGCAACACTTACCCGAGCACTATCAGTGAAACGAAGACAATAACATTGACGAAAATTGTTCAGGTAAGAAAATTTCATAAACCAGATGCCAGATGTCTACTGTGTAGTGGAGAGCGGAGCTGTAGAAAGATAGGAAATCTAATTGATGATGATTATTAGAATTATAAAAAAAAAAAAAAAAAATTGGTGGACATTTCACACAGCGCCATCTAGCCCCAAAGTAAGCTAAAGCGTAGCTTTGTGTCATGGGAACGAGACAACTGATAATACATATATACTTTTTTTGAAATACGTACATAAAATACATACCAACACCATCAACCACCAAATTAAACAGTAACATTTTAGGTCGAATTGTCCTGTGTGATTAATTCAGTTTTCCGCTTCAATCCCTTCATATTTCTACCACGCACAGCTTTGTATCTAAATAGAACATCACCATAAGGAGCCAATTTTACATATACGAATTATATTGACGTGTTCGCAATATACGGCGACAAGTCACGGCATTTTGTTTGTGAAAACCATGGAAAAAGTAGTTTCGATATGAATCTAAGGATTTATCGTAAAGCTAATGGCGTATGAGGGAACTGCGAAGCTTTCATGTCGGATCAGGTACTCCAGAGAGGGCAATGACTTTTAAAACATGCAATACAATGTCAACGATCAGTTTAACTTTTCTTATCGGTTCGTTATTTGTATATATGTAATAATATGTATGTATGCATATATGTTTGCGAACGTGTGCGTGAGTGTGTAGGTGTTTGTAAGCGAGTACAAAACTACCCGCCGAGATGCAGCTCCATCTATACAAATAAATAAAATTGGAGTGTCTGTTTGTAATATTAAAATAACCACTTTTTACTAAGTGCATATGGATGTATACACGGTACATATACCAAAACAACATTTTTTACAATTTTTGTCTGTCTGTATGTTTGTTCCGGCTAATCTCTGAAATGGCTAGACCGATTTTGACGGGACTTTCTCTGGCAGATAGCTGATGTAACAAGGAGTAACTTAGTCTACTTTTCCGAGGGGTAAAATAAAGTTGCGTGATAAAACCGAATTCCACGCGGACGAAGTCGCGGGCAACAGCTAGTTGAATAAAATGCTCCAAAACACTTATGTGAACTTTATTTGAAAATAACCAGTATATGTATTGCAAATGTGCTAGCTCAGGCGAAAACAGTGAAAATAACGAGTTTTTAATGTTGCCATACTAGTGTTGCTCGCGATAAAAAGAGCCCGATTGAGACTCTTTGTTTAGATTCTTTCTTTGTTTGTTCAGAAAAAAAGGCAGTGTACCCATATTATGTTTATTTACGCCATTTCATGTAGGTATTGCATTCAGATTCTATTTACTGAGAAACATGTTAAAAAAATCCCATTCAGGAAAACTACTATAACTCATTTCAGAATTTAGCCAAGAGCCGCGTGGAAATCAACTGTCAGCGACTTATAAACTGCTTAGTGACAGTTTACAGTCCGGAGGAGCACTCCGACGGGGAATCTGGGTCCAGCAGCGGGGAAGACCTTGAGATTTATCAGTACGTAAACGTTACCATACTAATGAACATTATTAATTGAGAATAAAACATATTTTGACATCAATATGCTGGCCTCACAGCTCAGTTGGTAGTAACTCTGCCTTCTGCGCTGTAAGTCGTGGGTTCAATTCCCACCCAGGACAAATATTTGTATCAAGAATATAGATGTTTGTTCTGTGTTTGGGTGTTAATATGTATTATATAGTATAGTATTTAGTATATAGTATAGTATTTACAAAAAAAGAATTCTATCAATTATCTGGTTCCCACAGTACAAGCTATGCTTAGTTTAGGGCTAGATGGCGCTGTATGAACTGTCCACCAATATTATTATATTATATTTTAGGCAAATTCAATGACCTGAAACGACCGCTTCAAAGGTCTACCAACATTGTTTCTTTGCAGTTTAATATAATGTATCCGTGATAAAAATATATCGTCGTTATTCATTAAAACGAGTTGATGATTAGTGCAAATATATTTTATCATGTCTACAGTACACTCACAAAACATATCACCCCGCCGGCTTCGTCCACGCTTCGCGACATGTCCGTCGAGAAGCGACGCGAAGCGTTTATAGAAAACAAGAAGAACAAAATGAAACAAGCCAAGAGCCTCGTAGAAGCTAAGAATCAAAACGATAAGAAGCTATATCAGATCATGAACGGACAGAATTCTGACGCCGAAGTGCCTTACACGTCGCTGTTGACTAATGAGTGTATTTTGGAAAATATTATGAATAGTGATGGTAAGTTTGACTAAAAGATGCTGCTGCTAACGGTGCAGAACTATTTTTTTATTCCTTGAAGTGACGGAACGAGTTGACGGCCCTGATGTAAAGTGGTAACCGCCGCCCATAGACAACAGCAATACCACTCAAGTTCCTATAGTACGAGATGACTCAAGTCGCATTGCGTTGCGCCCATCACCCTGAGACGGGGATGTTACGTCTAATGCGCCTGCAATTTCACCGGCACCCACTCCCTTCCACCGGAACACAGCAACACGAGTGCATCACTGCTTGGCGGCAGATTATCGGGTGTGGTGGCAGTACTTCTCCGGGCGAGCTTAGCACAAGTTCTACTGCTACTTTGGGTTGCTCCATTTGCACCCCCCGGGGACACGTGTATGGATTCAAACCTGACTACTACCTGACTTTCTATCTTAAGTTGTTTTGTTCAAATCCCACAGTACCATCCAGCTTAATCAATTTTCATTTGAATACTTTCGCAACTATCACAAACGTATGAAATGAAAGTTTTACCATCAGGATGTTAATTAGTTATTAATCTTTCAGAAAATGTGAATGGAATACTTCAAAGCGAAGAAATGTACATAGAGATTCTATTGGACACAGTCTGCAATATGTCTCCAACTTTATTGGGACCCAGTGGAGTCAAGAAATTGAAATCTGGTGAGGACTCCCTTCTAATGATGCCGGTGATTTACAAAGTGTGTTTGTTGGTTTATCGGTTATCTTGTTAGCACATTGAGTTTTGATATCATTGACCGTTCCCAACTTATGGAGGCAATAAGTGAATTGTATGGGACACGGAATCGTAATCTTGCAGGATTACATCTATACAAATAAATAAAATTGGAGTGTCTGTTTGTAATATTAAAATAACCGCTTTTTATTAAGTGCATATGGATGACACGGTACATATACCAAAACATTTTTTTTTTTCAATTTTTGTCTCTCTGTCTGTCTGTTTGTTCCGGCTAATCTCAGAAATGGCTGGACCGATTTTGACGGGACTTTCACTGGCAGATAGCTGATGTAACAAGGAGTAACTTAGGCTACTTTTCCGAGGGGTAAATCAGGGGTGCGTGATAAAACCGAATTCCACGCGGACGAAGTCGCGGGCAACAGCTGGTTGTATTACATTATAATAAAACAGTATTTATCTGTACTGTATTTCTGTAGTCGTGTTTCACCGGTGTCATATTGTTGTAGGTCGTATACAAACCAGTAAGAGGGCAGCCCGTAAAGTGACCGAGTACTACCAGAATATTCTGTGGGGAGATGTTGGGAGCTGCCTCGAACACATCGTGCTGTGGTGGTCCGCCTGCCCCTTAGCGACTAGGTGACTCTTTTGTTTTTATATGATGCAGTTACGGAACGAGCCGACGGCCCACCTGGTGTTAAGTGGTAACCTCGGCCCATGGACAACAGCAATATTACTCAAGTCCTCTCCACCAAAGCACGAGATGACTCAAGTCGCACTGCGTTACGTCCATCGCCTCGAGACGGGGCTGAAAAGCTGAAAAGCTCTGGCCTAGGCTAGACTGGCTGGAGCAAACGATTTGTTGTGAGTATAGTTTGTTTCCTTAGTTCTTATTATTATCAGTCCTATGCCTTTGATACAGGGCATTCTATTGATATGAATAAGATAGAAAGGAAGAAATACATTTCGACGACACAGATACAAAATTTTAAAATATAAACATACATTACTATCAAACAGTAAACAGTTTAAAAAAAAAATTGTCTGTTATGTTGTAGAATTCAATATTAAAAGAACATGTATATTTGAATGGCTTCAGCTCAATCGGTACTAACTACCAACTACGAACGTTTGCGTGACGAATATAATTGTTTGTTCTGTCTGTATGTCACATGTATTTATATTTATGTAAGTTTGAATTTCAATAAAGTATGATCAATTCCATAACAAAACTTGTCGGTATCGATTTATTTCCCTGACTGATTGCGATCGGGGAAATAAGAGATCGATTAGCCCGATTAAATATCTATAAATCCCGATGGCTAAAAGTATACTTAGTTTTGGACAATGGAACTAGTGTTTAACTAGGGCTCAACCCAGTTCCAACAGTACTTACTAAATATATAACATGAGATGTTTCTGCATTTCCAGATCACCCAACACTAGTCAAAAATTAAGAGAATGGCTGTTTCAGACGTTCAATGTCAACAGTAAGTAAAAAGTTCTCATTTTTGTAACAAGATGCTTGTTCACTTTGAGTAATATATATTCTAAGCTTCGAAGCTCAACATTTATAAGTATTATAACGACAGAAAAGATTGTTTAAGAAATGGCCGTCATGTTACTTCCGGCAGATATGACACAACGAAACTGACTGACATACTCACACGGTTAACCAATACGCGTTTATAATTGTACTGGCTCCACAGTTCAGTTGGTAGTAACCCTGCCTTCTGCGATGTAAGTCGTGGGTTCGATTCCCACCCAGGACAAACATTTGTGTGACGATTATAGATGTTTGTTCTCTGTCTGGATGTTGATATGTATTATTCGTATATATTTACAAAAAAGTATATATCAGTTGTCTGGTTCCCATGACACAAGCTATGGTTAGCTTACTTTGGGGCTAGTGTCGCTGCGTGAAATGTCCACCATTGACACATGTCATTCATATTAACACCCAGACACAGAACAAACATCTATGTTTCTCACAAAAATGTTTGTCCTGAGTGGGAATCGAACCCACGACCTACAGCGCAGAGGGTAGGGTTACTAACCAACTAAGCTGCGTGGCCAGTCAAATAAAATATGATTAGTATATTCAAGTGAACCCTAATTCGTTTGTAGATACGCCCGAGCTGATACTGTCCGCGCTGCGGGTGCTCGCCGACGCTCTGGGCTGCCACGTCACATCCACGTCTTGGGACAAGCATTTTGGGTAACATATATCGTTACATATATCACTTTGAGCGCATTTTAAATGCGCAAATCACCCATAATTGAAATTTATGCATTAGTTTTATTAGCTTTTTTATGTGTTACTTACGTCACGATCTGACGGCCCACCTGATGTTAAGTGGTACCGCTAACCATAGACAACAACAATACGACTCAAGTCCTCACCACTAAAATACAAGGTGACTCAAGTCGCATTGCGTTGTGTCCATCACCCCGAGACGGGGAGGTTACGTCTCATGCGCTTGCAATTTCACCGGTCGGTTTCCCTTCCACCGGAACACAGCAACACGAGTGCATCACTACTTGGTGGCAGATTACCAGGTGTGGTGGCAGTACTTCTCCGGGCAAACTTAAACTTGATTGTTATCGTATAAACTTTATTTCACTTATATTGTTTACAACGCTGATACAGACATAATATCTTCAAAGTGAAATGTAAAAAATATTTCCAATTCAAAATTTGATTCTTTTTTGGTTGGACATCAATGAACGGACTTAAAAATGACAAGTGGATAGGTTAAACGTTGCAATGGTATACCGTGGTCTAATGGAGCCGTAGAATGATGATGATTAATAATAATGATTTACGAGGGCGGTTGCGGTGACATCCAGTTTCAGTCCGGTGGTCGCTGGTTCAAATCCTAACTTAGTTTATTCTCACACGTTCACATAAACGGTGGCGGAAAAAATCTTGATGAAGCGGGCATTAATAGAACCAATATTACGAAGACATTTATTTATTTATTTATTTATTATTACAGCAATACATGACATGTTTCAAATGTATGAAATGAGCCTCTTTGAGGCGCACTAATCCTTTCACTACAGTGGTTTGAGAGGGCTAACACAGAATGATATTATCATTTACGACTGGATCGTACAGGATTCCTTTATTGTATCCCTAGTATGTCCATATTTGTATATCCTTACTGCAAATAATATATTCCGTGCCACCTGTAAACATCTCGTCTTCTTAATTTCAGTGCAACTTTGACAACTAACCTAAAACCGACTTCTCTGAAACTGCACCCTGATTTATCCGTTTATATCAATGAGGTGAGTATTTTAAATTTTGTTCATTTCAATTCCAATATTGATATATAATTTTATTTAAGTAGTATTTTTTCAAAATAACAAACATAACAAAATATACTAAAATTCTACATACTCTTTCAGTTTCAAGACTACATAAAAAAAAAACTTATTTTGTGCCAGTGTTAACAAAAAAAGGCTTTTTCTACAAAAAGTTTTTATTGTGTTTTCCAGTGCACAATGTCCGGCGCTAGTTTTGCGCTGATGCTGCAGGAGCTGGTGACGTTGAATAATCAGTGCGAGGTCACCTGGGACTATATCCTGGGGGCTCCCATCGAGGATCTGCCTATTGTTGAACAAATACCTATTCTGCATCGGCTCGGTGAGAGAAACTACATTTTTAATAGCCAAGCGTTAAAGAGAATAAATTAATTTAAAATTTAAAAAGAAATTTTAGGAACGAAAGCTTCTAGTATCAAAAATAAAAAATAATTTGAGATATTTTAATAAAAAAATATGTTAAAAGCGAAAATTTTCGCTTTCGCAAGAATTGTCAACTCTGATATACTTAGTCGTAAATTTGTATAGTTTTGGCCTAACAACGATTGCAACGTCCACATACATTATTTTACATTTTAGGATTAAATTGACAGGAATTAAAATAAAAAGTATTTGTTTCGTAAAGTTCCAATACAAAGTTGATGTACTTGTAATATTTAATAATTTGCTAGCTGCGCCCCGGGGACGCACGGGAACACTGCATTTTTACAGGATTACAGGTGCCTATTGGCTGCTATTCCAGACTATATCTCTGGCAAATTTCATCCAGTTCCGTTCAGCCGTGCTAGCGTGATTAAGAAAATCCACGCATACAAACTTTCGCATTTAGTAAGATTTAAACCAAAGTTAAGTTAAAAGTTGAAGTGTGACATTTCGTTTTCATATAGGTATCACCATTCAAGTGATAGTTTTCATTACATATTTATGAACAGATCATTCGATCCACACATACCGACTGTGGTGTTTAGCGGAAACCCGGAGGCTGGCTAACTTGTGGGAGATGGACGATTTCTTCCGCATAGCGCACAACGACATGGAAGCGTGCATGGAACAACTTTTGAACTTGAGATTCGCCGACCATACCGTTACTATCGAAGCCGGTAAGATTTTAGAGCTATTGAGTCGATGAAGCTTTTTAGAGTTCCCTAGTAAACGGCATACGGTATAAAAATGAGAAAAAAGTACAGCGCGGCAGCACTGGAATGTTATGACAAAGAAATTTAGTACCTAGTGATGATTTTGGTATTGTACTCATTAGTTTTAATTACTCGGAGGTACAGTTGTATGTAGCAGTGATATATTTTGAAGGTATTTATATAAGAGGACAATATATCAGATATGTAATTTGCCGGTTAAAAATGTCCAAAAAATTTTAACATCGTCGGCGTAGGTACAACAAGAAAAGTATTACTACCGGATCATATTGTTATCGGGGTAAAAAGGAAACCATCATTTTAAACTTTCAAGTCATAAAAGTATGTTGTGCAAGAGATAATTATAGACTATTCATAGAAAATCCCTTTAACTGCTGGATTTATTGCAGGTAAAATTGGCGAGCACGAGAACGTATGCGCCAAAATGAGAGAGAAACTAGTGTCTGAAGTGAAAGTCAACATACAGAAACTAAAGGTCAGTTTCAGAATCAAGATACAAGATACAAGATATTTTATTTCATAACCAAGTGTACTTAAATTTGGGTGGTATTGAAATAATTAGAGCTTAAAACTTAGTCACCTATTACAGGTATGACAATACTTACAAAAGAATAATATATGGTACTTAAAGATACTTTAGCCATAATTATAAAAAATCTGTAATTAATTACCTAACTGACATTAGAGCTTCTGATTAGAAACCTGTAGGTATACAGAAATTAAGCAAATTTTTGTAAAAAAAAAAACTTGAGGCAGATAAAAATCTTTTTTTAGTCTAAACTGCGACACAGTTTGTTACTTTAGTGTTATTTTTTGTATACTGTGTACCCCTGGTGTATTTTATTCAGAAACTAGCTGTTGCCCGCGACTTCATCCGCGTGGAATTCGGTTTTATCACGCGCCCCTATTTTACCCTTCGGAAAAGAAGCCTAAGTTAATCCTTGTTACATCAGCTATCTCATCAAAATCGGTCCAGCCATTTCAGAGATTAGCCGGAACAAACAGACAAACAGACAGACAGACAGAAATTATAAAATGTTGTTTTGGTATTATGTACTGTGTATACATCTATATGCACTTAGTAAAAAGCGGTTATTTTAATATTACAAACAGACACTCAATTTTATTTAATTGTATAGATAAATAAATTATTATTATTATTATTTTAGATTTTCAACGTTTTCATGAAGTAGTAACCTACAGTAATGACATAAAGAAGGTGAATACGATAATGTGTATTGTGTATACAGGAGGCAACAGAGGAGATAGTATCGGTAGTGTGTGCGGTGTGCGCGACCACAAGCCTGGCACACCTCACTATGATATTCCCGAGCAACGCGGAGTGGAAGCGAGTCGTGAACCCGCCCGTCGCCGACCACATCCTATACGTACACCAGTTTTTAGGTTAGTCACATGTTAGCGAAAGGAGCCTCTTTGGGGCGCACATTAATCCTTTCACCATACTAGGTCGATATAGCCATTGCCACGATCAGTAGTAGTCACATGTATTAGTTTTGAAGTGAAATTTGTGGCGATTTCGTTGACGAGACTGTTTTGCATATTTCGTTACATGACAGAGAAGAAAGATATGACTTAGGAGAAATAGAAAGAGAGCTATGTATTCCCAGGCCGCGGAAATGAAGCAAAAGAGAGCGTCGAGCAGGTCACATGGTGAGAGGGGTCACACCAATTCCGGAAAAATATAAAAATGAAAAATTATCAGCATCTTTGAACGCAAACAAGAGTATTGATGACCTATGAAATGAGGATGTTTTGCAACAAATGATGGGTGACACCCCTAACGCTCCGTGGCCGCTTGACGTTGTTCCGGGACATCCTTGGGGGACCAAGTTGCTCTCGTCCGTATGCGATTACCCTTTGAATCCATACTCGTGTCTCCCGGGTAGTGCAAAAGGAGCAACCCAAAGTAGCATTAGAACTTGTGCTAAGTTTGCCCGGAGAAGTACTGCCACAACGCCTGGGAATCTGCCGCCAAGCAGTGATGCACTCGTGTTGCTGTGTTCCGGTGGAAAGGAGTGGGTGCCGGTGAAATTGCAGGCGCATGAGACGTAACATCCCCGTCTCGGTGTGATGGACGCAACGCAATGCGACTTGAGTCGTATTGCTGTTGTCTATGGGCGGCGGTTACCACTTAACATCAGGTGGGCCGTCAGCTAGTTCCGTGACTTCAGTTACATAAAAAAACTGTATAGCGAAAACTCTTTTTTATTTCATGTTTTTTGTGGGTCATTATTTTTTGTGCTCGTTTATTATTGACATAAATTTATATCATATTACAATGTTTTCCTCTCTTCTTTCTTTTCAGATAAAATGTTGTTGCCAGTGATAAAAGCGACTAACGACGTGAATACATTAAATATGGTGCTTAGGATAATGTGCGAATCCTGGCTACACCATATTTATGTATCGAAAGTTAAATTTAGGTAAGCATCTAGGTAAACTTGTGCATCAAACCCAGGCACAGAATAACATGTTTTGACCCGGGTGGAACTCGAACCCACGAACGCACAGGCAGTGATATCAAGTGATATAGCTTTCGGTTAGTATATATATATAATATAATGTTTATTATTTTCAGTAAAGACGCGGCTGTGCAGTTGTTGGCAGACTTTAGTGAAGTTAGAAATTGGCTGAACGAATGCAAACAGCTGTCGACGGCTGGCAGGAAACAAATATTGCAGAATGAAGTTCTGAGGTGACGTCATCAAAATAATCTATTTAAAATGTTATATTCAGTTTGAACGGCGTGGTTGCCGGCGAAATTACAGGCATTTGAGCATTCTACCTTCACCAGTTTATTTATTTACTAGCTGTTGCCCGCGACTTCGTCCGCGTGGAATTCGGTTTTATCACGAACCCCTATTTTACCCCTCGGAAAAGTAGCCTAAGTTACTTCTTGCTACATCAGCTATCTGCCAGTGATAATCCCGTCAAAATCGATCCAGCCATTTCAGAGATTAGCCGGAACAAACAGACAGACAGCCAAAAACTTTAAAAAATGTTGTTTTAGTATATGTACCGTGTATACATCCATATGCACTTAGTAAAAAGCGGTTATTATATATTACAAACAGACATTCCAATTTTATTTATTTGTATAGATTTAGTTTCACAAAACCCACAGATCTTCAACATATTTTAATCTTAATTACTAATACTTATATCTAACAATAGATTTACTTGATAATATTCCAGTATATGTTGCGACTTGGGTCTTCCCATACCTAAGTAGGAAGACCCAAGTGACTTTGTTATGGGCAGAGATAGGACAGACTTAACACTAGGTAATCCATCTGGTCGTTCCTAACTTAAAAAACAGCTAGACACGGATCTTAAACGTGATATAATAAATAATAAATATTGTTGGACATTTCACACAGCGCCATCTAGCCCCAAAGTAAGCTAAGCATAGCTTGTGTCATGGGAATCAGACGACTGATGTAATACTTATATACTTTTCTTTTGTAAATACATACATATAATACATATACACTCAGACACAGACCAAACATCAATGTTACAAATGTCACATAAATGTTTGTCCTGGGTGGGGATCGAACCCACGAACTACAGCGCAGAAGGCAGGTTTACTACCAACCGAGCTATGTGGCCAGTCTATATTAATTTAGACATGATTGTAATTCCAGGAGATGTGAAGGCGTTGGAAGACTGTTACTGCACGCGCCAGGTGATCTCATATCCATGCAAGACTCTACTATGCAGTCAGCTCAGCACTTACGGAAAGATGGTAAGTTGAAACTTAACTATCTATTTAAATGTTCCAATTTCGTTCACTTATAGTAATAGCTGGAACAATTAATCAACTTAAAAAATATAAGATCACACATACTAATATTGTAGCGAAGAATGGCCCTTTTTAAACCCTATCTAACCCTTAATGGAAGAACAGACACGATACACCTAAAGGTGAGATAGCAACCGCAATATAACTTGTTTGAACCGGTATACGACCCTTTGATTATTCGTTGTGTCTGTGACGTCACCGACACTTAGTTGCACACAGCAATACAGCAATGCACTACCACTAATTGGATGAATAAATGGATATAAGTGGCAGCACTTCCCCAAACGTACTCGATACGGCACTGCTACTTGGGAATATCCACGAAAGTTCTATGTTCAGTAGTTACTGATATCGCTCCATGTGTAGCTTACATATTTAATAAATGTATTGACGATGGAGTCTTTCCTGAGCTGATGAAGCACAGTAAATTGATTCCTATATTTAAATGTGGGAATCACAAAAACCCAGCTAATTATAGACCGATATCAGTAGGTATTACCAGCGTCGAGTAAAATATTTGAAAAAATAATCTTAGATCAATTACTAACACATTTTAATAGAAATACCTTATTTAATATTAATCAGTTTGGATTTACTAAAGGTCCAAGTCAAATATAAAGAAGGGTCTAGTAAGTAAAGCTTAACTGTAAATGATTATTATAGGAAAATGATAAATCCCCATGGTCTGATGTCGCTCTGCTCAACGACACACAAAACATCCTGTAATATCTTATTTCAGTATATTATATTGTAGTCATAAATGTAACATAGATCTAAGTACTCAAATGTTACATGGATTGTGCTCGCGAAAAAAAGGAATCCCTCCATTAGGGGTTTCTTTCTGTTCTTCCCCATGGAGGGTCTGATAGGGTTTGAACAGGCGTCAAACTTAGCGATAAGTACGCGTGACCTTATGTTTTGAATATTATTGACGTTTCCAAGCCATTTCTTTATGAATTTTATGGAAATAAAGTTTTTGACTGACTTGTTGTTTATTTCAGAGAACGACGCACCCGAGCAGCTGATGCCCGCCGAGATGTACGTTCCGAACCAGAAACAATGGCTGACATTGCGCGCTAAGAAAATAAAAGGCCCCCTCGCATTTACATTTTGCTGTGTCGTTTTGAGTTAATATTGAATAAAAAGTAATTTTTTATATTGAAGTAACTTGTTTTATTGCTTCCAGATCTATTATATTGACACTAACAAGCGGTACTCTACTAGTCGAGTCAGTTTCTCTGATGACTCTATATCTCTAGGGGGCCCAAGTAGTGAGAGAGCCACTCACAGAAGGCTGCCCCGCCACATTCCATGGTGCCGAATACGTGCACTATGGAATAACGAGTAGTGAGTATGTTTTCGTGTAAGCTACTTACGGGCAGCTTTCTTTGGTTTGCTAGTAAATATAAACATTAGGAGTCATCATCGACGAAAAGCATAAACATGTTCAAAGTTCCAATTGACGGCGCGTCTGTTTGCCTCCTTATTATTATGACAAAATATGTCAACGATATAAATATGACGCCAGTGACGGATAGTTTCAGTACAAATTGCCCTAGTATAGTATATGTGTATAACGGGAAGACGGCGATTGTAACGGTTCTTCCAAAATTACAAACATGACAACGAACAGAGGAGTGGAAGCTAAGGAGATGGAAATCGCAAATACCCACCCAGGTGAGTGAGTCTTTCGAAAGCTCGAGCGCAACAGACTGCGGACAGACAGGCCGTCAGGCAGCTTCAGTTAGGTAGGTAGTAGTATATGAGTAGTACGTATCTAAGTAAGTTTCATTATTTATGCGTTGGTTTTCTGGCAGACGGAGACGCAGAGTCGGGAAGCTCGGAACGCTCCGAGAGTGCGGCGCGCGACTCTCACTCATATGTGCAGGTAAATAGGTATACATATACATTGTACGTCCAATATGTACCTACCCAACCTGCACTGCATTCATTGTGCATAAAAGACGAATTGTTTTGTTGCATGGTAGGTAGGTATGTGAGTGCCGGCGCGGCGCGGCGGGAACCCACGCTACTGATCCATGGATACATACGCTCATCCACACAGGTGGTGGTAGAGAAGCATCGCTGCGCGCGCGCCCCTTGCGCCTCCAGCCCGGCGCCCCCGCCCGCCCACGCGCCGCGCTCCACGCGGGCGGTGCACTGCGCGTGCGCGTGCGCGGCGGCGCGGCCGCCCGGCTGCGGCGGCGACGCGCCTCTAGGAGCTCATCTGTGAGTCCACTGACCACTCACAACAGACTCAACTTCTAACGATACATATTGACAAATATGATAAGGGCTGCAAAATATTCTCTGTTACTCTGAGCTCAGAGTAAGAGCGGGAGACTTTTCAATAGGTAAATATTAGTGGATACTTTGACACAATGCCACCTAGCCCCCGCAGGCTTCACTGAGCATAGCTTGTACCTGCTGTGTGGTGGGAGCCAGGCAACTGATAGAATACATAAAATAGTCCAGGAATATTAGGGGTTTCACCTCGGAATGAGAGATAGCTATAAACTTGTATAACCTTTCTTGACACCCTAAAACTTGTCTCAAAACCTACCTATCGTAGGGTGTCCGCGACCACAGATATTATGTAGTTGATGTATAACAGTACCGGGTCCACCGAAACAAAAAAACAAACGAAAACGGTGTACGAGAAAAAAAATTGGGAACTGGTTTAGCGACATAAAGCGGTTTGAGTCGATATACAGTCTATTTATGAATGTACTATTTCATTTTGTCAGCGGTACTCCAGCGAGTTACGGCGAGTGCGAGCAGACAGCGCCCGCGCCCGCGCCCGCGCTGGCAACGCTGCGCGCCGATAAACACCTCCAGGTATTAACTAGCTACCAGTAAATACTTACTGCTACTATCTGCCAGCTCCTACTTGCACAATAACACATTTCCTGACAATTTCAAACTGTAAGGCCAGACACCATACATTTTTCAATCTCTAACGGTTGATGTGAGTAGGTACTTAACGAGTTAGGCTGAATAAAGAGTAGCTAGACAGATGCCTAACGGATACCGAACGGGACGCTTGCATCGCATTATTATTCATTTATTGCATCAGATTAGAGAATGAATGAATTGTAGCAGGAGGAGAGTGAGCACGGTGGGGCGCAACGGGAGGCGGAGTGCGTGGAGGTGTACCGGTTCGCGAGCGTGTCGGCGCGCGGCGCGCTCGCGGTGTCGGCCGGGTGCGGGGGCGAGGCGCGCGCGTGGCGGGGGTCGCGTGGCGTGCGGCGGGCGGCGCGCGCCGCGGCGCGGGAGGCGGGCGCGGGCGCGCGGCTCGCGCTCGCCGCGCCGCTGTGGGGCGCGGTGCTGGCGGCGCGCTGGACGCTGCAGGCGGCGCGCGACGCGGCGCAGGGGCTCGCGCTCGCCGGCTCCGACTACGCGCTCAAGCCGGCGCTGACGCTGCTCTTCAACGCGCTGCTGCACCCGCTGTTGGTGTTCCTCGGGAACCTGCTCCAGGTACCTACCTACTCTCTCGTCGTCCGCGTATCCTGCGCATCTAACAGGTCTGCCACAAATGTACCCAAAGAATCCCTCGTTTATCTGTAGGTTATTCTGTTGTGTTGCGTGCGCAGGGCGTGCGCGAGGCGCTGGCGCCGGCGTGCGGCGCGCTGGGCGAGTGCGCCGCGCACGCCGCGACGGTGCTGCGCGCGCTGCGCCTCGTCGCCGTCGAGCCGCGCCATCCGCACCGGTGCCAGCACTGTCTCACCACGATCAATACATCTCCCTCTGTACCATACACAATGCAGTTTTCTTTTAGTTGGCGGTATACTATATTAATGAGGAGCAGTCTTACTAGAGACGAGAACTCAGGCCATTTACAAATACTTTTGCAATAGCTGGAATGATCGATATGAAACGATGTCATCGCGATTTTGCGTTGCCCTTGCCTTTAAAAATAGGTGTAATTTTACTTGTCTGAAGCGACCTTGGATAAACGCCATCTGTGATGCACCTATTAAATAGCTGAGCAAGTAGGTAGGTACCCATATTTGCTAGATAGCACACGGCTACATGCTAGTTTGGGGCTAGATGGCGCTGTGTGAATTGTCCACCAATAATTATAATTATTGCAAAAAAATGTGCACGCACACACGGACACGAGTGACGAACACAACATCAATACATCAGACAGTGCAGATATTTGTGCGCTTCCAAGAACTGCAACGACATCAATCTGTACGGATGTACTGTATGCCCATCTGTATGTATTCTGTGTTCAGTAATAAACCTACCATAGTCTCACACAGTCGTCTCACTCAAGCCTCCTAACACCGAACCCTACACGGAGTCACGGGCGGTGGAGTGGTGAGGAGTAGAGTAGAGTAGAGTACACCTACATCAAGTTGTATCCGCTCTTGTGGTGGGGGAGGCTGTTATGCTAAGTGAGCTCATAATGCCTCCGACTTCATACCTCCCATTTTCATTAAAACTTGCTCATTGCAACTCTCTAAGCCTTTGAAAATAATCTTTAATAAATCTCTTTCTCATGGTTGCTTTCCCGTTTGATGGAAACTCGCACATATTATCCCGATACATAAAAAAGGTGACCATGGTGATATGCAAAATTACAGGCCTATCTCACTTTTATCTTCTTGTTGCTCAATCATCTTACACCTGTGATAGATCATAGACAACACGGATTTCTTCCGGGAAGGTCAACAACATCGAATCTCTTGAGCTACGTCAGTGATATCTCAGAAGCACTAGAAGCCAAAAGTGAGGTACACGCGATTTATACTGATTTCTCCAATGCGTTCGATGTGGTAAATCACAAACTTTTGATACAGAAATTGGGGCACGCTAGCATTTGTGGTTCCCTGCTAAGATGGTGCGAATCATATCTGGAGAATCGATCCCAACTGTTACGATTAGGGGCTTCAAATCTCCTGCTAGAACGGTACCATCTGGGGTCCCGCAGGGATCGCATCTTGGACCGTTATTCTTTCTCGTTTTTATATATGACCTATGTATGTCTATTACTTCTAGTCTTTAAGTATTTGCCGATGATCTCAAAATTCTATACACTTTGAGATAGAATGGTATAGAATGTGTTCCATATATAACGATAATTGTCAAGAGCTAGATATATTTTGTACATCTGTCTTCTCTATTAAGAGACAGCTTTTGGTTTAGAGTATTTGTGTATAGACACCTAACCTTTTTGCCCTTCTGGTCTCAAACTCTTTATAAAAAAAATTTTTTTCTTTTTAATTCATAATTTTAACTAATAAGTAGGTATTTGATCTTTCTAAAAATGTATTCTAAGTAGAGCGTATTATCATTATAATGCATGCAGTGTCCACTTCTAGAAGGCCCGTACACTTTATTATATTAAAATCTATGTTTGCAACTCCTTAATGGTACAGTGCTACGTCCAGTTAAGTGGACCTATAATAAAAAAAAAAAAAAAAAAAATGCTGTTCCCAAATTGATCAATTGTATATTCTGAGTAATTACAAATAATTATCATAAAACGACAAGTGGTTTTCGTGTTGTTTCCGTCTCAGAGTCGGTAGCGACACAGAGCCCGCAAAGCCTCCGCTAAGTTCCGGGCCGGGGTCGCGCTCGCCCAACCCCTTCCCAGATTGTATATTATATATTACATGGATATTATGCAATTGATACTCAAGCAAAAAAATGTTGATATCATTATTTAATTTTATTGTCTGGAGTCGGGCGGGCGCGGCGGTGCCAGGTGCGCCACTAGCACGTGCGGCGCGGGGGCGGGGGCGGGGGCGGGGGCGGGGGCGGGCGCGGTGGGGGCGGGGGCGGGCGCGGTGGGGGTGGGGGCGGCGGCGGCGGCAGCGGCGGCGGCGCGGCGCAGCGCCAGCTGCTGCAGCTGCAGCTTGCGCAGCGCCGCCGGGTCGAGGGTCGCGCCGCCCGCGACGGAGCCCTGCATCACACACACACAGACACACACGCTTATTGTCGACGTTATCGTTGACTTAATTCTTCGTAACGGAATAATTTCATATAAAAATATATCCAATACAGAGGTATAAAACGTCTGGACAGTCTCAGTACAGGCCATGTGAGAGTTTATGCAAGATTGGAATCGGAAACTTTGCGACGAGCACTAAGTGGGTGTTACGTTACACGATGTCACTCTATATCCGATACAAAGCGGTAGAATAAGATAACTTCGCCCACGTCTTGGTTGTTAAGCAATTTCACTTCTATCACGTGTACAGTGTACGATGTACGGTGTACGGTGCTGCAAGCGCTATTGTATATGATAGTAAGTACGTACGCGTACCTGCGCGAGTGGAGTCGGCGCCTGGTGCAGGATCTTGAGGTGGCGCGCCGGCAGCGTCTGCTGCCTGTACACCAGCTGCGCGGGGGCAGGGGCGGGCGCCGGGGAGGGGGGCGGGGGCGGCACCGGGGGCGTCGCGGCGCCCGCGGGGGGCACGCTCGCCTTGAGCTTCTCGCGCGCGATGCGCTCGGCGCGCCGCTCGGCGACGGCACGCGGCGAGGGCGGCGCGTCGTACTGGATGCCGTGCTCGGCGAGCATCTGCGCGTGCTTCGGGTTGCGCGGCGGCGGCTCCTCCTGCCGGCGGCGCGGCAGCTGGCGCCGGCGCTCGGCCGCGCGGCGCACCGCCTCGAGCCGCTGCAGGGGGGCGTCCCCGGCGGGGGCGGGGGAGGCGGCGGGGCCGACCGAGGCGGCGGGGGAGGAGGGTGAGGGCGGCGGCGGCGGGTCGCGGCGGCGGCGCGGCGGGGGCGGGCGGCGGTGCCGGCGACGCGCGCGCTCCGGGTCGGCGAGCGCGTCGTGGCGGTCGCGGCAGGCGCGCGGCGAGCGGTAAGCGCGCGCCTGCTCCGCGACCAGCTCGGCGACCCACTCCCAGTTGGGCGTGAGCGCGGGCGGCGGCGAGGGCGGCAGCCGCTGCAGCCGGAGCGCGCGCCGCAGCGCCGCGTCCTCGGCGGCGGTCCACTCGGGCTGCGCGGGCTGGACGGGCGTCGGGGCGGGCGCACGGTGCGGCCGCCGCGCGCCGGCGCCCGCGCACGCCCCGCCGCCCGCCCCCGCCCCTGCGGACGCGCGCTCGAACAGCGAGAGGGGTGCGTGGGGCTGGCGCGGCGCGGGGCGGGCGCGCGGCGCGGCTCGCGGGCGGGGCGAGCGCCGCGCGGCGACCGGCAGCAGGGAGTCAGGCGCGGCCCCGGCGCGGTACAGGGCGCCCGCCCACGTCTCGCGATACACGTCACCGTCGCCGAGGGGCGGCGTCGGCGGACCCCACGCCTGCGGAGCGGACCCGGCTTGTGTACACGAGAAGTGATGGAGAGGCCGAATGGATCACTTTTTTGACAACGTGAAATATGTTGCGAGATTTAGACACGCGCAACAGAACACTCAGAATATAAGTTGATCCGTGGCCGCGGAACGGTGTGGATTACATCATTATTAAATGAAAAAACTGACTTCATCGACAATCAAACTAAAGTTATCTCGCACTTGTATGACATATTTTTTTTCAGTAATTTTGATTAAAACACCAAACTACTGAACCGATTTTTATGAATTTGCTATGGGGACCAACCGGAAAGTATATGCTTTCAAATAAATAAATCGATTTATAAATGACGGAGGTATGAGGTAATAAAGACAATAAATCTTACAACCGAATTGATAACCTCCTCCTTTTGAATTCGGTTGAAACTAGCATTAAATATCTCGCCTTCCACGAAGTAATAAATTGTAGAACTCGAATGTAGATAATAAAAATTGTCGGCATGTGGTGACGCACACACGCACACGCACGCAAGCACGCACGCACGCACGCACGGTCGGTTGTATCGCACTCACCGGCATGAGTGGAGCGGGGTGTCGCTCCGCGCGCTCGTCGATCCACACCTGCAACACACGCACACAACACACTGTTGATCACCAACACATTACATTAAAACGCTGCTAGACGATTTACGTTCGAACGCGTTATCATATACCGTTTTAGTTCCTTTTATCGGTTCTTAGCGTTATAATCTATACAAATAAATAAAATTGGAGCGTCTGTTTATTATATTAAAATAACCACTTTTTACCAAGTGCATATGGATGTATACACGGTACATATACCAAAACAATATTTTTTACAATTTCTGTCTGTCTGTTTGTTCCGGCTAATCTCTAAAATGGCCGGACCTATTTTTTGACGGGGCTTTCACTGGCAGATAGCTGATGTAACAAGGAGTAACTTAGGCTACTTTTCCGAGGGGTAAAATAGGGGTGCGTGATAAAACCGAATTCCACGCGGACGAAGTCGCGGGCAACAGCTAGTCTATACATATAATTATGTATAATACGTGTATGAATATTAAATATTTTCTAAAAAAAAAAACACATGCGTGCGCATCACGCATCAAACTAAAAAAATATGAATCTTTATGTTTAACGTTTATTTTATGAAAATCATAAGATATAGAGCACCTACGCGCACACACACCCGCCGACGGTGTAGACGCACTAGATCCCGCGCTGAATACTTCCCTCTCTCTGTCGACGTACGCACAGCCGGTCAGCCGGTCTGCCGCAACGTATGTGCACACTATTAAGAACCATTCGTGACATTATCATTTTCGTAAACTTTTAGCTAAAGTTAAATCATCCGCTTATCGCTTCATAATTAAGGGGGGCGGCAAACGGGATCATACACCGTTTGTCCATCAGAGGTTGCCGCTACGCCAGGAGCTGTCCTGACGGCGCGCCGCGGAATGCAACGTTTCTGAACTAATGACATTACTGAGCGGATGTGGTCCGACCCTTAGAACTACAGCGGGTGCGTACAGGACAGGAGGAACGAGTCCGGCCCCCTGTACAATCGGGGGCACTTGCAACTAGGGCATCCTCGCGGTAACTCCTGATCCATTTGATGGTGTCCAGTATCGATACTCGAGATCGCAACTCCTACATACTTTCCAGATTAATTAAAGTAACTTTGGGATTATTTAATTCGAAACAATGAAAGAGACTCACTGTTAACAGTTTCAGGCATTATTTGTTAGTATTCCCTGATACAAATGACTAGCTATATTTTGATTATACAAAATAACCTGTTCAGTGTCTTTCTAATTGAACTTCATGTATATACTTTGATACTCATGTCAATATTTAGACTATGTTATGGGCATTTTCACTTATAAAATAAATATAATACAACTAAGTCTTCTTTCATATGAGGTTGTGTCCCTCCCTCTCCTCTCCTCTTTGTCTTATTTCTATAAGAAGGGTCATGTAACTAGAAAATGGGAGTAACGAAAGTACTGGGAAGTCCCGGGACTACAAAAGTATCGATACTGCATGCCCTAGGGCGGACCGAGCCGGTCGGCCGGTCGCGGTCGCAGCGCGGGGGAGGGGGGGTCGATCGCACCGGCGTCGCCCGTAAATGCTCGCGCGCGGTACATCCCTGACGTTCGCGCGGGCGGGGAAGGCGCCAAGCATTTACGGGCGGGCGGCCGGCGGGAACGTCAGGAATATAAAACGCGCGAGCTCGGTATTTAAATCATTTATTGGTATCGTTTCGGGGCGGCGCGTCCGTCGCGAGCCACGCGTCCAGCGTGCCGGTGCGCAGCGCACGCCGCCTCGCCGCGCCCGGGGCGGGGGTGCCGTCGGAGTGGGCGGGGACGGGCGCGGCGGGACAGAGGGAGGGGGAGGGCGGCGCCGCCTCGTCCAGCGTCCACAGGTTGATGTGCACGGTGCCGCGTGACCGCGTGGCGCGCGGCGGCGGGGAGGGCGGCGGGGAGGGCGGCGCGGGTGCAGGTGCGGGCGCGGGCGCGGGGGGCGAGACGGGGGGAGCGCGGCGGCGCGGCGCACGACGGGCTCGCACCTTGGCGTGCGCGTCCTCCCGCGAGTAGGTGAGCTCGAGTGCGGGCGCGGGTGGTGGCGCGGGCGAGGGCGGGGGCGGGGTCTCGGCGCGCAGCCGGTGCCGCGCGCGCTCCCACTCGTGCAGCTGGCGCCGCATCTCGCCGAGCGCGGCGCGCTCTGCGGCCGTGCACGCTTCGCTGCTTTCAACCAGCCGCATCGCATACTTCTCGATCGGCGTCAGCTGGAAATCATTACCATTACTGTCAAATTTGATTTATTTCAAAATGAAGTAGAGCCATCGACTATTCAGTCAAAATTATAAAATTTTCTCTGTTTATTGAGGAAAGTGAATACTTATACTTTTATTTCTCCAAAACGACACGTTAAGGGTTCCGGTCGATTAAACTTGGAGCTTTTATTGTTAATCTTTAAATATGTGTTAGATTTTGACTGAAAAAAGGTAATGTGTGAGCCAGTGTGGGTACCTGCGCCATGAGCGCGGCGAGCTCCTCGGCGGCGGGGTCGGGGGGTGGGTGCGCGTGCGGGGGCGCGGGCGCGGCGGACGTGTGTGTGACGTCATCGTCGAGCGGCAGCGTCTCGTCGAACTCGGCCAGCTCGCTGCACGCTTCGGCGCGCGCGGCCCGCGCGGCCGCCGCGTCCGCCTCGTCCTCGGCGGCAGCAAGCGCGGTCTCCAGCTCGCCGCCGCCGCCGGTGCCGCCCGTGCCACCGCCGCCCGCCTCCGGCACGCCTGCCCCCGCGCCGAACAGCTCCTTGATGCTCGCCTGCGACCACACCGCACACAGTTAATGCATATGTTAACTGCGATCAATCACTACAAGCCGTTGGGGTTACGTTATCGATGATATAATTTATAGTAAGATACGGAGGGCGCGTCATTCCCTCCTACCTATCTAACACTCGTCCCATCGCCTAGTTAAAACGTATTCTGTTTATAAATGAGACAATAATATTTTATTTATTATTTTAATTCAGAAATAGAGAAGAAATAAGTGTTCGATTTGAACTTCATCGCCTGGAATGAACTCCAGAAACAGTTTATCACCTTTGCTATGCTAATTTAAAATCTTACGAATCCAGGCTTTTACACTGTAAAATGACAGTTCTTTCACTGCATACTTATAGTGACTTTTATCATAGTTAAGGTTAGAGTTGATTAATTGTCGTATTTAATTAATTTAAACGATATTGTGGGTTTTGGCTTTTTTATTATTTTCTTTACCTTTCCGTTGTTTTTTGTAGGTAAAGAAAAATAACACTTTTTTTTATTAATTATGGCGTAATGTATTCGTCCAAATTTATGTCGTAGTTCCAGGGAAGGATGCAAAATTTATTTACAACTTATTGATGAAAGCGAAGAAGTAGAAACCAGACCATCTAATAGATGAGAAAGTAATTCTTTGAGAGGTAGCAGAGAAACACCTGTTGAACGTGAGATTAGGAATCGGTGCGGTCGGTGCTGCCGAGTGAAGCACGTAGGTAGTAGGTATTGGTGTTATTCGTAAATATACTCACCCCGCGCAGATAGTTGGTGGTGAAGTGTCCCTCGTCTATGGCGAGATGGTTGAGCGCACGCTTCTGCTCCGCCTTGCGCAGGATGTTCTCCTCGACGGTGGCGGCGGTGACGAGCCGGTACACGTGCACGTCGCGCGTCTGTCCGATGCGGTGGCACCGGTCCTGCGCCTGCGCGTCCATGGTCGGGTTCCAGTCCGAGTCGTAGAACACGACCGAGTCGGCGCCCGTCAGGTTGAGCCCCACGCCGCCCGACCGCGTCGACAGGATGAACGCGAACACGCGCGCGTCCGCGTTGAACCGCTCGACGAGCGCGTGCCGGCGCTCCACCGGCGTCGCGCCGTCCAGCCGCAGGTACGGCATGCCGTGCAGCGACAGGAACGCCTCCAGCACGTCGAGCACGCGCGTCATCTGCGTGAACACGAGCACGCGGTGCCCGCCGGCTCGCAGCGCGCGCAGCAGCCGCGCCAGCGTCTGCAGCTTGCCGCAGTCGTACTGCAGCAGCCGCGGGTGCGGGAACGCTACGCGCTGCCGCGCCACGCTCGCGTGCAGCGCTGTCAGCAGCCGCGACGCACCCCCGCGCACCGCCTCCTCCACGCGCGCCGCCCGCCCCCGCCACGCGCGCGCCCCCTCCCCCCCGCCCACCGCCAGCGAGGCGGCCGGCGCCACGCACGCGCGCCAGCACACCGTGAATCTGCATATAGGAGAAATCGCCAGTGTGAGAACAAGCAGACAGGACGAGTGACACAATGACTGCCTCGGTACAGTTCCCAATGTCAATGTGGCGTCAGTAAAGCTAAGAACTTGAAGCGCATTCTCCAGTTACTAGTCTTTGATGTTACTCTGTTGATTTGGCATAACATTATTTTTTTTAGCTATTAAATCGAAATTATTACGGAAATCTAGTTTGCTGTCCAATTCGTCACCCAGGTCATGTATGCTCGCTCCTTACTTATTCCAACAGAATTGATATAATTTAATAATAATAATAATTAATATAATCAACGTCTTTTTGTAGAGATGATAGACCTCCTAAATTAAAGAAATCGACAGCTTATAATTTCAATAAAGCGAATTACATGAACATCAAAGAAGAACTAGAGTTGATAGACTGGAATATACACCTAAAACCTTGTATGTCTGTTGATGCGTTCTATGAACTTATCATATAAATAATTATAATTATTCATCGCAATTTGCATTGTCCGCAGTATCTTGGAGTTTTAATACCTGTATATTGTCTCCCTCCTACGCAGTTCACTCGGACAGGGCGGATCAAACAAAAGTGATTTTTATACCATTTACCATAATATGCAAAAGTGGAGGGTAGGTACCTGTCGATGATGTCGTGCATGTCTCGTACTATTTCATCGAGGTCGCGCGTCGGCAGCGGCAACGGAGGCGGGGGCGCGCGCACCGCCTCCAGCAGGTCCGCGCCGTACAGCGGCAACCGCCAGCAGCGCCGCTCGTTGCACGCGGCAAGCCGCCGCAAGCACGCACGCCGCCGCGTCGCCAGCCGCGCGCCGGCCGCGCTGGCGGTGGCGGGCGGCGGAGGTGGCACGGCGCGCGGGGCGGGCGTCGGCGGCGGCGGGGCGGGCGGCGCGAGCGCGAGCGCGGCGGACGCGGCAGGGTCGGGGGGCGGCGCGCGTGGCACCAGCCGCAAGTGGAGGCGCAGCGTGGCGGGCGGCGGGTGCGGGGGCGAGGAGGGCGCCGGCGGCGGCAGCTCGGCGACGAGGCGGCGCGGCGGCGCGAGGTGGCGCGCGCGGTGTGCGGCGAAGGCACGCACGCCGGCCGCCTCGAGCACGGCCAGGTCACCGCCGAGCCGCGCGGCGAGCTCCTCGCGCTGCGGCACGCCCGCGTCGAGCGCAAGCGCCGGCGCCGCGACGCGCAGCGCGGCCAGCTGCAGCGGCGAGCACACGGGCCGAGGCTCGAACAGGTCCGGGTGGTTGCACACCTTGCGCAGCTGCATCAGCACGTTGATCACGGAGAGCAAGTTGCCGGTGGCGAGCGTCTCCTTGGTGTTGGCGCGCGCCATGAAGTCGTCGTAGAGGAACCGCTGCCGCTTGGCGAGCGTGCAGAGCAACACGTGCTCGTACTTGCGCGGCATCTGGCGCTCGACGTCGCGCTTCAACCGGCGCAACAGGAAGGGCCGCAGCACGGCGTGCAAGCGGCGCACGAGCGCCTCGTTGTACCGCTGCGCGCCCTCGGCGATGTCGCCCACCTCGCCGAACCACTCGCGGAACTCGGAGTGCGACGCGAACACGTCCGGCATCAGGAAGTGCATCAGCGACCACAGTTCGAGCAGGCTGTTCTGCAGCGGCGTGCCGGTGAGCAGCAGCCGCCGCTCCGTCTGGAAGTTGAGCAGCAGCTGCCACCGCTGGGACTTGAAGTTCTTAATGTTCTGCGCTTCGTCGAGCACGAGGTACTTCCAGCGCTTGCGGCGGAAGGACTGGTGGTCCTGCACTACCAGCTTGTACGAGGTGATGCACACGTGGAACGAGTTGGCCTTCGTCCAGCCGACGCGCTTCTGCTTGCGCTCCTTGATCGTGCCGTAGTAGGTGAGGATCTTGAAGGCGGGACACCACTTCTTGAACTCCATCTCCCAGTTGAGGACGACAGATGTGGGCGCGACGACGAGGTGCGGCCCCCAGTCGCGCCGCTCGAGGGCGAGGTGCGCCAGCAGCGCGATCGTCTGCACCGTCTTGCCGAGCCCCATCTCGTCGGCGAGGATACCGTTGAGGCCGCGCTCGTACATGGTGGCGAGCCAGTGCAGGCCCACGTGCTGGTACTCGCGCAGCGAGTGCCGCAGCAGCGCCGGCACCGGCGTGCCCACCGCCGTCGAGGAGAGCGTCGTGCCCGTCGGCTGCAGCGAGGCCGCCAGCGTGGCGGCGCGCTCGACGCGCTGCGTGCCGTCCCCGTCCGAGGCAGCCCCCTCCGGCTCCTCTATCAGCGCCTCGAGCGGCTCCGACTCGGAGCCGGAGTCAGACTCAGAGTCAGAGTCCGAGTCGGAGCCGGCCTCCGAGCCGGACTCGGAGTCGGCGGAGTCGGTGGGTCGCGGCGGCACATCGTAGAGGCGACGCAGCTCATCAAGCGGGAGGTCCGCGTCGGCGCGCAACTGCGCCAGTTCGGCGGCGCGGTCGACGGTCGGCTCAGCGAGCTCCTGCTCCGCGATGGTGTCCTCGTCGTCGGCGGAGGTGTCGTCGCCGGAGCGGTAGTCCGCACCCGCGCCTGCGCCAGTACCCGGCGCGTACCCCGGCGGCAGCAGGTCGGTGAGGTCGCAGCGCGAGTCGCGGCGCAGCGCGTCCAGCTCGGCGCGGTGGTCGGCGGCGCCGGAGCCCGCCTCGCGCTCCTCGCGCTCCGCCGCCGCGATCGTCTCCTCGTCGTCGGAGGAGGCGCCGCGCGGCGTGAACTCCTCGTCGGAGGGCGGCGTGTCGGGCGCCGACCCCGCGCCCGCCCCCAGCCCCAGCGCGAGCTGCCGGGAGTATCGCTCGGTCTTGTCCACTATATAGCTCAGTTGCTCGTCGAGCGCCTCTTTGCGTGCTCGTTCCACTCTTTTTACGCGTTTCCACTCTACGAGCTGTGAACGGAAATGAGTAGTAAATCTTTCGTTGCATAAGTCAAAGTCAAAAACTTTATTCCCATACAATGCATACAGGATACAATGCATATGGATTGGATAATGGAGGGCTTCCTTTTTTTTTCGAGATCACGATGTTACAAGGATCGTGCTAGATCTAAGATCTATGTTACATTTATGACATAAAATACTGAAATATGATATTGATATATGATGATATTACAGGATGTGTGTAGTTGAGCAACAATTAAACACATACATAGCTCCCAAATTCAGAATAGCATGAGTTTGTTATATTCGCTTATGTCATATACTATTATAATGTAAAAAAAAAGCACACACACGCTTGTTCACTGTCGGGACTGTGCGGTGGGATATTAAGTACGATAAATAAAAGAGTGACAGTGTGGCAATCTCTCGAGGCAAATAAAGTAGTTAACCCAGCAATCACCACGCAATAAGGGCCCCACGGGTGGGCTAGTTGCGGAAACCAGCGCTACAAGCACAACACACTGGCAAGTGTCCCGCGATCCAATCCAGTACCTCGTGTGTATCCCGGAGGTTAGGAGCTGGAGCTACGTATGGTGTAGTGAGAGCGAACGTCACGGGTTAATGTACCTTTTGGACGTTGTTCCAAAATGTGCGTATCTCCTTGGCGGTGAATGCGGCGACCTTCCGCAGGTGCGCCTCGTGCGCCTTCTCCGCTTTCTGCGCCGCCGCAGCCTTGTCCTGGAAGTGCTTCTGCACAGCGCGCGCGCACTGCAACACACATGTACACATACATACATACATACATACACCGACACCAAGAGCAGAGTCGTGTACACTGCACTGCACGGCAGGCGGAGTGGGGGGAGGGGGGAGGGCGCACCTTTTTTGCGGCCTGCTTCTTCCACTTGCGTTCGTGCGCAAAGTCCTGTGCCAGCCACGCCATCTCCTCGAGCAGGTAGTCCCAGTGGCACTTGGCGCGCGGCGGGTCCAGCACGCGCGGCAGCCGCCGCTCGGCCCACAGCCCCGCGCGCGCCAACTCCGCGACGCGCCCCGCCACGTACGCCTCCTGCTTCGCCTTCTCCACCATCTCGTCGGCGGGCGTGGGGGCGGGCGTGGGTGTGGGCGAGGGTGCGGGTGTGGGGGCGGGCGGCGTCACGAGCGGCGGGCGGCGCGCCTCGAGGAACGCGAGCAGCTGCGGCGCCGGCGGCCGCTTGCGCCACACCGCATAGTCCATCATGTTGCCGCCCGCCTGCAGGAAGTAGAGCTCGCTCAGCTGGTCGGTGAAGCGCTCGCGCAGCGCTCGCAGCCGCACCAGCTCGTACTCAAGGATGCGCCGCCGCAGCGCGCCCGCGTCCTCCGGCGCGGGGGGCGACGGAGGCGCGGGCTTGGCACGCTTGCGCGGGGGCTCGTCGCCGGCGCCGTTGAGAGCACCGCTGGCCCCGCCCCCCAGGGCGCCCCCGCCGTAGTTCGAGGTCGCATTTCGCTCGACGCCCTAAAACAATATCGCGGTTATGTCAACTTTCAGCAAGATTGTCTTTGATGTTGATTAACAATCTGTAACCTCTTCCTCAATGTATACTAGTTTTTGTTTTTGTAAAATTCTTTAAGTTGTCAATCTTCCTAAACTATATTACCTTATGGCGGAAACTTCACTAGTTACAGTATGATGTATTAGTATTAATGTAACATGACTCATGTACTATTTGTTTCCCAAATAAAGCAAAATAAAAATAAGTCTATCTCATATAAAGTTATGTTCTCCAATTAATATTCTTGTTCAAATAAGCTCCTTCCAGAAGATCCATTAAGAAAAAAAGGAGCAGAAAGTAGGCTTTAGGTGTGGTGTTTTTGCATGACAACATGTGCACACGAGCCACGGGCACATGCCATCGCCATTTTGCAATGGCTGCCTGGCAATCATGTGGCTATGGAGCTCATAACCACCCTCTGTACTCCAGACCTGACTCCAAATATTATATGATGCCCAAAATTGCCATTATTTCCTGAGTAATAAGTTCCTGAATTAATAAGTGAGTCAGGTTCAGCTCATAAATAGGTACATACTGAACTATATATACTGATGATTAGCGATGTCACAAAATGTATAATATATGTGTAGTCAAACATTTGTGCATTTATGCCTCCAGGTTTTCTTATATGAGAGTAGGAAGTATTAGCAAAATCACAGACCTGATATATATCAGTAACCTCTTCCATACAAAAGCAATACTTCTATTCTCTCCTCACCAACTTAGGTATGAGAAAGGACCCAATTCCCATTATATTGCACCCTATACTTGGGGATGTGAATGTAGAATTATGGACACTTAGGGACACTTAAGGTGTCACATACCTACTACCCCCCCTGGTGGGTCTCTGACCCACCATCCGTGACACATATAAGAGCAGTAGAACTCTCGCCAAGTTCACCTCGGGAAGTACTGCCACCATGCCCATTTCTGCCGCCAAGCAGTAATGCGTTCGCGTTACTGTGTTCCGGCCGCATTACTGCTTGGCGGTCCTTTCTCATACCTAAGTTCGCGTTACTGTGTTCCGGCACGGCCCCGACTGCTGCACTGGAAGCCCTTTTGGGACTTACCCCCCTACACCTACATGTGCAACAGGAAGCAGCTGCAGCTGCTTTTAGGCTCTGGGCCTTAAAGCTGATAGAGAATGACACAAGGGCTACCCATACCACAATCTTAGATGACTTCGCAGCGGACAACCCGCTTCTACTTTCCATCTGTGACAAGGTGCCCAAGAAACACATATACCACAAGAGCTACACTGTACAATTACATGAAGAGCCCAGTGACAGCTCGAATATACACGAACTAAGAATCTACACAGATGGCTCCAAAATGAAAGCGGGAACCTTCTCCGAGGACCTTAACATCCACTCGTCTGTAGCCCTGGGTGCACATAACTCCATTTTCCAGGCGGAATGTGTAGGTATCATCCAGGCTGCCCACGCAGTGCTACGCAGAAAGGTAACTGACTTCAACATCAGGGTACTCTCGGACAGCGCCGCAGTACTTCGAGCTATGCAAAAAACTGAACACGCTTCAGGGCTTACCATTCAGTGTCACCAGCTCTTAGAAGAAGTAAGTATTTCAAACAAAATTACCCTGCAATGGATCAAGGGACACAGCAGGTCTAGAGGTAATGACGGGGCGGACGCTTTGGCTAGGAGAGGCTCGGAAATGCTATCAGCAGGGCCGGAGCCTCTCTTACCACTCCCCTTTAGCTAAATCCGCCGCTGGATACGTCAACATACTTTCAATGAACATAGACAGCTTTGGGCAAGTATCCCGGATTGTAGGCAGGCGAAGGAGGCATTTCCGGACTTATATCCGAAATACTCCTGAAAACTCCTCAATCTGAAACGTGACAAACTCCGGCGTATCGTCGGCATAGTCACAGGACACTGCCCACTAAACAAACACCTATTTACTTTGGGTGTTACAGACAGTCCCCTATGCAGAGGCTGCCTCACTGCAGAAGAGACGGCCGCGCATGTGCTCCTAGAGTGCGATAGCGTGGCGTCTCAAAGAGCAACCTTCCTCGGGACACCGAGGACACCCAGTCAGGCCTGTGCCGGTATTAAGGAGCTGCTGGCCTTTCTGGAGGACATCGGGTGGATGGACTAGCGGCCTCCACCCTACACGCAAAAAGGGCCCATTTGTGGCCTAGTTGCGGAAACAAGTTCGCGCTACAAGTAACAAGTACTGTGTTCCGGCTTGAAAGGTGTGGTTGCCGGTGAAATTACAGGCACATGAGACATTCCACCTACATGTCTCAGAGTTACGGGTGCATACGATGCGACTTGGGTCTTCTCGTACCTAGTAGGGGAGGCCCCAAGTCGCATCGGTTGTTATGGGCCGAGGTTACCACTTAACACCAGGTGGGCCGTTGGCTCCTTCCGTAACTGTATTACATAAAAAAAAAACCATTGTACTAGGTAGTGCATTCCATTTACTATAGGGGTTCAATGTGAGGTATCAATTGACATCCACTGTATATATAGCCTCTTAAATGCATATATCTGATAATTCACTGGTGACCACACCTTTTGGAACCAACACACTGCTTGGCAACAGAAATAGGTATTGTGGCAGTCATTTCTCAAAGAACTTGGCACAAGCACCTTTACATGTTACAGCAAGTGAGACAGAGAACTGGGATGAGGAGACAGATATGATAAATTAGTTGTTTTTCAGGGTTATAAGCTTCTCGGTTACAATGGATTAGACGGGACAACTTACTAAAAATGGCATCAACAGAGCAATGAGACCCCATAGCAAGCCCCCATTAATATCTGAATATAACCTACAAACTAATATTATATTCTCTCATTAACAACTATAAATTACCAGTAATTTCAATGTAATGATAACTAAACGTAATATGAACTGAGTGTAATGTAAAAAATGTAAGTAATGATCTCAAAACTGTACATAAGACAAAATCAAACAAGTCAAAATCAAGTGCCAGTGAAATAGCCTATAACAGTCACATATATATTAAAAAAAAGTCACAATTAAATGTGGGATAAATTGGTAGCGTTTTGATCTGCAATTATTTTCCACCGAGCACCTCCTGGAATGCAACGCGAGATTTCCTTGGGCTAGCTTGACTGAATACCAGTTTCACACATCAGATAGATTGCAGTACCATTCCATGTGAACCAGGCCAGGTCCAAACCCATATGCCACCGAGACCAATGGAACTTGTGTATCGAACAAAGAAGTCGGTTTCATCGTTAGGCACCTACGAGCACAACGCCCACCTACTTCACGAATACTTCAATTGACAATGCACTCACTTGCATTCCTTTTCAACGTTCACTTGATGTTTCTTTTCATTGTGTAACTGTTTTATTGAAAACAATGAATGAGTATGTACGAACTCAGTTATTACACAGCGAACAGATGGCAGGTAAAGTAGCTAATCACTCACAAATCCAATCAATTATCGAAATAAAAAGAACAGTGAAGTGGACAAGACAACTTACCATGGGAGGCTGAGGTGATGTAGCTTGTGCGGCGAACTCATCGTGCTCGTTCATGTTTTGACATTGCGAAACAGTTATATGATGTATTTATCTGTTCATTATTGTACAATATATAAAAAAACACTTATACACTGTAGGTACATAGAAACACAAATATTAACAAGAGAGGGTCGCACTAGTATTTTCCCGTTATACTGACAACAACCATAATTTGAGCGAAACTCACTTTAAGTTTTTCACTTGTTCTTACGAATAAACTAATTGTACTAATAATAATTTGCTGTCCTAGCCGCTGTAAACAATGGTCGATATAATTTTGGGCGCCATATTGAACTAAAACGCGCAGCCGATTTTAATGGCCACATTCTTCGATTCTGTAAGAAGCTTAATCTTATTTAATCTACCAATTTCGGGCCCCTTTTTTAGATAAATGTTAAGGAAGCGATCGGTAACGTAAAAAACTATTAATGCTCAGCTATATTTTTGCCACTTAAGTTTGATGGACGCCATTGATTGATGGCTAAGGCTTCTTGGTTTTTTTTTACTGGCATCTCACGGCGACTTTGCCATCATCGCATTTTACATAGCATGTATATTTTTTTGGTAAGTAAAAAAATAAGTAAACAATGTGAAAAAGGTTAGGAATCAACTTCAAGTCATTAAGATTTACATAATAAAATGGATATGAAACTACATTTTTATATCCTTTACATAGTTAATGTTACGAAACGTGTACTAAAATATTCATTTTAATTTTGGTTGTGGCAACACTATTGCATTAAACCATAGAAGAAAGATTATGTACCTGTAAAACCTATGAAGCAGCTCTCCTTGAAATTATAATGTTCAGTACCTACACGAAATTGCGTAAAATGGAAAATACCTTTGTAGAAAGCTAAATATACGTCCCTTTCTAATTCTTTTCCATAGGTGAAAATAGAACAAAGTTACGCATTTGGTTGCTATTATGTGCTTTCCTAGAACAGACAGAGTTGTGAGATTGAAGAATCTGATGTAAATTTGCATAGATAAAATATGCAAGTGAAGACACCCTTATTGGACATATTTTTTTTCTACTATTGACAGCTTCGCGCGTGCGCACCGCGTCCGTGTCCCCACATCGCCGGGCAGGACGCTTTTGCGAAGCTGTCAAAGTCATAGCGTTTGTAAATTGCCCGAAAGACAAAGGAAACATTTTCAATGTAAAAAAAATATGTAGGTACATTATATGTATATAGTTTTTGTGAGAATAATGCACAGCTCGCAGATATTGATTTGGCAGACATTATAGATATTACGGAAAAATCCTGTCAATTGCGCTTGAACAATTTTTAATTTTTAATTTATTGTTATAATGTACTCTGTATTTAAATAATTGTATTTTTTTTTTTAAATATTTTTTAAAGTAATTTTTATCTATTACATATAATAAAATTGTAGAAAAGTGGTGTCTGTACAATGGAAATATATAAAAAAAAAAGTAGCAGGGGTTGTTATTATATCGATGCCGAACCCGAAATTGTAATTAATTTTTTTTTGTCTGTTTGTTTGTCTGTGTATTTGTGCACGCTAATATCAGAAACGGCTTATTAGATTTAGATAAGGTTTTCACTAATATATTGTAGTAAGCTTCACTTAACATTTAGTGTTTATTTCATGTCAATCGGTTCATAAATAAAAAAGTTATGTTTTTTTTTTTTTTTTTTTATTGCGATAGGCAAGCAATTGACCACAATCTCACCTGATGTTAAGTGACGATGTGGTCTACGATGGAACATGCTTGCCTAGAAGGAACCTATTCACTCTCCTATGTCAATTTAAAGAATCACGGCGAACATTTTTAATTCAAAATATGCTGCCCGAAAAGTCACTATTCCACGCGAACGAAGTCGCGGGCACAGCTAGTTATGAGTATATAGTATAAGGTATAAGTTATATATATATAATATTATTACTCGATGAAATGTTAATATTATTTTTGGTTGTAGTCTATCGCCTGTAATAAAAGTAACATTAAGAAAGATTTGTATTAATTGAAATATTGTTTATTGTAATTGGTGTTTACTTTGTTGGTGATAATAAATAAATAACAATGAATTGCCTGGTTATTGGGCTACTGCAGTAAGACTCGGCACATGCATGTCAATCCAATCCTTAAATAACGGTTAGAGCAGGTAGTGGCAGATTTGCCGCCGTCTTAAGGTGCGGTTAAACGGCCCGCTGTAACACGAGCCGCACCGCGCTGCACCATCCGTGTAGGCGCGGCTCGGCTTAATTCGGAAGCAAGCCTGCTCGTTTAAACGACGCCGACGCGGGGTAGCACGATCCTACGCGAGCCGAGCCGTCCGCGCCCGTGGAGATGCGGCACAAATGGGTTTTCCTTCGTCGCGCGCTCTGTACCATCTGTTTAGACGGCGGTATTAACACAAGCCGAGCCGAAGATGGCGCGCGCCTTTGATCCGTGTCGAAAAAACCGACAAGTGATGGATCGTGCGAACTTTGCCGAGCCGCGCCGAGCGTAGTTGTTTAAACAGCGCGTGGCGCGCTGAATCACGAGCGGAGCCAGGCTCGGCTCGCGTGTTTGCGCGCCGTTTAACCGCACCTTTAACGGACCCCCCATTAGTCCTCCGGCCATCAGTGAGGACTGATGATGGGTGTCGAGAGGTGTGCTGCGGTTTCACTGAGCGCTACTCCCGGCGATAATTTATGCCCTTTAACACACTTCCACCCTTGGGGCGTAGGTTCCGCTCTAGCGACACCATTCCCGATCGGCGAAGAGACGCCACATACACTCTATCCTAAAATGTAGGTCTCAAATGACATTTCTTAAATCTCTTTGTCCAGGCAAAAGTTCTGATGATTCGCCTAATTGGGCCTAGTTATGCAGAAAGCAGCCATGTGGTATTTTTTCCAAAAATGAGTTATAAACGCGGGCATACTAATTTCGATTTGACGGTTTTTTTGCAAAGACAGCCATGTCGATATCTTTACTTTTCACGGAGATACGAGCCAATACAATATATGAATCAATACATAACCGAAGTGCAACCATCGACAGAAAAATGCTTATAACTCCGTTTGTACTTTTCCCCACATGGCTGTTTTCTGCATAACACGGTCCAATTCTATTGATTTAAATACAGTCTGTATGTATGTATGTTTGTATGTAGATAGGTACGTAGGTAAAGTCGCTCAGTACTTAGGTACCTACGTTGGCTCAGTACGTAGGTAGTAGGTACCTCTACTAAATATACCTATAGAGGATTATGTTTGTAAGTTTGGTATTGTATGTATGTAATATTGTGACAATCGTTGGACCAAAGAAATAAAATAATATAAACTAGATACAATTCCGCTAACGCCAGGTGAAATGTCAAAATTTTATTGAGGCATATAAATCAACGAAAATAATTATCTTCATTCTCGATGCAAAATTATCATTTTTCTTTTTATATTTTTTTCACATTAAACACAGTTACAGTCACGTTTCAGTTTTACGACAGACTCATAATCTTACCAAATTATCATATCACGGAAAAGTTATATTTTATTTTAATTGTATTTCGTAGTATAAAAGCTATCGAGATTCCATCAATTGTCAGTCCAAGATGGGTTCCACACTTTTGGGAGTTCTTGCTCTGTTACTCGTACTTCCGGCAGGACTGCTGGCCAACAAGCAGCGTAAGTACTTTTTTATATATACCTATACTTTACATCAATATACCTATACTTTACATCAATCTATTCAAATAAATAAAATTGGAGTGTCTGTTTGTAATATTAAAATAACCGCTTTTTACTAAGTGCATATGGATGTATACACGATACATATACCAAAACAACATTTTTTACAATTTTTGTCTGTCTGTCTGTTTGTTCCGGCTAATCTCTGAAATGGCTGGACCGATTTTGACGGGACTTTCACTGGCAGATAGCTGATGTAACAAGGAGTAACTTAGGCTACTTTTTCGAGGGGTAAAATAGGGGTGCGTTATAAAACCGAATTCCACGCGGACGAAGTTGCGGGCAACAGCTAGTTATGCATAAGAATGAGTGTACGTTAGGGGTCGAACCCGATACACTGGATGGGGAATTAACGCGACGTGCGTTGCTAGATAATAACATTTTTGGTGTTAGGTAAGAGAAGGGCGCGGGTGTCGGCGCTGCGTTACCCTCCTGGTACTAATGCAAAAAAATTGAATGGTGCTACGAGATACAGCCGCGAGCTGAGTTTGCTCGCGAACTCAGTCTAGGCGTTTGTTCGGGAAGCGAACCGTGCCCCCCGGCCCCGGCCTCGGGGGCGAATATGCTCCCGAGGTGAAAACATTACTGCTTATTAACTATACGGTACCTACGGATTGTTAGAACATGCCTGGATGAAGATGAGTGGTAGATATACTATATATCTAGGTACGTGACGAGTGACCTCATGTTCTGCTCAATCTTAATGATAACATATGAATTACGCATTATTATTGTATAAATCCACTCGTTTATTTGCATTATTATTGTACCATAATGGACAAATCAATAATTTTAATTTTAAATACAGATTGTTTTTTTATTGGTGAAGATAACGTTGACAGACGTTGACGGTGTCTTGACAAGATTATTTTAGGTAATAACCAGCTGTCCCGGCGAACTTCGTCCCGCCATATTTTTTTGCAGTCAATAGGTACCGTCTAAAGTTTACGATTTAAATTTTAAATATTTGATATTATTTTTATAAATATTTTTTTTCATTTAAACCTTCTCTTGACAATAACGAACACAAAAAGAAAGATTTATCCAATTTGGTGCAGTCGTTTGAAAGTTATGCGCGTACAAACATTTCAGTGATTCATTTTTATTTATATAGATAAACAGATCAAAATTATTCTACTATTTAGATTTTTTTATTTTTCAGCTAAGCAGCCTCCATTCAGCCCCGTATTCAAGACAAGATCATATTCAAGTTCATGTAAGTTCGAATATATTAAGTATAGCCGAACACTGGCTGTAAGTACTTAAATAAAAATGGTAATATTATTAGGATCAAACAATAATATGTTTGACATATCCGTAGTCATTATCAAAGCTGCGATCAAACAAATGTCTCAAAAAAATCAATTAGTAAGTCGATCACCGACTAGGTATGTGTGTTATAAATAAGGAAACAAGTAAAGTAAGCGTGCAATACTCAACTCAATTAGGTACTATCTACTCAATTACTCTATCAATTACTCAATTCTTATATTGCGTTTATGCCTAATTAGTAATGTGTTGCATTCTGAGGTACAGAAACAGGAGACTCAAACGCGCAAACGATATTAATTTGTAATGGGGGGGGGGGGGGGTAACATACCAACGGAACGGGCGTTCGTTATAGCGATCCGTCGACGCGCGACGTAGTAGAGTGGACGCGCGCTCGAGTGCGGCAACAGAGCTACACAGTGTCGCACGTCGGCGGGCGGCGAGGTCGCACAGGGCGGGCGGGAGGAACTCATGGAGGTACTTCCGGGATAGTACAATATTGCATATGCGAATAAATTAATTGTTATGGAGCATTTTTACACTAACACAAAATGTGTAAATATTTCACTTTTTTGTATTATTATATTTATATATCATATATTAGCTTCATAAATGTGGAACCCTTACTATAACGTCTATAAAAATCGTATTGAACAAATACAAAAGAAATTTATACGATTTTTGAACTTTAAGTGTAAATCAGGTATCAATGACTATAAATTAAGTTGCAAAAAATACCATATTATACTATCATTAGCTAATCGTCGTGATATCGCGGATATTATTTTCCTAGGTAAGCTGGTTTCAGGTAATGACCGCTCAGAGTTGCTGGGTAAATTGCAAATTTATGTTCATGATCCGCGTAACATATGCCACAGAGTCCACGAAGTGCGGGTCCGAACACCGCACGACATGGCATGCCGATACCACACGCCCTGTCCTCTATGTATGACAGTAGTTGTGCGGTTGTGCCCCGCGGTTTCAAACGCGTTCATTTGAGGGAAAACCTAACTACCCTAAACCTTCGCAAATAATGCATTATTTTAGAACAAATTTGATTACAATACAAAAGTTATATAGTGAGTCAACCTTAAATGATAGACATAATGAATTTTTTTGTTTGAACTTTTAATGGGAAACATAAAACTAAACTTCACATTGGATCGACCTAGCTCAAAATAGAGACAAGTAGAATTCCTTGGAGGAGGCCTTCACCCGTGGAGGGGTTCTTAAATGATAACTTACTAAACTTAACGTATATTATTAAACTAACATATAATTAAACTAACAAGTACAATAAATTAATAGAGAAATTAGTATGTACATGTGAAATTTTTCTAACTTATTTCATTTCTCAGAAATATAAGGCTTTTTACTTTATTTTATTTATTAAAATAGGGAACATTTCCGTCCGTATGTTAAAAGTTTAAATAGTTATCTGTCATCGCCATAGTATCAAAAACACAGATACTTAAATAATCGTTAAAAGTTTTGAGCCCTTGGTATATGGTATCTGAATAATCACATTAAACCAGTTCTTACTGATAATAAACTATATTGCTTATTTAGAAAAAAACAACAGTATGCGGCCTACTGCTGTATAATAGAATATATTAAAATAATATAACAATATAATTTTAGTTTTTAATATGTGTTTAATTATTATATACATTTATTTTGTGTTGTTTATGGCAAAATAAATACTCTTTCTTTCTTCATTATGGGTTCCAAAACGGAACCCATTATGGGTCTTTTGCTTATAGAACACAGCGGGTCCAATGAAGCTATTTGACGTGTTTAGCCCTCTTATTAAACACACATTTTATGTTTCAGCTGCCATATCTAATGGAGGAAGTTCATCATCTAGTAGCAGTGGTAAGTGGAACATGATACATGAAACAGCACGACTGAAACGACAAAGTAATCTCTCCTAGTTCATAGCCCCAGCGAGACAACAGTATAGGATCAGTTGCTCGTTTGTCTCGGTGACCTGACGTGACGAGGACTGAGCCGCGCTACAGTATCATCGGAGTGCAACGGAATAGCAACCAACGCCAATACTCAATACGTTTACTGCAATTACGTGATATTCAATCTAAGTATTATCACACATGAAGTAGTATGTTCACTTTTGCTACCATGTACCTAAATGAAAGCTCCTTCACTATTTAGCCTAAGATAAAATTATTTTTTTTACAATTTTAAATGAAAATAATTATTTTGCGTAGCAAATCGAATATACCGACTTCTTCGCCAATGAACGAGAATGATTCCTAGTTATCTCAAATATTATCAGGATGACATTTTTCCAGTTATTTTGATTTAAAAATCAAACTACACGACCGATTTTTATGAATTTTCTATGGGACCAATCTTAAAGTATACCTTTCAAATGAAATAAAGAAAAGAAATATTTTTTTCTAAATCAGTTCATAAATGTCAGAGATATGAGGTAACAAACATAAAATTACAACCGAATTGATAACCTCCTCCATATGAAGTGGGTTGAAATGTGACGCATTACGATTTTGCTGCTTTGTCTACTTCCTCGAGTCCTGTGATCCTGTTCATGCTTAGTATTGTTGGGTACACTGTTAGAGTTACTGCGACATTCTAAGACACAGTCACGCGAGGCAGAAGAAACGCTAGTATTAACGCTTGATGTTGTATCTATTAGAACCTCAAAGCCGTTTCCATCAGGAAAATTAAAAAAGGACAACTTTAGTGCCATTTAGATGCTATCACGTCTCTTCTCAGTTAAGAAATTTGAGAGGTCGGTTATTTAGAAAATCATCTAAGAGGGCGAACGAAGCTATTTCACGCCTGAAGCCTTTTTAAATAAAAGTTCATTTTGCAGCTGGTGCCGAAGGACAAGGCAATACAGGAACAAGTTCATCGTCTGGAAGCAGTGGTAAGTAGATTATAGTTCAAATTATCAATTGTGTATTGAGGGATAAATATTGGAACTTCCCAGTGCCAGCGCTAAGGTCTATCTCCCACTGGCCTGAAGCCAAGATAGCAGGACTTAGACGGTGTCACAAGAAGTGTGTTAGGGGCTGCATAGACTGGTTTTTGCCGACTAGCCTGAAGCCAATTTTTAATACAAACTTTATTTTATGCAGGTTCCACGGGACAAGGCAATACAGGAACAAGTTCATCGTCTGGAAGCAGTGGTAAGTAGATTATAGTTCAAATTATCAATTGTGTATTGAGGGATAAATATTGGAACTTCCCAGTGCCAGCGCTAAGGTCTATCTCCCACTGGCCTGAAGCCAAGATAGCAGGACTTAGACGGTGTCACAAGAAGTGTGTTAGGGGCTGCATAGACTGGTTTTTGCCGACTAGCCTGAAGCCAATTTTTAATAGAAACTTTATTTTCAGCAGAAACCACGGGACAAGGCAATACAGGAACAAGTTCATCGTCTGGAAGCAGTGGTAAGTAGATTATAGTTCAAATTATCAATTGTGTATTGAGGGATAAATATTAGAACTTCCCAGTGCCAGCGCTAAGGTCTATCTCCCACTGGCCTGAAGCCAAGATAGCAGGACTTAGACGGTGTCACAAGAAGTGTGCCAGGGACTACATTTACTGGTTTTTGCCGACTAGCCTGAAGCCAATTTTTAATACAAACTTTATTTTCAGCAGGTTCCACGGGACAAGGCAATACAGGAACAAGTTCATCTTCTGGAAGCAGTGGTAAGTAGATTATAGTTCAAATTATCAATTGTGTATTGAGGGATAAATATTAGAACTTCCCAGTGCCAGCGCTAAGGTCTATCTCCCACTGGCCTGAAGCCAAGATAGCAGGACTTAGACGGTGTCACAAGAAGTGTGCCAGGGACTACATTTACTGGTTTTTGCCGACTAGCCTGAAGCCAATTTTTAATACAAACTTTATTTTCAGCAGGTAGCATGGGACAAGGCAATACAGGAACAAGATCATCTTCTGGAAGCAGTGGTAAGTAGATTATAGTTCAAATTATCAATTGTGTATTGAGGGATAAATATTGGAACTTCCCAGTGCCAGCGCTAAGGTCTATCTCCCACTGGCCTGAAGCCAAGATAGCAGGACTTAGACGGTGTCACAAGAAGTGTGCCAGGGACTACATTTACTGGTTTTTGCCGACTAGCCTGAAGCCAATTTTTAATACAAACTTTATTTTCAGCAGGTTCCACGGGACAAGGCAATACAGGAACAAGTTCATCTTCTGGAAGCAGTGGTAAGTAGATTATAGTTCAAATTATCAATTGTGTATTGAGGGATAAATATTAGAACTTCCCAGTGCCAGCGCTAAGGTCTATCTCCCACTGGCCTGAAGCCAAGATAGCAGGACTTAGACGGTGTCACAAGAAATGTGTTAGGGGCTGCATAGACTGGTTTTTGCCGACTAGCCTGAAGCCAATTTTTAATAGAAACTTTATTTTCAGCAGAAACCACGGGACAAGGCAATACAGGAACAAGTTCATCGTCTGGAAGCAGTGGTAAGTAGATTATAGTTCAAATTATCAATTGTGTATTGAGGGATAAATATTGGAACTTCCCAGTGCCAGCGCTAAGGTCTATCTCCCACTGGCCTGAAGCCAAGATAGCAGGACTTAGACGGTGTCACAAGAAGTGTGCCAGGGACTACATTTACTGGTTTTTGCCGACTAGCCTGAAGCCAATTTTTAATACAAACTTTATTTTCAGCAGGTAGCATGGGACAAGGCAATACAGGAACAAGATCATCTTCTGGAAGCAGTGGTAAGTAGATTATACTTCAAATTATCAATTGTGTATTGAGGGATAAATATTGGAACTTCCCAGTGCCAGCGCTAAGGTCTATCTCCCACTGGCCTGAAGCCAAGATAGCAGGACTTAGACGGTGTCACAAGAAGTGTGTTAGGGGCTGCATAGACTGGTTTTTGCCGACTAGCCTGAAGCCAATTTTTAATAGAAACTTTATTTTCAGCAGAAACCACGGGACAAGGCAATACAGGAACAAGTTCATCGTCTGGAAGCAGTGGTAAGTAGATTATAGTTCAAATTATCAATTGTGTATTGAGGGATAAATATTGGAACTTCCCAGTGCCAGCGCTAAGGTCTATCTCCCACTGGCCTGAAGCCAAGATAGCAGGACTTAGACGGTGTCACAAGAAGTGTGCCAGGGACTACATTTACTGGTTTTTGCCGACTAGCCTGAAGCCAATTTTTAATACAAACTTTATTTTCAGCAGGTAGCATGGGACAAGGCAATACAGGAACAAGATCATCTTCTGGAAGCAGTGGTAAGTAGATTATAGTTCAAATTATCAATTGTGTATTGAGGGATAAATATTGGAACTTCCCAGTGCCAGCGCTAAGGTCTATCTCCCACTGGCCTGAAGCCAAGATAGCAGGACTTAGACGGTGTCACAAGAAGTGTGCCAGGGACTACATTTACTGGTTTTTGCCGACTAGCCTGAAGCCAATTTTTAATACAAACTTTATTTTCAGCAGGTTCCACGGGACAAGGCAATACAGGAACAAGTTCATCTTCTGGAAGCAGTGGTAAGTAGATTATAGTTCAAATTATCAATTGTGTATTGAGGGATAAATATTAGAACTTCCCAGTGCCAGCGCTAAGGTCTATCTCCCACTGGCCTGAAGCCAAGATAGCAGGACTTAGACGGTGTCACAAGAAGTGTGTTAGGGGCTGCATAGACTGGTTTTTGCCGACTAGCCTGAAGCCAATTTTTAATAGAAACTTTTTTTTTCAGCAGAAACCACGGGACAAGGCAATACAGGAACAAGTTCATCGTCTGGAAGCAGTGGTAAGTAGATTATAGTTCAAATTATCAATTGTGTATTGAGGGATAAATATTAGAACTTCCCAGTGCCAGCGCTAAGGTCTATCTCCCACTGGCCTGAAGCCAAGATAGCAGGACTTAGACGGTGTCACAAGAAGTGTGTTAGGGGCTGCATAGACTGGTTTTTGCCGACTAGCCTGAAGCCAATTTTTAATACAAACTTTATTTTATGCAGGTTCCACGGGACAAGGCAATACAGGAACAAGTTCATCGTCTGGAAGCAGTGGTAAGTAGATTATAGTTCAAATTATCAATTGTGTATTGAGGGATAAATATTGGAACTTCCCAGTGCCAGCGCTAAGGTCTATCTCCCACTGGCCTGAAGCCAAGATAGCAGGACTTAGACGGTGTCACAAGAAGTGTGTTAGGGGCTGCATAGACTGGTTTTTGCCGACTAGCCTGAAGCCAATTTTTAATACAAACTTTATTTTATGCAGGTTCCACGGGACAAGGCAATACAGGAACAAGTTCATCGTCTGGAAGCAGTGGTAAGTAGATTATAGTTCAAATTATCAATTGTGTATTGAGGGATAAATATTGGAACTTCCCAGTGCCAGCGCTAAGGTCTATCTCCCACTGGCCTGAAGCCAAGATAGCAGGACTTAGACGGTGTCACAAGAAGTGTGTTAGGGGCTGCATAGACTGGTTTTTGCCGACTAGCCTGAAGCCAATTTTTAATACAAACTTTATTTTATGCAGGTTCCACGGGACAAGGCAATACAGGAACAAGTTCATCGTCTGGAAGCAGTGGTAAGTAGATTATACTTCAAATTATCAATTGTGTATTGAGGGATAAATATTGGAACTTCCCAGTGCCAGCGCTAAGGTCTATCTCCCACTGGCCTGAAGCCAAGATAGCAGGACTTAGACGGTGTCACAAGAAGTGTGTTAGGGGCTGCATAGACTGGTTTTTGCCGACTAGCCTGAAGCCAATTTTTAATACAAACTTTATTTTATGCAGGTTCCACGGGACAAGGCAATACAGGAACAAGTTCATCGTCTGGAAGCAGTGGTAAGTAGATTATAGTTCAAATTATCAATTGTGTATTGAGGAATAAATATTAGAACTTCCCAGTGCCAGCGCTAAGGTCTATCTCCCACTGGCCTGAAGCCAAGATAGCAGGACTTAGACGGTGTCACAAGAAGTGTGTTAGGGGCTGCATAGACTGGTTTTTGCCGACTAGCCTGAAGCCAATTTTTAATACAAACTTTATTTTATGCAGGTTCCACGGGACAAGGCAATACAGGAACAAGTTCATCGTCTGGAAGCAGTGGTAAGTAGATTATAGTTCAAATTATCAATTGTGTATTGAGGGATAAATATTGGAACTTCCCAGTGCCAGCGCTAAGGTCTATCTCCCACTGGCCTGAAGCCAAGATAGCAGGACTTAGACGGTGTCACAAGAAGTGTGTTAGGGGCTGCATAGACTGGTTTTTGCCGACTAGCCTGAAGCCAATTTTTAATACAAACTTTATTTTATGCAGGTTCCACGGGACAAGGCAATACAGGAACAAGTTCATCGTCTGGAAGCAGTGGTAAGTAGATTATAGTTCAAATTATCAATTGTGTATTGAGGGATAAATATTAGAACTTCCCAGTGCCAGCGCTAAGGTCTATCTCCCACTGGCCTGAAGCCAAGATAGCAGGACTTAGACGGTGTCACAAGAAGTGTGCCAGGGACTACATTTACTGGTTTTTGCCGACTAGCCTGAAGCCAATTTTTAATAGAAACTTTATTTTCAGCAGAAACCACGGGACAAGGCAATACAGGAACAAGTTCATCGTCTGGAAGCAGTGGTAAGTAGATTATAGTTCAAATTATCAATTGTGTATTGAGGAATAAATATTAGAACTTCCCAGTGCCAGCGCTAAGGTCTATCTCCCACTGGCCTGAAGCCAAGATAGCAGGACTTAGACGGTGTCACAAGAAGTGTGCCAGGGACTACATTTACTGGTTTTTCGCCGACTAGCCTGAAGCCAATTTTTAATACAAACTTTATTTTCAGCAGGTACCATGGGACAAGGCAATACAGGAACAAGTTCATCGGCTGGAAGCACTGGTAAGTAGGAAGTTCAAATTATGAATATGCCAACTTTAATGTCTCTTCGACTGGCCTGAAACCAAGATAGCAGGACTTAGTCGGTGTTACTTGAGGTGTGTCAGGGACTGCATTGGCTGGTCTTTTTATGGGTGCATAATGGCATTACACACTTCGACTAGTCTCTATTACGTTGTTTAGAAGCAAGTGGGAAAACTCGACGTCTAGCTTACTTAAAAAACGTAGACCTAACTTTGGTAGGATTAAATAGTAGTTAGTAGTTTAGTATTTAGCTTTTATTACCAGTGTAAGGATCAGGCGCGAAGTCCCAGAAAACATGTTATGGATTTTAGATATTCACGAACAGTTATAAATTATTAGTGTGTTTACTGAACTCAAATGAGATAATAATATCAAGGCTATGATTATTCTCTAGATCTGCCTTACTATAAAAGAGAATCAGTAACATTTTGAAAGGTTTTTTTTCGTTTTTTGTCGCAACTGTTGTTATGGGCAGAGATTACCACTTAACACCAGGTGGGCGGGCCGTCGGCTCGTTCCGTAACTATAGCACATAAAAAAAACACAAATACAATAAAATTATTATTATTATTAAGGGATTTCTTGGCTGTTCTTGTCCATGGAGGGTCTGATACGTATGGAACAACCGTCAAACTTAGCAATAAGAAGATGTTACTTCATATATTTTGACTGGCCTCATAGCTCAGTTGGTTAGTAACCCTACCTTCTGCGCTGTAGGTCGTGGGTTCGATCCCCACTCAGGACAAACATTTATGTGACATTTGTAACATTGATGTTTGTTCTTTGTCTGGGTGTTAATATGTATTATATGTATGTATTTACAAAAGAAAAGTGTATAAGTATTATATTAGTTGTCTGGTCCCCATGATACAAGCTATACTTAGCTTACTTTGGGGCTAGATGGCGATGTGTGAAATGTCCACCAATATTTATTTATTTATTTATATATACACTTATTGACGTATCCAAACCATTTATTGTATGAATGAGTTCTATGGTGATAAGTTTGTGATTCAATTCATATACGTACGAAAATATTAATCAATTAAAAACATATTAATATTTGGTTTAAATTAAATAACAATATGGAATGAAATGTACTAATTAAATAACAAAATTATCAAAAAACTCACTCCGTACTTTTTCCTCATAAAAATTAAGACTTGAGCCAATGGTTGAGCGTGTACTTTGTTTATCAGCCATTTAGTCAATCAGTCATGATAAACTCTCTTGTATTTAATGTAAATTAGGTATAATTAATTGTTCATTTATGTAAATTAAAAAAAAAAAAAAAAAAAAAAAATTACATTTAATAATTAATAATAATAATAAATATATTTGACAGTACATTTTCCTGGACAAGCCACGTCAATAGCATCAGTAAAAGGGTTCATTTTACGTTTCAATCTCTCAAGCGTCTCCAGAAGTTCTTGCCCTTTGAGACTAAAGTCGCACTTGCCCAAGCTTTGCTGCTACCTCTTCTCGACTACGCTGATACCTGCTTTATTGATCTCACGGAGGAACTTCTTAATAAATTGGAGCGTCTTCAAAACTTGGGTATCCGTTTTATTTATGGATTGCGCAAGTTTGACCACGTCTCTGCCTTCAGGTCCCAATTGAATTTCCTCCCCATCCGTCGTCGTCGTGACCTTCACGCTCTGACATTTCTCTTTAACATTCTTAAAAACCCTCTTTCCCCTCTATACCTCCGTGAGCGCTTCGAATATCTTCTTCCTCGTGATAAGCCATGTAGAACAATTATGTCCCTTCTTCTCAAACTCCAAATCACTCCTCCAGATGTTATAGTGGATCTTTTACAGTCCATGCAGTCTATGTATTTAAGAAGAGAATAAAAGAGACCTTTCTTTTTAATCTGTCGTCAGAATATATAAGAATATACATGTAATATAATACATTAAATGTTTTCAATGTTCTCACCAGCACTATTAATGTAAAGTTTCACGCGTGTGAATAACATTTCAAAACACTTGTTCCAATCCACCGCAGACACCTGCCCGCAGCCAGCTCGAAAGCATCCAGCGTATCTTCCGCCGACGAAAACTGTGTCTCTTTCAGTTGTTTTTTATTTATTTCATTTATTCATCTTTCGACTTCTCCCTAATATCTTCTTTCTAAATATATGCACTTAGATAAGTCAGTAATACAAGCGTATGTAGTTGTATGCAGCTTTTATTGTAAGGAATAAAAGGTAGTGATAGTGGTGCCGAATCAGGACCCGCGAGGAGAACGGTTCAAAAGCTTGTCCGTGATGGTGTCCAGGCGGTCCCTCCCGCGCGTCATCGCGTTGAGCCAGCAGCCGGGTTCGGTCGCTTGGTGCTCACACTATGCACGGTGCACGGTGCACGGTGCACTGGTGTTACTTTGATCCCGTAAATTTAATGACACCAGATCCAGATGCCCTGTCACAGTGAAAAAACTAGCGATCAAAATGTGCCCAGCGTTTCTATGTCGCCTCAGTTTGGTAGGCGATGGTTCATTTGAATAAAATTGACAAAATGTCGACTGGCGCTTTGTTTCTGGATCGTATTGATATATCTGAGATTCGTCACCTGTCACCGTGTCGTAAACGCGCCGAGACAAGCCTGCGTCAAACTTAGCATTAACGTGATGGCACCATTCCACGCACGGCCGCTTCTGAGCATCGGTGAGATTGGGTGGTACCCAACAGCAATAGAAATTACGCCTAGTTCATCCGGGTAAGTACTGCCACCATACCCATTTCTGCCGCCGAGCAGTATTGCGTTCGCGTAACTGTGTTCCGGTTTGAAAGGTGTGGTTGCCGGTGAAATTACAGACACATGAGACACTCCACCTAAACGTGTCAGAGTTACAAGCGCATACGATATAACTTGGGTCTTGTCGTACCTAAGTAGGGATGGACCAGTCACATTGCTTATTATGGGGAGAGATTACCACTTAACCCCAGATGGGCCATCGGCTAGATCCGTAACTACATCACATATATAAAAAAATTACTCTGAGGTACCTACTTGTTACCTGATACTAATCTGTCAGTGTAAGAGTAGGTAAGTATTTTAAAAGTCTGACATCATCCCCTAATTAACTTGGTTGGTGAAAAAACCAAAAAACATTATATATTTCTTACCAAATGTATATCGTCCCTGTAGTTGGTAAACTAAATAACTAACACATTTTGCCAAATCGACTTTATAGCACCTTCATAAAGTCCAATTATTCAAGCTGCATCTTTCTGTGTCACTAAAGTTTTGATATCGTATTTCAATAAAAAGATATACAAAAATGAACCTGTCAAGACGTCAAAGATGAAAAAATGAATTTTGAAGTGATGATAAAGAAGTAGCGCAGGAGAAATAGTTAACTCAGCAATAAAATAGCTAAGTGTAATTAAGCGTTAACTTTGCGGCGAATAAAATGCATAAAGTTACTTATTCAGTTTTCCTTCGACACATTTCTACTCTCTACAGGATCAATGCACTTAGCAATAATTAAACAAGAGCATTTATGTAATTTTCATTTTCAATTTTATTAATTAGCTAATATAGGAAAATTAAATAAAGGCACTTAATGCTAGCTTTTTTAAGTTATATGGAGAACATTGACGAAGAAAAACAAAATAAGTGCTTAAAACTTTATAACTTTGTTGAGGGAAAAATACAAAGTCGCTTTTTAATTTTTTTCTTACAAACTAATAACTATATATTTTTTTTTAGGCCAACAATAAAAAAATCGGGAATTTAAAAAAATATCTTTAATGTCCAATATCTTGAAAACGGTTAAGTTTGGGGTATGGTGTTTCATAGTCAAATCGGTCAGAAATGATGGAAACTACAACCTCTTAAAGGATCTAGGTTGACTTAACCGGTAACCCTGTATATATGATATAATATTCTATTCTATTCCGCAGCTTTACATCGGCGAGATCTGTTCAAAAATCTGTGAATCAACGGGAACTGTTCGCAGTCTTTTTAGTCCTATTTAGTATGTAAGCATACAAATGATATTTTGCAGCAGGTTCCAGTGCAGCATCTACTGGAGGAAGTTCGTCATCGTCCGCAGGTAGTGGTAACCAGAACATTATTATAATTTAAATATAGTTTTTTTTTTAAATAGGCCAAGTCTATTTTAAATTGGCTTGCGTTGCACATTAACAACTTTACGACTTTAAAAACATTTAAACCGACTTCAACGAATCATCTAATAGTTACTACTTAAAAAGATAACTAACTTAAAAGAGGGTCCCTTGAAATGTATCTTAGATTAAATTTAGCGAAATAAATATTTATTTTTATTATTATTATTATCTAAAATGATAAAACGACTACTGAAATAACTATAAGTTTATAAATATAAGTGCTACCAACTGATCTGTTGAAGTCAGTGTCGAGCCAGTTAGGCACGAGTGTAGATAGTTAGGCCAAAAGTGCATGGTAGTTATGTATTTAAAATTTTTAGTGTAATTATTTTTAACTAGCTGTTGCCCGCGACTTCGTCCACGTGGAATTCGGTTTTATCGCGCACCCCTATTTTATCCCTTGGAAAAGTAGCCTCCTTATAACATCAGCTATCTGCCAGTGAAAGTCCCGCTTAAATCGGTCCAGCTGTTTCGGAGATTAGCCGCAACAACAACGCTTTTTACTAAGTGTATATATCCATATGCACTTAGTAAAAAGCGGTTATTTTAATATTACAAAGAGACACTCCAATTTTATTTATTTGTATAGATTTAAAAATATGTTTTCTTAAAAGGGTGCCATGTATATTTTACTTATTATACTTATTTTAGTGAATATTAATACTAGCTAGATATTTTAAAATCAAAACTATACATAGTCTTAAGCCCTCTTATATACAAATTTAATTTGACAGCAGCTTCCAGTGGATCATCCAATGGAGGAAGTTCATCATCGTCTGGAAGCAGTGGTAAGTAGAACATTTTTCAAACTTAAACGGGAAGGGACAGTAACTTTAAGGATTTAGCTTCATCTCCCCCTGCTCACTCACACAGAACAGCGGGCGAGACGCTATCCAGCATGATGTGCTAGTCAACCCTTTATTTAGATATAGTTATTATTATTATTATATAAGCCTTGAGCAGAAAATCAGCGCTATAACCTGTTGCAGCACGTGCTGAGCTCAGGGCTTTTCACACAATCCTGTACGCTACAGCGTTCCTCCATTGATATTATTAACACCCATCATTTTTGTAATTTTGTGGATTTTCCCACTAGGGTGACAAGCACAACGAGCATATATGTTTAGACCACGTCTACTTGAATAGTATGTATGGTGTATGCGCGACTCCCCCGCCCCGCCCCGTGCGCACGCTGCGCTGCGCTGCGAAGCGATCACTACGCCGTGCGTGTCGAGGTGCAATGCGAGCCGGGTACCGCTCCTGCATCCGCTTGTAAATTTGCAATAAAATTGCAAGCGAACACTTGCAATTTTATTGCGTCTATAGAGAGCGTAGATTGGGAGGCACTGATAAACAAACATACATCATCGGCAAATGAATTAGCGTGTGCTGTGATTAATATTATTCACAACAAACTGGACATTTGTTTTCCGACTAAACGTGTACACGGTAAGAAAACAGATAATTCCTGGGTCTCTAATGATATTCTATGCTTAGAAAGTTTGTTACGAGACATGAAGTTGTTAATACTAAAATTTCCCAATAATTGCGTTTTATCGACATATATTTTGAATATTCTATTTTTACTTGATTTATTTGTTACTTGGAGATAATATTCCGATTATTTATATTATGTATTTCGATTAATTCACTTGGATGTGTAACTTATGTTATGAATAAATGAACTATGAAGTATGAAGGCAGGTTTACTACCAACTGAGCCGTGAGGCCAGTCATTTGAATGACATTTTAAACATGTATATAATAATGACATGGAATAGATAACATGGAGTTAGGTACATTTTATACGATGCAGACAAAGCCGCGGGCAGTAACAGAAGGGAGCAAAAAAGTATACGTACACAGTCCACTGGTTTGTCTAACTAGGAATGATCGCATTTGTACATTTAACTTTTATTTTATATTTATATTGCAGCAGCCGCTGGTGCACAACCAGGGGGGACAAGTGCAACCGTAACGCCAACCGGACCTGGTGGAACAAACGCACCTGGTGGACAGACAAGTGCACCTGGCGGACAGACAAGTGCACCTGGTGGTCAGACAAGCGCACCTGGTGGACAGACAAACGCACCTGGGGGACAGACAAGTGCACCTGGTGGACAGACAAGTGCACCTGGCGGACAGACAAGTGCACCTGGTGGTCAGACAAGCGCACCTGGTGGACAGACAAATGCACCTGGAGGACAGACAAGCGCACCTGGTGGACAGACAAGCGCACCTGGGGGACAGACAAGTGCACCTGGTGGGCAAACAAGTGCACCTGGGGGACAGACAAGTGCACCAGGCGGACAGACAAGCGCACCTGGGGGACAGACAAGTGCCCCTGGCGGACAGACAAGCGCACCTGGCGGCCCGACAAGCGCACCTGGTGGACAGACAAGTGCACCTGGTGGACAGACAAATGCACCTGGTGGACAGACAAGCGCACCTGGTGGACAGACAAGCGCCCCTGGCGGGCAGACAAGCGCACCTGGCGGCCCGACAAGCGCACCTGGTGGACAGACAAGTGCTCCTGGGGGACAGACAAATGCCCCTGGCGGACAGACAAATGCCCCTGGGGGACAGACAAGTGCACCTGGCGGGCAGACAAACGCACCTGGCGGGCAGACAAGTGCTCCTGGTGGACAGACAAATGCCCCTGGGGGACAGACAAGCGCACCTGGTGGACAGACAAGCGCCCCAGGGGGACAGACAAGCGCCCCTGGCGGACAGACAAGTGCACCTGGCGGGCAGACAAGCGCACCTGGGGGACAGACTAGCGCTCCTGGGGGACAGACAAGTGCACCTGGTGGACAGACAAGTGCACCTGGCGGCCCGACAAGCGCACCTGGTGGACAGACAAGCGCACCTGGTGGACAGACAAGCGCACCTGGTGGACAGACAAGCGCACCTGGTGGACAGACAAGCGCACCTGGTGGACAGACAAGCGCACCTGGTGGACAGACAAGCGCACCTGGTGGACAGACAAGCGCTCCTGGGGGACAGACAAGTGCACCTGGCGGACAGACAAATGCCCCTGGGGGACAGACAAGTGCACCTGGCGGGCAGACAAACGCACCTGGCGGGCAGACAAGTGCTCCTGGTGGACAGACAAATGCCCCTGGGGGACAGACAAGCGCACCTGGTGGACAGACAAGTGCCCCTGGCGGACAGACAAGCGCCCCAGGGGGACAGACAAGCGCCCCTGGCGGACAGACAAGTGCACCTGGCGGGCAGACAAGCGCACCTGGGGGACAGACTAGCGCTCCTGGGGGACAGACAAGTGCACCTGGCGGGCAGACAAGCGCACCTGGGGGACAGACTAGCGCTCCTGGGGGACAGACAAGTGCACCTGGTGGACAGACAAGTGCACCTGGTGGACAGACAAGCGCACCTGGTGGACAGACAAGCGCACCTGGTGGACAGACAAGCGCACCTGGGGGACAGACAAGTGCACCTGGTGGGCAAACAAGTGCACCTGGGGGACAGACAAGTGCACCAGGCGGACAGACAAGTGCCCCTGGGGGACAGACAAGCGCACCTGGTGGACAGACAAGTGCCCCTGGCGGACAGACAAACGCCCCTGGCGGACAGACAAGCGCCCCTGGGGGACAGACAAGCGCACCTGGTGGGCCGACAAGTGCACCTGGCGGACAGACAAGTGCACCTGGTGGACAGACAAATGCACCTGGTGGACAGACAAGCTCACCTGGTGGACAGACAAGCGCCCCTGGCGGACAGACAAACGCCCCTGGCGGACAGACAAGTGCCCCTGGGGGACAGACAAGTGCCCCTGGCGGACAGACAAGTGCACCTGGGGGACAGACAAATGCCCCTGGGGGACAGACAAGTGCGCCTGGTGGGCAGACAAGTGCACCTGGGGGACAGACTAGCGCACCTGGGGGACAGACTAGCGCACCTGGGGGACAGACAAGTGCACCTGGTGGTCAGACAAGCGCACCTGGTGGACAGACAAACGCACCTGGAGGACAGACAAGCGCACCTGGTGGACAGACAAGCGCACCTGGGGGACAGACAAGTGCACCTGGTGGGCAAACAAGTGCACCTGGGGGACAGACAAGTGCACCAGGCGGACAGACAAGTGCCCCTGGGGGACAGACAAGCGCACCTGGGGAACAGACAAGTGCCCCTGGCGGACAGACAAACGCCCCTGGCGGACAGACAAGCGCCCCTGGGGGACAGACAAGCGCACCTGGTGGGCCGACAAGTGCACCTGGCGGACAGACAAGTGCACCTGGTGGACAGACAAATGCACCTGGTGGACAGACAAGCGCACCTGGTGGACAGACAAGCGCCCCTGGCGGACAGACAAACGCCCCTGGCGGACAGACAAGCGCCCCTGGGGGACAGACAAGTGCCCCTGGCGGACAGACAAGCGCACCTGGGGGACAGACAAATGCCCCTGGGGGACAGACAAGTGCGCCTGGTGGGCAGACAAGTGCACCTGGGGGACAGACTAGCGCACCTGGGGGACAGACTAGCGCACCTGGGGGACAGACAAGTGCACCAGGTGGACAGACAAGTGCACCTGGGGGACAGACAAGTGCACCTGGAGGAGCTACTGAGCCAAGCAATACAGGAGATAAAGGATCTTCGTCCAGCAGTGCTTGTAAGTTATCTTTCCTATACAGGCGTATGGGTAAGTACTGCACCATGCCCATTTCTGCCGCCGAGCAGTAATGCGTTCGCGTAACTGTGTTCCGGTTTGAAAGGTGTGGTTGCCGGTGAAATTACAGGCACATGAGACACTCCACCTTTCACGTCTCAGAGGTACAAGTGCATACGATATGACTTGGGTCTTGTCGTACCTAAGTAGGGGAGGACCAGTTGCATTGCTTGTTATGGGGAGAGGTTACCACTTAACCCCAGATGGGCCATCGGCTTGATCCGTAACTACATCACATATATAAAAAAATTACTTTGAGGTAACTACCTAATACTAATCTGTCAGTGGTTTGTAAGGGTAGTTAAGTATTTTAAAAGTCCGACATCACTCTTAATTAACTTGATTGGTGAAAAAATCAAAAGTATTATATATTTTTACCAAATGTATAATTACGATGACTTTTATATACCTTACTAATGACTTAATGACTTATTCCCCATACAAATTTTCATCCCCTATTTTACCGCAGCTTTACATCGGCGAGATCGATAGCATACAAGTATGTTCAAAAAACTGTGAATCAACGGGAACTGTTCGCAGTCTCTTTAGTGCTCTTACGTACAAATGATATTTTGCAGCAGGTTCCAGTGCAGCATCTACTGGAGGAAGTTCGTCATCGTCCGCAGGTAGTGGTAACCAGAACATTATTTTAATTTAAATATAGTTTTTTAAATAAGCCAAGTCACATTTACATTACAGTTTACATTGGCTTGCTCTGCACATTAACAACTTTACAACTTTAAGAAACATTTAAACAGACTTCAACGAATCATCTAATAGTTACTACTTAAAAAGATAACTAACTTAAAAGAGGGTCCCTTGAAATGTATCTTAGATTAAATTTAGCGAAATAAATATTTATTTTTATTATTATTATTATCTAAAATGATAAAACGACTACTGAAATAACTATAAGTTTATAAATATAAGTGCTACCAACTGATCTGTTGAAGTCAGTGTCGAGCCAGTTAGGCACGAGTGTAGATAGTTAGGCCAAAAGTGCATGGTAGTTATGTATTTAAAATTTTTAGTGTAATTATTTTTAACTAGTTGTTGCCCGCGACTTCGTCCACGTGGAATTCGGTTTTATCGCGCACCCCTATTTTATCCCTTGGAAAAGTAGCCTCCTTATAACATCAGCTATCTGCCAGTGAAAGTCCCGCTTAAATCGGTCCAGCTGTTTCGGAGATTAGCCGCAACAACAACGCTTTTTACTAAGTGTATATATCCATATGCACTTAGTAAAAAGCGGTTATTTTAATATTACAAAGAGACACTCCAATTTTATTTATTTGTATAGATTTAAAAATATGTTTTCTTAAAAGGGTGCCATGTATATTTTACTTATTATACTTATTTTAGTGAATATTAATACTAGCTAGATATTTTAAAATCAAAACTATACATAGTCTTAAGCCCTCTTATATACAAATTTAATTTGACAGCAGCTTCCAGTGGATCATCCAATGGAGGAAGTTCATCATCGTCTGGAAGCAGTGGTAAGTAGAACATTTTTCAAACTTAAACGGGAAGGGACAGTAACTTTAAGGATTTAGCTTCATCTCCCCCTGCTCACTCACACAGAACAGCGGGCGAGACGCTATCCAGCATGATGTGCTAGTCAACCCTTTATTTAGATATAGTTATTATTATTATTATATAAGCCTTGAGCAGAAAATCAGCGCTATAACCTGTTGCAGCACGTGCTGAGCTCAGGGCTTTTCACACAATCCTGTACGCTACAGCGTTCCTCCATTGATATTATTAACACCCATCATTTTTGTAATTTTGTGGATTTTCCCACTAGGGTGACAAGCACAACGAGCATATATGTTTAGACCACGTCTACTTGAATAGTATGTATGGTGTATGCGCGACTCCCCCGCCCCGCCCCGTGCGCACGCTGCGCTGCGCTGCGAAGCGATCACTACGCCGTGCGTGTCGAGGTGCAATGCGAGCCGGGTACCGCTCCTGCATCCGCTTGTAAATTTGCAATAAAATTGCAAGCGAACACTTGCAATTTTATTGCGTCTATAGAGAGCGTAGATTGGGAGGCACTGATAAACAAACATACATCATCGGCAAATGAATTAGCGTGTGCTGTGATTAATATTATTCACAACAAACTGGACATTTGTTTTCCGACTAAACGTGTACACGGTAAGAAAACAGATAATTCCTGGGTCTCTAATGATATTCTATGCTTAGAAAGTTTGTTACGAGACATGAAGTTGTTAATACTAAAATTTCCCAATAATTGCGTTTTATCGACATATATTTTGAATATTCTATTTTTACTTGATTTATTTGTTACTTGGAGATAATATTCCGATTATTTATATTATGTATTTCGATTAATTCACTTGGATGTGTAACTTATGTTATGAATAAATGAACTATGAAGTATGAAGGCAGGTTTACTACCAACTGAGCCGTGAGGCCAGTCATTTGAATGACATTTTAAACATGTATATAATAATGACATGGAATAGATAACATGGAGTTAGGTACATTTTATACGATGCAGACAAAGCCGCGGGCAGTAACAGAAGGGAGCAAAAAAGTATACGTACACAGTCCACTGGTTTGTCTAACTAGGAATGATCGCATTTGTACATTTAACTTTTATTTTATATTTATATTGCAGCAGCCGCTGGTGCACAACCAGGGGGGACAAGTGCAACCGTAACGCCAACCGGACCTGGTGGAACAAACGCACCTGGTGGACAGACAAGTGCACCTGGCGGACAGACAAGTGCACCTGGTGGTCAGACAAGCGCACCTGGCGGACAGACAAACGCACCTGGGGGACAGACAAGTGCACCTGGTGGACAGACAAGTGCACCTGGCGGACAGACAAGTGCACCTGGTGGTCAGACAAGCGCACCTGGTGGACAGACAAATGCACCTGGAGGACAGACAAGCGCACCTGGTGGACAGACAAGCGCACCTGGGGGACAGACAAGTGCACCTGGTGGGCAAACAAGTGCACCTGGGGGACAGACAAGTGCACCAGGCGGACAGACAAGCGCACCTGGGGGACAGACAAGTGCCCCTGGCGGACAGACAAGCGCACCTGGCGGCCCGACAAGCGCACCTGGTGGACAGACAAGTGCACCTGGTGGACAGACAAATGCACCTGGTGGACAGACAAGCGCACCTGGTGGACAGACAAGCGCCCCTGGCGGGCAGACAAGCGCACCTGGCGGCCCGACAAGCGCACCTGGTGGACAGACAAGTGCTCCTGGGGGACAGACAAATGCCCCTGGCGGACAGACAAATGCCCCTGGGGGACAGACAAGTGCACCTGGCGGGCAGACAAACGCACCTGGCGGGCAGACAAGTGCTCCTGGTGGACAGACAAATGCCCCTGGGGGACAGACAAGCGCACCTGGTGGACAGACAAGCGCCCCAGGGGGACAGACAAGCGCCCCTGGCGGACAGACAAGTGCACCTGGCGGGCAGACAAGCGCACCTGGGGGACAGACTAGCGCTCCTGGGGGACAGACAAGTGCACCTGGTGGACAGACAAGTGCACCTGGCGGCCCGACAAGCGCACCTGGTGGACAGACAAGCGCACCTGGTGGACAGACAAGCGCACCTGGTGGACAGACAAGCGCACCTGGTGGACAGACAAGCGCACCTGGTGGACAGACAAGCGCACCTGGTGGACAGACAAGCGCACCTGGTGGACAGACAAGCGCTCCTGGGGGACAGACAAGTGCACCTGGCGGACAGACAAATGCCCCTGGGGGACAGACAAGTGCACCTGGCGGGCAGACAAACGCACCTGGCGGGCAGACAAGTGCTCCTGGTGGACAGACAAATGCCCCTGGGGGACAGACAAGCGCACCTGGTGGACAGACAAGTGCCCCTGGCGGACAGACAAGCGCCCCAGGGGGACAGACAAGCGCCCCTGGCGGACAGACAAGTGCACCTGGCGGGCAGACAAGCGCACCTGGGGGACAGACTAGCGCTCCTGGGGGACAGACAAGTGCACCTGGCGGGCAGACAAGCGCACCTGGGGGACAGACTAGCGCTCCTGGGGGACAGACAAGTGCACCTGGTGGACAGACAAGTGCACCTGGCGTCCCTACAAGCGCACCTGGTGGACAGACAAGCGCACCTGGTGGACAGACAAGCGCACCTGGTGGACAGACAAGCGCACCTGGTGGACAGACAAGCGCACCTGGTGGACAGACAAGCGCACCTGGTGGACAGACAAGCGCACCTGGTGGACAGACAAGCGCACCTGGTGGACAGACAAGCGCACCTGGTGGACAGACAAGCGCACCTGGTGGACAGACAAGCGCACCTGGTGGACAGACAAGCGCTCCTGGGGGACAGACAAGTGCACCTGGCGGACAGACAAATGCCCCTGGGGGACAGACAAGTGCACCTGGCGGGCAGACAAACGCACCTGGCGGGCAGACAAGTGCTCCTGGTGGACAGACAAATGCCCCTGGGGGACAGACAAGCGCACCTGGTGGACAGACAAGTGCCCCTGGCGGACAGACAAGCGCCCCAGGGGGACAGACAAGCGCCCCTGGCGGACAGACAAGTGCACCTGGCGGGCAGACAAGCGCACCTGGGGGACAGACTAGCGCTCCTGGGGGACAGACAAGTGCACCTGGCGGGCAGACAAGTGCACCTGGGGGACAGACTAGCGCTCCTGGGGGACAGACAAGTGCACCTGGTGGACAGACAAGTGCACCTGGCGGCCCTACAAGCGCACCTGGAGGACAGACAAGCGCACCTGGTGGACAGACAAGCGCACCTGGGGGACAGACAAGTGCACCTGGTGGGCAAACAAGTGCACCTGGGGGACAGACAAGTGCACCAGGCGGACAGACAAGCGCACCTGGGGGACAGACAAGTGCCCCTGGCGGACAGACAAGCGCACCTGGCGGCCCGACAAGCGCACCTGGTGGACAGACAAGTGCACCTGGTGGACAGACAAATGCACCTGGTGGACAGACAAGCGCACCTGGTGGACAGACAAGCGCCCCTGGCGGGCAGACAAGCGCACCTGGCGGCCCGACAAGCGCACCTGGTGGACAGACAAGTGCTCCTGGGGGACAGACAAATGCCCCTGGCGGACAGACAAATGCCCCTGGGGGACAGACAAGTGCACCTGGCGGGCAGACAAACGCACCTGGCGGGCAGACAAGTGCTCCTGGTGGACAGACAAATGCCCCTGGGGGACAGACAAGCGCACCTGGTGGACAGACAAGCGCCCCAGGGGGACAGACAAGCGCCCCTGGCGGACAGACAAGTGCACCTGGCGGGCAGACAAGCGCACCTGGGGGACAGACTAGCGCTCCTGGGGGACAGACAAGTGCACCTGGTGGACAGACAAGTGCACCTGGCGGCCCGACAAGCGCACCTGGTGGACAGACAAGCGCACCTGGTGGACAGACAAGCGCACCTGGTGGACAGACAAGCGCACCTGGTGGACAGACAAGCGCACCTGGTGGACAGACAAGCGCACCTGGTGGACAGACAAGCGCACCTGGTGGACAGACAAGCGCTCCTGGGGGACAGACAAGTGCACCTGGCGGACAGACAAATGCCCCTGGGGGACAGACAAGTGCACCTGGCGGGCAGACAAACGCACCTGGCGGGCAGACAAGTGCTCCTGGTGGACAGACAAATGCCCCTGGGGGACAGACAAGCGCACCTGGTGGACAGACAAGTGCCCCTGGCGGACAGACAAGCGCCCCAGGGGGACAGACAAGCGCCCCTGGCGGACAGACAAGTGCACCTGGCGGGCAGACAAGCGCACCTGGGGGACAGACTAGCGCTCCTGGGGGACAGACAAGTGCACCTGGCGGGCAGACAAGCGCACCTGGGGGACAGACTAGCGCTCCTGGGGGACAGACAAGTGCACCTGGTGGACAGACAAGTGCACCTGGCGGCCCTACAAGCGCACCTGGTGGACAGACAAGCGCACCTGGTGGACAGACAAGCGCACCTGGTGGACAGACAAGCGCACCTGGTGGACAGACAAGCGCACCTGGTGGACAGACAAGCGCACCTGGTGGACAGACAAGCGCACCTGGTGGACAGACAAGCGCACCTGGTGGACAGACAAGCGCACCTGGTGGACAGACAAGCGCACCTGGTGGACAGACAAGCGCTCCTGGGGGACAGACAAGTGCACCTGGCGGACAGACAAATGCCCCTGGGGGACAGACAAGTGCACCTGGCGGGCAGACAAACGCACCTGGCGGGCAGACAAGTGCTCCTGGTGGACAGACAAATGCCCCTGGGGGACAGACAAGCGCACCTGGTGGACAGACAAGTGCCCCTGGCGGACAGACAAGCGCCCCAGGGGGACAGACAAGCGCCCCTGGCGGACAGACAAGCGCACCTGGGGGACAGACTAGCGCTCCTGGGGGACAGACAAGTGCACCTGGCGGGCAGACAAGTGCTCCTGGTGGACAGACAAATGCCCCTGGGGGACAGACAAGCGCACCTGGTGGACAGACAAGTGCCCCTGGCGGACAGACAAGCGCCCCAGGGGGACAGACAAGCGCCCCTGGCGGGCAGACAAGCGCACCTGGGGGACAGACTAGCGCTCCTGGGGGACAGACAAGTGCACCTGGCGGGCAGACAAGTGCACCTGGGGGACAGACTAGCGCTCCTGGTGGACAGACAAGCGCACCTGGTGGACAGACAAGCGCACCTGGTGGACAGACAAGCGCACCTGGTGGACAGACAAGCGCTCCTGGGGGACAGACAAGTGCACCTGGCGGACAGACAAATGCCCCTGGGGGACAGACAAGTGCACCTGGCGGGCAGACAAACGCACCTGGCGGGCAGACAAGTGCTCCTGGTGGACAGACAAGCGCACCTGGTGGACAGACAAGCGCACCTGGTGGACAGACAAGCGCACCTGGTGGACAGACAAGCGCTCCTGGGGGACAGACAAGTGCACCTGGCGGACAGACAAATGCCCCTGGGGGACAGACAAGTGCACCTGGCGGGCAGACAAACGCACCTGGCGGGCAGACAAGTGCTCCTGGTGGACAGACAAATGCCCCTGGGGGACAGACAAGCGCACCTGGTGGACAGACAAGTGCCCCTGGCGGACAGACAAGCGCCCCAGGGGGACAGACAAGCGCCCCTGGCGGACAGACAAGCGCACCTGGGGGACAGACTAGCGCTCCTGGGGGACAGACAAGTGCACCTGGCGGGCAGACAAGTGCTCCTGGTGGACAGACAAATGCCCCTGGGGGACAGACAAGCGCACCTGGTGGACAGACAAGTGCCCCTGGCGGACAGACAAGCGCCCCAGGGGGACAGACAAGCGCCCCTGGCGGGCAGACAAGCGCACCTGGGGGACAGACTAGCGCTCCTGGGGGACAGACAAGTGCACCTGGCGGGCAGACAAGTGCACCTGGGGGACAGACTAGCGCTCCTGGGGGACAGACAAGTGCACCTGGTGGACAGACAAGTGCACCTGGCGGCCCTACAAGCGCACCTGGTGGACAGACAAGCGCACCTGGTGGACAGACAAGCGCACCTGGTGGACAGACAAGCGCACCTGGTGGACAGACAAGCGCACCTGGTGGACAGACAAGCGCACCTGGTGGACAGACAAGCGCACCTGGTGGACAGACAAGCGCACCTGGTGGACAGACAAGCGCACCTGGTGGACAGACAAGCGCTCCTGGGGGACAGACAAGTGCACCTGGCGGTCAGACATGTCCAACTGTAAGACCAACTGGACCTAGTGGAACAAACGCACCTGGCAGCAATCCTTCTCTCAATTATATCTGTTTTCCTAAAAACAACAAAGGCATCTTATCTCCTCAGGACTACAAAGCACTGAAGGATATAATTATTAAATATCCACAAGTATTCAGCGATAGTGCACTCCGTTTAAACTTCATAGATGCAAGTAAGTAATAATATATATATAAAATGTATATAAACATTATTATATATATATACATACATATTATATATATATATATATATATATATATATATAATATGTATGTATATACATTATAATATGTATGTATGTACGTACATACATTACCGAAATTAATATATAACAGTTAAAAATCTATAAAATGATTCCATTACAGTTAAATAGACACAACTCCCTGCATTTACTATTTTGTTTATTTATTTATTTTATTTTTACGTTGTACAGTAACAGATAACAAACAAAGAGATCAATAATTTTATAAGTTAAAGTACATAATTATTATAAATTTGCTATCCACTTACAACTATACACAATACATAAAATACAATACTCAATTTACTTTCTATCATATTGCCAAAAATACCTGTGTCGTATATTACTTAGGTTATGCACATACTCGTGTGTGCACCGCCCTACATGGTGTGAGGCCATCTGCTTGTACCGTCAAATTCCTTGTTGCAGTACCAACAGACATCGTCAACAGCCCCGACCAGATCAGCGGCAGCTTTGACATTAAGCGCTGTAACTGTGGACAACCGATACAATATTAATTTTGTAAATGTCTATACAATATTAATTTTGGAAATGTAAGTTGTAGGTTCATCATCATTCAGTTTATTTCAGCGTGTTGGCACCCACTGCTATGTCGTCGGACCATCGCATCGGGCTGGTGGTCTGCCGACTTCACTTCATAAGACTACAGTTTTACGTTACTAGATATTATTTAGTTGAGCCAAGTTATGAAGAAAGCAGCCATGTGGTATTTTTTCCAAACTTGAGTTATAAACGCGGCCATACTAATTTCGAGATGACGGATTTTTTGCAAAGGCAACCATGTCGATATATCTATTTTTCACGGAGATATGAGCCAATACAATATATGAATCCAATACATAACCGAAGTAACCATTGACAGAAAAATGCTTATAACTCCGTTTGTACTTCTCCCCACATGGCTGTTTTCTGCATAACACGGTCCATTTAATTAAGTATTGTGTGAGGTGTCGCCTCAATCTCTCCGTGATATGTTATGTTTATTGCAAAGAGAATAGCCTGACTTTAGGCTTTCATTAAATCACTTTCGAATGAATCTATAACTAGCTGTTGTCCGCGACTTCGTCAGCGTGGAATTCGGTTTTATCACGCACCCGTATTTAACCCCTCGGAAAAGTAGCCTAAGTTACTCCTTGTTACATCAGCTATCTGCCAGACAGACAAAAATTTAAAAAAAAAATTGTTTTGTTATATGTACCGTGTATACATCAACATGCACTTAGTAAAAAGCGGTTATTTTAATATTACAAACAGACACTCGCAATTTTATTTATTTGAATAGATTGATTGTTGGTTATTTGTTTCAGGGAAATAATGGATCAGCCGAGGACTGCACAACAATATTGAAGAAACAGATTAACCCTTCCCATTAAAATTTAATTTCACCAACAATTTAAGTTAATTTTACTTTTGTTGGTGCATTTGTGACGCATAAGTGCAATAAAGTAAAATGTCAAACATTAATTTATTGCGAGAATGTATATTGTTTTACTCTTAATGTTCCCGTGACCCCGCTACGTATCTAGAATAATCTATACAAATATATAAAATTGGAGTGTCTGTTTGTTATAGTAAAATAACCACTTTTTACTAAGTGCATATGGATGTATACAGGGTACATATACCAAAACATTTTTTTTTTTACCATTTTTGTCGGTCTGTCTCTCTGTCTGTTTGTTCCGGCTAATCTCTGAAATGGCTGGACCGATTTTGACGGGACTTTCACTGGCAGATAGCTGATGTAACAAGGAGTAACTTAGGCTACTTTTCCGAGGGGTAAAATAGGGGTGCGTGATAAAACCGAATTCGACGCGGATGAAGTCGCGGGCAACAGCTAGTTTAAAGTATGGAATACAAATTATTCAGTACGATACATGAACGACACAAATACACAACAAGCTTTATCACAATATTACACCAACACAACAGGATGTTTTAGAAGATCAACGTGGTTTTATTGAACAACGATTGTACAAAGTGTTACCTAACATTTTTCAATATTATGATGGCTTCATTCATGTAGCCACATCATATTAGTATATAAAGTAAAAAAAAAAAAACATATTCATACGCAATATTCTGCAATGCGACTACACAATAGTGGCTACCCGCATTGAGTTCGTTGTGTGGTTCTCCGCTCTACTTATGCCGGCCACCGCCACCAGAAACCGGGCAGGTGCGCACCATCTCACAGCGAACGAAATGCTACCATCCATACCATGGAGGAGATCATCATCCTGCAGAACTGCAACAACTTCAACGAGGCGGGCGTTACCGGCGGCAAGATGGTACTGTTCCAGAAGCTCGGCGAAGCTCCTCGTGACTCACTGTCATCACCCTGTTCAACAATAATAATAACGATAATTTTATTTCAGATAATAATCCATATACAATCATAAAAACTTCAGTATAGAAGAAAAATTGTTATAACAAAGTAGTAGTTATAATAGTATTTGTAGTAGTTATAACAAAAAGCACAAACGTACGGAAAAATTCAATAATCTTCAGATAATTATTTAAACATAATTCATTAAATACATTAAAATGTCAACTGGTTCAAATTAACAATATAGAATGAAAGGAAATTATGAAATGAATGTCAATGAGAGCGACCCCTACCCGTGATCACGTTTGTTAAGATGCATAGATTGTCCCCCCCACCCCCTGTGAAGTTCGACCATGTCGACGTGACCGGGCTACTTAAGTATATAAACTCCCTTAAGATGACCCTGGCGGACCTACATGTAGCAATAGAACTTAGCCAAATTCATCCGGGGAAGTACTGCCACTATACCCATTTATGTCGCCAAGCAGGAATGCATTCGCTTTACTGTGTTGCGGTTTGATAGGTGTAGTGGCCGGTAAAATTACAGACATATGTGACATTCCATCTCCACGTCTCAGGGTTTTGTCAGTGGTAAGAAAGAAAAACAGATATAAGATAAAGTAAGATTTTGACCCAGATTTACCATACAAAAAAGGTCAAAAGTAAGGCGTCCGGCAATTATCACCATACCCACAACAAACGAACATTCTTGTATAATACGTAAAAGTTCTCTACCGTATCAGTAGCTTGGAGTCCATCTCCCATAATTATCATAGTTGCAATATCTGGTTCAATCGGGAGCAAAATGTATGACAGTCAGTGTCACGCCGGCTGTCACTTTGATTTGATTATTAGTGTCAGTGTCATTCGGTCAAGTGTCATCCGGTGGCCACCCCATTCTCGTTTGTTGGCGATAATCAGAAATTATTTTCTATTCAGAAATGGTCGTTGCGTTGTGTTTATGAACAGATCATTGTTTTAATTACGTCTCTTTTTTAGCCCAGCGTCGACATAACTACACTAACTAACGTGGGGTTGAGATAATCTACGGTCTGCGTACATAAAGTTTCTAATTCTGTTTAAATATATGTTGACATGGATAAAATTACTTCGTTTTTATATTGAACTTCATTTGATGTAGGTAAGTAAAAATTGTATGACAGTTTTTGTTTGACCAGCCTATTGTTTGTCATCGCATTGCATTATTGTATGTTTAACTTGGACGCCGGCGCCGGTTGCAATGCCCGCCGTCCGACCCGAGGTTTACTTAGCATGTATTTTTATATAATTTACATTATCTGCGGTATATCTATGCAAACTCTATATAGTTATTTGTCCGTTTCCTCATACAGGCCCATAAGTACAAATTTTAACGAGCATGAATCTTGCCCACACGGCTAGCTGATCTGAGACATCAAATGCTTGTCGACGATTGTATCACATTAGTGGGTTATATTAGTAACTTAGTAAATTCATTCACACTCAGAATTTTGTTTCTATATTTGATCGTCAAAACTTGATATTATGAGATTTTATATTCAATTAAGTCTTGCTAGGTCCTAGCTCTCTTACTTAAGTATGGGAAGACCCAAGCTACATCTTACTGCTCCTTATTCGTGATACCTGATAGTGGGATATCCTATGTGCAAGTATGCATTACCAACCACTCTTTACAAACTGACACAAGTTAAATCGGCTGCATGCTTAGTGGCCGAAAGTACTTGTATCAGTTCATCATAGTCGTAGAACAAAGATGGTTTAGATTTTTTTCAAATTTAGTTTTTATGTTGTAATCGACCTTAAATATCATAGGATATTAGGTTTAATCTATAATTCTTAACAAATTTTTTATAGACTCATTTTGCTACTTGATTAAGTATGCATTGATATTACCATAATTTAATTATCTGGAGCTAAGTATCCACAGAGACAGTAATAGTTCTGCCTCATTCTAATGTAGCAAAGCACACATTTTTATTACATACCTACTTCAAATAGATGTAGTACATGGCGGGAAGCCAATCAGTGTGTTTACACATGTTTTTTATTTTAATACATAATTGTCTTGATTGAGGCAAAAGTTGGATATATAATGATTGTGAATGCTATGTTTTGCTCTTTATACATATCAATAAGTGTGTATTGCAACTGCATATACACATGAGTTCAACATGCAACTTCATTAAGTTGAGTGGGAACACTGTACCATCTCATACAGTTTATAGTTGCAAACAAAAATTTATTGTTTCATTTGAATTGTTCCAGGGCTCATTGAAAATTAGAGCAATTGTAATCGTAAGTTTAAACAAGTCAATATGATAGTTAATAATTATGTTGCAGCCCATGGCACCACAAATCGAACATGGGTTCTCACTCATCTCTCAACCGAATGATGATAAATTATAATTCATCATACAAAATAAATAACAAACTCGATATCTTTGGCCTTAATCTGCCTGCGTTTAAGGCAGAAGCTCGGAGCTCAGCTTCGCCTGTATAATGTCTACGATTATTCTAGTTAATAGTTCAAATAGTATGCAATAGTGTATTTGTTGGTGAAATAGTGAATTTTGCTACCTAATATTGAATTGTTAATATCTTAGTTAGTATAATAATGTTTTACTCGAGAACGCTGTACATACCTGTAAGTGACAGGTGCTTATAAGCCAAAACCGTAGAATAAGATTTAAGTATAATTATGTATCTGTTGTTGGTGTGTCTAAATAAATAAATAAAATAAAAAAAATAAAATGTTATTTTAGAAGTGGTCTTTAAGACTTTACAAACTTCCTAATGTATATCTATTATGGTTTGTACCCAAAGTCGTGTTCCATTATGTACGATGCATCATACTGGAACGGAATGAGGGAGGGAGGGAGGGAGGGAGACAAGCGGGATCTTAGCAAATGACTCTGGCAAATGTTTTTAGATCTGGAGGAGCACGCGCGGCATGTGGCGGGGCGCGCGCTGGCGGGTGGCGGCCGCGCTGGCCCTCGCCGCGCTGGTGCTGTGGGCGCTGGCGCGGCGCGGGGGCGCGCCGGTGGGGGCGGGGAGTGACGCCGACGCCCGCGTCTCCGGCGCGTGGGTCGCCGGCCGCGAGCTGCCGCTCATATTCATCGGCGGCGTGCCTCGGTCGGGCACGACGCTGATGCGCGCGATGCTCGACGCGCACCCGGACGTGCGGTGCGGGCAGGAGACGCGCGTGGTGCCGCGCATCCTGCAGATGCGCCAGCACTGGGCGCGCTCGCAGAAGGAGAGCGTGCGCCTCGACCAGGCGGGAGTCTCCAAGGCGGTGCTCGACAACGCGATCGCCGCCTTCTGTCTGGAGGTAGGCACGCGTATGCGGCGCGGTGCGGCGCACACGCGAGCCGCTCTCTCACCCCGGTCGTGTGTGCGCAGGTGATCGTGCGGCACGGCGAGCCGGCGCCGCGGCTCTGCAACAAGGATCCGCTCGTGCTCAAGATGGGCACCTACGTGCTGGAGCTGTTCCCCAACGCCAAGTTCGTGTTCATGGCGCGCGACGGCCGCGCGACCGTGCACTCGATCATCAGCCGCAAGGTGACGATCACCGGGTTCGACCTGTCCTCGTACCGGCAGTGTCTGGGCAAGTGGAACCGCGCCGTGGAAGTGATGTACCAGCAGTGCCGCGCGCTGGGACCGCGCCGCTGCCTGCTGGTGCGCTACGAGGCGCTGGTGCTGCGCCCCGAGGAGACGCTGCGCGCCGTGCTCGCCTTCCTCGAGCTGCCGTGGCACGACGCCGTGCTGCACCACGAGCGCTACATCAACCAGCCGAACGGCGTCGCGCTCTCCAAGTGAGTGTGCCTACCCTCCCCCGCCCCCGCCCCCGCCCCCGGCCCCGGCACGCCGTTCGCGCGCCCGCTCTCACCGGCTGCGGTGTCGTATGTTGCAGCGTGGAGAGGTCGTCGGACCAGGTGGTGCGGCCGGTGAATCGTGACGCGCTCGACAAGTGGGTGGGCGCGCTGCCAGCGGACGTGCGCGCCGACATGGCGGAGCTGGCGCCCATGCTGTCGGTGCTGGGCTACGACCCGTGGGCCAACCCGCCGCGGTACGAGGCCGCGCCGCCGCCGGAGCCAGCGCGTCCCGCCCCGCCCGCCGCGCCTGCCGCCCCGCCCGCCGCGCCGCCGCGCCCGCCCTAGCTCTCTCGTCTCCGCGGCTCCCAACTCGTAACACGACTCTCTGAACTGTTCTTGTAGTTTTGTTCCGCTCCCGTTTCCTCCTTCACCACGAGCGGTCGGTGGCCGGCGCATGCGCGTGTGCACAATTGAAAGTGTCTCTAATGTAAAACCGACCGATAAATCTGCCATAATTATGGAAACTATAAATAAAATACATTGAAAGTTATTTGCCTCATCAATGAAACATGCAATAATTGAGTAAGTATTATACTACTGACGTGTAGTGACGACTAAGCAGTGTTACTCAGCACAGCGGCGCCGCTGGGGAGCCCCGACTCGGCCTGCGGCCTGGACGTGCCCCACCTCGACACGCAATACATAAACATAGATACATAATTGTAACATTATGTAAATAGAGTTCATTTAATATATTTAGTATGTATACTTTCACGCTGTGACGAGTTGGCATTTTTTATATTGAAATCGTCACAATAATACAATTCTGTAAAAATTTCACGTGGCTCGACCACGTGCTAAGTTTAAGTACTTGTATTGACGCACGGTGTAGGCTTAGCAATAGGGGTAAATTATATTGTATATTGCTATTATTTTTGGTTAGCACAAGGTAAAACAATCATATTTTCTTAACATATTAACGTACTGTTTATTTACTCAACATCCTGTGCGTGCTGTGTTCATCGGTAATTGAAATTACATATAAGACTAGCTGTTGCCCGCGACTTCGTCCGCGTGGAATTCGTTTTTTTTAAATTGTTTTTTGGTTCACAACTTGAAACTTACGTGTAGCTTACATCTAACTGATTGAGAAATGAACATTTTCGACGTAGTTCCTAATATTAGTGAACACAACAAGCGTTACCGACTATGTATAAAAAGTATAACAAAAAAATAAGCAGTAGGTATGAATAATTAAGATAAACTAAATGAATAAGTATAAACAAAAAATCTATCAAATTTGCAGTTTTATGTTTCTAATATACTCTTAAATTAATTAATTTTCGCAGTGGCTAAAGAACCACCAAAAATGTCATAGTTTGACCTGATTCCATTATAATATGAGAACATTCGATGCAAAGGGGAATGCTGGCCGACGCGACGTTTGTTCTGCAGTTTGGTAACATGAACGTTTTTCTGTTAACTAATCGGCCACCTGGTCGAGGTACCTGTATATAAGTTTGCGCTATATTTTTTTTATCACTCACCCCTATTTTACCCCTCGGAAAAGTTGCCTAAGTTGTAGCCTTGTTACATCAGCTGTACGCCAGTGAAAGTCTCGTCAAAATCGGTCCAGCCATTTCAGAGATTAGCTGGATCAAACAGACAGATAGACAAAAATTGAAAAATATGTAATGTATCTAACCCATGTTCACTGACATGTTTTTTATCCAAATTTAGACTGTTTTCAAAAGCAGAAGTGTGTGTTACACTTTGATAGCATTTCATTTTGTATTGTTTCAGAGTGTATTATGAAATGTTGTTTTGGTATATGTACCGTGTATAAATTCATATGCACTTAGTAAAAAGCGGTTATTTTAATATTACAAACAGACACTCCAATTTTATTTATTTGTATAGATTTCGTTATCATCCTAGCATCTAAGTACGTAAACATGAAAATGTTGTTTATGAACCTTATCAATGAATAAATACAATGAAAATACCGACAACAAACCGGCCAATTATAAGAGAGCTATTATGATATTTTGAAATAATTTTACGTATCGCGGGATCACGTCTATGTAGGTACTACCTACACATTATGCTTCCATCTATCGGATAACGCAGGAAACTAGGCTGGATGGGAATCACAGTTCACATCGTAGCCGTGGGCTAGTAAATACCTAGTTACCTATCGCCGTGCGGTCCAAGATGGTCAGTGACCCGGAGGGCCGCGCGGGCGCGGGCGCGGCGTACCATTCAATACAGTATATTGCAACAGATGGCGCTGTCACGCACTTGACTTTGATTCTTGACTCTTGACTTGACTTCTCTCATAGTGTCGCTACAACTAATGCGTCGTCTCTACAGGCAGGTACATGTTACAGTTGAGCGGGAAATCACCTTCCGATCCGAAGAAAGAGAGGCGTCGGAGGAACTTACACGCTCTCCTCCGACCCCCATAACAGGTTTAGACGGTTGTCATGAGGATGACCATTTCCTGTGTGGTTGCTTAATGATCACACTACACGGAGCTGGTGTCGTGGTGACAGAACCGGGAGATGGCCAAAGGAACTTGGAGCGAGACAGCGAGCATCAGCGCCTGACCGAAAAATGTCTACATCGAATCGCGTCATGCTCTTGGCTTTTGTCAGGCGTTGTATATTGTAGTTGTAAATCGCAATCTGTCAAGTCTCTTGCCCTGCAACCGTCAATCTGTCACAATCTTATTTAATAAAAATAATTGTTATTACGATCCGGAGTATTTATTGGCACCAGTATATCCTCCAAAGATATAACAGGAACTCCTCACTCCACGATCTGCTTGTACAACAAGATAATTGTTTAAAAAATCATTGTTAAAACATATGAAACATATCCAGGAATAGATCTTGGATTTATTTGCTTGAAATATACACTTCTCTAGGTACCTATAGTTTATCGACAGTAGAAGACAGAAGAAGGCTACGGTTACGATATTTAGATGGTGCGGCGAGCGGCTGGGACAGCGGTCACGGCGTCGTTCACGTATACAGTTGAAGGGGGAAGAACCTTCGCGATGAATCTCTAAATATGATATACCTACGTAAAGAGAACTTCGACGTCTTAAAAATACCCAGGGAAAGTTTTGTTAATTCTGAGTCCTAATTATTCATATGACTATTATGCCGTAGCGCATAACAGCTCCTAGTTGCTTGTGGCCCATACAAAAGACATCAACGGGTTCTCTGCGCAAGCTGTGTTGCATTGGAGCCGAGCCGCATTCATGCACTTAGGTACTTAGGTGTAAATGTTTTCTCGCTAATAATAAAGTTAAACAAAGGTGATTATTGCAGACCGCAATTCAATTTTAAATTAAATTGGTAAAAATAAATGAAAGGTGGCAAATTTCGAGCCTCAATATCAGACATAGGTATAGGTAGATTTCATATTTTTGACCAATCATAGTGATAATCATTTATTGAGTACCTAACAACTGCCATTTTATCATTAGTCACTCGTATAAATATTATACAAACGATGGGCCCAGCAAAGTAGAACTACCTAAGTAAATCAAATAATATCTACGGACCTGTATATATTTGTTAATTTTTATGGTTAATCTTATTAGATACTTTGCCTCAAGATGAACGTTATTGATATCAATATACTACACTAGTGATTGTATAAATTCGCACCCGGAATCACAAAACACAAGCTTATAACAAGCTTAGCTTGTGATTCACAGATGAATCTATGTGAATAGGAACTAGACATAATACCTAATTAGTTAATTATCTTTTGTTAACATTTACTATTATTGGCAAAGAAATATATGTATTATTATTATTATTATTATTATTATTACCTAATGCCTAAAGATGAAACACAATTTTTTACGTCTTCAAGGCGTAGGTAAGTATAGTTTTATTAACTGACTTCGGAAAAAGGAGGAGCTTCTTAATTTTTGTTGCTGCGTAGATTAATTAATTTATATTATCAATTAACTAACAGCAGAGTAGATGACCATCGTCATTTCAATAAGTATTTCATCCACAGTCTGCGCGTCCATACCTAACATTAAGTTCTTCTGATATGTACCCGTTGAAGCGGATACATGTCAGAGCTAAAAGTACAATACAAAATCGGCTCTGTTTTGGCGGCATGCGGCAGGCAACTCGCTCGTCCTTCCGCGGTCGTTCGTTGACCGATGCAATGAGACGCAAGCGGAGGATCGTGCGTCCGTCCGCCCGCGCCGTTACACGAGCAGAGCGCAGCGCGGCAGGCGGCCTCGCGGTGCAACGGCACACCATAATAATGTACTTAAAACATCGTGTTGTGCTCTGCACTGCATCTTTGTGTTCCGCGGCGCGGCGCTCGTCCTCTCCGCCACCCCACCCCGCCCGGCCCCGACCCCCCCGTCTCCGAGCGAGCGGCCGCCGCGGCTCAGTCTCGCACCGACGCTCGTACGGGGTGCTCGCGTTCCTCTCATCACCGAGTTCGATCGCACGTGTCTATCGTCGAAATAAAGTTAAATTTGTGAAAACATTATTCGGGCCGAATGAGCTCTTCGCTGGTCATTTTCGCCCTCCGCCTGGACCCGGACCACCGATAGATTAGGAGTGGGCTACATTACGGCAAGAGATGGGATCCCACCGAGGCCGGTGAACGCGGCGCCATGCTCGCCGTCTGCCTGTGGATGCTGGCGTGGGCGGCGCGGGCGGGCGGCGTGCGCCCCGCCGAGCTGGCCGTGCCGCGGTGCTGCCCCGACGGGCACGAGCTCGCGGCGGAAGCGCTGCTGGAGGAGACGCTCGGGGCCGCCGCCGCCGCCGCCGCGTGCCGGCCCGCACCCCCCGGCGCGAGCTTCCAGCCGCTGGTGTACGCGCCGGCGCGGGGCTCCTTCCTGCGGCCCGGCCAGCTGCCGCAGCACTGGCGGCTGGCGCACGCGGCGCTGCCCGCGTGCGAGGAGCTGCGCGTGCTGCGCGCGCACGCGGCGCCTTACGCGCTGCTCGCCAACAACGGGTCGCTGCTGGAGCGCGGGGCGGCGCGCGCGCTGCCGCCGGCGCGGTACTGCGCGGACGCGAGCGTCGCGCTCGTGTGCGCCGAGGAGCGCACCGCCGCCGCGGTGTCCAAGTGTTGCGCCGCGGGCGCCGCGTTCGACGGGTCACGGTGCGTGCCGGACGCGGGGCGCGCCGCCGCCGCGCTCGCGGAGCTACGGGCGTTCGCGAACGGGACGGGCGTAACGTTCGGGTGGCCGGCGTGCGCGGGCTCCGCGTCGCGGTACTCGGTGGCGGGCGCGCTCGCCGCCGCCGCGCCGCTCGGGGAGGGCGCGCTGCTGCTGGGCGCGGCGCGGCTGGCGCGAGACGCGTGGTGCGCGGAGTCGCTGACGGTGGCGGTGGCGGGCGAGGGCGGCGCGCGCGTGCTGTCGTGCGAGGGGACGGCGCGAGCCGCCGGGGGCGGGCGGCAGGCGGCGCGGCACGTGGTGTACGGCGCGGGGCTGGCGGTCGGCGCCGCGTTCCTGGCGGCGACGCTGGCGGCGGGGTTCGCGCTGCCGGCGGCCCACCACGCGCTGCACTGGCGCTGCCAGACGCACTACGTGGCGGCGCTGATGCTGGGCGACGTGCTGCTCGCGGCCACGCAGCTGGCGGGGGACCGCGTGCCGCCGACGCTGTGCCGCGCGCTCGGTAAGCCTCGCAACCTGTAGATGAGGTGGCGTGCTGTGCTGTGCCCGGACGAGTGTGACGCTGACGTACGTTTCGTTTGTTTCATGTGCGGTGCGGTGCAGCGGTGTGCATGCATTTCCTGTTTCTTTCCGCGTTCTTTTGGCTCAACACGATGTGCTTCAACATATGGTGGACTTTTAGGTGAGTGGAGTACTTGTACCTGTTATCATTAAGTACATTTATTGTGACAGCTGTTCTATCCGAGCTTACACTCTCTGTCACCGAGGAAAGGAGCCTCTCGGTGGCTTCTTTCACCACACTGGTCGAGGAGAGCGTAGCTCCTGAGCGTATTGCATCTGCTACAATTATAATAATATAATTGTTAATTATCACAAGTTTGTCCCGGCCCGGCGGGTAGGGTGCGCGTGTGTACCTCTGGGTAGGTATTTAGGTAGTGATGTTAGTTCGACCTAAATATTAAGTGCATCACTGATTGAAATACTTTTAGTTTGTACTTTGTACCGCGACGCCGCGCCGCGCCGCGCCGGTTATAATAATTGTCGTTGTAATTAGTACGCGGATTGACATGAAGTTGGATTACCTGTAGTAGTAGAGGTTTTGCGGTGGCGGGTGTGGCGGGTGGCAGCATAGGACCGGCGGCGGCGCGGCGGGCGGCGCGGCGCGTCTCACTCGTACCTACTTGTTACCTGTTGCACCGCGCGGATTCGACGCGCCTCACTACATTACGCGTACTCATGTATCATTTAGACAATTATGCCTTTAGAATATTTATATAATTACTAGCTGTTGCCCACGACTTCGTCCGCGTGGAATTCGGTTTTATCACGCACTCCTACTTTACCCCTCGTAAAAGTAGCCTAAGTTACTCTTTGTTACATCAGCTATCTGCCAGTGAAAGTCCCGTCAAAATCGGTCTAGCTATTTCAGAGATTAGCCGGAACAAACAGACAGACAGAAACAGAAATTATAAAAAATATTGTTTTGGTATATGTACCGTGTATATCCATATGCACTTAATAAAAAGCGGTTATTTTAATATTACAAACAGACACTCCAATTTTATTTATTTTTATAGATAAATATACAGTGTCGTTCCAACTTCCATGTCAGGTCGGAGTTATCTACATCTACAAATGTATACCTATCTGTATGATAACATGGATTGTTTAACAATGAGGTAATCTTTTGTCTTATTCAAAATATTCTTATACTAATCGGAAGCTTTAGTAACCCTTATATTCTGATATAAAGATATCTATCTATCCGTGCGAAGCTGGGACGGGCCGCTAGTCATAAATTTTTCGGCATTTACTTATATATGTATAGGTCATTGTAAAAAAGAACTGAACCACTCACAAGCAAGTGTCGTGCCTGTATGAATGTATCTTGTGAGTGCAGGCTTCGATCAAAAGTAATTTTACTGAAATTCCAGTCAAAACAGTGCTTTGTCATCTGCTTGATTGGCTGCCCTTACAGCTCAGTTGGTTCTCTTCTGGGCTTAGGTCGTGGGTTAATTATATTAAGTATTTATATAAAATAAACTATATTTATTATAATTTATGAATTGAGCACTGTTTAACTTATCTGGCCCCATAATCCAAGATTTGCTTAGTTTGGGGCTAGACAGTGCCGTTTGAAATGTCCACCAGTATATAAGTTACAACTGTATTGTGAAGACCAATGATTCACAATATTGCGTTATGTAATGCTGTGGCCAATAACCGTTTCCGTGGAGGTGATGCTGTGCTGAAGCCATAGGGGCTCGGGTGAGTTGGTAACGTATAGTATGTACAGTAGTGTTTGTGTTGGATGCGCAGGGACTTCCGTCCGACGTCGCTGGAGCGCGGTCAGGAGGCGTGGCGGCTGCGCGTGTACATGGTGTACGCGTGGGGCGGGCCGCTGGTGGTGGCCGGGGCGGGAGCGCTGCTGGACGCGCTGCCGCCGCCGCCCGGCGGGGACTCGCTGCTGCGCCCCCGGTTCGCGGTGCAGCGCTGCTGGTTCTACGGCGACATGGAGATCCTCGTTTACTTCTTCGGGCCGGTGGGCGTGCTGCTGCTCGTCAACCTCGCGCTCTTCGTATCCACCACGCGACAGCTCACCTGCGGACTGTGGCGTCGCGACGAAGTCAAGTCCACCTCAGAACGGTCAGTATATTACTCCCCTACCAAGGCCCAAAATTATATCAGACTGAGATATCGAAGATAGATTATAATGCTATTTTAAAAATAAACATATGTGTACATTTGTCTTGTATTATCGTCTATTGTGTGACTGTAGCAAAACTAAAAAATACTTCTCTCCCCTGACACGACGAGGATAAAGTAAGTGATGTGTGATGTGTCGCGTTGTGTTGCAGGGCCGCCCTGGGTCGCGTGTGCGCCAAGTTGGTGGTGGTGATGGGGGTGACGTGGGGCGCGGACGTGGTGTCGTGGGCGTGCGGCGGGCCCGACTACGTGTGGTACGCGACCGACCTGCTGAACGCGCTCCAGGGCGTGTTCATATTCCTGGTGGTGGGGTGTCAGCCGCACGCGTGGGCCGCGCTCAAGCGCGCCGCGCACGCGTGCTGGACGCGCGGCCCCCACGGCGGGGACAACGCGCGCGCCACGCACTCCTCCACGCACCTGCCCTCGTGCGGGGAGTCCCTCACGCACACCACCCAGGCGCCGCAGCCGGCGACCCCCGCCCCCGCGTCCGCCGCCCCCGCGCCCGCCGCCCCCGCGCCCGCGCCACGACTCCCCATGGAGACAGTGTGCTGAACTCTTTACCTTAGTAGTAATGGATATTTATTCGACAGTATTATTTTTGTATTCCCGATGACGATTACGATCGCGTCGTACGAGTGACGTGCGCGCCGGACCGTGTGACGTGGCGTGGTACAGCGACCGCGGTACGAGAGTATCGGTATCCGGTCGCGCGACTGACGAGGACACATGTTTGACGGTATCTCTTGCCCTTGTTGTATTGGCTGTTACAAATAAAACGATCGATCTGAGTTCCGATGTTTCACTGTGTGACGCGGCGCGGCGCGTCGCGGCTGCACGCGCGTTGAACTCTTTTGTTCGGCGTGTCGTGTTGCGTCGCGTCGCGTACCCGTGTCTACAAACACATATCATATCGCCTACCTATTCTTGCTGTTATTACAAACTCAGATGACTGATTAGACACCAACATGTGAGGTTCACATAAAAGGAAATACAATTTCGTCATTTGTTTATAAAACATTGCGCATTTGATTACAAAAATACTATATAATAATAGGAAAGAGGAAATATAATAGGAAATAGTATATAGGCTGTTAGTTTTCCGAAATAAATATGTCTTACCAAAAATAACTAGCGAGAAGGATTGCACTCGTCTCTCTCGACCCAACATAGCGTTCGACTAATCGGCTAATAGATTAGTACTTGTTACCGCGAAGCGCTCATTACAGTTCAGGGCTGATATCTAGCTGAGGTCTATACATTTATACAATACAAATAAATAAAATTGGATTGTCTGTTTGTAATATTAAAATAACCGCTTTTTACTAAGTGCATATGGATGTACCTATACACGTTACATATACTAAAACAATTTTTTTTAAAATTTTGTCTGTTTGTTCCGGCTAATCTCTGAAATGGCTGGACCGATTTTGACGGGACTTTCACTGGCAGATAGCTGATGTAACAAGGAGTAACTTAGGCTACTTTTCCGAGGGGTAAATAGGGGTGCGTTATAAAACCGAATTCCACGCGGACGAAGTCGCGGCTAACAGCTAGTATTACATGTGAGCCGTGTCCGAGTGTGCCCGCCACGCGCCAGGAATGTTGCCCTGTGCGTTTCTGTGACAAGGTAAACCTCCAGCTCTGTATTACGGCCGTACTGCTTCAATCACAAGTTATTTATAAGTACTACCTACTCGTAACAATCAAAAATAAGTTATTAAGTCTATTTGATGAAAGTCCATTGAAACAATAATAAAACTACTTTATTGTACACCAAAAAACATTATACATAATATAATTAATAAAACATAGAACTTAGAGGTACAATGGGCGATCTCATCCAGGCAACCTTGGGATGGAAAGCGTACTTAATAGTTGAAGAGTGGTGTGGGACTAAAAAACTAACAAGAGGATACAGCACTTATACATACAGAAATACCAATTGCGGATTGAACATACTATGACGTTTCTGATAGGTAATGTTGTTTTAATCTAATTTGAAATGTACCAAAGCTTGGGGCCATTTTTATAGAATCTGGTAAAGCATTCCAAAGGCCTACAGCATGTACAGTAAAGGACAAGTACAAATTATACCAACATTCTGTATGTATGTAAAGGCACCGCATAGCACAGCCACTTCGCGGGTGCGCGCACTCAAAGTGAAAGTGATGTAGAAACGACACCTTCCGTACACAATGAAGTTGATATGGCTCGGTACCAGCAGGTAAGTACATTAGATTCACAGAATTCCTTGTGAACTGCACAAACAGCAGCGACCACTAACGATTCCCTGGAATATGATAACAACCAATTGACATGAATGAATGTTGCGCAATGACATCTAGTCACGAGTACACCGCACACACACACACACACACACAGGTACATGACGATGTACCTGTGTACCTGTACGATGACCTAAAGGTATAGCGGAATTCATTTATTACGTAAGAGACTTCGCCAGTTTTTGACCCCTCCCTCCCTAATATAAGAATAGGCGACCACCTCCCCCCCTGTTTAATATTAATCTAAAGGAAAAAATGAATACACGTTTGGTTTGTTTTAATGTTTATTTTTCAAATGGAAATGAAAATCGTTTACATATACGCATCCGAGCGAACCTCGGCAATAGCGCGGTTGCCCTCGCTTTTTCAAATTATAATTTTAACTCTTTTGTGATCTTACGTAAGAACTATCGAGACTCTCACCACCCCCTTGTAAGGAAAAATAAGACATGGGCGACCCTCCTCCCCCCCTAAATCGTCTAATAAATGAATGGCCCCTATGTAGGTACCGATTCCTACTTGAAATATGTATTAGCACAGGTAGGTAGATAGGTACCTACTAGGGCCAGGCAGGTGATTCCGTTTGGCCGCGCAAATAGAAAACTAGTGTGAGCGTCCAAATACGGCTTTATTGATATTTGGAGGTCAATGTCGGCGCGTGAGAACACTATTACCCGCGCCCCGCGCCTCCGCGCCCCGCGCCTCCGCGCCCGCGAGCGCGCGCGCACCAGTACGTACCCACTGCAAGTAGTCAAGGTACTTACGAGAGCCCAGCTCGATGGTGCGCGCCCTGTAAACACTACGCTACCCTCCACACACGGCATTTGTAAGTACTAGGACGCGTTACAAACATTTCAAGGGGTAACAGAACAGGACAGGACGGTTGCCAAGCGAGTGATTCTTGCGACGAGTTACAATTATTCTGAACTACCTGCGTCCCGCGGTGAATAAGTCAACCCACGGGAACGCTGCACTTTTCCGGGATCAAAGTAGCCTATGGGTTAATCCAGGATATAAGCTGTCTTGGTACCAAATTTCGTCCAAATCCATTCAGCCGTTTGAGCGTGAAAGAGTAACAAACATCAATACGAACAAACGTTTATAATATAAATATGACTTAATATACAAAAACAAATTTCTGACTTGTGTTTATTTCACAATAATATAATAGTTGATGCAGCACAGCGTAGGCACACAGGTAGGTACTATATATTGGTGTACATTTGCTAAGTACCTAATGGCACCTATATACCTGATACAAGTCGTGAAAGTGTTTATGTGTTGATATAACAATACGGTCGGGTTCCGAGAATGGCTCGCGGGAGGGTAATCGAAAGTCACGTGAACAAGTGAGATGTAAGTACTTACGTGAGTCCAGTGTGGACGTACACAAGCCTGCGTGCCGCGTGCCGTGCCGTACTCTCAGCTCCCCGGAGACACGCACGGAGGGGCAGGGGCAGGGGAGGAGACAGCTTTCTCCGACCCGGTTGCGCCGGAGCTTGTGACCGCGTCTTATTAATACACTAGCGTTGCCCGCGACTTCGCGTGGAATTTGGTTTTATCACGCACTCCTATTTTACCCCTCGGAAAAGTAGCCTCTAAGTTACTCCTTGTTACATCAGCTATCTGCCAGTGAAAGTCCCGTCAAAATCGGTCCAGCCGTTACGGAGATTAGCCGGAACAAACAGACAGAAACAAAAATTGTAAAATAATGTTGTTTTGGTATAATTTGTACCGTGTATAGGTACATCCATATGCACTTAATCAAAAGCGGCTATTTTAATATTATAAACAGACTCCAGTTTAAATTATTTGTATAGATTGTAGAAAGGCTCACATCACAGGGTGCCCCTAATATTAAGGGATACTTAACAATAATTCACATGATTCAATTGTAGTAGATATTCGACAGAAACGAAAGTGAAAGTAATGAATGTTACCGCCGCAAATGTATGATTGCACCATGACACGTGTGTGTCAGTCAGTCAGTCAGTCAGTCGGTCAGTCGACCGGATTTAGTGAAATCGTACGCAAATGCGCCGCCAAGTTTTGCAATGGATTCCGACACTCCGGACTCATACGCGGTTTCGAGCCTATAATTGCATCATCTTGCGGACATTTTGGCAACAGAACCTTTTTCCCTGACGCACGTATCATTTCGTGATGTAAACGAGGCGGGCGGGCGGGCGGCGCGGCGCGGCGTGGCGCGGGCCGGTCGCGTTTTAATGCAGACTAGCTGTTGCCCGCGACTTAGACCACTTGGAATGCGGTTTTATCGCGCACCCCTATTTTATCCCTTGGAAAAGTAACTAGTTACTCCTTGTTACATCAGCTATCTGCCAGTGAAAGTCCCGTTAAAATCGATCCAGCCGTTTCGGAGATTAGTCGTAACAAACAGACAGAAAGACAAAAATGGAAAAAAATGTTTTGTTGGTATATGTATTTACACTTAGTAAAAAGCGGTTATTTTAATATTACAGACACTCCAATTTTATTTATTTGTATAGATTAGTTGCGTAGTAAATGTTGTTTTCTTTTTCAATTGTTTATTCAATAAGTATAGTGGATATCATAATAATGTTATGTAATGAAATAATAATTTAAAGCTTAACGTTACTAGTTGGGCACAAGAGAAAATACATCCAATGAAAAAAAAACACGGCAGAAAAATATAATACAAGTAAATGTTACAATGTGAAAACTATATAAAAACTCAAACAAAGGAGAGGTGAGGAGAGGTGCAACAAAAGAAAAGACCCCTCAAATTACGAGTTCTTGGATTTTTACAAGAATTTATTTGGGAACCTTTACGAAGAAATAAAGACAATAGTGTCAAAGAATGTTATCTGAGCTTCAACCATTCACAGTGAACAAATGTGGGGTCTGATGCATTGTGACTTCATATACATGTCCATCCATTGTGAGAGGGATTATCTCGAGATTTAGTGCAATGGTTCCCAACCAGTGGTCCGCAGAAGCCAAAATATGCTCCGCGAAATGCGCGTAGCTTTGATTAACAATATTAGTCCTAGGATAGCCGAACTTGTGGAGAAGATGCAAGCTCAGAAATCACATTAATACTAAATTACAGAAATTTATCCTAAAAATATTATTAATTCTTTTTATGTAATTTCTTATTGAGTTTTTAATTAAAGTTTCAGTTTGATTATTACTGTTTATTTTTATTATACATAGTGGTCTCTGCTAACAAACATAATATGAAAGTGGTTCTTGACCAAGAAAAGGTTGGGAACCCCCGATTTAGTGAGTCGACAATGTGGGCCATCCCTGCTAGGCAGCCAGCAGCCCCCCCCCGCACCCGCACCCGCGCCGATCCGTGTGTTGGCTCGTCGATACTGCAAGACTGGAGGCGAGGAATGCGCCCCGGCAGGATGCTACCCGCACCCCACACTACCGCATACTCGCTAATGTCAACTTGGTCATCTATACAAATAAATAAAATTGGAGTCTGTCTGTAATATTAAAATAACCGCTTTTTACTAAGTGCATATGGATGTATACACGGCACATATACCAAAACAATTTTTTTTTTTTCAAATTTTGTCTGTCTGTCTGTCTGTTTGTTCCGGCTAATCTCTGGAATGGCTGGACCGATTTTGACGGGACTTTCACTGGCAGATAGCTGATGTAACAAGGAGTAACTTAGGCTACTTTTCCGAGGGGTAAAATAGGGGTGCGTGATCAAACCGAATTCCACGCGAACGAAGTCGCGGGCAACAGCTTACGCCTGAAGCTGCTTTCATCGTGCATGTTGCAATATGGAAAGTGTCACATTTACACGTAATGCAGCGCCTACTGCGGTCTTTAAACGTGCATCACTTTACAATGGCATATGCTATGTATCCGCTCAGGTATACTCTTTTTTACTCGCACAATAACAACATTCAACTCTCTCTCTCTCGGTACGCGAGTGCCTTCATTGAATTGAGTGCCAAAATGATGTCGAAACATGATTCATGTGAAATTGACCGCCGCGCGGGCTGTGCTGACGTAATACGTTGTGATATAAAACATAAAATAAATAATTCATGATGGTGTGCGAAACAGATAGCGGCGAGTCATTAGACGGCGCGCCGATAGGGCGTTTTTTCATTAGCCGGTCCGGCACCGGCACCGACGCCGGCGCCGACGCGACGCCGACGTGCCGGTGCCGGGCCGGCTAATGAAAAAACGCCCACAGTTTCGGTGAGGGCTAGGCTCCTCGCGGACTCACTTGAGAGACTCCACACCTTCCAGCGTGGAGTCCTCGTCGGTCATGAGCATTTGATATTCAGTGGTACACAATACATACATACAACGTTCCCTCAGCGCGGTGCGGCGCCTCGTGCTGTACGTTGATGATCAAATACAACGGTCGGTATCCACTGATCTTTACCGACAGATTATTTCATAATTCTGTGCATATGTATGACGCTTCACAGTGTTGCGTCCGTCCGTCCGTCCGTGCCGGTCGCTGCTGCGCAACACTACGGATTACAGATTACAAGATATACAATCCAACAAAATATAAATACCTATATATAATTGATGAGAAAAAGATTCATAGGTCTATCTACTACTGTCTATCTGTCTATCTATCTGTCTATCTATCTGTCTATCTGTCTATCTATCTATCTACTATGTACTGGTAGCGAGCGGTCGGTCGGTGCTGTGCGCGATGTGCGTTGCGGTCAATGTTTAATAACAAAGGAACGCGATGCATTGTGTCATCCGTGTTCGGTCGGGCCGCGGCCGTGTTATGGTCACAGGATCATGTGGGCCTGGTTATGCAGAAAGCAGCCATGTGACATTTTTTCCAAAAATGATTTATAAACGCGGCTAATTTCGACACAACGGATTTTTTGCAAAAACAGCCATGTAGATATCTCTATTTTTCACGGAGATTATGAACCAATACAATATATGAATCAATACATAACCGAAGTGCAAACGTCGACAGAAAAATGCTTATAACTCCGTTTGTACTTTTGGCTACATGGCTGATTTCTGCATAACACTGTCCATGTTACTTATATAACAGCAGTCAGTACAACACACACACACACACATTGTTTGCCATTCCTCCAAAGAGCTGAACGTTATTGGGCCAATTGTCCACTAATGTCGACATTTGACGTTTGGCAATATATCACTTTATCCCACGAATAAATCAATTTACAATATCTTACAAAACACTCCTTAATAACACCAGCCAGGTTAAATCTTATACAAACGAATTAATGACTGGCCTCACAGCTCAGTTGGTAATAACCCTGCCTTCTGCGCTGTAGCTCGTGTGTTCGATTCCCACCCAGAACAAACATTAGTGTGACGAGCATAGATGTTTGTTCTGTGTCTGGCTGTTAAAATGTGTATATAAGTATGTCTAGTTCCCATGATACAAGCTATGCTTCGCTTTGGACGGCGCTATAAGAAAAGTCCCCCAATATTTATTTATTAACTAATTATTTAATTAAATAATTTATGGAACAGGTGTAGATAAAAAATCAATATTCTTATCAACATTCTCTTGTGTTGAGTAAACTGTTCGAAGAGTTTTGATGATCCCTATTAAGAGAAAAATATTGTTATTACTATTTTACCTGCATGATGTATACATATAAATATAGTGATATGTATGATATGATAGAGTGATTACAATTTTCCAATATAATGATACACAACCGGACTGCGTGCGTGCGTGCGTGCGTGCGTGCGTGCGTGCGTGCGTGCGTGCGTGCGTGCGTGCGTGCGTGCGTGCGTGCGTGCTTGCGTGCGTGCGCGCTGCGGTTGTGGCGGCTTGTGCTCGCGTCGCACTACGTTGCTGTTAGGATAACTGAGGCAGCCGGCCGGGACCTCGATGAATAACCCAATTAATTGTTGATGCAATTACGAGGTAGATACAGCTACTATACACTACACTCAACAAGATATTATGTTTCCAAGTAATCACCAATGTTTGTCAAGTAAATAATAAACTAAACATTATCGCCACAAACATAATGGGGACGCTGTTTTAACTGTTATCATTATATATAATAAGTTTCATTCAATACACACAATTTACATTATAACATTAACGAGGATAGATTACACTCGATTACTACTGACTAGCTGACTACTGACAATTGACTATTCGCGTCGGGGATAGCGCTGATTTTCAGATATAGCCTATGTGAGGGTGAGGGTGACATCTCGGACGGAATCTATAAATGGATAAAAATATAGTTATATATTAAATATATTTATGTACGTATTATATGATATTTGAACAACGTTCTCTCAAGATGACTCAAGTCGCATTTCGTTGCGTCCATCACCCCGAGACGGGGATGTTACGTCTCACGCGGATGCAATTTCACCGGGACCCACTCCCTTCCACCGGAACACAGCAACACAAGTGCATCACTGCTTGGCGGCAGATTACCAGGTGTGGTGGCAGTACTTCTCCGGGTGAACTTAGCACAAGTTCTACTGCTACTCTTTGGGTTGCTCCTTTCGCACCACCCGGGGGACACGTGGATTCAATGGGTAATCACCTACGGACGCGAGCAACGTGCCCCCCCCCCCAAATAGACATAATTCACAGTTCTAAACAAAGTGATTATTATTTGTTTAATAAAGCACTTAATTACTACTCAAGTCTCAAACAGTGCTTCAAACAATACGTACCGAGATGACGTCAAGTAAAGCTATTCCCAGCGAAGGACTCGAGATAATGGTTGAACTTTGCCAGTTGTCAAGTCGCAACAAATGAGCTTAGTAATCGCTGTGTTATCGTTATCAGTGTAGGTTAAGTGAGTGCAGTGCATTGCAGTGGGGTGTTGCATCTGCGCCCGCGGCGGCGGCCGGCGCTTTGTTAGAGGTCTCGTCCTGCGCCGGCGCCGACGCGATAACTCCTTACAAACTGCATTCAACATATACACATACCAGATAAAATGCACTTTAGATATAACACTTGGTTGGATCCTTGTGTTGTGTGCCTAGCGTGAAGTGTACCGACATGTATTGAAGCGTGCGACACATTATAATGTGTATCAAACGTGCAAGCTAGTTTCACGAACAGTGTCATGGTGTCCAAGTCGACAGCTTCTTCTTCTTCGAGTCACCGGTTCTGTCGAACTAGTGTGGTGAAAGGATTGTAAGTGCGCCTCAAAGAGGCTCCTTTCGTGCACTCGACACATGTCTTCGAATTTTAAGTTCTAGGACATGTCGGTTTCCTCACGATGTTTTCTTTCACCGTGTTGAGAACGTGGTATTGCGGATATAAATCTGTTCTGTGTCTGGGTATTAATGTGTATTATATGTATGTATTTACAAAAGAAAAGTATACAAGTATTATATCAGTTGTCTGGTTTCCATGATACAAGCTATGCTTAGCTTACTTTAGGGCTAGATGGCGCTGTGTGAAATGTCCACCATATATTTATTTTATTTATTTGTATATTTCTAATGTAGGAAACAAACGGAGTGCAATGGAAATCGTAACAATTCTTTATCTGTTACCTACCTCTTCCAATTACCAGAGTTCGAATCAAATCAATGGCAGTTACGTAAGTGAGTTGTATTTATATCAATATCGTTTGTCTGTTCCTTGTTTAGCAACCTAGTTTATTGTTATTGTAACATACAGACACAAATACAATAGTTAGATATATACATGAGTCACCGATGAAGTCGTAGGTAATTCATAAGCAATATCATCACTTTCGTAAATCATAACAAGCGGATCAAGGTCGTTTCTGTTATACTTTATCAGCAGTAGTGACGCTCGTGTCGCAGCAAGCTGTTTTTTTTTATGTGATGCACTTACGGAACGAGCCGACGGCCCACCTGGTGGTAAGCGGTAACCTCGGCCCATAACAACCGATGTGGCTTGGGTCCTCCTTTACTAGGTACGACAAGACCCAAGTCGCATCGTATGCGCCCGTAATTCTGACACGTATAGGTGGAATGTCTCATGTGCCTGTAATTTCACCGGCAATCACACCTTTCAAACGCACTAACACGAATGCGTTACTGCTTGGCGGCAGAAATGGGCATGGTGGCAGTACTTCCCCGGACGAACTTGGCGAGAGTTCTACTGCTTCTAAAAAAAAATGGTTGTCTGTAAAGTCGGTTTACTGACGATAGTTGAACGTGTCAACGTCTTAAGAAAATACTGATGGAATGGTAGCATTTTTCAAAAGAAAATTTTAATTTCATTTGTTTAATAGATTTTTATGTATATATGCACTTGATACTCGATCAAAACATGTAAATGTAAGTATTAGCAGCTGTCCACGCAGACGCATCGCTCACTCAAGTAGGAGAGAGACGGATGTCGAACGCTGCCGAACGCAAAGGCCGATTGTGCTTCTTTGTCGCTCGTTCCGCGCTCTCGCTTGCACTTGCACAAGCCTTACACGGAACGCCTCAGAGCGAGGTAACGCCGCATGAGTCATGTTTTTTCGTGCGTGCAGCCGGCTCTATCGAATTATAAGACGTTAACACGTCAAAACTTGGCGAACTTGGCGAGAGTTCTACTGGTTCTAGTTAGCCGTTAATTTGTTGAAATCTGGTTTGAAGTTGTCTCTTTCTGATGGAAACTCGAGATCCACACCGCTAGACCACGTCGCTTGAAATAATTACTTTACCAATCAATTATTAAGTATACAAGCTCCTGGCATACATGTATCTACTTGGTACCTATAACTAAGGAAGTATAAAACAATTTAGATACAATTACTTAGGCTACTTTTAAGCGATCGTAGTCTGAGTAGGTAATTGAATGCTCACTAATAATCTACATTTAGTAGTTTATGTTGCTAAAGTGTATCGGGCTGATGCGTGCTACACACGCGACGCGGCTCAAGATGATTAGCTAACTGCATATGAGCTGTCACCCGAAGAGTTTCAACGTTCTACGTTTCTATGCACGTTTCTATGCATTGATTTACCTAGTTTGTAACATTGTGCCGATGGTTTCTCTAAAATAAATAAATAAGTATGTTACTACGCACTAAGACAGTATTGACGGTAGATACTATTACCTAAGTATTAAGCGGTATTATTCCAGTAAGGCGGAGTTGATCGGAACAGCGCTCGGCACAGTTCTTTTGTCCACTTATTATGTCAGAGCATTCTTTGGTAAGTATCGTGACTTCAGGCGCCATCGTTACCGCCCCGCCTCGCTACGCCGCGCCGCACCACAGCCCCGCTCCACGGCCTGCACAATGATAGATAAAAAAATACGACATGCAAGCACCAATGTGGGCTTGCATATACCTACCTATATTTACAATGAGATGAGACAATTTGCAAATGAATGTTTCAATCGGTGATGCGCTATTAGGTACACTAGACACACCTAGTCACCTACTTGTTACAGGCACTTTTAGTATAACTGAAGCTCTGATAAATATCTAACTATCTGAACTCAACCTGAGTTCCAAAAAAAGAGCTCGTGAAAATAAATATTTAAGGCACAAATAAGTCCCCCATAAGAAATGACTTTCAATCATGAGCTCACGACATTAGCGTTGGTATAGAATGATGATCTATTTCGAATAGAAAATCATTATTATGAAGACTGTGTTTAGCCCTTCTATTGTTGACATTATGATAATAACAAATCCTAATGAAAATTATAATTATATGATGACCCCATTTACAGAATTACATAAATGATTTAATTTTAGGCATTTTCTTGATATTTGCTGAAGCTGGAATTTTAGTTAACTCAGTATAGTTTATTTTGCCGCTTAATTTTTACTAACATTAGTAGGCGACGTATGGGGAAAGTTCGCACACTGTACCAAAAATGAGTAGCCGAAGAGACATGTCCGGCACTTGACTCGCAACCGAAGTTCACACATTTAATAACACAAATATTACTTCAGTAACATTTCCTCTCGAGTACCAGACACGGATATAATTGCAGTATTTTTAGTTGGTTCGTTTATGTATGAAAGAGAATTCTAGTAAGGTACCTAAATATTATTTAATTTTGGTGGCAATGATGACCTCTTTCTTGGTCCGGAGAATCCGAAGGTCGCCGACATCAGTGGAATGGAATGTGGAGCAGAACTCAACAGGTTTTGCTTGAAAAATTAGTTTATTTAAAGGTTTGTGTTATGAAACGGCCATTAAGTAATCTTACTACGGGTATTTTCATTAGGTACCTGAGCTTACATCGCAAGTAATCAAAATGTCTGTCATTAGTATTTTTGGCAATGTACCGACCTACAGACAGTTGATCTGTTGTTAGAATGTCACAATCGATGTAATACGTTATTCTCGGTATTGGAGCTGGGAAAGTAACACCGCCGCGCCGCGCCGCGCCGGCCGGACCACTCGACTCGACTCGAGCTCAGTTCCAAGAACGCGGTCACCGGACGCCGACGGTTTACTAGAAAATTAAACGTCAAAATGGCCGCCATTAACCAAACGTATTGTTATTACATTACTTGTAATATAATTCCGCTTCGGTTAGTCTCAAATGTTTTCGTTTGACAGAGCAACACTTAATGGATCCATTTGCGAGCGCGGCCTTCTACGCGCAACGTGCGTGCCGGAACGCAACGCAACCTACGCTGATGTACAGTAATGTAATGGTAACGATGTTGCCGAAATCCTTTTTGAACATAATCAAATTATGTATGAATATCTGTTCTTTGTGGACGAGTCGGCTGAGTGACTGAATCTCTTAGAGGTAGAGAGTAATGCGCCTGCTTAGTGTGTTCGAGAACGAACCGAAAATGATCAAAGACAGGCTTTTTGTGGAAGTAAGTAGCAATTACAAGTTTTAACAATTAATGATTTTTTTATAAAGAGCTATATGTATTATCTATAGATTAGTACCTAGTAACTTGGGCTACTTTTCCGAGGGGTAAAATAGGGGTGCGTGATAAAACCGAATTCAACGCGGACAAGGTCGCGGGCAACAGCTAGTAAAAAAATTCAAATGTGCGGCGATGGAATAGCACGGGACAGCGGTGTCTGGCATTCCGGGGGACCGCGCGCCGCCCTAAGCCAGATGTCTGCCGATCTGCAAAAAAGAGATCGAAGCAACAAAAAACGGAGGAACCCTTGTACTGGTTGCGTGCGAGTGTTGCAACGAGCGCGGCACCAGAATGGGTTTCACGTGCGGCCTTGCACGTAGGGTTGCCAACATTTTTTTCTGTTGAATAGTATTTTTGAGAATAAGCTATGAAAATATATAGTATGCTTCAATAAAATATAGTATTTTTTGGAAATATGAAAAAATAGGCAATGGTGTAAGTTTGTTATCTATTTATTTTTGTAAAACCTATATTTTTTGGCGTTCCATACCACTCGGTCACAATACGCCCACGCCACGCCGCGCCACGCCACGCCACGCCACGCCACGCTGGGTGTGATAGTCTGATAGTGGGTGATACTGATACGAGATGTTTACGGCAGTTTTACGATGTTGACTCACGCTCTTACCTGATAAAGTGACTCACACAGTCTAGCGTTAAATCTTGATACTCCTTGTAATGAGCACCTGGCTGTGGTTGATCGAATGTTGCACAGTAACCAATGCAGTCCGCTAAGTTAGTTATCTATACAAATAAATAAAATTGGAGTGTCTGTTTGTAATATTAAAATAACCGCTTTTTACTTAGTGCATATGGATGTATACACGGTACATATACCAAAACAACATTCTTTACAATTTTAGTCTGTCTGTCTGCCTGTTTGTTCCGGCTAATCTCTGAAATAGCTGGACCGATTTTGACGGGACTTTCATTGGCTGTTGCAGCTGTTGCCCGCGACTTCGTCCGCGTGGAATTCGGTTTTATCACGCATTCTTATTTTAACCTTCGCAAAAGTAGCAATCGGTCCAGCCATATCAGATATTAGCCGGAACAAACAGACAGACAGACAAAAATGTTAAAAATGTTGTTTTGGTATATGTACCGTGTATACATCCATATGCACTAAGTAAAAAGCGGTTATTTTAATATAACAAACAGACACTCCAATTTTGTTTATTTGTATGTATAATAGATGAGAGCCGCAATTATCACGTCGCGGCGGCCGGCGCGGGCGCAGCACCCGGTATGGCGCGCCCGTAACAACACACAAAGAACGATACAATTCAACATAATTGAATAGGAATCCACTGATTTGCATAAAATGATTGCACAGCAGCGTAGGTGTCACTGGCATGACATTATGTACCGGCTTGCTTCCTGATCCTGCGACTAGTACCTACCTGCCCTGCTGCCTACAGCAATGCACGCGATAACACTAGACTTGATGATTATTCAGTAAATCTATTACATAATTATAATGTAACAATCATTTTGTATTTGTAATTATGTATGTTATGTAGATGTAATTGGTAAATCCGTATTTATTGAATAAAAAATTAATAAATGTACCATGATTTTCACGGGTTCTCCGTCTCTTGAAACCATGGCATCCCGTCAGTTAACATGACGGACACTACGCCGGCATCACGTACCGAATGAGTCAAACTTGATAACTTTACCTTTTGTAATATTACGTTCTTTCTTTTGTTCATTTAACCGGACCCTGACGATGGAGCCTTTTTTTTAAATTTGTGTACGTTTCCTCCATCGCCATCTAGCCCCAAAGTAAGGTTTTAAGCATATCTCGTGTCACGGGAACCAGACAACTGATATAATACTTATATCCTTTTTTGTACATACATTTAAAACATAATGACACCCAGACACAGAACAAACATCAATAATATTCGTCATACAAATTTTTTTCTGGGTGGGGATTGAACCCACGACCTACAGCTTGGAAGGCAGGGTAACTACCAACTGAGCTGTGAGGCCAGTCAAGACCTTGACCTATTAGTTTCGAGCATCCAGGACGGGTGCGCGGGCGCATCGGTATTCCGCGCGGCTCCCGTCACGGCCGGCTGTATCCCCCCGCAAACCCCCCCTCCCCCCCCCGCGTCACGCCGCAGGGGCGGGGGGCGGGGGAGTCACGCACTACCGCGGAGGTAAACTGTGCAGCACTTAGCAAAGTTACGTCACCAGACGTGCACAGCTGATGAGAGAAATTCAAAACAAAAAGAGTTTAGTAAGGTAGGTACACTAAACTGTGTTCCGGTTTGAAAGGTGTGGTTGCCGGTGAAATTACAGGCACAAGAGACATTCCACCTACACGTCTCACAGTTACGGGCGCATACGATGCGACTTGGATACGACAAGAGTCGTACCTAGTAAGGGAGGACCCAAGTCGCATCGGTTGTTATGGGCCGAGGTTACCATTTAACACCAGGTGGGCCGTCGGCTCGTTCCGTAACTGCATCACATAAAAAAAAAACAACTAAAGTGCCGATAATTTGACAAGAAACCTGAATTGCAACAGAAATTCCGAAGACGTTATTTGGAGGGTAGGTTAGTAAAGTACCTAGTAATTTGTTAATTTTGACTGAGAGTGTCTTGTTCGTGAATTTTCTTCCAAATTAACATAACTTGGGCGGGCTGAGCGCACAGTTAACACTATAATAATCATATATTCGACCAACAAATATCATTAAATTAACACAAAATATTTAATGAAAAGGATAATAATACCACAACCAATTACATAATTAAATAAATATTCAAATTGAATAATTAAATTGTATTATAAAGCATGTCAGAAAATAAAACTACGTGGCTATTATTGTTGTTTAAAAATTTAAGAAAGGTACTTAATTAAATAACCATGTACAGGGCAAAGATAAGTGCAAATAAGGAGACCGGATCATGAAACCGGTTCAGTGTTCAAAACCAGTAGATAATAATGTGATGTTTAGCACAAGCCGCACGCAACCGAACACCGACAAGCTCGCCTTGACTGCGGCTGCAGGCTGTGTGTATGTATGTATGGTGCGCGGGCGCAAGTCATTCAACGCATGGGGCACATGCCGCCGCAAAACAACATTACCAATGCACGCAGAGCATAAACCTACTTATTAAGAAGACCTGTTGAGGAAAGAGCGGTTTGATAATTTACCTACTCAAAGCAGTTACCCCGGCGCGGGCGCCAGACAGCAGCAACATTCGAACACTTTTATTTAAACACTTCTCTGAACACCTATCTGGCGCGGGTATTTGAGATTTGTATCAATGTTTGATTAAATGTTTGCACTTTGCTATTCGGTGTCGGTGTTTCGAGCGCACATCAAAGCGTTCAAACTTCACACATTGCGTAGCCTGCCACACTTGCGCAAAGTTCATTTGCGCAAGTGTGCATCACCTTGGGAGATGTCTGGCAGGTAAATCAAACATGTGTTCAAATGTGTGTACAAATATATGACTGTGTCTGACGCCGGGGTTACAAAATTGTAGAATGTCGGGAATGTGTCTGGTTTAAATGTGCGTGCTTGCTGCGTGCACGGAATCTAAATAAATGGTATGCACGGGCGCGGACGCGATGCAGTTTTAGACGTGCATCCACATTTGTGCACGCGACGTGTCTGTCAGAAAGATAATATATGAGGTTGATAATATTGACTCGAGTCAGCTCCGGAAAGTGACATACATTTTAGTTAAGTAGGATACCTACTGTTGCTTACACAATTTTAACTTAGACTGCTATAAAAATGCTGATGTCGACAAAAACGTCTGCATTTCGGAAATGATACAATAATGTTAATATATAGAAGTACATTTCACTCCTGATTTGCAGTAGTGTGATGTAGTAGTACCTACCTATCTGTAATCTATACAAATAAATAACAATGGAGTGTCTGTTTGTAATATTAAAAGAACCGCTTTTAACTAAGTGCATATGGATTATGGATGTATACACGGTACATATACCAAAACAAAATTTTTAACAATTTTTGTCTGTCTGTCTGTTCTGTTTGTTTGTTCCGGCTAATCTCTGAAATGGCTGGACCTAATTTGACGGGACTTTCACTGGCAGATAGCTGATGTAACAAGGAGTAACTTAGGCTACTTTTCCGAGGGGTAGAATAGGGGTGCGTGATAAAACCGAATTCCACGCGGACGAAGTTGCGGGTGACAGCTAGTATAAAATAAAATAAAATAGTTAAAACAAAATGCCGGAGAAAAAAGACGCGTTCATTGCGAAGAATAATTGCTTTTACTATAAAATGTTACGACCTGTAGCGAAAGTATAGCTTAACGGCAGGTCTGGTTTATAATTTATTGAATATATAATGTATACTTATTATAGGTACCTACGGCAGTTGGGAAGCAGCAACATAGTAACGGTTTCAAGTATTCAAAAGCCATTATCAACATTGTAATGTAAGTAAACAGGTTTCCGTAGAATAGATATGTATAATCACCCAAAATTGCCGCTCACCTTTGTAAATTACGGATAATTAGGGTAAGATTTGTCCCAACAATACCAAATAATTGGGGACGTAATCACATGTTGGTTTCGCCAGCGTACTGTGCATTAGGCCGCGTTTAAAAACCAACACGACAGATGTCGAAGATTGGGGGGCCCACGTTGCTCGCGTCCGTAGGTGAAAACCCATTGAATCCACGTGTCCCCCGGGGGTGCGAAAGGAGCAACCCAAAGTAGCAGTAGAACTTGTGCTAAGTTCGCCCGGAGAAGTGCTGCCACCACACCTGGTAATCTGCCGCCAAGCAGTGATGCACTCGTGTTGCTGTGTTCCTATGGAAGGGAGTGGGTGCTGGTGAAATTGCAGGCGCATGAGACGTAACATCCCCGTCTCGGGGTGATAGACGCAACGCAATGAGACTTGAGTCATCTCGTACTTTGGTGGAGAGGACTTGAGTCGTATTGCTCTTGTCAATGGGTGGCGATTACCACTTAACATCAGGTGGGCCGTTAGCTCGTTCTATACTTTGCCAAACTTATTTGTAACTGAAGACACACTTTGTTGAGTAAAGTCGCCAAGCTTACTAAAAACGAGTACACGGATCGTTCTACCCACAGCGCCAGTTATGAGAGTATCTACTCGTTTAATGTATGTATTATATACTTCATGCCGCAAAAAAATATATTAAGATAGTGGTTTATTTGATATAAATTAGACTATGGAAAGAATTCAAATCAATAGCTAATAATAATATCAGCGATTGCGATGCAGTACCTAATATAACTACGACATTTTTTGTGCAACGCCCGCGCCGACCTCTCTCCTGCTTACAAATGCAGATTTGCGTTGACCCTCGCGCGACGTTCCCGTCAATAAATAGTTTGGAAATGAGTTTGTCCGATGCAAACACCAGGTTAGATAGTATCCGGGGACCACTGTGGTACCCCGCCACGCCGCACCACGCCACGCAACGCGCCGGCCGCCTGCCACTGTGCGATAGCGCACCCTTGTTTACAGACGTGGCTATAATAGCTAATGTTTAGCAACTCGTATGCAGCCGTAAATCAGATAACATGTTTATGAAGGTACACTCTATGGCCAGATAATATGTTACACAAACACATTAAAATTGTACACTATATACATATTATTATGTAACGATTCACCGTGGTAGTTACCTACCTATATACCGGCAATATATATTTGTCAAATTTGAAATTATTATTATCATTATCTGCATAATTACAAACAGTGTTTGTTTGGTTCACCGTCGTTTATTGAACTACATCGTTGCATCTATACAAATAAATAAAATTGGAGTGTCTGTTTGTAATATAAAAATAACCGCTTTTTACTAAGTGCATATAGATGTATACACGGTACATATACCAAATCACCATTTAAAAAAAAAAATGTCTGTCTGTTTGTTCCGGCTAATCACTGAAACGGCTGGACCGATTTTGACGGGACTTTCACTGGCAGATAGCTGATGTAACAAGGAGTAACTTAGGCTAATTATCCGAGGGGTAAAATAGGGGTGCGTGATAAAAACGAATTCCACGCGGACGAAGTAGCGGGCAACTTAGTCTATCTAATTTATAAAATTTTCGTGTCACAGTGTTTGTAACAAAACTCCTCCGAAACGACTTGACCGTATTTATGAATTTTTTTGTGTATATTTAGTAGACCAGGTTTGAGAATAGGACGTAAACTAATTTTATCCCTAAATGATACGGGTACCACACAAAATATTTTAATTTTTGGACAAAAATTTGTTTGAATTTTTTTATGATTCAGCATTAAAAAACAACCATCAATTTTCTTCCGTCTACCACCAACCTCTATTTGTTTAATTGAGATATTAGTCCTTTTAAAAATTTCGATTTTCGGTTACTGATAAAATGTTTTATTTTTTTCGTTTTTAATTACATTTTTGCCTTAACGTGGCATTGCAACGCATGCCACGCGCATGCTAGTAGCTAGTATATATATAACAGACAATGTGGGGTCAAGTTTGTGGTATAAAAGTGTGTCAAGAGTGTCGCATCTGTGTTGAGTGGCACGGCAGCACGGCAGCACAGCACGGCAGCACACGCTAGTGTGGTGTCGCGTGGCGTGGTGTGATGTGGTGTGGTGTCGTGTGGTGTATAATTACGGGTTGTTGTAAACACGGTGCGGAAGTTATGAGTATATTATGAGTCACGTGGCGGCCGTCAGGTGGCGCACTTCACTTACATACACGTTTGTATGTATGTCAGTACGTTCAGATCAGTTTGTGTTACAGAGAGCTGTACTTTATTTCCAGTGAATACGTGAGAGCAAAGTAAATATTACAAGGTCAGGCGAACAACAAAGTAAGTGATCGGGAATATATCGGGGATATCTTAGTGTTACGTTACTTTATCTCAATACATACAATATTATCCTAATGGGTGTTATTAGTGCGGTGACGTCCGTTACTTATACATTTGAGAGGATGATGTAATGTTGCGCTGTTGCATTTTGTACTTGCGTGCACACTCACGCACACTCACGCACACTCACGCACACTATACTACTACTATACTATACTATACTATACTATAATATACTATACTATACTATAATATACTATACTATACTATACTATAGTGTAGGTCGCGCTGAGCTGAGGAACAAAGGGCCGCATTCACTCGCTCGCTGTATCGCGACTCTCTTTGTGATCAGCGTCAGGTACTCTACACACAGTCTGTGTGTGTGTGTGCGTGTGTGTGTGTGGGGGGAGTGGGGGGCGGGGGGGTCAGTAACAGTAACCCAACTAAAACCGTTTTGTATCCGTCGAATGTAAAAAAATATATAAGCATATAACCGTTTATTAATAAATACTTGATCAAGGTCGGGTCGGGTCGGGTGACTCGCTCGCTGGACGTCGGACCGGCAACACCTCTCCGTGTGCACCTGCGTGCGCTCCGCTCGCAGCTTTCCAGGAAGCCACCCGGCTGCCTGCCCACACCGGTTCGCCGCCTTCCAAGAAGCCAACGGACAATAGGCCTCGCCTGCTCTTATTAGAGCGGCGCGAGTGTCCCATTGTTCGCGGAAGCCGCCGCTTTCCGAGAGAAGCTAGCTTCTCTCCGTTAGCGTGCCGCATTCCAGTCCGTTCTAGGACGACGCCCTTTTCAGGGCGAGGTAATTTCTCTGACTTGAGCGTCAAAACAAAAATCCACGCTTAGTGGTCGATCTGGGGATACCTAACGGTGATAACGAACCAGATTGGGCGCGGACCCGGAGTCGCCTGCTTTCCTCCTTCTGAGGAACGCAAAATCCGGTTGGGTCTGGAACCACCGGCCTTGGGGGCTTCCCTAGTCGACACCAGACAGCAGTAGGACACACCTCCTCTTCCCGTAAGAGAGATTAAGGAGACACACCAATTAGGTAGGACACCCAGGCCACATCCCCCCCTGTCTACCCCGACAGGGAGGATCACTCACCCGACACACCATCCGGTGTCCCCCGGAATGGATACCTCGGGGTTGAACTTGGAAGCCCTCTTCCAGTTCCTCCTCACGAGGTACCCCCATATCTTGGAGGCATTCTCATGCCAGCCCTCTGCTGCTGCCTCAGCCCCTCAGGCACCCTCCCCGGCTCCTATAGCCATAAAAGCTATTAAAAAAAATGACCCCTCCGCGGCCCCTCCGGCACAAAGGGTATCAAGTACCCAAGCTCCCCCTAAAGGCCAACCGGCCACCACCGCGCAGCCCACGCCGATCCCCGACTTCCCAGAGTCGCCCGATCCGTCGCCTACGTCCTCTCCGGAGTACGTAGAGATGGAGGAGGATCTCCCCTCACCCCTCACCCCCATGCCGCAATCGTCTGACGACGATTCTGACGGGGACTTTGTTCCCGTCAAGTACGGTAAGAGGAAGAATCCTCGCACCAAGTCCTCTCCCTCCGAGCCCCCTGCCAAATCGGCCGTCCCTCTGACGGCCGTCTCGCGCCCCAACACCCCTCCTTCGGTATCAGCACCGAAAGGAAAGCGCCCTCCTCCAATTTTCTTGGAACAGAAGGAGCGTCTCCAGACGCTTCTTTCAATCTGCAAGCGCAAGGGCATCACTGTCCTTAGCGCATCTAACCACTCGGACACTATCCGTCTGATAGTGCCCACTCCGGATGACCACCGTCGTCTTACTAAGACGATGGAGTCGCCCCCGGAGGGCTATCATCCATTCCCTCACTGCACGAACAATCGGTTCGATGAGAAACCCCTTGCCGTGGTCATCCGAGGCCTGCCCAAGGAGCTCGGCGAGGAGGCCATTAAGGCCGACCTCATTTCACAAAACTTCCCCGTCCGAGAGGTCCACCGTATGCGTAGTGCAAACGGTCAGGTCCTCTACGACATGGTGAGGGTTCACCTCGACCGGACTCCGGGTGGCAGGGCCATCTTCAAGAAATTGGAGGTGGTCCTCGGTCTCTCGGGTTTGCGCGTCGAGCCCCCTCACCCAAGTCCCTATCCCGCCCAATGTCACCGATGTCAGCGGTACGGCCATTCGGCACGTAAGTGCCTGATGACCCCCCGCTGCGTGAAGTGCATGGGCGTCCACGGCACCGCAGAGTGCAAGCGTACTCCCGACTCCCCTGGCCCCCCGGCTTGCGTGCTCTGCGGGACCGAGGGTCACCCCGCGAACTATCGCGGGTGCCCCAGAGCCCCAAAGGCAAACAAGGCGGTGGTCCGGAGGAACCAGGAGCGCGCTGCTCCTCTGGCCCCCTCCCAACACCCGAAAGCTACCTCCAAGGTAGCCGTCCCGCCCCACAGCGAATCACCTCGCCTAGCCCCTACCCTGATCCCCTCGGCGTGGACTAAGCCCCTAGTCCACAGGACTGAGGCCCCGAAAGCCCCAGCTGCGGTCCGCATGACCGCAGTCCCCCCACCGACCCGCCGCGCCCCTGCCTCACACTGCCCCGCGTCGTCCAATCAGCCCTCTAAGGAGGATGATTTCTGGACGATAATGTGTGCCGCATACTCGACCTCCGCCGAAGCTGCCGAGCTTGCCCGGCTAATACGCGAAGCCCCCACCCAAGCCGAGAAGCAGAAATTGTGCCAGAACAATGCCCTGCTGATCGGAGTCCTCAAGCGCACTATGCCCATCCCCCTTACGGTACAAATATGTTAGGACACCCGAAAGAAAGACTTAGGCCCCGATCCCTATCGTTGGCGTTCTTCAACGCTGACGGTCTCCTCAAACAGCGTGGCCGCGTCCACGACTTTCTGACCCGCCATCAAATAGATATCATGCTAATGCAAGAAACCTTCTTGAAGCCGAACAAGGCCACCCCCAGGATGGCCAATTACCAAGCAGTTCGCAATGATAGAGCCCACGGACGGGGAGGTGGTACCATCATCTATCACAAGAGGTCCTTGCATTGCATCCCCATAGACGCACCCCCCCTCACTAACTTAGAAGCCTCCGTGTGTAGGTTAGGGATGACCGGTCATCCGTCCATTACAATAGCCTCTTGCTATCTTGCCCCCGACAAAAACTTGCTCAGAAGGGATATAGAAGCCCTTCTTAACTTGGGAAGCTCAGTCATTCTGGCTGGAGACTTCAACAGCAAGCATGTCCTCTGGAATTGCGTAGCAACGAACTCCAGAGGACGCGTACTTGACAATCTCATCCAGGAATTAAATTTTGATCTCATCTCCCCCTTAGCTCCGACCCATTATCCTTGTAATGTCAATCATCGCCCAGACGTCTTGGACATAGCGTTGCTAAAGAACGTAACCCTACAGTTGCGTTCGATAGAAACGCTGTACGAACTCGACTCCGACCATAGACCCGTTCTTCTTCAACTAGGCCCCCCCCCAGACTCGTCTCCTCCCACCAAGACCGTGGTGCAGTGGCATAAGCTTGGGATTGCTCTCAAGTCTATCCACTCACCCGACTTGGATAGGATCCCAGACGACATCTTGACTAAGGACGACATTACTGTCGCAGTCGACTCGTTGACCAGCCATGTCACTACCGCCATTGGCGGATCGTCGAAACAGGTCCCGGTGGTGCCCGATCATCGCTGGGTCCTGCCAGACGATGTGAGACGGTTGATCACCGAGTCGAACGCCGCAAACCGACGTTACAGCTCTTGCCCCTCTGAATTTAACCGCGTTACAATGCGTTCCCTCCACCGTCAGGTGAGAAAACGAATTAAAGACCTCCGCAACAGTCGATGGGATGACCTGCTTTCGGAGATCGAGCCGAGCCACCAAGCATATTGGAACTTGGCAAGGTCTATGAAGTCAGACCAACTGTCGACTATGCCCCCTCTTAACCGCCCCAACCATCAAACCCCCGCATTCGACGACGAGGAAAAAGCCGACACGTTGGCTGCCAGCCTCGAAGCCCAATGCGCCCCCAGTCTTAATTATGTCGACCCTATTCACCTTAATACGGTGAACAGTGAAGTTGACATACTAAGCTCGCGAGTCCCCTCTTCTCCCCCTCTGCCCATTATTAGAGCTTCCGAAGTGGAGCACGTCATCAAGGATCTCCATCCGAGGAAATCCCCCGGTTCCGATGGCATAAGCAACAGAGTGCTCAAGCACTTTTCTGTTGCTCTCATTTATCTCCTCGTAAGCATCTTCAATGCGGCAATGGCCAATTGCACTTTCCCCGACGCCTGGAAGGAAGCCAATGTCATTGGCATCCCCAAACCAGGCAAGAAGGCCACGGAGCCTTCTAGTTACCGTCCCATCAGTCTCCTCAAGACCATGGGGAAGCTCTACGAGCGTCTCCTCCTTAATCGTCTCTGGCCCATTGTCAATGAACTTAAACTCCTCCCGGACGAACAGTTTGGCTTCCGAGCCAGACACTCGTGCCCCCAGCAGGTCCTCCGCTTCACGGAACACGTCCTTTCAAACTCTCAAGGCATTTGGCCTAAAGATACCGGAGCCGTCTTCCTAGACGTGGCAAAGGCGTTTGACAAGGTCTGGCACAACGGCTTGGTCTACAAGCTTTCTCAACTTGGTGTGCCAGACAGACTCGTGCTCATCATACGAGACTTCCTGACCAATCGTAGCTTCCGCTATCGAGTGGAAGGGAAGCTGTCCGAACCCAAGCCCATCCGAGCCGGAGTCCCTCAGGGCTCCGTACTAGCCCCCCTCTTATTCACGCTGTACACCAGCGATGTCCCCCACTCGTTCCAAACAGAGCTCGCCCTGTTTGCGGACGACACAGCATTATACGCATCTGATCGGAATGCCGATAGGGTGCGTATAAAGCTGCAAGCCGCACTCAATGCACTCGGTGCATGGTTTACGAAGTGGCGCATTGAGGTGAACCCGACGAAAAGTACCGCGGTGTACTTTTCCCGGCGACGCCCAACGCTCAAGCCCCTCACTCTCTATGACGAACCCATTCCATGGGCGAAGTCTGCCCGCTACTTAGGCGTCGTCCTTGACAAACGTCTTAACTTCAACGAACACATTAGAACTGTTCGTAACAGGGCGGCCTTTATACTGGGTCGCCTCAATAACCTCGTATGCAAGAAGAGTAAAATGTCCCTTGGCAACAAGGTGAGACTCTACAAAGCTTGCATACGCCCCATCATGACATACGCCTCCGTGGCTTTCGCTCATGCTCAAACCCGCCCCCTACAGCTTATTCAAAATCGTTTCCTACGGAAAGCCACGGGCGTTCCCTGGTACGTACGCAATCGCTCCCTCCACCGAGACGCGCGTCTCGAGTCTATTGCCCGCTTCATGAAACTCGCCTCCCAGCGATATTATGATTCGGTCGAATCCCACCCGAACCACCTGGTTCGCACCTTACCCGACTACTCGGTTGTCCCCCCTGCTAGGCGCTCTCTCCGTAGACCAAGACACGTACTTGGTGACCCCCCTGACGAGATAACGGCCGCCTATCCGGAGTTATTCCTATCGTCAGCCCCCCACAGAGAAAACACTCAACCTTCGCACCGACCCCGCCGGCGGGGTCGAAGTATCTCCGTAAATGCCCGCGCGGGGCGCATTTTCTCCAATTCCTCCCGACTCGCAACGCCCCAAGCCGAGGTCCGAACCTAAGTGGTGCCCTTGGTGACGTTGTGTATAATTTTTAAGTTTTTACCGGTTGAGAGCCGTCTGCTCTCACCAAAAGCCCGTGTAAACGCTGTCAAGGCCATCTGCGGCCAACAGCTTAATGTCCATTCATAAAAAAAAAAAAAAAAAAAAAATAATAAATACTTCATTGTCACCTCGTTTGATGCAAATTATAAATTAATATTAATTTCAAATTAATAAAAGAAAAATGAGTTAAGTTTGTATGTGTATAATATCTGGAAGGTGCACTTTCAAGTACTTGGAAGTAATAGTAGAAATAAAAAAAGACCTACAGATCCACAGCCACCGGGACGAGAGGTGTGGTGTGGCCCGAACCAAGGAACAGCCACATCGTAGGAAATCTTAGACCAACTCGAACTCACAACAAGTGAACATATATAATTGTAATATCATATCAACATACAGACGCAGAACAAACATGTATGTTGATCACACAAATGGTTGTCCTGAGTGGGAATCGAACACGCGATCTACAACGCAGAAGGCAGAGTTACTACCAACTGAGCTGCCAGTCAAGAACATCAAGAACGCCAGAAACGAGGTGAAGTCTATGTATAAAAGATTCTCTCCTAGGCACGTTCTGAATGAGATATCAGACGAAATCGTTCCGAAGATGTTCTGTGAACAGATGTCATGCCAATTGACGATCTCCACGGTAGAGCGGTCCGGCGCGGCGGGCGGCGGGCGGCGGGCGGCGGGGGGCGGGCGGCGCTACGTGACGTCTTCATCACGGACAGTTACGTTACGGGCACCGAGCTGTGGCCGCACCGCTCACAGATACGTACTACGTGCACTACGTACACAGCAGCGGACCAGCAGTGACGGTCGCGAGTCGCGACTCGACGCCGCGCCGCCGCGCCGCCCGCGCCCGACGCACTCGTGCACGTTGCTCTCTCAACGGGCGGGCGTGGTGCAAGTGTCGCGCACCAACTTCATTTATGTACTATTGGTTAGTGTAATGTCGATGCGAAATGTAACGAAGAGTTGTAAGCGGGGGTGGGAGCGGGGGCGGGGGCAGGTCTTAGAGTACCGCAATCACAACCAAACAATAATTATGTGGTTATAGATATTTAATAGAATGTGAGCCTCTTTGAGGCGCACTTACAATCCTTTCACCACACTGGTTCGACAGAACCGGTGACTCGAAGAAGAAGAAGAATAGAATGTTTGATTTGACGGTTCTGTGTAACTTAACTATTTATTTATTTATTTTATTTCGGGTATCCAACAGCTTATATGCTATGTACTTACAAACTTAAATAGAAATAGCTAGCCAATTAAAGGTCTTCACTAATAGAAGTACAATAGAAATTGAAATGTCACACAAACTAATCCCTACACGTACCAACAGACAGCTCAAGGCAATATAATAAAAGAGAAAAACTAAGTTTTAAATACAGAACAGGAACTTCACTTTAGAAGTTTATTTGGGAATCTATAACGAAATCTACGGCCGAAAAAAGTTGTGAGATAGGCACCGCCTTGCCTTGGGGATACGTGTATGAAACAGGGCAATGTCTAGGAAAATTGTTCTGGGAATGTGGTTTGAGAAGCTACAGCATTAGTACAGGTATGGTCAGGATTTGAGACGCTTAACCCAGGCAGACTATAAATAATGAAAAAACCAGGGGTAACATTTTTAATAAGTTGACACCATGACGACCATGACAAACAAATTAAACCTTATATACAACTACTCCACGTTGGTAATGTTAAACTGGTTTAATTTTAATAAAAATATCATTGCACTAACAATACTATGCTATACTATACTATACACACAAAAAAGAAAACGATGATCTTAAATTCTCTAATCTTTACAATTTTTGTTTGTCTGTCTGCCTGTTTGTTCCGGCTAATCTTTGAAATGGCTGGGCCGATTTTGACGGGACTTTCACTGGCAGATAGCTGATGTAACAAGGAGTAACTTAGGCCACTTTTCCGAGGGGTCAAATAGGGGTGCGTGAAAAAACGACGAATTCCACGCAGACGAAGTCGCGGGCAACAGCCAGTTTAATATATATTACACTACTGGTTTACGCGACGCACGCCAGTCAGTGAAGCTCCGCATTCGGCATGATTTTATCAGACATTTTCAACAATTATCATCATATTTCAGACAACTTACTCAAAAACTTAGTGAATTATGCACGCAAACGTACCCCATGAATCACTCTGCACATTGGTGAAAGCCGTATGAAAATACATTCAGTAGTTTTGATTTTATTGCATACACACAGACAGAAGACAGACAGACGCGGCGTATGTACTGATTGATATTCTTTTATTTTGTCTGTGCGTAGGTATTTGTATTTATGTAACAAGTATATAAATGTAAAGTTCCCGCGCTTGTGTTTCACCAGTAGGTTATTGTAAAATTGAAGCTCTTTTTGTATTCATATTTTATGGGCGGTACTGTGTACTGTCTGTTTGTCTTTTTGAAGTTTTATCTACTGATAGAGAACGTTTAGGAAAAATAATGTATTTGCTTACGTTTTTAGTGTTGTTATGTTACCTTGAGACATTACCATTTTATTTTACACACGTTTTATATATAATTAATGGTAGGTATTCTATTAATTAATTGTCATTGAGCTAGAGTCACGTACACTCGCACAGCTCAGCGCTCGGTACGTAGGCACGCGTGACGTGTGCCTGAAGGTTGTCGGGTTCAGGTCAAACTTATTAACCCAACCTTTGTAGGTTCACTTGTAATAGTTACGATGGATATACATAACCTGAATAAATTACCGAATGATCACCAAATATTTGGAATTCGGCATTAGTTACGATGCGCAACCAGTATTAATTATATGGAGTTAATAATCTATACACAAATAAATAAAATTGGAGTGTCTGTTTGTATTATTAAAATAACCGCTATTTACTAAGTGGATATGGATGTATACACGTAACATATACCAAAACAACATTTTTTTAAATTTTTGTCTGTCTGTTTGTTCCTGCTAATCTCTGAAATGAGTGGACCGATTTTGACGGGACTTTCACTGGCAGATAGCTGATGTAACAAGGAGTAACATAGACTACTTTACCGAGGTGTAAAATAGGGGGGCGTGATAAAACCGTTTTCCACGCGGACGAAGTCGCGGGCAACAGCTAGTAGAAAATAAATTAGAACACAAATTTCCACAGGAATCTCTGAACGTAATTATCATTGTGTGAGTAGCACAATGGGTGTCAGAGTAATTACCCTTGTAGAGTACCTACAGTGCCAATGTTTCATGAAGTGTGCGTATTAAGGGGTGATGTGTTCCAGACGGTGTCACGGTGTCAAGTGGAGGCACTTGCCGTCTCACCACGAGGTCACAGTACCTACCTGCGGGAGTGTCACCTGCAACACAGCTCTCTCCCTCACATCAATCATGTATGCAACTCGCCCGCTTCATATTTGTGAGAAAGCTTTGCTGAAGTCTTTTCATTTGAGACGGGACGGGACAGAACGGGACGGGGCAACCCTCACTCGTTGCCTGACAACTACTGTGTCGGCAGATTCGTGGGCCAGAGTGTAGCTTACCCGTAACAAATCAATATGACTTGGATGTTCACTTTGTTGTGTTTTTCTACCCCCATTTACGACTGTTAATACGTGTTGTGTTTGGTCACGCCAAATTACGCCTTTTACCGGTCGGTAATCACTAGGTATCGTGGGTGGACAGACGTGATACGTGGTGAGTTATCCAGCGAAAACTCTTCTCCACTTTTTTTTCCAGTAGTTATTATGGTCTATGAGTAGAAACTTCTAACTAAACCTTCAGCCCGGGCAGGGCAGGCAGTCTCACCCGCTGAACACATTTACTTCAAACACTTAGGTAAGACTGCGCCCCCGGACCATTCCGTTGTAACGTAAAGGGGTAGGTACGTACACACGGAAGGAACGGACGTGACCCGTCCTCTAGAGAATAATATTACCGTAGACAGGGAAGGATATGCAGAGACAGAAGATTTATCACTTCTCCGGGGAATACCCGTCACCGTCGCTTACCGCTCCGGAAGCGAATTATATTACGTTGGATAGTTTTACAGAGTGATTTTCTCAATCTCTCAATACGTACCATACAATTTGGTGCATCTTGCAATTTATTACAACAATTACTTTATTCTTAGAAGTTGAACAATACAAATTCAAAGTACCATTAAGTAACTAATCCGGTTTTGAATACAAATGCAGCATTTTAAATACTGTTATTTTGTTATTATTGTTTTAAATACTGTTATATTACATTAATTATTCAAAGTCAAAAACTTTATTTCCACCGAATTCATAAAGATATGGCTTGGAAACATCAACGATCTTTGTAACAATTGAGTACTATATAATGTTGATTTTTTTTAAGAACATCATTCATATTATTAAAATGATAATACCCGACAACGCTGGCTCTGGTGTGGTGTGGTATGGACGGTGTGCGTACCTACATATCACTCTCCACGCTGATTCCGCCTATTCTTTCCTCTAAAATATACAACTAAATCTTTTCATCCTCATACCACCAAAAAGTTGGTACTTTTATTGTAATTACAGTAACTATATCGATGGACAGTTTATTTTAGTTAATAAAAGTGAGCTGTAGGGCACTCAGGTGTGTCAGTCCGTTGGCGCCGTATATAATGTTGTTTGTGTGGCGTGGTGTCGCGTGTGCCGCACAGACGTTGCCGCACGCCGCCGGCGCCGGGCGGCTATTGCAGGTGTCATGTTACACAGTTATGTAGGCAAGTGGAGCGACATAGTGCGCGCCCGAAATAACGACGTTCACTCTACCTACTGCGTTTGTTACAACAGGAAGTCGTCGCGCCGCGCCGCGCCGCTATACATTTCACATACATACTACCAATGTACGACTTTACAACATTTCTAACAATTACTATTATTATAAACAATCCCCCGCCGCGTCTGTCTGCGTGAATGTAATTAATTCAAAAACTACTTAACGGATTTGCATATGGTTTTCACCAATGGATGGAGTTATCCACGAGGAAGGTTTAGATATTTAATTCATTAGGCTGATGAAATACAACGAGAATTAACGAATAAAACGACGCTTAACTTCACTTTTTTTTATGACTGGACAATTTGCTTTTGGCCGCAGATGGCCTTGACAGCGTTTACTCGGGCTTTTGTCCAGACTTTGGATACCGCATAACTTCACGTAGCTTCCTTTGTCGTATAATAGGTACCCAGGGGTTACGTACTCATGCCTCGAAACAAACTTGGCTTGAATCAAAACAGAACTAATAGTTACCGAGATGATCCATATTCAAATATTTGAGAAGGTCACTATGTTTCTGAAATTGGGTAAAATCAATTCATTTCAATCTCAATTACACATTACAATGGAGCAAGAGGCTGTCGGAGGGAACGGAATGAGGACGCACCGCACGGCGCGGCGCGAGGGACGGTGTGAGACCGATCTCAATGGGTGGAGCTATTCATCGGAACAATGACGAAGCCAATTTAAACTGATTATCAATTATTGCTAATAAAACATGAGGTTAGCGGCCGTTTCAATTAATTGATTGGTTAGTTCAAAATGAGTTTAGATTGATTATGTAAAGCACGGAAATCAAAATTATTATAATTATGTTTCTGGATAAGTAGTACCAGCGTAAATATATGTATGTAAATTAATTCTCATTCTGTGATAGTAGTTTGTATCAAAATTGCTGCAGGATGTATTTATAAATACGTATCTCAAACCAAAAATATTAATAATAGGTACTTGAAGTCTCTATTGTGTCGACATACATATTTACTATTCGTAAAAGCCGATAAGAACGCACAAATTATCCTTATGGAAAAAAAGACGCGACAATTTTATATCAAAATAATGTTAGCTTCCTGGATTTAGCTGTTAGTTACAGCAGCACATTTGCCGGACACACACGGATGCTGTGACGTCGCTGATACTGATATCATTACTCTGGTGATTGGGGTTTTATAAATGGCGATGTCACTGTATATTTAGCTAAGAAAATAAGTGCATTCGATACCTACATGACCGCATACGAAACATTATAACATGATGACGTGTAGGGCGGGGGCGGGGTGGCGGGGGGCGGGGGCGGCGAGGCTGGAGGCTTCGCGACCGTTGTACTAAAAATAGAAATAAATTTGCACGCCACCTTTCACCACCAAGCAAAATCTGGAGCGGAAATATATTAAATTTGTGTATCACGGCGGCGCATTGGTGTTAACTATAAGGCATATTTATTAATAAATAAATCAATTAAAATTATATCGTCACTTTTATTGTCATTATATATAATATGAATAGGTACGATACACGTATTTTATTATAATTTAATTATTGACTTATTAATCAGTTTCTTGCTTGTTAGAAACCGCTCTATTCAGTGAAAAGGCTAGTAAATTACTCGTTGGTAAAAGTAGGGAAGTTACGGATATCTTCATTCGGATGTATGCTTGTTACAATACTTAAAAAGTTAATTAATAAATGACCTACTGTTATTACGTGACTGTACTTGAGAAATCTAAATGAGTGACAAATTAAACTCATCTTTTGTCGATAGTAAGTACCTACAACTAAAACAAATGAGTTTTAATCAATTTATGATTATGTAGTTACCTGAACAATATTATTATCCAGACACAGTTCCTCGAGTAGAACAATCCTACTAATATTATAAACGTGAAAGTGCGTATGGATGTTTGTTACTCTTTCACGCTCAAACGGCTGAATGGATTTGGATGAAATTTGGTACCAAGATAGCTTATATCCTGGATTAACACATAGGCTACTTTGATACCAGAAAAGTGCAGTGTTCCCGTGGGATTAATTATTCGTTACGCCGCGGGGCGCAGCTACTCTACCACAATCGGAGCTCTACTGTTTGATCTCCCACCCAGCACGCAGCCGGCGGCCTGGCCTTTGATTCAGCGGCGGCACATCAATGAATCTACTACCAATTACCGAACGTAGTTCACACTTGTTTGCTAAGGAACAATCAATTTCCGTCATTTGCTTCTTTGTATTCCACAGAATCATTATTTTCGTATTTGTGTAGGATCAGGAAATATTCAGTAGTTGTCTGAGTAACAGATCTTGCTGTGGTCACTGGGTTCCGTAGTCTGCGCGGGAGTCGTTTAAAGTTGCCGCTTTGACAACTGCTCAAAGGTACACTAGAGGGTCAGGTGAGGTCAGGAGAGTGACCCGCGACACGAACCCAGCGGCCGCCACTTCCCAACAGGCAACTATTCAAGTTTTAATTTGTACCGTGTAGGAAAATTAAATTATAATTTTTTTTATTTTCATTTTTGTACGAACTTGTGGTTGAACGAATGCAATTTCATTTTTGCTTTTTCTTTCTTTCTTTCAAATATATAAATTTATAAACATTCCACAATATTAATAAGAGTTTTGTCAATAATATTTTTTTCATACTCAGATTGTTACAAGGATCGTGCTCGCGAAAAAAAGGAAGCCCTTCATTAGGGGTTTCTTGTCTGTCTGTTCTCCCCATGGAGGGTCGGATAGGGTTTGAACAGACGTCAAACTTAGCGATGAGTACGCGTAACCTTATGTTTTGAATATTATTGACGTTTCCAAGCCATTTCTTTATGAATTCTATGGAAATAAAGTTTTTGACTTTTACATAATAGGGCAATACGACCCATCGGTAATTTATCACTGAAATTGAAAGCAACTGACTTAATCAAAAGTTATGGTGTAGACAAAAATTTACAACAATATGTTCACAATATTTACAAAATACAATGATATCAGTTGAGCCATCTAAAGACTGTTTCCAAAGATCTATAGATAGCTGCCGCCCGCCCGCACGCACGCCTATATTCGCGCTCTCACCCGTAAACTATAGCCACTATATTACAAGCAGAATATTATCAGACTATTGTGTGGTGATAGCCGATTCTCTTATAGCTAGTTTATGTCTGGAAAGTTTTATTAGTTTTGAATAGGATTGCGTGGGGGAGCAAGTCGATATGTGGGTTCATAATATTTGAATTTGCGAACATTTTTGTACGAAGTTGTGATGGAACGAATGCAATTTCATTTTATGTTGCTACACCTAGTGAAACGATGTTCTTATGCTTTATTATTTTGAAGGAGTCTATCACTGAGGATATTGGATTCCCTCGGCTAGTTGTTCAAGTTAAAGTGTTGTAGTGAAATCGTAATCTTGGATGTTCGAAATGCATGGGAATGTCAGCATTTCGTTTAGTTAGTTGATACCTTTCGTGCACTAGCCTCTTTGAGGCGCACTTACAATCCTTTCACCACACTGGTTCGACAGAACCGGTGACTCGAAGAAGAAGAAGAAGTTGATACCTATTAATTAGGAATAAGCTTTTCATATGAATATTAATTATCTATATCGTCTATATCGTACCCACAATTCTGTTCCATACAAAGGTTGCCTGGAAGAGATTGCTCATTGCAATAAGGCCGCCCATTGTTATTCCGCATTTAGTGTACACATAAAATTGTTTTATTTTATAAGTATTCATTTGTGGTTTGGCAATAAAGAGTTTTTGTATTGTATTGTATTGTATTAATTGTATTAAATTATCAAAGCAAATTAGATACCGCGGCCGCCCCTCAGGTAACTCAGGCGCGTGGTAAAAGTCGTACTACTCACTGAGTAGTAGCGACTTTTGTGCCTCATCCGCGCAACCAAGTATTTGTGTGTGTAGGGCTCGCGGCACGCGGAACAAATGTCACACGCGTCGGCTATACTTGTTAATTTGTCAATGTTGCAAATATATTAAGTATTTTTATATAATAAAAACACTCAGCACTCAACGAGGACAATTTAAATTGTTAATGAGAACTGTAAATGGTATTCACTCACTTTGATTTCGCAAGTCTCATGACTTTTCATAAAGCTTTTCTGTGTATCGTTATAGGTGGGTACATTGCTTATGTAAAGTTGAAGTACAACATATTTTATTATATACTAAAGTTTGTTGTTCATTAACCATTCTTTCATAAAAGAAGCTTCGAAGCCGAGCAATTTGGATGGAGCGCGCAAATCGCCCGCGTCACCTGACATCACACTACAAAGGAGCCGCAAGCTTTATTCCACTGAAACTATTCCATAACATCAAATTTAAAATGTAATTATTGCAGAAACATCCGGTTCCTGTTTATTTTAGGAATATGTATTATGTACTGGTAAACAACTCGTACATACTCACGTAACGGCAGACGCAGTTAATCAGCCAAATTACCTTCGACGAGAAACACAAAATTATAGACTATTCAAGGTTACACGGGTTCACTTAAAACAAAATGGCACCAGAAAATACAAATCTCTGTACTGGTTTTGCTCAACTGCGCTTTTTTAACCGACTTCAAAAAAGTAAGTTCTGAATTCGCCGGAATCTTTTTTTATGTATTTTCCCCGATTACTCAAAAATGCGTGGACCGATTTGGAAAAAATATTTTTTATTTCAAAAATAAATAAATATTAGTGTAAGTGTCCTTCTCTCTGGAATATGATATTTTGCGGATAACTTCAGTTAGCAACAGCCATCGGCATAGCTCATCAGTTTGCCAGGCAACCCTCACTGGGTGAGTCTGTGATGTGAATCACATCAATCATCAGGCGTCGCGTTGCGTTGCGTTGCGTTGCGTCGCGTTGCGTTGCGTTGCGTTGCGTTGCGTTGCGCTGCGTTGCGTTGCGTCGCGTCGCGCCCGCCGCCGCCGGCAGCCAACGTGACCTCCGTTACATTTGTCGAGTGGGACACTTGCAGCCGTCTGAACTAGTTCCCGCGGAATGTCGCTTCGCAGATATTGCTTCACCACTACGCTTCAATGTTTCGCGCATTTACCAAGAAAACTAGTGGCATGTCACTGATAAAACATGAGTGCAGAACACATTCGTCATAAGCACGAGTTTTTGTACTGTGTTTTGAAGCAAATCATAATGTTGGGAGCAAACAAAGAGCTCATAAAATGTTAAACTTGAGGCAGAGAAACCCCACATGAAATCAAATTGCGTCGCACCGAATGATATTCAGTTCGTGACTGTTCTGGTTCGTAGACTTAATGGGACTTGTTGTTTGATATGTCGTTTTTGCAGTAAATGTTGGGCCCTTTCTGCGGAAGCAAACATGATGACCTTAATTTTATAAAGAATAATGAATCCAACTGAGAAATCATATTATTCATTCACAAACCGAAACATTTTCTACAGCTGAATGTCAGCAATTTGACAATTTATTTTTAGCTGTAGCTATCGATCGAGAAGGAAGCCCGCTGGCTGGTTCCGCCAGGTAACAAGGAGCGGGTAGGTAATAGGCACGAAACGGAAATGGGCAAGCGGCAGTTCTGATGTTCCATTAATCTATACAGATAAATAAAATTGGAGTGTCTGTTTGTAATATTAAAATAACCGCTTTTTAAAACAACATTTTTTTTACAACTTTTGTCTGTCAGTCTATCTGTCTGTCTGTTTGTTCCGGCTAACCAAAATGGCTGGACCGATTTTCACGGGACTTTCACTGGTGGATAGCTGATGTAACAAGGAGTAACTTAGGTTACTTTTCCGAGGGGTAAAATAGGGGTGCGTGATAAAATTGTATTCCACGCGGACGAAGTCGCTGGCAACAGCTAGTAATATATAAAACCCCTGGCAGCGCTTGTGGCGAGCGTTTGGTGCGTGATGACACCGCGGAGCTCGTTACTCCCTGGGGTCGACAGAGGCCCCTGACCGTTGGATTGCTTTAATTGGCCGGCCAGGGGTGGAGTCGCTAGGGCGGCACCTATGCTCCAAGGGTGGAAGTGTTAAATGACATGGGAGGAGCGCTCAGTGAAACCACAGCACACCTCTCGACATCCTATAGCGGTCCTCTACGTTGCTTCTTATGCTGCCTCTCACTGGTGGCACTCATAGAGGCCCGTTTAGAGGGCGGCAAGTCACCACCTGCCTCAAACATTTATGACAGAAAAGAATTGGCAGCCGAGTCTCAGTGCTATAATAATAATAATAATAGTAATAATAATGTTTATTTATTTGGAACAGTAACAATATACATTTTAAATAGAGACACGATGATGCTTGCAGGAGTAAATTACTGTATTTAAATAATTATTTCAATAATTAATAAGATCAATAACTAGACAATTTTATGTTCAAACGCAATTGCCCTGAATTCTCCATAGTAGCTATTGTTAATAGTTGTACCATCTACCTTCCCTCCAGCTTCCCATAGCAAACATCCACGTAAAACGGGCCTCTCGATTTTGGCTTCGACTCCTCTAAGATTATGACTTGATAATAAAATTACGTGGGCCAAGTTGATAACAGTTGTTTATGTAATAGAACAATTTTAGATGTATTATGTGAATCTGAATAATTTTTATGTTATTTCAAGTGATTTAGAATAAAACATGATACTCAGTCAGTTACTGAATGAATACCGTTAATAAAATGAACTTCTATAACTTCATTCCATCTGCAGAGGATGGACGGACTCTGGTAGACAGTAACAGTAGATTGGAAACCCACGCGTCTCATCCATTAAGCTAACCATTTACTTCCTCTCTCGTCGTGGTTTAATCACATTCATTAAATTATTCCATTGCTTGTAGGTATAGGTACCTACTCCTCCTTAATTACATAAATCTTAACTGCTCATTTCCTGTTGGAAGCGGAAGTGATTAACTTATACAGTTTTTATGCCCTTTCCTCGAACCACTTCTAGGTAGAAAAGTGTCGTTTTTTATCGTAATACTTTTTTGGTCAAATGTTTGTTTTTTTAAGTACCGTTTTTTATAGTTAAGTCTCATCTATCATCAATGTTTTATAAAGGAATAATGTTTTTGTTCACGCTAATATATTTCTATGAAATCTATTCTAAACCCTTTAGAAGTTTCGCCCTACTAGGAACAGTAGGAACACACGAACGCACCTTCCAAATGTCATGCCTCTAGGAGTGCCTGTTTATTTGGTACGTTGTCTGTCTGTCAGTCATTTGGGACATTCTATTTTATAATGTGTATTGATGTTGATGTTTCAGTTTTCAGTACAATTGATTCGTTATGGGAACATTGTAATGATAATATTATTTTCGTTTCTAATTCTGAAAGCAATAAGTAACTTGTAGATACTGATTAATGTGACAAGTTAAGAAAATTAAACACCTTCCAAAGAATTATGTTAATAACATATCTGTCTAAATACCTAAATACCATCTTTATGAATTCTATGAAAATAAAGTTTTTGACTTTGACTTAAAATAAGCAACAAAAATGAGGCTATCGGAGTGGTAATAGAGAGAGATAAGTGGGATAACGGCAGAGTTAATTCGTAAGTACTCGTATCTACGCAACGTGGCGGCAAGTGATAAGCTCTCATGCCCTAACGGTACACTTTTGTAAGTTAACCTGTACGTACCTCAGTAATATCAGAAACAGAGTACAGACTTGAGAAGTTTTATTGAACGCCGGCATTTCTCGTTACGGATTCAATTTCCATCAGATTTCTACCGAACACGTCCGAGCCCAAATTTTAAAGCGAAACATGGACAATAGTGAAACTCCACTGAGCAGAAGGATAATTTGACGGGGGAGTAAGGACGAGCTCATCGAAAATGTACGATTCGTCCCGTCGGCCCGCGACCAATCGTGAGTGGATGTAATAGTGCCCTTTCCTTACTAAGTATCACATATACACAGGTACACACAGTCACTGTAACACAATTCGTGGCTCTTATACTCCTGTATTACGCACTTCAGTCGCTAAAAGGTTCGCCGTTTAAAAGCACTTGCCTGAAATAGATCCCGCTAATGCGCGAGAATCGCGGCCACCTCTACTTGACGTGAAGTAAACTTTGATTCGCGGCGGTATACCTTTAAAATGGGCGCTTTATATGTATATAAAGCGCCCATTTTAAAGGTATACATAATAGACTGTTGTCTATTATGAATTAAATATTACATTAGACTTGCTTTCGTGATAAATTTTATGTGAAATTACAGGCACATGAGACATTCCACCTACACGTCTCGGAGTTACGGGCGCATACGATGCGACTTGGGTCTTATCGTACCTAGTAGGGGAGGAACCAAGTCACATCGGTTGTTATGGGCAGAGGTTACTACTTAACACCAGATGGGCCGTCGGCTTGTTCCGTAACTGTATCACATAAAAAAGTAGGTATTAGCAATAAATACAAATTTTAATGTGTTTCATTTGACAAATTCTCTAAAGTACAAATATTTCTATTACTCTATAGAATGTAACAGTATTAACTGTATATTTCTGGCCTGCGTTGTTGCTGTAGAATTGCAGATATTTAAAGTTGAATCAAAAGGAAATCAGTGGTCATCTCAGCTCGGTTGCAAATACAGTTAGGATCGCATCGATAAAACAAACAAACAGTTATCCTGTCGCGTTTAGTTACAGTCCTAAATAGAGCACTGAACCCATGTCACAGTAAAACGAAAATACACTGTGTTGAGATTAATTTAGCACTGAAATCTAATCCTAGAACAGACAGCAATTGTATCTAGGAGCTCATCTGTGTATGGTGCGCGCCGCCCGCCCTGGCTATATAACTGCCAATCTAGAGTGCCGGCGCGGCGGAGAGCGGCGCGGCATCTCCAAGATGTAGGCACGACTCGCCACGGAGACATCAACGCAATGACCCAGCTTGGCACGTGATCCATCCTCAATAAAGATTTTTTAAATTTTATTTATCCCTCGTTTTGGAGCCATTTTGGTGTTTGCACACCCTCATCTCAACAATAACCTAAGGAGAATTTATGCTCTCATAATTAAATTAGAAAGTATACATATTATAGAATTTATCAAATAAAATTATTATTTTTACAATAAAACTGTACAAAAACTTATACATTCGGGTGGCATATCGCTTACAAGCAATAAGATCGTTATGTTTAAGTTTAAATACTTTTCAATTCAGGCCCCTTTTCATATTTTATTAAAGTTTGAAAATACAGAAGGAACCTTAAAATACCGAAAATAACTTTTGTTTAATCTTTCGTTATCTTTGAAAAGATGAAAACGCAAATTAGATAGAGATCTTCATATCATGAAATATTCATAGTATTTGAACGACCCGGAGATCAAATGAGAAAATTTGGAATAGCAAGTGTCTTTTAAAGTAAACCCAAGTTTTGAACGATAAACCGCACCGGAGACAGAATGATCCTGGACCTACTTCAAAAATATACGAAAAGGCTCTCAAATCACTAAAAGTGAGTTAGTAGTATTAGTAGGCGACTGTATAACGTAACTGCTCAATTATTGAAAATGTTTTATTTGTATGATCCTATACTGATAAATTAAAACTAAATTAAAAATTAATAAGCGAAGTGAAACTAAAACTACTTTTCTTTCTTGATTTATATACGTAACTTCGCATCGTTTAAGTTCACTCACGAAGAATAAGTATTAGTATAAGTATTCGCTTAATTTTACCTAGTGATACATATATAATATATATGTTGCGTTTGTATATTATTTATTTGCTTGCAGGAACAGTGTGAGCCCGGTACCCAGTCCAACGCATGGCGATGCCCGCGACGCGACGTGATGCGACGTGACGCGACGCTCTGGCTTCTTGCGTTGCGCGGAGTCATTAACCCGGTGCGAAGCAAGTGTACAAACGGATTTGTTCACTAGGTTTCTAGTCTATGCACTAAACTAATACATATAATCTGTGCTCTCAGACAAGTTGAGCTCTAAACCAACATACAGTCACATAAACCCACTAGCGGTTTGTTTGACATGTAATGCTATCAAGTCAGATAAATTGTCCAGGTATCGCTCTCTGTAGCTGAGGAATCTTATTAGGTTCAATTATTGTAGTTAATTTTCACGACTGTAACATGAATATGTAAAGTCTAAGAAATACAGTGTACCTATCAAAAGTAAAGGTATATAAATAAGTTTTTATCCGTTATCAGTCATTTGGTAAAACATCTTCATATGTCCTTTTTCCAGGGCATGTGCCCAGCTGGTCGCTTTAAAATAAGGGCAGTTAAAACAGTTGTCCGAGATAAACCGCAAATCTGCGCATTACATTGAATCACATCATTCATTTGAGCGCTGAGAGATGATGACCAAATATAAAAAAAATATTAAAAAATAAAATATATATTATTATTAGTAATATTATTCGCTGAGCTATGACCCATTTGTTTATCTGCAACACACATGTACTTTATACATGTATTTATATTAATGGTTTTCTTGTTATGTTAGTATAAGTTAGGTACATTTTTCGTATGTTTTTCTTTTTTCCTTTTATTCTTTATGTCAACTAAATGTACGTGAGCGTTTGTAGAAACAAATAAAAGTCTTATCTATCTATCTATCATACATAGAGAGCGAGCAGTACCGAGGGAGAGTGATAAATGAAAAGTCAGCGAAGGATATCGCTGAACCCCCTCCCCGCGATACCGCTCGCCACTCCACGCCACGCCACGACTGCACTCTGGAAAGGGGTCATCGGTCCTAAAGGGCTAAAGTTACAAGCTAACCGAGTGAATGGGCCTTGCGGTAAATAATTTACGAGCTGATAGTGTGGCAGTATTTCGAGAACAGCATGCAGCAGCAACAGCTTGCGAGACATTATCATTAGCGTGATGGATGCATGCGCATCCATCACGCTAATGATAATGTCTCGCAAGCACTGCACCGCGCCGCCCCGCTCCGCACCGCGCCGCCCCGCCCCGCACCGCGCCATCTCACAACACTCACGATCATCATTATTACGTTTCGTTGCTATATGTTTATTGCAGACTCTGTCAAAATTTCATCCAGCCAACCTGTGTCTAACCGCAGTGTCCGCGTCCGCGTCTGCGTCCGCGTCTGCACCGGCGCCGGCTCACCGCATTCACTCGATCGCCGGATACTAATCTATTTATATTTTGAATAAAATTTTCAAACGGCGTAACATCTGTTTTTTCGCGTTCGATCAACAAGGTCGCATATATTTTCGACTGCGACATAAATAATAATCTCGAGAATTAATTGAAATAAATAGCGACAAATGTTTTGCGTGTTCATGAGGAGCGCGGAGCGAGGCACGCGCGACTCCCGCGCGATAATGACTCTACTCGTATCCTGAGCAAAGCAGGGTGCCTTCATTAGTCACCGAGTCAGTGATACAACTCCGTGGGATAATGAGCGGCAATTAATTATTTTGAGGACAGTGCAGCAGCGTGCACTTGACACGTTTCTCGCAATGTGCATGATGTGTGTCGCGGCACTCAGCCCACTTACCCGACGCGGACGCGGACACATAACATCAAGTATCGAGTTCGCGACGCGTTCCTCTAGTTGGGGTAGGTCAGTAACCCGGTTCCGTAGCAGGCTGGCGTATAAAGTAAGCTAAAAAGAGAGCCACAGCGACCTGACATCGCTCCTCAAGTGATGGCCTACAAAGGACTAGCGTCCGCGCCGTTGGGGCTGCGGAAAAGTTTGCCTACGTACCTGTAGCCCCAGCAACAGGCGAAAAGAGATTTTGAAAAAATAAAAAAAAAGTTCAGTAACCCGGTGCGGTGCTCGTTACGGGTTAGGCTACCCGCCGCAATCTCGTTCCTGTCATTTGTCACAGGCGGTTCTATTTGTGCGCGGTCTGTTACGCGGCGAAAATATTCCATCTGCATTATTCCGAGTAAACGTGCGCAGACGCAGGCGACGCGGTCTATTTCACAACAATTCAACTATTAGTGCACCCGTTCTATGTCTTATCATGCGCCACATCTTACATCTTACGTGTCACAGTCAATACAATACAACACTTAGCAAAAAAATAATATTCATTTATTTTATTTATTTATTTATTTGAGAAACAGCACATAAAAACATAATAATTAAAATTCGAGCTGGCATTTAAAAAAATGTGCATTAATAACAATGAGAGCCGCTCCAACGCTGGTGTTCACAGACCTCTCTATACAACTGTTCAGTCAATACTTACAAGACCGTCATCTCTGTATTCAATATCTGTTGGTTCCCTAAAAAAAGCTTAAATAAACGCTTTTTCTTTTGGGAGGCCCATGTTACTCGCGTCCGTAGGTGATAACCCTCTGAACCACCACACGTGTAATCTGCCACCAAGCAGTGATGCACTCGTGTTGCTGTGTTCCGGTGGAAGGGAGTTGGTACCGGTGAAATTGCAGCCGCATGAGACGTATCCCCGTCTCGGGGTTATGGACGCAACCCAATGCGACTCTGAGTGACTCAATCTCTGTATTTATATATTTCATCGCCCATAATTTGTCATACCTTTCGTATTGAAAGTTGGGACTTGTAAAGCTGCGAGTGTAGGAGACGAATCATCCCCCCAATGAGATCAAAATAGAAAAAATAATCTCCAAAGTACATAAATAAGTATCAAATGTGTCGCTAAAAGTAACGCCACGGTTCCACGGTAGGTATACGTGTCGTATATATCAACATCGTTGTTATTACTCGACAGTGAGTGAGTGAGTGAGTGAGTGAGTGTGTATGAGTAGGTGTAGGTACGCCACAGGGCAACACCAGTTAATATGGATCGTCACGCGCGTGAAGCCTCATCTCCAGACAGTTAGGCAGAGACTTATTATTTTTTATAGCGGGACCACTTATCTCTGCGTCTGAAATTAATTATGTGAGTGAGAGAAGCCGGTTTAGTTTGATTTAGCGTCGGACGCGCTCATTCTGCTGGAACACTCGACGACAAATTGTTTTCGTTTGCCACAAAATATGTATAATATTCACTGTTCCGCGGAGCGGCAAACTGTAAAAATACTGTTTAGAACGGCTATTTTGATTAGAAAGAGAGACTCTTTTCTGTGAGATTTCAAATCAAATTATTTGTTTGAACAAAAAAACTCGCAATATAGAATCGCGTGGGATATATTTACCGAGGCGAGGGAACATTTTCTGTCTAATATTGAGTTATATCGATTCCCAGAGTGAAAAGTAAACAAACATGAGGAAATCATAATTATCTGGGCGGCGCGGCGCGGCGCGAGGCGTCGCCGTCGCATCCACTTAATATATTCGAGTGTTTGGCGAGCTTTATGATGTTATCTTTATTACGAGCCGCACTCGAAAGACAAGAAAAACATTGTTAGAACTGCGGTGTCCATTACAGCTTGAGAACTAGCCGAGCTGGTGCGGTGCGGTGCGGCGGCGCGATGAACTCGCATTTACCAAGAGTGTGAGCCTTAATTTATGGTTGCGAATATGGGCGGCGTTACGCGTTATTCTGCGGCGGGTAATTGGTGTCCGGGGCACGGGGCACGGGGCGCGGGGCACGGGGTCACGAGCCCGCACTCAGTACATACGTTACGTACACGGACCAAAGTGTAAATGTGTGAGGCGTGCAACATTAAAATGCTCATTTGGTGTATTCGATGACTCCAGAGAAAAGGAGAGAAGTAGAAGAGTTGCAGAGACAGCAAGAAATTGAAAAACGGCCAACTAAGGAGGGAATATGTGATACAAGGCTATTAAACAACATATAGAGATAGATGTTTCTGCATTATCTAGTTATGTGCTACGAGTGTACGGTCGGCAAAACCGCCTTGTGTTAAATGGCAACGCTTAGCTTGCGTGCCGCGCCTTTGTGTGCCGACCGTCACTTGGTGTACATACAAACACTATGCAATGTCTAGCTAGGTACTGGGCAAGTGGCCCATGTACTACTTATGGGTAGGTGGTACGTCAATACATATTAAAAGGAACTGCATTAGTCAGAGTCCTCCGGGTGCAGATGCTGATGACGGGAGAAAATCTCCGTTGAGAATTTACTACTACTCAGATTAATCATTATTTTGAGGTTTTTTTAAAGCCAAAGCTGATGAATGGCCATTCTTGCATATTTGTAGTAATTAAAAAAAAAACAACGGTTAATATTTTAATACATTATATAAAGGATGATATAAACCATTAAAGTATGCACATATTATAAGTAAATATACAAGAATTAACTTTTTCAGTTCCAGTATTATTATCGGGGAATTACGCGAAGTGAAAGATTGATCAAATTGTTTGACCGCCTGCCGCCTGCTCTATTTTCAGAACTTAGTATTTCAGAGCAAGACTTACCGTGATTGCCTCTTGGATGCGCATTTTATAAGTTACTGGTTTTATAGTTTCCATACAAAAATACAAAACAAAAATTGCTTATCAAATAAGGTGGTAGCTAATAATAAAATTTCCATAGTTGGAATTGTCCTTATTTATCGCATTGCAGGCTAACTTTTAATAGATGATACAGGAACGCCGCGCCGCGCCGCGCCGTCGAGTGGCAAACGAATTGTCTCACTTGACCATTGTGTTATGTAGTACTTTAAGTAGACTCAGTATTTGGAAAATATTTTATTTCCATAGAATCCATAAAGAAATGACTTGGCTTAATTATAACGTAACGAAAGACTTCTTTGACAGTATATGGAGGATCACGAACCTTTTTATGAAACTTCGATATCGAAATTAGAGAAAATGCATTTCAAATGACCTTACTTTACATCAGCTGATGCATCAAATAAAGTTTTCGGGATTTTATGAAATTATCCTCGGCACCTGACATTTTTAACCTTTGAAGCGTCACACCGAACCCGTTAAGTGAGCAGCGAATTTGCATCACAAAGCATACTTCCGATTCCTTCAAAAAATCTGTTTGTTTTTAGTACTATAAACGTTAGTTTAATATAAGTACGGACCTTTAAATGGCCATCTCATTACTTTGCAGTCGCTTAATTTGTAACATCGTGCGTATGATATTTCTGAAATAAATAAATTCAATAACTTTTATATCTGTTCCGTATACGTTGAGGTTGTATCACATGTAAGTACAGGCGCCAAACTTAGCGATAAGTACGCGTGACCTTATGTTTTGAATAATTGCCGTTTCCAAGCCATTCCTTTATGAATTCTATGGAAATAAAGTTTTTGAATTTGACTTTGACTTTGACTATCGGTGAGGTGCCCCTCGAGAGTACCGTACGTCGCTACGTGGCGGATGTGTGTCCAGCCTCAGCCCACGTCACGCAGTGCCGGTGGCTCGTGTGCTCCATTCTGTCGGCAACCAATTACGACTCGCTCGCGAGACGTCTGCGAACTTGTAACGATGTCGTGGACCTCGTTAGGGTGACTGCACACTGCCTTCTATTCGATTAACTCTCGGTACTCATACTATTGAGGAGTCCTATATAAGATGGTTACCAGCCGCAACCACGGAATCGCGTTTTCCGCCCTTAGATCGAATGTGAGCGTATTTAAAAGAGATGTGATCCGGTGCCGGGATGGAATAATGATTTAGCAGCGGATCTAGAGCACGGGTCCGAACTAAGTTAATTTATTTCCGTATACGCTCACCTCGCCTTGATCTATTTTATAGCGCTGACACAAGGAGAATTCATCACTGTGGCTTGTTCTAGATGTGTGTTATGTACAAGTAAGCGCAGAGTTTCAGTTCCAGATCTGAATAACGACGGAGATACATTGGCGCTAATTTTATATACTTACAAATAACGCCTGTAACGCGCATTTCACATAACTACAGTAAAAAGGTGAGGGTTTTTAGATCGGGTACGTAGTTTGATTCTTGAATAATATTTGTAGACCCTTGTCGAATTTGTTTTTTGCAAAAGTAACCAATAAAACATCTCACGAGGGTGCTAGAAATGTTTACTTTGTTAATGAGACAATGAAAATGAAATAATCTATGTAGTATTAATATAATAATGAGTTATATCCTTGAGACTTTATCTTAATTATAAGGAAGTCGGTACTGTACCTTACCTGTACACATTGAATGTTTGCCAAAGAGCCCTTTGAGTCCGGATATTAGCAAGTCCGGGTAATGGCAGGAGTCAGGCGAGGTACAGCCCCACCCCGCCCGCAACATCCGCCCCGGGGCCAACCACTCCGTATGCAACGCTCTGACCCAGCTTGGCTAACAGCTAACACTCACTGTAGCCCTCTCTATAGATAATTAGAATTTAACAGTAACGCTATTTCACTGTATCTGGACACGAACATAGATCTTGGAAGCGTCCACCTCGGCTCGTCTCGAGTTCGCTAGACGAAGGTTTGAACTGATATCTACTTGTTCATAAGGAAATTTAGAACATTCAGGAATGTTTTTCGCCTGAAACTACCTGACAAAGATAAAAGGCAAAGCTATTGTGAACATTTTTAAGTTTTAACATGAATAAGATTTAGTTCCATCCACATAATGGAAGTAAATTTCCGGAGAATGAAATATGAATGCGACAATGCTCTTTGGTTTCACTGATGTGACTCATTAAACACTCATAGAGCAAGTCGGTTAGTAGCTACTACATCTGTACACTGCACTGCACTGCGAGTTTACAGGACTCGCTCGCTGGACGTCGGACCGGCAACACCTCTCCGTGTGCACCTGCGTGCGCTCCGCTCGCAGCTTTCCAGGAAGCCACCCGGCTGCCTGCCCACACCGGTTCGCCGCCTTCCAAGAAGCCAACGGACAATAGGCCTCGCCTGCTCTTATTAGAGCGGCGCGAGTGTCCCATTGTTCGCGGAAGCCGCCGCTTTCCGAGAGAAGCTAGCTTCTCTCCGTTAGCGTGCCGCATTCCAGTCCGTTCTAGGACGACGCCCTTTTCAGGGCGAGGTAATTTCTCTGACTTGAGCGTCAAAACAAAAATCCACGCTTAGTGGTCGATCTGGGGATACCTTACGGTGATAACGAACCAGATTGGGCGCGGACCCGGAGTCGCCTGCTTTCCTCCTTCTGAGGAACGCAAAATCCGGTTGGGTCTGGAACCACCGGCCTTGGGGGCTTCCCTAGTCGACACCAGACAGCAGTAGGACACACCTCCTCTTCCCGTAAGAGAGATTAAGGAGACACACCAATTAGGTAGGACACCCAGGCCACATCCCCCCCTGTCTACCCCGACAGGGAGGATCACTCACCCGACACACCATCCGGTGTCCCCCGGAATGGATACCTCGGGGTTGAACTTGGAAGCCCTCTTCCAGTTCCTCCTTACGAGGTACCCCCATATCTTGGAGGCATTCTCATGCCAGCCCTCTGCTGCTGCCTCAGCCCCTCAGGCACCCTCCCCGGCTCCTATAGCCATAAAAACGATTAAAAAAAATGTCCCCTCCGCGGCCCCTCCGGCACAAAGGGTATCAACCCAAGCTCCCCCTAAAGGCCAACCGGTCACCACCGCGCAGCCCACGCCGGCCTCAATCCCCGACTCCCCAGAGTCGCCCGATCCGTCGCCTACGTCCTCTCCGGAGTATGTAGCGATGGAGGAGGACCTCCCCTCACCCCTCACCCCCATGCCGCAATCGTCTGACGACGATTCTGACGGGGACTTTGTTCCCGTCAAATACGGTAAGAGGAAGAATCCTCACACCAAGTCCTCTCCCTCCGAGCCCCCTGCCAAAGCGGCCGTCCCTCTGACGGCCGTCTCGCGCCCCAACACCCCTCCTTCGGTATCAGCACCGAAAGGAAAGCGCCCTCCTCCAATTTTCCTAGAGCAGAAGGAGCGTCTCCAGACGCTTCTTTCAATCTGCAAGCGCAAGGGCATCACTGTCCTTAGCGCATCTAACCACTCGGACACTATCCGTCTGATAGTGCCCACTCCGGATGACCACCGTCGTCTTACTAAGACGATGGAGTCTCCCCCGGAGGGCTATCATCCATTCCCTCACTGCACGAACAATCGGTTCGATGAGAAACCCCTTGCCGTGGTCATCCGAGGCCTGCCCAAGGAGCTCGGCGAGGAGGCCATTAAGGCCGACCTCATCTCCCAAAACTTCCCCGTCCGAGAGGTCCACCGTATGCGTAGTGCAAACGGTCAGGTCCTCTACGACATGGTGAGGGTTCACCTCGACCGGACTCCGGGTGGCAAGGCCATCTTCAAGAAATTGGAGGTGGTCCTCGGTCTCTCGGGTTTGCGCGTCGAGCCCCCTCACCCAAGTCCCTATCCCGCCCAATGCCACCGATGTCAGCGGTACGGCCATTCGGCACGTAAGTGCCTGATGACCCCCCGCTGCGTGAAGTGCATGGGCGTCCACGGCACCGCAGAGTGCAAGCGGACTCCCGACTCCCCTGGCCCCCCGGCTTGCGTGCTCTGCGGGACCGAGGGTCACCCCGCGAACTATCGCGGGTGCCCCAGAGCCCCAAAGGCAAACAAGGCGGTGGTCCGGAGGAACCAGGAGCGAGCTGCTCCTCTGGCCCCCTCCCAACACCCGAAAGCTACCTCCAAGGTAGCCGTCCCGCCCCACAGCGAATCACCTCGCCTAGCCCCTACCCTGATCCCCTCAGCGTGGACTAAGCCCCTAGTCCACAGGACTGAGGCCCCGAAAGCCCCAGCTGCGGTCCGCATGACCGCAGTCCCCCCACCGACCCGCCGCGCCCCTGCCTCACACTGCCCCGCGCCGTCCAATCAGCCCTCTAAGGAGGATGATTTTTGGACGATAATGTGTGCCGCATACTCGACCTCCGCCGAAGCTGCCGAGCTTGCCCGGCTAATACGCGAAGCCCCCACCCAAGCCGAGAAGCAGAAATTGTGCCAGAACAATGCCCTGCTGATCGGAGTCCTCAAGCGCACTATGCCCATCCCCCTTACGGTACAAATATGTTAGGACACCCGAAAGAAAGACTTAGGCCCCGATCCCTATCGTTGGCGTTCTTCAACGCTGACGGTCTCCTCAAACAGCGTGGCCGCGTCCACGACTTTCTGACCCGCCATCAAATAGATATCATGCTAATGCAAGAAACCTTCTTGAAGCCGAACAAGGCCACCCCCAGGATGGCCAATTACCAAGCAGTTCGCAATGATAGAGCCCACGGACGGGGAGGTGGTACCATCATCTATCACAAGAGGTCCTTGCATTGCATCCCCATAGACGCACCCCCCCTCACTAACTTAGAAGCCTCCGTGTGTAGGTTAGGGATGACCGGTCATCCGTCCATTACAATAGCCTCTTGCTATCTTGCCCCCGACAAAAACTTGCTCAGAAGGGATATAGAAGCCCTTCTTAACTTGGGAAGCTCAGTCATTCTGGCTGGAGACTTCAACAGCAAGCATGTCCTCTGGAATTGCGTAGCAACGAACTCCAGAGGACGCGTACTTGACAATCTCATCCAGGAATTAAATTTTGATCTCATCTCCCCCTTAGCTCCGACCCATTATCCTTGTAATGTCAATCATCGCCCAGACGTCTTGGACATAGCGTTGCTAAAGAACGTAACCCTACAGTTGCGTTCGATAGAAACGCTGTACGAACTCGACTCCGACCATAGACCAGTTCTTCTTCAACTAGGCCCCCCCCCAGACTCGTCTCCTCCCACCAAGACCGTGGTGCAGTGGCATAAGCTTGGGATTGCTCTCAAGTCTATCCACTCACCCGACTTGGATAGGATCCCAGACGACATCTTGACTAAGGACGACATTACTGTCGCAGTCGACTCGTTGACCAGCCATGTCACTACCGCCATTGGCGGATCGTCGAAACAGGTCCCGGTGGTGCCCGATCATCGCTGGGTCCTGCCAGACGATGTGAGACGGTTGATCACCGAGTCGAACGCCGCAAACCGACGTTACAGCTCTTGCCCCTCTGAATTTAACCGCGTTACAATGCGTTCCCTCCACCGTCAGGTGAGAAAACGAATTAAAGACCTCCGCAACAGTCGATGGGATGACCTGCTTTCGGAGATCGAGCCGAGCCACCAAGCATATTGGAACTTGGCAAGGTCTATGAAGTCAGACCAACTGTCGACTATGCCCCCTCTTAACCGCCCCAACCATCAAACCCCCGCATTCGACGACGAGGAAAAAGCCGACACGTTGGCTGCCAGCCTCGAAGCCCAATGCGCCCCCAGTCTTAATTATGTCGACCCTATTCACCTTAATACGGTGAACAGTGAAGTTGACATACTAAGCTCGCGAGTCCCCTCTTCTCCCCCTCTGCCCATTATTAGAGCTTCCGAAGTGGAGCACGTCATCAAGGATCTCCATCCGAGGAAATCCCCCGGTTCCGATGGCATAAGCAACAGAGTGCTCAAGCACTTTTCTGTTGCTCTCATTTATCTCCTCGTAAGCATCTTCAATGCGGCAATGGCCAATTGCACTTTCCCCGACGCCTGGAAGGAAGCCAATGTCATTGGCATCCCCAAACCAGGCAAGAAGGCCACGGAGCCTTCTAGTTACCGTCCCATCAGTCTCCTCAAGACCATGGGGAAGCTCTACGAGCGTCTCCTCCTTAATCGTCTCTGGCCCATTGTCAATGAACTTAAACTCCTCCCGGACGAACAGTTTGGCTTCCGAGCCAGACACTCGTGCCCCCAGCAGGTCCTCCGCTTCACGGAACACGTCCTTTCAAACTCTCAAGGCATTTGGCCTAAAGATACCGGAGCCGTCTTCCTAGACGTGGCAAAGGCGTTCGACAAGGTCTGGCACAACGGCTTGGTCTACAAGCTTTCTCAACTTGGTGTGCCAGACAGACTCGTGCTCATCATACGAGACTTCCTGACCAATCGTAGCTTCCGCTATCGAGTGGATGGGAAGCTGTCCGAACCCAAGCCCATCCGAGCCGGAGTCCCTCAGGGCTCCGTACTAGCCCCCCTCTTATTCACGCTGTACACCAGCGATGTCCCCCACTCGTTCCAAACAGAGCTCGCCCTGTTTGCGGACGACACAGCATTATACGCATCTGATCGGAATGCCGATAGGGTGCGTATAAAGCTGCAAGCCGCACTCAATGCACTCGGTGCATGGTTTACGAAGTGGCGCATTGAGGTGAACCCGACGAAAAGTACCGCGGTGTACTTTTCCCGGCGACGCCCAACGCTCAAGCCCCTCACTCTCTATGACGAACCCATTCCATGGGCGAAGTCTGCCCGCTACTTAGGCGTCGTCCTTGACAAACGTCTTAACTTCAACGAACACATTAGAACTGTTCGTAACAGGGCGGCCTTTATACTGGGTCGCCTCAATAACCTCGTATGCAAGAAGAGTAAAATGTCCCTTGGCAACAAGGTGAGACTTTACAAAGCTTGCATACGCCCCATCATGACATACGCCTCCGTGGCTTTCGCTCATGCTCAAACCCGCCCCCTACAGCTTATTCAAAATCGTTTCCTACGGAAAGCCACGGGCGTTCCCTGGTACGTACGCAATCGCTCCCTCCACCGAGACGCGCGTCTCGAGTCTATTGCCCGCTTCATGAAACTCGCCTCACAGCGATATTATGATTCGGTCGAGTCCCACCCGAACCACCTGGTTCGCACCATACCCGACTACTCGGTTGTCCCCCCCGCTAGGCGCTCTCTCCGTAGACCAAGACACGTACTTGGTGACCCCCCTGACGAGATAACGGCCGCCTATCCGGAGTTATTCCTATCGTCAGCCCCCCACAGAGAAAACACTCAACCTTCGCACCGACCCCGCCGGCGGGGTCGAAGTATCTCCGTAAATGCCCGCGCGGGGCGCATTTTCTCCAATTCCTCCCGACTCGCAACGCCCCAAGCCGAGGTCCGAACCTAAGTGGTGCCCTTGGTGACGTTGTGTATAATTTTAAGTTTTTACCGGTTGAGAGCCGTCTGCTCTCACCAAAAGCCCGTGTAAACGCTGTCAAGGCCATCTGCGGCCAACAGCTTAATGTCCATTCATAAAAAAAAAAAAAAAAAAAAATGCGAGTTTACAGCTGCCCATAACGTAAACGAATCTCGCCATTAAATGAACGCTCATAAACGTTGCTTGTTGTATAGGGGCAGCGGCGGACGGCGGCGCCGGCGCGGCCTTCTTGCAGATCTGTACAATGGTACTCCCTCCCACACTACTTCCACGTAAGACGGCGGCAACTAGGTCGCCTCTACTGCAGTTATTTGTTATTAGCTGTTGCCCGCGACTTCATCCGCGTGGAATTCGGTTTTATCGCGCACCCCTATTTTAGCCCTCGGAAAAGTAGCCTAAGTTACTCCTTGTTACATCAGCTATCTGTCAGTGAAAGTCCCGTCAAAATCGGTCCAGCCATTTCAGAGATTAGCCGGAACAAACAGACATACAGACAAAAATTGAAAAAAAAAATTTTTGATATACGTTGCATGTATTACTGAGCGGGCGAGTCGCGCTGCCAAACACTAGTGTTGGAATCAACAATAAACATTCCTAGATTACGAGATCCTTGTTTGACTTGTCTACTGTTATGCGCTTCTATTTAAAAAGGGACCACTGTTTTCCTTTTTTCCCGTCTGCGGCAAACGTTTTTCATGCTTTTTTACAAGTCTAACCTGCCGAATCACCAGACTGGTTGTTGTTTGGTCTTTTGAGCCGAATAGCGTAAGACAATATATCGTCAGTGTGGTGACGCGCGTAATCTATGCGGCCAAATGAGTTGTGATCTCGACTAATGAGTCTGGATAAAAATATGTCGGTACTGCGGTTATTCCTGAACCAGCCGTCACAGATGAGTAACAGTTAGTTACTGGTAGAGACTGACCACGCTTCTCTACATCGACGCTTGAAAGAAATATATCTGTAAATGTAGAATATCTATACAAATAAATAAAATGGAGTGTCTGTTTACTAAGTGCTTATGGATGTATACACGGTACATATACCAAAACAACATTTTTTACAATTTTTGTCTGTCTGTCTGTCTGTTTGTTCCGGCTAATCTCTGAAATGGCTGGACCGATTTTGACGAGACTTTCACTGGCAGATAGCTGATGTAACGAGGAGTAACTTAAGCTACTTTTCCGGGGGTAAATAGGAGTGCGTGATAAAACCGAATTTCACGCGGACGAAGTCGCGGGCAACAGCTAGTTATTATATATATTAGTGATACAGACATGTTACAATTAGTTTCATCTTAGGGTTTAAAGTGTTAATTTCAATTTAGTAATTTCATGAATTATAAAAAAAAACTGAGGCATATATTTGTTTTTATTTTGATTTTACTATCTCATCTCTTGTCGTCAACCCCTGCCGAGTCCGGCCATCCTCTTTACACAGACTATATCTCGAGTAATTTACTCGGTATGGAAAGCCATCACTGCGGTCCCAGTTACCTTCCGACACTCACGTCTGAAAATGGTGCTAGCCGGGGAACGCCTAAGGATGTACGACCAGCACTAAGGCCAACCTTAAGGCAAATATTTTTGGAAAGAATGATGCCATCATGCTTTCAGTTTCTTGTTATCGCGTCAATGCACGCAGGTTCAGATGAGGCGGTCAGAGTGCGCGGTGACAGACGGCGTACCGCACGCCGCGTGCCGCATGCCGCATGCAGCGACGCGTGCGGCAACTGTGGCCCGACATCATAGTCGTTTTTCGTCCACATTCTGTACTGAAACGGAACTAGGAAGTGCTTTACTCCAAATATAATTCATGCTGCGCTCAAGAAAGATCTCAAGATAACTAGATACTGCATAATGTTTAAATGTTTAATTATTTTGCCAAAGGACTGTAGTCAGGTTGAATCCTTGCAAGCATTGGGGCCTTTGGGATATGGAAACTGTACTACTTTCAATCTAGTAGAAAGTAAGAAAGAAAGAAGAAAATCAGATTACCCAAATGAGTAACATTACCATAAAAGTAAAAAAATAATAATTAATTGTGATACAAGTTCTTCGGGCAAAACAATAATCCAAAAAAAAGTCTTTTGCTTCTCATAGATATACCTATATCGATCTGGTTGGGTATTATCACAATGAAATGATAAAACTCAGACCCAGATAAAACCAATAATATTGACATAATAAAAAGTATCATTATCAATAAAATTTGTTACATTTAAGATAGAATATATTGATATTTTCCGCCGCGCGTTATAGTTCTCGAAGGAATGATGAATTTATCGTCTCGTGACAGTAACTTCCAGTCGCATTAATCAACTTAGGTATTGTTGTTAATATACGTCAATGATGTGTCTTTGCGAGATCACTGACCCAACATTTCCTGAGATAAACGCTTCGGAATAATGAATCTAGTATTTCTAAATGATATTCTAAATGTTCTATAATATTTTATTTTCATAAAACGAGTTTAACTAAATGTTTTACAAACTGTATTGGTTAAATACTCACGAGAAATACATCTATACAATCGATACAAATAAATAAAATTGGAGTGTCTGTTTGTAATATTAAAATAACCGCTTTTTACTAAGTGACTATGGATACACGGCACAAAAAAAAAAAAGAAAAAAAAACAAGAAAAAAAGAACATATTTTACAATTTTTGTCTGTCTATCTGTCTGTCTGTTTGCTCCGGCTAATCTCTGAAATGGCTGAGCCGATTTTGACGGGACTTTCACTGGAAGATAGCTGATGTAACAAGGAGTAACTTAGGCTACTTTTCCGAAGGGTAAAATAGGGGTGCGTGATAAAACCGAATCCCACGCGGAAGAAGTCGCGGGCAACAGCTAGTATAAAATAATTCAAATTTGTTAGAAAATCTCGCTTTAAACTTCTATCGGTGTCGATGAATGATATTGTAGGTAGTGCGTACGACTCAGATACAGAATACAGAACTTCCTTTTTTGTATTGTTCCAGAGCGATATGGAGTTATAACTGTTAAAAATAACCAAATAACTGTTTTCCCATTTTAATAACATTTTATGTGGGATTTCAACATAAAAATAGCATTTCGTACTGAAATAATGAATTAAATTGCTTATAAATTACATTAGCATCATCGTTTACAAGAATTATTGCAGTCGCGTCTCTGCACACCTCAAATATTTTCATATATCATGATATTTGAACAAAAAATAAGATTTTGACACTGATTTGTAGTGCATGCTCGTAAATTGTTCTTTATTGGGAGTTTCATGATTAGGCCAAACTAATTTATTGTTACTACTACCTAACTTATAAATAAAATGTATTTTATTTTTCCGAACGTAATAGATATTGTGCATTACAATTTATAACACCTTATTCTTCATTTGCGTACCAACATTATTGTGGTTGGATACGAAGCGTGTGTGGGGGAGCCGATGATACAACTATTTTGATATTCATATTCATATCTTAGCAATACCGCATTTCCGTAGAAGGTAGAAGATATATTGTTATATTCAAGAGGATGGCGTTTAAGATCTAGCTAGTTCTTTGAAATAGAAATTGCATACTACCCACATACAATTCGAGTACTATGAATTAGCGTTACCACGTAGTCTGCTCAGAGCAGGGCTGCCTGTTTTTCCTATGGCATGAGGCAAACCATAATGCAATTTTGTCCTTTATATCTTCTTTCACATCCAAATTGACTTGGGTGGTTTAATCTGCAGGACAATGCATATGAACTTGAAGACAATACGGGCCTCCATTGTTTTCCACTTATCAATGCTCAAGGCGAGCCGTAAAGCCCGGCCGCCCCGCCCGCCCCGCCCGCCCAACCATCCGCGGTGCGTTTCGCATTTCGCTGCCTCTACTCCACGACTTTACAGCCTTTTAACGGCGAATGTTTTAGTACTACGCTGCCCAAGGACGGACCGACAGACAAACAGATTTATTTTACATTTTACAGGATTAACCGAACCACAGCCGTTAATAACTTAATGGGTCTGAATGAAGAAGTGAATTGAAAATAATAACGACTAATAAATGTCGCGATTTTGTGTTTGATGGCTTCCGCAGATTCAATAGAAAATGTGCTCGTGATAAAAGTTGTGTATAATGTGATTAAACCTAACGTTAATATAAATAATGCGGAGATATCTCTGTTGCGATGACATTTTATAAAACCTTATTTTCCTTATTTATAAGTTCCAAGAGGCAAGTAGATTTTGATATGGGTCTTATTTATATTGTTGGAAATAGTGAGGAAACATTCGTACACCCGCCCGGGGGACACGCTACCACACTTCCGCGCCCGATGTTACCTACCTACTAGCGGTACCAAATATACATTATTTATTATTCGAGCGCTCGTTGGCAACAGTCTATAGACAAGAGCACATTTCGTGTTGTTGTGTATTTTTCATAAACGCGGCGACATTGGGCGGGCGGAACGCCGTTATTTATCGCAACGGCTCTATTTGCGGTCACCTCGTGGTCCACGTGGAGAGCCGCTAGCCATCCGACTGGATACTCTTTACATTTCACATGTTTTACTACATTTTTACGTTGCAATTTCTTAATGATCTACCCTCAAATGTAGCCCCCTTTATTTGCTACCGGCATGTGGCATATATAGTGATGAAAATACGAGGTGTATATATGTAAATAGATAATAGAAAGAAAGAAAATAAAAGACATAATAAGGAAACTCGTTCCAAATTGCGTTGTCCTTGCGAGGTATCATGTAGGTAATTCAACACGTGTAAAATAATAATATCCCGGCCGTAGGTGCGGCCTCCATTACTCAGCAGCGGCACTTCCTCACGACACAGCTTTCTTCACCTGATTTGCAAAAACGTGTGTACACGAGCTTTGTCCCAATTCCCTCCAAGAATCTTAAATCTGACCGTTGACCACTCTACCAGGAAATCCGTCTCCAATTTATAAATACATAATATTGTGTCTACACACAAATGTAGGCGTTGATGAAGTGACTTGTTCGTTCTTTTGTAGCAGAATGATTGGGTTCAATAAGGTAGTAAGGCAGCGATCACCAACCAAAGCAACTGACGTGTGAACACTGTGCGTCTCATACAGCAGTAATATAAAGGTATCAAGGAACTTTCTGATATTATGGCAAAGGCAAAAGCGCAACGCGACGCCCTCGAGAGTAGTGAGCGTGACGCGACGCCCTCGAGAGTAGTGAACGCGACGCGACGTCCTCGAGAGTAGTGAGCGCGACGCGACTCCCTCGAGAGTAGTGAGCGCGACGCGACTCCCTCGAGAGTAGTGAGCGCGACGCGACGCCCTCGAGAGTAGTGAGCGCGACGCGACGCCCTCGAGAGTAGTGAGCGCGACGCGACACCCTCGAGAGTAGTGAGCACAACGTGACGCGATGCGCATTCCGCTTTACAAGTCCGCTTTCGAACGCCTCGTGTCATTATTGCCAAGCTCAATTACATTTTTATTATAAAGTTTTGTGGAGCCTCATTATATTTTATTTTATTTTTTATTAATGCCTCCTGCTTTATGGAGTTACTTTTAACATAAATTACACTTAAAAGATGGATTATTTTATTATTTATGTTTAAGAAAAATATTACGCATATTTGCAAGTGTGCAAGATTTGTAAGGTAGAAACAGTAAACACGAAAATATAAAGAGAAACAGATGTTTTAGAAGAAGAGTGTTAAAAAAGAAAAACACAAATAAATAGCCCAGGTCTTAAATAATTATTAGTAGCCATGAATACATAAGTAAAAGTATATTTCATCGACTTTATGTTAGTTATTTCCATGAAATTTCTACATTCAATTTAAAACAAAGCTGTTAAAAGCTGATTTATGTTAGTCGAGTGAGAACGGATTAAGACACACAGTCCTATACATAATACCGTCGCGTCGCGTGAGACACGCAACCGGCAATCGGCCGCGAATAGCGTCAACGCGACTGACAAACCCAAGGGACTACAATATTTGTCCAATTAGCCGAAACAATCTTGGAAATGAGGATTAATTAAACGTTTGATTGTCGTCTTCCTGCAATTCCGAAGGGGCGTTCTTGGTAAATGACTCTGTTCGAAGGAATGAGCGTGACGCGAAGCCCTCGAGAGTAGTGAGCACGACGCGACACCCTTGAGAGTAGTGAGCGCGACGCGACGCCCTCGAGAGTAGTGAGCGCGACGCGCCACCCTCGAGAGTAGTGAGCGCGACGCGACGCCCTCGAGAGTAGTGAGCGCGACGCGACGCCTTCGAGAGTAGTGAGCGTGATGCGACGCCCTCGAGAGTAGTGAGCGCGACGCGACGCCCTCGAGAGTAGTGAGCGCGACGCGACGCCCTCGAGAGTAGTGAGCGCGACGCGACGCCCTCGCTAGGTGAGGACTGCACTCGTGCTCACTACGCACGCATATATACTGTTAGTAAAGTCTACCTGCGACAAAATGTTTGTGGAACCATGTTTGTGGGTGGCGTAGCGTGTAGCGTGTAAGAAGGAACTGACCGCGCCGCGCCGCGCTCGCAACTCGTACTTCCGACCGACGACGTCGCGTCGTCTCGCGGTCACATTCCTTCCGAAACATTTACCCACTGAACAAGCTATTATTAAACAATTCTATTTCCGTACAACCTTTCGATCTGTTTAATATTAATTTGTTTGCGTTCAAAATAAACTGACAGACTTTTATAAATGACATTGTTTATAGATACCCGAGGTTGCAGTCGGTATTTGACTGCCCACTCGCTCACCCGTCGCGTAAATATAGAGAGGATGATAATTACTTTACCGATAGGTCATGACAATTACCAATTGAACATAATGTGGAGAGAATTAATTGTAGTTTCCCAAAAATACGAGTACTAGCAGTGTAGTTTCCTATCTCTAAGGAATAATTTATTTATTATATTGATTAATTTCTATCAAAATGTTATTTCATACAAATCATACTTAATGGTTTTTGCCATCATTCCGTATTCCTATTTTATAACATTTGAGTTTGCATATTGTTAAGAAATATTCAGATAATCCATCATTTATTTTATTCAGTAATATACATCGCTCATATTAAGGCAGATGATTTGCAAGAGTTCTACATAACATAATATTTCAGTGACTACACTCCCGACTAAAATGTTCATCTGATGGCTACGTGCAGAAGTACTGAATGATTGAAGTACTTACGAGTACTCGATCGTACTATCAGCCAACAATTAAATTGTTCTTTAGTGCCTATTCAAACATTATAACTCAAGTGAAGACAAATATTTCATAGAATTATTAAAACTGTGGCCATCTAAATCGGAACTAATATCATAAATAAGAAAGTGTGTGGAGTCGATGTTTCTAAGTTCGACGCAGGAATAAAACAACGAATCGACAATATTTTTTTTGCATATAAACATTTTAAAGGCGGGAGTTGGTATAAACTGCTGAAGGCGGCGCCGCGCGGAAAGTAACAAGCTATTTTTATATTGATACATACATCGCGATTTGTTCGAGTCGAGTGTGATCTCTACACATCACGGAGTCACGGTCGCGATGACACTATAAAAATATTGTTTCATAATTAAGTGCGTGCTCGTCTAAACGACGCTTATAATCAATGTTTGAACAAGTTAGTACTCGTAGTTACAATGATACATTATAGTTTCATGTCAAATAAAAGTTTACTGCAGCTCCATTTAATGATCAGCGATAAAGTTTGTTTACGACAGTGGTCACTTTTGATAGGACTATTTGATTCTCATCTTTATAATTCTAATTATATTTTAGTTTCTTTGAACAATACATATGTATTGTAAGATTATTATATCGAAATAACGATATAATTAGAGAGAGATTCCTAAATACTTTATTCTAGTTCTACGTTCATTATTGCTACTGGATTAAGCTACACTTAATATTCTATTTATTAAAACGAAGGCTTTGTTTTCATCTTAAGATTGTAGCATTAGGTACGCAAGGTGATGATAAGGTTCTAGTGAACAGTTCCAAGGAAAATGTTACGGCGAAAACACGCGCTGAATTGAAATGAATTAGCATAACAATAACAATTTCTCGAAGTAGCTACATATTGTAAGCCGTGTACAACAACAAATAAATAAAATTGGAGTGTCTGTTTTTAATATTAAAATAACCGCTTTTTACTAAGCGCATATGGATGTATACATGGTATATATACCAACACATTTTTCTGTCTGTATGTTTTCTCTGAAATGGCTGGACCGATTTTGACGGGACTTTCACTGGCAGATAGCTGATGTAACAAGGAGTAACTTAGGTTACTTTTTCGAGGGGTAAATTAGGGGTGCGTGATAAAACCGAATTCCACGCAGACGTAGTCGCGGGCAACAGCTAGCCGTACATAATTTCACAGTTTGGTTGCTTTAACGCATTGTTGTGACAAAACTATCAAAAACAATTTGCATTTACATTATTATCACATTCCAGACTTGTTTCCCGGATCAGCTCGGTCAGTTCACTCGCCGCCGCGCCGCGCCGCGCCGCGCCGCGCTGGTTGTCAGCGTGGAATGTGTGATGCATTGCGTCGCGTTGCATCAGGTGGGCCGGGGGTCAACGGTCAGCGTCAATGAACTTGCATCATTAACTTTAATCCTACGCATTAAGTTAACCACGTAAATGTCAGAGTATATAGAGTTGCATCTAATACATCGGCAACGGTCAGATTGAAATGAAATGAAATGAAATGAAATTTATTTCGACAACAAACATTATTAAATTAAAAAATGCAATAAAAATACAATAAAAAATATAAAAAAATATAATTCTAGTATGTAGTAACGCATCAAACGATGCAGTAACATGACGAAAGAATTAGGGGAATTATTTACGTTGATACACAATTTTTAGACAAAGCATACGACGCAACAATGTGATTCCGTTATCGCTGCTTCGCTGCTATGCAGGTGTCCTGCGACATAGTGCTGCTGCAGTTGGCGGCTAGCCGAGCCTCGTCCCTCTCCCGTCTCCCCTGTCCCCTGTCCCCTGTCCCCTGTCCCCTGTCCCCGCTTCGAGCCTCTTCCGGCGCGGCGGGTAAATGCGAAACTATGAACACCATAAACGTACATTCAGGACATGATTACTGTCGCGTAGAAAAGTGATATGACATCAATATATTTATCTATGTAGTTGGTGTATTGTGTATCGATGTATATTCCACACCACGCCACGTGTCCTTAATTGAACCGTAGTAATAATTTTCCTAGCTTTTCTTCCTTGGGAGACTTATGCATCAATTAGTATCGTATTTATAATAAACCCCTCAAAAAAGTAGCCTAGTTACTCCTTGTTACATCAGCTATCTGCCAGTGAAAGTCCCGTCAAAATCGGTCCAGCCATTTTACAGATTAGCCGGAACAAACAAACAGACAGACAAAAATTGAAAAAAAAAATGTTGTTTTGGTATATGTACCGTGTATACATCCATATGCACTTAGTAAAAAGTGGTTATTTTAATATTACAAACAGACACTCCAATTTTATTGATTTGTATAGATTTAGAATAATAGCAATGGGGGCGTTATATGTTCGCAATATCAAAGCTTGTTAACAAGCGGCAAAAGGCTAGCTGCAAGCGTCCTAAACAATCGAACGGCGACAACGTTACAGTTGCGGGAATATGTTGGGTGGTGGCTACTCAAAAGGGTTTCGTGCATGATAGTGATGAAAACTTTTCACAAAATAATGTAAAGTCCCAACATAAAACTGAACTGCTTTCTGTCTACGACTGCACTTTGCAGGATTTGTGCCACAGCGAGGTAATAGTAGCAGTAGTGCGCACACTGCGTCTGGCAGTGCGGATACACCTAGGGCTGTCAACATTTTTTCGGTTGAATATAGTATTAATGAGAATAAGCTAAAAAAATAAAAAGCGTACTAACGCTTCAAAAATATATAGTATTTTCTGGGAAGATGAAAAAAAGGCAATGGTGTAAGTTTGTTATCTATTTATTATTGTAAAAACTATATTTTTTTGCACTTCGTGCATTATTTAACAATTTTCTGTCTTGAAATCTGTGAAAATCTTCGCTCGAAATATAGTAGGTATATTTGCGTACTATATATTAGTTCAACAGTATATAGTACGTAGAGCCGAAATATTGTAAAATACTATATAATATAGTAAGGTTGGCAACCCTAGATACACCGCCCAGTGTCCATTGTAAGGGGGCGGGCACGGCGCGGCGCGGTGGGCCTCCTGCACGAAGTTCATCTGCCTCCAGTACATAGCGGTGCAAAGCGCACGTAATGCGGATAATGTCAAACACTTCGAGGCAGGAAGCCAGTGGGTCGTGAGGGTAGGCTGGAACGTCTCCTAACATAATTTAACTTGTCTCTAAATTAACTTAAAATTTTAATTAAAATACTTACGGAAATTTTCTTGCACACTTAAGGAAAGGTAGTAAAGACTACTGTCTTGTTTTGTTTACTTTATGTGACAACTCTCTAAATTATATTTTCAGTAATAAATTGTCTTCATAAACGCATACATACATACATAAATTTAAATAACTGCACAAAATTGTTACACAGTTGTGTGAATCAGGAAAATTATAATATAAACCAAAGTAATAATGTCACATTACCAAACAAAATATTTATATTAAACATAATTTCATCGTAATTGAAACATAATAATGCGTGTCTAAAATACGTTTAAAAATTTTGATTGTATCGCAAAGTTCACTCCATTTTGTTTGGCTTTGAATAAAATGAAAAAACAATGTACCCTCCAATATAGCACTCGTGGTTTATATTTCTGTTTTAGATTAATAAGTGACCTAACCGTATGCCCTAAAGTAAAAAAAGGTATAATATATGATAATATAATTCAGTGTTGGTGAATATTTAATTTGTTTGTAAATGCAATCGCTATACGTACAGCTACTCCAATGTTTACGGACATGCATTCTGCAAATAATATTTGAATTATTATCTTATTGCTGCATAATAAGATTGCGTTTTGAATCTCTCTATCAGTCGAGTGATTGGAAGCGTGGCGTGGCGTGGTTGCAAGGAGCGTGCGCTTGTTTATGTCGGCCCTTAGTGATTTATGGTTTGAGGTTGTTAACGTATGTATTTCATCTGTGGGAGTAGGTCAAAGCTACGTTTGTGTTCTCGTTGAACCGAATAAACACCATAAAATATCAATTTATGATTATCGACGTGTGTTGCAAGTGTATCAGAGTCAGCCTTGGTACAAATCGCCCCGCCCCGCCCCGCCCCGGTCCCAGTCAGTTTGTTGTGAAACAAGCCACGTGGGCCATCAGGCCAGGCATCAGGCGTCGTGCTCACTGCGAACAGGAAACATAATTATTGTGTGGCCTCAACTTTGAATATTTATTTATTTATTTATAGATCACCAACATAGTGTACACTGAATACATTTAAGGAATGACACATAAAAAAGGAAACAATACAAGTGCCACTACAATTATAGGCGAAGACTACATGCGTTTAAGACAAGAGCGAGTAAGAAAATATAAATAAGATTATACATTTGCAAAATAAGTAAATGAGGTAGGTGAACTAATACAGTATAAAAACGAAAATTGACACATAATTTAAGACAATACAATTGAAACGAAATATAACAATAAACATTGATTAAAAATTCAATTAACAATAAGTACTATTGCATAAGTAGGTTATTTATTTGTGAACAGTAGTTGTGGTCAAACTATTTTTAAACTTGCGAACACCTCCGGAGAATATGTCCACTCACTCATTTTTAGCCACACGATTGTAAAGACGAACAAGCCTATTCAACGGCGCATTAAGGCCTAGGTTTGTTTTGAATGGATCTGCCTGAAAAACATTAAACCTTGAGGCCCTGGGCAATTTAGGCGGAACGGAAAAGTTAAGGACAGCTAAAAGGTCAGGAGCGTCCAGGAAACCGTTTGCAAGCTTAAAAAGAAAAATCATATCCAGCATGTCCCTTCGTTCGGATAGTTTGGTCATTTCAAAATATTTTAAACGTTCCTCGTAACTAAGCAGGGTTTTACCTCTATAACATGAATACGTAAGGTGCCACAAAAATCTTTTTTGCACGCTTTCAATTCTGGTTTTATAAATCTCATAGAATGGATTCCATGCGACGCAACAATATTCAAGGCCACTTCTGACAAGGGAGTTGAACAGGAGTATTTTAGTGCTAGGAGTCTTGAAATCCTTACAGTTTCGCAATACAAATCCAAGACATTTAAAGGCCTTTGCTACAATAGTTTCAATGTGAAGATGAAGACGCAATTTGCTATCGAGTGTTATACCTAGGTCTCTGGCACAGTGTAACCGGCGCAAAGTTTCATTATTTAAGGTATAATTTGTCATCAAGTTATTTTTGCTCCTTGAAAATCTTATATAGAAGCATTTCTTTATGTTCAACTCCATGCTATTATGGATACACCAGTTGTTCAAACGGAACAAATCCTCCTGAAGCAAGATTGCGTCATTGGAGTTGTTAACAACTCTAAGTAACTTTAGGTCATCAGCATATAAATAGAAATCAGAATTAACAAAGCAGTTACTTATGTCATTGATGAAGATGTTAAAAAATAGGGGGCCCAAGTGTGAACCTTGAGGTACACCAGATTTTCCAACAAATGGCTCGGATGAGAAACCGTTGACAACTACTCTGTATTTTCTACCAATTAGATACGATCCACACCAAGACAACAAGGGTCCAGTTAAACCTAATGCAGAAAGCTTGCTTAGTAGGACATGGTGGTTGACTCGATCAAATGCCTTGCTGAAGTCGGTGTAGATCGCATCGACTGAAGAACGTTTGTCTAGAGATAAGGAAACGTTATTGACAAAAGTGACAAGATTAGTAGCCGTTGACCTGAACTTTATAAAGCCGTGCTGTTGGGGAGTAACTAAGCTCTTAACATGCCATGACAAAATTGGGTGCAGCAACTGCTCAAAGATCTTAGCAAAAACTGGTATTATGGAAATAGGTCTGTAATTTTTTATCTGATCATTATCGCCGTCTTTGAAAACCGGAATCACTAAGGCTTCTTTCCACAAGGAAGGAAAGTTGCCCGTCGCTAAAGACTTATTAATACTTAAGACTTTTAATATCGGCAAGAGTGGGTTCTGAGAATGGATAGCAAATTGCAATAAGGCAAACTATTATTGTTCCTTAATAAAGACTGTGTATATTGTAGTGGGTATTGGTGGTAGGTAATCAACTTGAAGATAATCCAAATTGTAAAAGCGTTCGAATATTAACTCGTTTGGTTGATTTGCAAATAAACTATTATACGTATAACGTTTTTATTTGATATACGAACGATTTGATGATAAGCGGCAACCCCTGTTCATGAGAAGACCATAATTATTTAGAGAGCTCTCTATTGAAGTATGAGAAGACTTGAAGGAACGTCTCAACCATTTGCTGGAGTCAAAAGTGTACCTAGTGTCAATCAATCAATCAATCAATCAATCAAATATTTATTTGCATAAAATAAGTCAAAATAATTGTCACTGAGACCTTCAGTGAGTTCGGGCGCATTCACACCGCAGGTCATCGAGGATTTATCGGTTCACTTGTCTGGCGGAGCTATGCGATCACGCAGAAAGTGATCTATGTAAACGTTAATTCGGAGGCTGCAGGGGACCTGAGGGTTAGTGATTACATTTACCTATGTCTTTAGGAAAATATCTTGGCAGTTCAACTCTCCGAAGATGTTTCATCTGAGTAGCTTCTCGTTTCTTAGGTTTACACTTTCAGGAAAATTGTATACGCAGTATACGTATAGGAACTTCTTCACCACATGCCAGTACTTAAACAGTTCCGTTTGAAACATGAGATGATCCATATTCGTGTCTCAAGTTGTCTGTGATGCGACAAGAACCTCCTTATACTTAAGTAGATAAGGGATAATATGCAAACCGTATTGTTATATTTCTCTTGTCACTATATGTATTTTAATTTAAGGACGACATATTAATATGTTTCAGCAAATGCACAAATGAAACAGCGACACGAATTCTTTACTCTGAATTGTTCAAACCACCTCCACTCTTCGTAGTATACGCGAGTGGGTACATGGCCATCCACAGTAAGTATTATGGCCTCGTAAAAGTTTAACGGCGGTATGAAAACCAGCGCTCGTTACATCACCGAAGAGGATACCGATGCCAGATAGACCTTTGTAGAAACATCCAAATGTGCCCATATTATATCGCAAAGCGGTTCATTCAGACTTGATGCACTCTGAGAAACTCCATTCTCAGCCAAATTCGTTCTGCATTCACCGAGAATTTTTATCATATTTTAAAAAATATGTATCATGTTTCGACCGGAGTTAGTATCCGTATCTATGTAGTATAGACACCCGCCCGACACGTGTGTCGGTGTAGTTACGTGACTGAACAACGCAGCGCAGCGTCGCGTCGCGTCGCGTTGTGCACTGCAAGCGTGCAGCTATTGTGCAAGCTGCACGCTTGCAGTGTAACTGGTGCGGTACATTGAGAACTCCTACGTTTCCCTCGACAGTTCTATGAAGATGTAATGTTTTTAATATCATATATGGGTATATCCGTTCCATCCGCCGACGCAGTCAATAACCGTTACGCGAATCGTCTCATTGCACCACTAAAATATTTCTCTGTCACTATTTAGCTTTATTCATACACTGTTACTCGTATTGTAATGTAGTAACAGTGAGCTAGCCGCAATGCCGCAAAGCAAGCCCACGCTGTGAATGGGTTCTGTCGACTTTAACACACTTGTTATTAGCAACATTTAATGTAAGTTACATTAAACGGTATCACATATATCGCAGTGATTAAGTCGAATAAATGGAAGTATAGTCGTATTGGCTATGGGCGGCGGTTACCACTTAACATCAGGTGGGCCGTCAGCTCGTACTGTCACTAATATGACATAAAAAACATACATTAACAAAAAATACTAGATATTGGAGAAACAAGTTTTGTAATTTATATTTGTATCTGCATCTACAACATCAATACATTTGGAAATTTGCTTTGCAATTTGTGACAGATATTTTGTATAATCAGCGTTTCCACGCGGAGGGCGCGACTGTGCCCTCGGGTCAAAACACCGCGCTCGACATCTGCTGAATACAAATAAAAGTGACTGCATAATATTACAATATAAATAACATTTCCATTACCATTCGGCAAATGAGCGGAATAGTGCGGCGGGCGGCGCGGCGCGGCGCTTCCTCGCTCCAAGACGCTCACGCAGAGTATGAAACTGCGATCATGTTCAAGCGTAGAGATCACTGTTAGTTAGCGGTTTACGCAGCCACACCACATGTAGTAGGACTTCGTGTGTGACAAGCGCTAATCTCTACATCCACATGACGAGTTCAATGGACGGAAGATTCATGATTCTGTTTCGTAACGGTTCTCTAGTGTACAAAATTCGCCTCTATGAGACTAGCGAATCCGTTAGCTCCGCGCGCGTGTCATTAGGGACATCAGCGCCGGAGACGTTGGGGACACTGAATTTGTGTATTTACCTACGTATTAGTGGTGATGGCATCACCGAGTGCGGCCTCCTTATTGAGCGCGGCGCGGCGGAATCCTTGTGGGCTTTTGAACTATAAAGTAAACAGGACTCGTTCAGATTTTGTTTTCTTCCGTTACATTTAGTGTTTATTACTTGGTCTCAAGATTTGCTTGAGAAATGATCAGTCAAATTAACAATGCCATGTATTTGTCTGATCTCGCATCTCAGTTGGTTAGTAACTCTGCCTTCTGAGCTGTAGCTAGTGGGTACGATTCCCACCAGGACAAACATTTATGTGATGAGCATTGCTGTTTAGTTCTGTGTCTGGGTGTTAATACTATATGTATTTATATGTATGTATTTACAAAAAAAGTAACATAATTTGGGGCTAATGGCGCTGTTTGAAATGTCCACCAATATTTATTTATTTATTATTATTTGTTCGAAGGGAATAAGGGGAATGTAACTATAATAAAACGGTGTCTCTTTGCACATACAGGAATGCGACTCAGGCACGCAGAGAGCTGCGTGTGGGAAACTACATTAACCATGGTGTGACAGTTTTCGAACGCCTATTATTCTAGTGTCACCTAAACAGTTATTTTACTATCGGTTGTTATTTTGTGCAATAGTACGATTACTCTCGCTTTTGACCCGCTTATGAGTCAGTCGTCCGTCAGCAGCCGGCCGGCGTGGTGTGTGGTGTGCGTCCCACGCTCCGCGCTGTTTGTCAGACATCACCCAGACGTGGTAGCGACATCGCTGTCACAGAATAACTAACACCTACGCAAATACCTACTCGACAACATCTCATGAATCACACCTGTGCTCTACGCTACTGGGAATACGTGCAGTCTTTTTTTGACAATTCACACAGTTTCACGTAGCCCAGCCACAGCTAAGCACAGCTTGTATTATAGGAACCAGGCAATTGATATAGTTACCTAATAAACAAAAACTTATTCTTTGAAAATGCAGTTTATAAGATATAGTAAAACTACCAGACTGAGAATAAAATATAAATATTTTCATTATATAAATTACTGCGCAGAATCAAATGCAGCTATGTCAGCCTTTTTCTATTTCATATTTGTCAGATTTGTCTATTATAATGTTCATTCGATATAAGTATTTTGCTGCGAAAATTGTATAATGGGTATTGAGAAGAAACATATACATTTCTTGACGCTTGAGATACTGAGATAAAAGGGGCTGGTTTTCTTAGCTATGTTTGCTTAGCTTTGGATTGACATTAGGTCGGCTGTGGGCCGGTAATGGAGGTTCGTTGTAGAGTGTCCGTGGCACTGCTACTCATCTGTGGCGGGATCCAATTGCCGCCAATTACAGCACAAAGGGCTCACTCGGTTCTGGGAGAAAGGGCGCGAGCGAGCGCTTTCCAACCGAGAGCTTTCACAAAGTTCGAGCGTGCACTGACAGCCAGGGTCGGACATACATACACTCAGCTGGGAACTCAGTATCCTCACCAGAAATGTACACTCACCATCTTTATTTCGAATCTGTACAAATCTTTGTTTTCTACCCGCCGAGTAAGAGTAGATAATGAAAGAAATATGAAAGCGACGAGTCTCGATACTGTATCAATAAAACTGTTGTGAAGAAATGAATGAAGTAATTTAAATATTGTTTACAAAAACAATTCAAATATTTACTTTTTATTTTATCTTCTAGCTTTTATGTTAACTAAAACTGTATGTTTTATACGAGAACAATATATTCTATCCGTTCTTCGCGCTTTCAAAGTCAATAAAATAATAACTGAAGTTTTACATGTTTTACTTTCTACTTGGATCTTTGTATTGTATTACGATACAGTATTTGTGTGTATCTTGGACTGGCTTCATGGCTTAGTTGGTCCCTTGACCATGCCTTCTGCGCTGTAGGTCCTGGGTTGGATTCCCACCCAGGACAAACATTTATGTGACATTTGTAACATTAATGTTTGTTCTGTGTCTGGGTGTTAATATGTATTATATGTATGTATTTACAAAAGAAAATTATATAAGTGTTATAACAGTTGTCTGGTTCTCATGATACAAGCTATGCTTAGCTTACTTTGGGGCTAGATGGCGCTGTGTGCAATCAATACGATGGGATGTTAACATACCACCCATCGCATCGGTCCAACAATGTCGTTATGTTGTTATCGACATCTCGCGAGAGCTTTCCCCGCCTGCAGCGAGATCACGGCCTTTGTAAATCTCATTTGCTCTAACTTTCGTTTAACCAAATAAAAAATAACACTATATTTTTCTATATTTATGTACAGTTCTCACATCAATAAAGCGCAGGGCAGGGAAGTCAAGTCGTATTACCTGAACGCAATATCCCATTTGTCGTCAAAGTCAAAAAGTTAATATATTTTTCATGTGGATTCTCAGATACAATGACAATAATTATGTATTCAGTTAGCCAGTTTGTGAAATAATCAGAAAGTTCACACGTAGTAGTAGTTAAGCGCTACTCAGTTCAGACTTCATCCTCCACTTCATACTTCGTTATTTTCTCTTTCTTTATATTTTCGTGCTCTAGTCTTCTAGATCGTGGAGAATGTAATTCTAGAACAGACTTATCAAAGAGAGGTCCCGTTATTAACATAACCAAATATCATGTTTTGGCTTAGTATTTATATTTGACAGTCAACGTGTGACTAAAATATTTGTAATTTGTTAAGAATGCATTATTACGACTGTTTATTGAAATTGTTGTAGCTTTGCCAGAGAAATCTTGAATTCCGCCTGATAAAATCGAAAGCAGTAAAACAGTCAAAGCATGTTGTCGATAGCATCGTGCATCGTAGATGTGAATAGTCCTACGCTGCGCTGCTGCCGTGCCGTGCTGTGCCGTGCTGTACCGTGCCGTGCCGTGCGGTGCCGTGCGGTGCCGTGCGGTGCCGTGCGGTACAGTACACGACACAGTAAGGAAGTATACTGGTCTCCGCGTCGCGTCGGTCGCTTCCCCGGCTGCACAGCTGCTCGATTCAACGCGCGATTGTGTTCACCCGGATTTATTGCGCGCCTACATAATAATGTACGTATAAACTTTCCATTTGATAGTTTAATGGAGTGGCGGTAATACAGATTGCTTGTTGTAATTGTGTCCGTGCCCGTAAGCGGAGTAGCACCCTCACTCTAATATATTTAGTTTCTTACGCAATTAGAAAGCTTGGTTACTACGAGTATCTATAAAACAAATGGATTTATTACAAGAAACATTTGTATATCATATCTGAGTATATGTTTCCGAAAATTAACGTTGGACCAGTGCCTCTTGCCTAGTTAGTACCTAGTTGTAGCTCTCTTAATACAAAAAGCTTGTTAAATTTGTAATGCTTGTTATGTACTGAAACGTTTATTATTGTGTTTATTGTAATGGGCGCTTGAAACTCGATAATTGTTTTACGCTGAGAGAGGCCGAGGTCGCGCTGTATCGAGCATAACATTTTATTGTCTTTACATTTACATGGATGTGCTAATTGAGAAACACTCATTCAATTTAACAATTGGTCGGTACTTTAAATGTGTTAAGTGTTACTAATAATGTCGTGTATTTTGAAAATAATATAATTTGTATCATAAGCGGTAATGTGATAAAAATGCGAATGAAAAGTAATTCGACATAAATCATAAAATCATAAAAACGAATGTGGCAATTACAGCTTCCGACTACAATGGAATTCTTCTCCGCGGTACAAATTCATTTTGGACAATGGCAGAATAAAATGATAGTACCTTAGATACTTTCGTTGTAATAGGAAGTGCTTGAAATCGATAACATAAAAGATGATATTATAGGCTTGTGATATTTTCGAAAAAAGGTTGAAACGACGTCTTTCGGTTTTTCTTTGCTAATTGTGCATATAAATCAATGGGGTATGTTCTCTATCCGCCACTCTCTTGCTTATTCAGATACTAGCTGTTGCCCGCGACTTCGTGCGCGTGGAATTTGGTTTTATCACGCACCCCTATTTAGGTATATAATATATATGTAGTTGTACTCATGCAATATCATCAAATATAAATTTTCCCTGACTCTGAAACATCTTTTTCTTCTTTTTGTGTAATTGAAGTCACGGAACGAGCTGACGGCCCACCTGATGTTAAGTGGTAATCGCCGCCCGTAGACAACAGCAATACGACTCAAGTCCTCTCCATAGTATGAGATGACTCAAGTCGCATTGCGTTCCATCACCTCTAGACGGGGATGTTACGTCTCATGCGCCTGCAATTTCACCGGCACCCACTCCCTTCCACTGAAACACAGCAACACGAGTGTATCACTGCTTGGCGGCAGATTACTAGGTGTGGTGGACGTACTTCTCCGGGCGAACTTAGCACAAGTTCTACTGCTACTTTGGGTTGCTCCTTTTGCACTACCCAGGAGACACGTGTATGGATTCAAAGGGTAATCGCATACGGACGCGAGCAATTTGGCTCCCCCGATGTCCCCCGTCCCACATCGCAAGCATACAAGTATTTAAGTATTATATTACGCATTATATTTAATTGTTGTCATTATTTTGTGGCGATTCAAACCTTAACTGTTACCTATATAGATTTCTAACCATCGAATATCGAATAGTATTTAATTAACAAATATGAAAGCTTACGTTTCTGAATTAGAACAGATCACATTTACTTTGAAGTATGATTAAATAATACGTATAATATATTTTACACTGACAACATATTTATAAATCATTTGGATTACGACTGTAATAACAATATCGCCCGCATTACATAACAAAGAATTGTAGGATTAGATATTTCATCTTAAGCCAACATCAGCATAACAAGCGAGCTTCTCCACTCTGCAAACAAATAATCCGCTATCCATCCGTTATATTTATATCAACAATAGGAAAATATTACAAAACGAGAGAAATATGTCTTTAGAAACGGGAAAATACAGACAAGTAGAAATATGTGGCAAATTGGCTACGTTGTAGTTAAGTGAAATGTTTCAATAAACTGTATATAGAGACTATACTGAGACTGTGCATGTCGGCAGATCGAGCGAAACAGTATAACGTTTATGTGTCGTGCAAACAAAATCTCGGAATTGTAAGATAACAAAATAATCATTTACCTAAAATTTCACAACGTTATGATGTCACTTGGCTTTGGTGGCGGTCAAGAGTAACGTTCGTATACATAGCAGAAATTGTATTAAAAGTAAAAGTCTTACATCGGGCCGGGAATAGAAGCTCTGAAGTTTCCGATATGGCTTACCGTTTAAATTCAAACTTTTGCATTATTGCCTGTCTCAGAGGGCAGTTCACCCCAGCAGCCGCGACTAGTCTCGGCCTGTGTGTGCAAATAATTAATAATTTAGGGGTGTCGCACAAACGCGACACTTAATAAACATAGTGTAATCATTTTAAATCTGAAGTCAGGGGAGGATTTTAGGGTACACACCCTTTGTCATTTCGTCCCACTGTATGTGCACTGTTTGCGATTTGGTTGTGCTAAGCTCAATGACCTCTTAAAGGGCGTGTTCCGTACTGCTCCTGATGTTAAATAATGCTTGTTCTCGTCAAATGTTTAATGGCTGGATCTGTTACCACAGAGCTTGCTGTGAGTACCCACTACCCATGCGACATGCGCCATGCACCAGAGACTTCAACTTTGTAACTGTACTTGTGAATAAAATATATCTATACAAATAAATAAAATTGGAGTGTCTGTTTACAATATTAAAAAAATCACTTATTCCTAAGTGCATATGGATGTATACACGGTACATATACCAAAACAATTTTTTTTTTAAATTTTTATGTGTCTGTCTGTCTGTTTGTTCCGGCTAATCTCTGAAATGGCTGGACCGATTTTGACGGGACTTTCACTCGCAGATAGCTAATGTAACAAAGAATAACATAGGCTACTTTTCCGAGGGGTAAAATAGGGGTGCGTGATATAAGCGAATTCCACGCGGACGAAGTCGCGGGCAACAGCTAGTAACTAATATGTCCAGTGCTCAGTGAAAGTGATCAACGCGTGCCTTTTCCCTTGCAAATGAATATAATAATAATAATAATAATAATTTGTTTATTTCAGGCTACTTAGTATTAAATACATTGGCCCATATAAATATATACCTTAGTGACTAACATACATATAATAACTTAAGACTACAACAATATTCAAGCGACGCGACGCAACGCGACGCCGACCGACGCGACGCGGCGTGGCGCAGTGCACGCGGCGTCAGCGTCAGCGAGATAAGCCCAATGTTCGCGCCCCACGCCCGCCGGCGTCACGGTGTCAACGATAATAAGTGGCACACTTTATGTTTTACACCCTCCTAGTTCATTTGAGCTTTAACTGTATAACTTGTGTATGGATGACGGGACAGAGTGAACGCCGGCGGGCTATGGCTGTTAGCTGCGGCACGGAATCTGTGCATTATCTGCCATTTGAGCGAGTCACTGCACTATTATTTTTTTGTGATACAGTTACGGAACGAGCCGACGGCCCACCTGGTGGTAAGCATAACTACCGATGCGACTTGGGTCCTCCCCTGCTAGGTACAACAACACTCATGTCGCATCGTATGCGCCCGTAACTATGAGATGTGTAGGTGGAATGTCATGTGCCTGTAATTTCACCAGCAACCACACTTTTCAAACCGGATCACAGTAACGCGAACGCGTTACTGCTTGGCGGCAGAAATAGGTGGCAGTACTTCCCCGGACGAACTTGGCGAGTTCTACTGCTCTTGAAAACACGTGCTCATTAGGTGTCTTTCGGGTGGAAAGTCGGGAATCGATGGCAGTAGTCTTCACGCACCAGCTACTATCAACTGGAGTGGTAACTGATACCATCAAACTAACTAACTGAATTTTATGTTAAAAATTGTAAATATACCTACAACGTTATAAAATTAACAATTTTAATTAAAAGTCGATAAAATGTTCAGCTACGGCTGTTAGTTATTAGCCTCGTATTTTCCCTCGAGTCGTCCATTCCGATTAATATTATAATTTAACGGTTAATAACGTGATCATAAATCACGCGTGATCTGTGTTGGAGTGGCGCAGTTCTGCAACCATTACCGAAAGCCTATGAGACGTATTGTTTTATAAATAAAAGTTTTTAGAAGTTAGCAAAATGTACATAGTTTGTTTATAATAGAAGTGCCTCCTGCCTCCTGTCTTTCACAGGTGAATATCAGCTAGTTTTCTGGAGTATTTTTCAAGCGGATTTATGTCAGTGGCATTCGCCTGTTAACAAAAAACATATTCTCTGTGTTTATGTTTAAAGGTAATGTTCGACGGAAGTTCTAGAACAAAGTCCAAAACTTTATTTCCATAGAATATAAAAGAAATGGAAAGGTAAATAACATTCAAAACATAAGGTCACACGTACTTATCGCTAAGTTTGACGCCTGTTCAAACCCTATCCGACCCTTCATGTGGAAGAAATATACATATAAAATCGTTAAACATAAAACATTAGCTAAATGCAGTCCCAAGACACATTTTCAAGACATACAGATATTATGGCGAAATAATATTATGGATTATGGAACATTTTGTCTCACGAAGGTTTACACTCGAAGTGCTTTCTCTTCAAACACTTACTATATACTTGTTTCGGAACGCACAGTCTAAGTTCCCGCGCGGTGTACGCACATTAGGTAATCACTTTCTATTAATTGTCAGTGCAGCGTTGATTGGTTCTCTGCATTAAGATAAGCTCTAAACATGACTCCGCTCCGCGCACTGAGAAGCATTTATTGGATCTCAAATATAACCACAGCATCCAGCACAATGCTGAGCGAAACCCATGTTTGCCTTCAGCTCTTCTACGCACAAAATTTTAAATCGCGCAGCATTAGCCACGTGTATATTTGTATATGTATCAGTTATATAGTTTAATTCATTGTGTGTAGTTCGTAAGGCAAATAAAAATAAAAAAGTTTTTCTTTCTTTCTTTCTAATACTAAAGTCTGGCCGTGACTTCGCTGGGATTATTTCAACCTCCCGTCATGGTACGTGATAAAATATTATTATCAAATCAAATGGATGAATATTTTTATGTGGAGGAATAATTAAGCATGATTGTGAAACATATTCTACGACCCATGTATATAACACACGGATATATCATAAAATAAATGACACATTAGTCGAAGACGAAGTCGGCCACAAAAGCGACGAATAGCAAGCACATCTTCGTACAGAATTCTTCCTTAGTAGAACAAAAGATTTCAAACCATTGTGACGTTATTTCAATTGCTTATATTTAAGTATTTTTTGCGATATATTTAACCCATAAATGTATAAATCTATCTTACATGTATTTGTATTCGTATTACCCAAAACATATTCCTCGTTCAACCCTACTAAACTAACTACTAAAGGGGTTATTATACATCTTCTAAAACTACCTTTATTTATGCAAACAAAATTGCTGATATCAGTCTAGTAGCTTTCCTTGATGCTCGAACATACAAACAAACAGACAATCAACAGGTCAGTACTAGTATAGACAGAAGACATAAGATAAAATTACGAATTGCGCCGGTAATTCTCGAGCTGGTTCTTGTTCTGAACACGACGCAATAGCAGTTCCCTTGGAAATTACATTGCCCATTTCGGCTTGAACGACGCTATTTGGGAGGCAATTTACATAAAGGGCAGCGGATCACACGTGTTGGCTCCAAGGGTCAGTTTAAAGGAATGGCTCTCTACGATATCCTGAGGCTATCATTTGTGATATTATTCTTAAATATCATTATTTAACTGTAAGTAGTTTTATATTTACCTACTAGCTGTTGCCCGCGACTTCGTCCGCGTGGAATTCAGTTTTATCACGCACCCCTATTTAACCCCTCGGAAAAGTAGCCTAAGTTATTCCTTGTTACATCAGCTATCTGCCAGTAAAAGTCCCGTCAAAATCAGTCCAGCCATTTCAGAGATTAGCCGGAACAAACAGACAGACAGACAAAAATTGTAATAATGTTGTTTTGGTATATGTATCGTTTATACATCCATATGCACTTAGTAAAAAGAGGTTATTTTAGTATTACAAACAGACACTCCAATTTTATTTATTTGTATAGATGTATACAATGACGCGCAATACCAGACGAAATTTCCTAGGATGTTGGGGTAACAGAGTAAGTAGGACGGTGAAAGAAATTAACCAGACTTTATACAAAAATAGGTAACCACTCTGTCTATGCTATTTCGAGTAGGTGTTACTAATGCGAGTGTTAATCGGTATTGGAACATTTGAGTGGTGTAGGATCAACGGTGAGTAAAACAAACATCGCCCGACGTAGCGCCCGCACCGCTGACTAATGTGAGCCATCGCCTCGGTATCACCAGATGGTGAAATAATGTTCCCAACTCAGCCCATCGCTTTCAATAATGTGGCTAATGGTCTAAATATTTCCTGCACTCGAACTAGATTTGTTTTTAACTCAATGTTGATTCATTTTTCTACTGTGAATAACAAACTCAAGAGCCGTGCTACATTTTCAATGATATAGACAGACAAGCTTTAAATAAAGACTGAATGAATACAGACACGCTGTGCTCTAAATGATATATTGCGTTAACTATCCAGCTTTGGCAGTAGGCGTTGTCAATACAACCAATACAGTGAACAAGATCATTATAAAATCACAAAAAAATCACCGAATCACATCAATTTGCACTTAGTAAAAAGCGGTTATTTTAATATTACAAACAGACACTCCAATTTTATTTATTTGTATAGATAGAGAAGGCATGTGGCATCAAACGAGCTGAAGGGAGCAGTGTTTAGTAGAAAGTCAACTGTGTTCACTGGTCGGGAGTGGATGTATCCATCTGGAACACTGTAAGCATGTCGATGACCGCGCTCGCACTTAGCTTATAATCCAGCTAATCAATCCTGTTGTATCCGTAAGTGACGTCACAGCTACTCCAGAACCATGCCGAATACTAATATTAAGACAAGATAGAAAATATTTGATTTCATTTAAAGAGTTGTCATTTAAACAAAGATATTTCTGCGAAGTCTTTAATGATCGTAAAATAAAAATTGTTCTGTAACTTTATCGAGAATTGAGAATCTTAAAATATACTTTTAATGATTCTAAAAAATGGTTCTGTCTTAATAAAGCTCGCTCATCCGATGGGATCACAGTAGGTACCTACATTATTATTATAAAGGCAAACTTATGTTTCAGGGCTTTTGATCATCTCTACTTTCAATTGACCTTTAAAGAAAATTTAGTATTATTTGAAATACATTTAAGCAATTTATTCCTGTGTTAAATCGCTTGACTCAAACAAAATCTAAGCTCTGAATTTCATATACTAATCAGAAGTTCGCTCCGGCAATAATATTTTGAATATCCTTACTAGCACTATAACAAATTAGACAAGGTTCTCAATTAATACTTTACCGACATTGTCAATGCGATTACGCTTCAGAGGGGTATCAGGTATTTATCAAATTCAAGTTTGAGAATAGATACATTATTGGGTACATGTGGCCATATCAGACGCCAACTGAGGGCGGGTATTGAACACATGATCTGCTGGGAGGGGCGGGAGGGGGGGGCGCGAGGTATCGAGACGGGAACCCGATCAATTTAATTTGACGCTGAAAGCCTTTTATCGTATCGCCCGTTTGAATCACTTCAAACGGAGTGCATATAAATGTCTTCGATTCGATCCAATTACAGATTATGCTGGGCTTTGTGGTATTAGCTCGTAGTTTCTGATTAAAACGCTCAAATTATATTGGCCCTGTGTATGGGACCTGTGACTTGTGTATTAGAGATGGTGTTGCCGGGTCATATAAACTTTACCTTCAATCTGAAGATCGCTGGTTCAATACTGTAGCTGGCGTTCATCAAGCTTTTCAAATAGGATGAGCACAAAAATCACGAGGAAAGCAAGACGATACAAGTACGAAGATAATATATCTACAAACCGGTCTGGTCACTCGTGTCACATCAAAGCCCAATCACTGACCTTCGTCAAGAGTAAGAGTTTCTGCTGGCAGTGGTAGTGACATAAGAGGATAGTACGATTAGTCCATGCCACCTGTGACACGATAATACTCGGTGCAGGAGTAGAGTGTATACGTTGTTGCGACCCAGGGTTTACTGTCAATCCTTTGGGTAAATGTCATCACATAAAATCTGGGTAATACTAACCCGTCATACCATCATGAACCCATAGATTTGAATCAATTTCATTAAAATACCCGACTGACCGCCGCAACCAATCTTTCGTATACTTTTTATTATATATACTATGTAACAAATAAAATACTGTGGACGACCTCTGAATAAGTGCTTATAAAGGCTAATCAAGTGCTGTTTAACCTCCTACAGTAAAATGTAAGGCCACAGGGAAGCAAGGACACGTGACGTGTCGTGCCGTGTGGTGACGTCACGCACGTAGCGGCGCCCGCCCTACGTCGCCGCCGGAGGGCGGGCGTCCTTGAACTGACGTCACCAGTGCAAGGTCATCGCCCCGAGCCGCAACAACATTACTATTCGTGACACTGCTGCTATTTGCGCGGGTGTTTTGGTGTTAATGTTTCCTAATGCCTAAATACTCCGCTCCGCCGCGCCGCGCCGCGCCGATAGAGCGAGCGAAACGTCAAATGGTAGGCAGGTATGCACGTAGCTACGGCATGCGATGATATATTGTGACAAGTATGAAATTCGTCAACTCATATTGTGATGTTACGATAAATCACCTTCAGTTCCGCTAGGTATTGTAAATCTATACATCTATGTCTGTATACCTACACATAAATAAAATTGGAGTGTCTGTTTGTTATATTAAAATAATCACTTTTTACTAAGTGCATATGGATATATACACGGTACATATAGCAAAACAACATTTTTTTCAATTTTTGTCTGTCTGTCTGTCTGTTTGTTCCGGCTAATCTCTGAAATGGCTGGACCAATTTTGACGGGACTTTCACTAGCAAATAGCTGATGTAACAAGGAGTACTTAGGCTACTATTCCGAGGGGTAAAATAGGGGTGCGTGATAAAACCAAATTCCACGCGGACGAAGTCGCGGGCAACAGCTAGTATTGAATAATTTGCTTCAAAGTTAGTTCAGAAATTCAGTAAAAAATTTGTTTTATTTGACCAATACTATCACCATGCAAGCTCAACAGACGTCTCGGCGGTTTCCTGTCCAATTCTTGACCCACATTGTGTCTCTATTGAAACCATCAGTGTTTACATCAATTCACAAAACAATGAGCTCGGCAACCTCAGCCTGGGAAGTTTTTACTTCCACGTTCCGCACGCTTCATTTGGAATTTTCATTTCAAGTCGAGCGTACTCGCTGCTGGTACACAATCATAATACTTTACGGGAATTCCAATGTAATTCAATACGATATTACACCTGTTATATAATACAGAACAGGAAATATATAAACATTGGGTAATTCAACGAATTCATAATTCATCTAAGTGTGAAGACAGTGATTTCTATCATTTGACAGGGGAACCTTTTATTAAGCCTTTACTGTCTGTCCGTCTCTCTGATTTACTGTATCTTTAGAACTAAGGTTCTGTAAATGAATATTTTGTCTTTGTTAAGACAAAGACATAAAATATTCATTTACAGTTACTTCAGCAACTGGGTACAGATCTACGTACTGAAAGACATTAGCTCCGATAAGTAGAGGTAGAGTTGAGTAGACTAGCTACAGCTCGTGACTTGCACTGCCATCCTGCCGGCCCGGTGAAGTGACTGTGCGATTACGTAACCCGGAACAATGCCGCCCACAACCACTACGAGTACAATTAGCGGTTACTAATTGAAATCGAGAGTTACAGAGATATACAGACCTCGGGCTGCGAACAACGATCAAACGATTGAACAAATATTTGTATATGGGTTTTGCGAGGAATGTTTTGATTATAATCTCGGCCCACTCCAACCCTCCGGTCTAGGGCACGTTCACACTGCTTTCGATCACATTTATTATTAACATAGAGACAATTTTCTACATCATTTCATCAAATAAAATTTCCTGTATTCAAATCACGAATCACATTCATTTATAGAATGTCAGCTCAGTGCAGCAGTAATGGAATTGTTCAAAGTGCTCTCAGAGGGTCGGTCAGACATCGCGTGCTCGTGTCACAGCTGAATGAATCCGTCGAAGCCATTACCACTGTTGTCAAGGCATTTTGTGTTTTTACATTGAGTATTAAAAGCAGTAGGTTATCTACAATTTACGAGTTACCGAGTCACATTCAAGGCTAGGCAATGTGAGCTGATGCGTGACACACTCATCAATATAATCACTTTACTTACTGGGTAATTGTGACAGATGGAGCATCGCTGCTTACAAATGTAAATGTAAAAATGTGTAGTTTTGGTAAAATAAGTTCAAACATATAAATCCAGCGATAAATTGCAAACAAGCGAGTAGTTTCTGTCATGATAAATGTGAGACACAATACCTTGATTAATGTTATTCATAAATTATTTATTTTATATTAAATTCCCTCTCTGTTACCTTTTCCAATGAATAATTTTGTGTTTAATTAAAATAAATGGATATGTACAGCAAATAATGCTACTATGTAATTAAAATTGTACCTAATGAGTTTCAGTGGCAAATAAATTAATGTCTATGTCTATACCACGTTCCCAAAATGGTGAAGGAAAACTGGTATAGACGTGTTCATTGTGAAATAAATAGTCCCTAGTTTGTTAACTGCTGGCAAAATATAACTGCGGTCCGCTCGTGAAAAATAGTTAACTTAACCTTGTGACCGATCAACTATGAGAAATAGAATTCAGTGAGTGCTGCCAACTAAACGGATATGTATTCAGGTATATCTTGAAGAAAGATAATTTTACCAAGTGTAGGAATGAGTTGTAGGTAGAAGAGCAATTGTAGTAAATGCATTATTGTGTTTGGTTTTAATAGACACAATCGTTGAATACTCTGTTTTATATCTTGTAAGTCTTTTCCAAAATTAATAAAAAGTTAACAAATTTTGAACAAAAAGAAAGCTATGTTAATCGAAATTTTTGCGTTTCTTTTTCATTTCTTAAGACTGATTATATGATATTATAATTGATATAATAATCATCTATAACATTAATTAAATTGGTCAATAATATATTTAATCAATAATATAGTCAATTATATATTTTGGTCCCAAATATTTTGACTCTTAACACATTATCTCACTTTATAGGTAGAGCGACGCAACATAATCATAAAACTGAGAACTGACTGCAAGAAGTAGTAGGCAATTTATTTCCATCTAAAGGGAGATTTATAATCCTTTTATAGAGTAAACACCGTGTACGTAAACACGACAAATTCCGAGGAAGTGATGGATATCATCCATCGAAGTGAGTTTTATTCCATGTTTCATTTTTACTAATCGAATGGAAATTACAATGATGATAAATTACCTAAACATAATCACAGCCAAAGAACATAGTTCACATAAAATTGTCACAACTTCTACAGCTGCCTTATTTCGTCCAGTTTTCATAAATCGTCTTGCTTCATCAGCACATCACACTGGCTGTCAAGCTTTGATTAGAATACTGTGGTGAGAGTGTTTTCGAGCCAAGAATTAATTTTGATACAAACTATAGTCCAGGACATACATACAATCTCAATGTAACGTGTAAAAACTTAGTGAACAAAGTCCTGCGAAGGGAGGGATCCCGATTTCGGACAACGGCCATGTCAAGCATTAACATAGAATGAGCCTATAAATGTAAATTTATTAAATCTCCATCCAATCACAGACCGTGGCCTTAACTGTTATCATAGTAACTAGCTATCAACTTGGACAATGTTTGTTGAGAAATGGGCAAAGTATTTGTGGAATGGCGGGGTCTTAGCGCGCAGCGCTGCGCTGTCACATCGAACGCCGAACACGGCTTAGTTGAGTGTTCTAATCTGGCATTCCGGCGAAAGAATGCGCTAATGACTCGCTACGGATTCCTGCCTGTAATCACTCCGCATTGTTCACTGACTGGGCCCAACAGTGACGGGTGATACTTCAGAATATTTGTCTCCCGAACTTTGTCGATCAACTGCTGAGTAATTGTTGTCGTTTCAATCTCCTATTTTAACTATGGTCGCTAAAACGAATGAAACAAAAATAATATGTATCTTTATCGTCAGCGTCAAAATATTTCTGATGGACTATTTACATATTATGAACAAACTTGTGGGTTAAATATTTCCAGAAATTGCGATGTTTTCTTCAGCGATGAGATTGTCATGCAAGTGACAAAGTTAAAGCGTGATAAGTTTCTTAAGATTCCAGTGGGATAAAGGGGATGGCAATGAGGCAATCTAGATTCTATTAGAATCAAACGGGCGCATGGTCGATGACGGAGATCGAACATGAAGGGCCGACCGTCCAGCCACAAAATCATTTATTTGTTTTGGCAGGAAGAATGCTCTTGTTTGTCGATGTTTGATTGTAGACGTTGTAGCTACACATATTCTCACTTTTAGTTTCTGCGCTGAATAATGTGCACTCCAATTACACTGCAAATGCACATGAGACAACTAACTTAACTAAGTATCATACAATGTTTTTGTTGTAACTCTGAAATGTAGACTTTTACGCACTAAACGTTAGCCTTGTTAAAATTAGAGTAAATTTCAAACTAGAATATGTCCATGCAAAAATGTGGTACTTGCTTCCATATTTCAATCCTAGCAAACTCTTCCGGGTAAGTCCGTTAAAATTACAACGCACATATTATTATCATGCACAATAAAAAAAAGCCTGTGTCAGGTTAATCAGTGCAATTAAATAGCGGCTTATGTACCGTTTTTCGTTACGGTTAGGGCTATAAGAATTTCAATTTACCCATAACTTAATTAGGTAAAGCTAGTATTGATCGAATTATGACGAGTGATGAAAAACGTAACGCGGAGTTTACTTTATCTCTCTTTTACTAAATCTAAATTATATTTGTGGTTTGACTTGGTTAAAATTCAACGGAGCTCTGTGTACAATTTGTGCGACAGGTTGAGATGAGTCCTCTAATTTCAAGAAAATAATATATTTTGTAATAGCGTCGGCATCTGGCTCCTTTGCATGTAATTTTATGCAAAAAGGGATTTGCTGAACTGTATGAGCACCAAGTGTTCAGACTTGGTCATCCATTATCGATGTCACACAGTGAAGACAGTGGCCACCATTGTAATTAAGTCAAAGTCAAAGTCAAAAAACTTTATTTCTCGCAGTTAAGACAAAAACATAATGATATATTTTATATGTACAATTATTTTTCTAACCGAATCGAGGCCTAAGCTTTTTGATGTAACCGCATTAGGTATGTTTTAAAATAATTTAAACTAGCAATTATGATTTTGTTTAGTTAGGTAGATTGAGAAGAAGAGAGAATGAAAGTTTGAATATATTATACAACAAAGTTTTTGTTATTGTAATAAAAGTGATCCAATTCTAAGTGGACGTGTACCAAAAGCTTCGCTAAATTAGACTTATTATTCCAGAAAAGTTTGGCTGCGACTGAAATTCATTTTTTTCATGTTCTAAACTTCACTTTAAGGATTGTAGAAATGCCAAAGGAGCCAGACATAATGTAGCTGTGATAACGTAATCTAAAAATGTTCAATAGACGTAACAAAAGCGAAGAAGTATTGAGTAAAATAAAGCTTCCGTTGGATGTGTGCGACCGAGCAGAATAGACGGATAGCTACTCTTTGTGAAGTATCCCGTGCCACTCGCTTTACAAATACATATTAAGTAACAATAACAGTTGCGCGTGTTCCTTGTTTATTCGTGTATTGTATGTCTGCTCTGTAAGTACATGCAATAAGCTTATATAATACTATACATAAAAAAAAGCTTTATTTGTAACGTAGTATGTATTACAAGAGTTTATCGAATGTTTTTTTATTTTTTTTATGTAATACAGTTACGGAACGAGCTGACGGCCCACCTGGTGTTAAGTGGTAACTTCGGCCCATAACAAATGTGACTTGGGTCCTCCCCTACTAAGTAACGACAAGACCCAAGTCGCATCGTATGCGCGTATGCGTAACTCTATACGTAGACGTATAGGTGGAATATCTCATGTGCCTGTAATTTCACCGGCAACCACACCTTTCAAACCGGAACACGGTAACGCGAATACCTTACTGATTGGCAGTAGAAATGGGCATGGTGGCAGTACTTCTCCGGACGAACTTGGCGAGAGTTCTACTGCTCTTAAAAAACAAAAATTAAATGAATGAAATACTAACAAAATACTACACTTAAAATAACGAATATCAGTGACGGATACGTGATATGTATGAGACACTTCGTGATATTATAAGTCTCATGTAGCTGTAATAGAAAATATAGATGAAAACCACCAAAACTGGCACACCTACTCACTTATGTTTGTATACATGAAAGACAAAATAAAACAATTCAAAGAAAAATCCTAGTTTTCGCCGATGCTGTGGCATATTTAGCGTGAGAACCTAATTACTTTAGACAAACAAAACATCTCCTCACTAATTATTATAACGGAAACAAACTCTACAATAATTACAGAGCTGAATTGTTGATTTGTTTGTAGCAAGCTCCGATTTCCCTGGAGCTCATTATGGTGTAATCAGGGACTCCACGTGTGTGGCCGAGTTGAAGGCGGGTGCCGGCGCAGGCGGGCTGGAGGGCGGGCGGGCGGTCTGGTAATCCTGAGCTCGACGTTATCAGCTCTTACGCTGACACGCGCTGGAATGTGAGGGGAACTTCTGTTGCATCTTAAAACTTATTGTAACACCAATATTATTAATTAAGACAGACAAAAATTTAAAAATGTGTCTTGTCATTAGTATCGATTATAGAGGCGACTGGCCTCATAGCTCAGTTGGTAGTAACCCTGCCTACTGCGCTGTAGGTCGTGGGTTCGATTCCCACTCAGGAGAAACATTTGTTTTACGAACATAGATGTTTGTTCTGTCTGGTGTTTAATAAGTTTTTTTTTAATTGCGATAGGCTAACATTTGACCGCAATCTCACATGATGTTAAGTGACGATGTATTATGTATTATAAATATGTACTTACAAAAAAGTATACAAGTATTATATTAGTTGTCCGGTTCCCATGATACAAGCTTAGCTTACTTTGGGCGCTGTGTGAAATGTCCACCAATATTATTATTATTATTATTATTATTATAGAGGGCCCTCCAAAAAACCAATTTTTAAATAACTTCGTAGTAGGATAAAAACTGTATCTTCAATAATTAGTTGAAGTGATGGAACGAACAGATAACCCACTTCACAGCAGCATCTACTAGGTACCCTCTGCGACAGTAATGCAGCTTAAATCCTGCCTTACTTAGCTATGGGAAGACTCGAGTAAATAAAGTGTAATTACGCTGCGCTCGACAATCAGAGACGTCAAGATGAAATGTCTGTATCAATTTACTTCAATTAACTGTGTGTTTACACTGCACTGTGTATATGGGTCCTCTTTTATTTTATTTGTGTGAAACTTCATTTTATTATTGGATACATTAAAGCAGGTCCTCACTGCAGTCGTAACCAACGAGCGTTAGCGTTTTGTGACAATTCTTCGAATAATCACCGAAAGTTTCTTCAGGGCCACTAGAAATAGCATAACAATCACGCCTTTTGCCCTAAAGTGGGTGAGCAGATACCTAGAGGAGGCCCTAAACTTTCTGGTTACTTAATTATTCCGATGAGTTATTTCAAAGTAACTTCTCATATATATATTAGTAATGTATGTAGATATTATCCTCTAGAACGCATACCTACTAGCGGCAAGCGACAGAGATTAAAATATTCGGTTTGTGATAAAGGCTTGCTGCATTAAAGCGATGTATTTGACCGAATGTCTAATCGAGATTCTTGATCTGAAGCTCAGCCGACACGCACTCAAGAATATCATATTGACAGGCCTCACAGCTCAGTTGGTAGTACCCCTGCCATCTACGCTGTAGGTTGTGGGTTCGATTCCCACCCAGGACAAACATTTGTGTGACGAATATAGATGTTTGTTCTGTGTCTGGGTGTTAATATGTATTATATGTATGTGTTTAAAAACAAAAGTATTAAGTATTATATCAGTTGTCTGGTTCCGATGATATAAGCTATGCATAACTTACTTTAGGGCTAGATGGCGCTGTGTGAAATGTCCACCAATATTTATTTTATATATTTTCGTTTCAATAAGGTAAGATTCATGAGAGTTAACGGGATAACTGGGACGAGTGGAAACATTCCCGGGGTTATCCCGGATCAAGGGTATCACGCCTAAGCCGGGGGAGTTACAGTGCTGTAAACCACGGTACGATACTAGAGATTACATTGTATCATGCAGGTGTCATAACACGCTGATGTCAATGAACTTCTTGGAGTTGGTATAAATGTTATGAACGGTGTTAATTGACATAAATAATTATTATATACTTATGCATTATTATTATTTTACATATACGTTATTATTGTTTTGTATATTTTGTTCAGCTTAAAGGTTCCGTCCGAGATGTCACCCTCGTCACAGGCCCTGTCTGAAAACCAGCGCTGTCCCCGGTTTGAATGCTATGTTCATGCCTGGGATCAGCTCCAAGCTGAGACAGGTTCCTATTTGACCATGCAGTATAACAAGAGGGCAATATTTAGGTTAGAACATTTACTCACCGAGTGTTGTATTGTGTAATTGTCTTCTTATCTTTCTGTTTTTGTTAATGTTGTATGTAAACTGTGTGTGTTAAATAAGATTTATTCTATTCTATTCTACATAACATGTTCCTTTTTCAGTACGATATAATATAACATGCCCATATGAACTCAGGTATTCTGATGACAATAATATTTAACGCGTGGCGTGGACTAACATAATAGAACATACCATTTAGCTATGTTGCCATGTTAAAATTAAGTTTTTTTTTTTATGGGATCAGATGTTGGCTCGAGAAGACTCATCTGGTGTGTAACAGCGCTCTCTGCCCATAGTGATATTATGACTCAAAGTTACACGTCAATAGTGAAGCATAGATCATTTTCCGCTTGCATTCCAGTGTGTGGATTTAAATGGCGTTTGTATCTGTGAAGCTTCCTTTCTTTAAACAACTGATTACATTAGAACCTTTAACGAAAACAAACTACCTGCATTTTCTAAAATTTTAAATTTTTATTTATACTAAAGAACGTGACGTGTTTGAATGAAATGTTTTCGTTATAACAAATTGTAGATACAATTTGTTACAACCAGAACACCACTTAACAAATTTTTGAGGTAAACTTCCATATAATAATTAGACTTTTTTATTCAGCTGTTCACCGGGCATAAGCTTTTCTATCATTCAACAGTCATTCGTACGGTTTAGTCGAAGTTGCACAAACAAACAAACAAACTGTCAAGTGGCAGATAAGAGAATAGCAACTTCGCAGACAACAAACACAAGGACGCCGCGCCGGACGCAAGGCGACGCGCGCACGGGTCTCCCGCACGCGGGTACGGTTACACTGTATACAAGTTAACTGATATAAAAGGAGCCTCACTCCTTTTATACGTACAATCAAGAGAAGGACTTGTAACTAGATGGCGCTATTTTCAACTGAACATTTTAAACACCAACATTAGTTGGTGTTTAAAATGTCCGACAAATCAAATCAAGGGGAAAGATAAATTAAATATTTTTACATATTAATTATATGGTGATTGCTAATTATGTGGTAGTTGATGGGTAAACAAGAAATTTCCAGGTAATGAAGTATGCGTGCGTGACGTGAGCTCCGGTGGTTACTAATAAAAATATTACAAGAAAATTAACTCAATATTCAAATGTTCAGTAACCGTCACCATTCGAGCCTACTATATACTACTAGCTGTTGCCCGCGACTTCGTCCGCGTGGAATTCGGTTTTATAACGCACCCCTCGGAAAAGTAGCCTAAGTTACTCCTTCTTACATCAGCTATCTGCCAGTTAAAGTCCCGTCAAAATCGGTCCAACCATTTCAGAGATTAGCCGGACCAAACAGACAGACAGATAGACAAAAATTTTTTTGGTATACGTACCGTGTATACATCCATATGCACTTAGTAAAAATCGGTTATTTTAATATTACAAACAGACACTCCAATTTTATTTATTTATATAGATGTAAATAACTAGTAGATCCACTGGAGCGGCTCAGTTTCTTGTCTCTTGGATATGCACACATCTGTCCCGTTGTCGATACCGTATTACTGCAACCCTAATGAGTATGCATCATGTTTGACTTAAACACACCCTGTACCATCCTGCGCTAACTTTCATTGTTTCGTTTCCATCGACGGGTTGGCACCGCACCTCACCGGAAAGGTATAAGTAAAGGCCGCGGTGGAAGTGGTGGGAATAGTTACGATCTGCCGGAATGTTCGGCAGGTGGAGGGAGTGGATCCCGCTATGCGGCTGCGCAGGAGTGCATCTGCATAGTGTCGTGACACATTGATTGCTGTTGTTTGTCACGCCCGAGCCGGCCGGTGTGTGGATAGATTTATGATGTATTCACATGTATTTCATTCCTTTCATATAATTTTTTTTTATGTTATACAGTTACGGAACGAGCCGACGTCCCACCTGGTGTTAAATGGTAACCTCTGCCCATAACAACCGATGCGATCTGGGTCCTCCCTTACCTACTAGGTACGACAAGAACCAAGTCGCATCGTATGCGCCCGTAACTCTGAGACGTGTAAGTGGAATGTCTCATGTGCCTGTAATTTATATTTTTTTTTTTTTTTTTTTTTAATGGTTGACATTTCACACAGCGCCATCTAGCCCTAAAGTAAGCTAAGCATAACTTGTATTATGGAAACCAGACAACTGATATACTTACTTACATATATTTTTTCTTGTAAATACCTACTTGTTATGCATATTAACACCGGGGCACAGAACAAACATCTATGTTCGTCTCACAAATGTTTGTACTGGGTGGGAATCCAACCGGCGACCTAGAGCGCAGAAGGTTACTGTACCAACTGACCTATGAGGCCAGGCGTATGACAAGTTTCATTAATCACATATACCGTACCTATCACATCAATATTATACAGACGAAAATTTGTATGTGTGTGTGTGTATGTTTGTTACTCCTTCATGCTCAAATGGCTGACCGGATTTGGGTGTAATTTGGTACCAGGATGGCATATATCCTGGATTAACACATTTTCTGCTTTAGATCTAGAAAATGCAGTGTTCCTCAGTCGATGAGTTATTAACCGCGGGTAACATCGCGGGGCGTAGCTAGTATTGTATAAATATACGTTCAAAGTAAATGCAACTTTGTTTCCTGAAAAGAAAGCAGTTAGAATTGATTTAAATCTCATAAAGAAAGTTGTTAATAACCTCGTGACAAACTTTTTTGTTCTAGTGTACGTTTCTAAGACATCCAGATATCCTCACGACATTACAACCTTCAACCTTCTATCTAGGTTTTGACTCAGAGCCGGGTTCCGCTCTGTACCTACAGCCACTCTCTCTAATTTACTCTAATTAAAATAATTGCGAAACAAAATCAAAGAGCTCTAAGTAAGACAGTAGTAAGACAATCTGAAACCAGGATTAAAATGATTACAATATCGCAAAAGCCGTCGGACGGTTTTCCAGTACCTATAAAACATCAAATATTCTGCTTTCGTTTTTTACTGAATTTAATATCAAAGCCACCTTATTAATGTAGAAGTAATAAATAGGTTTTAGGTTAACTTCAATTGAAGAGTAATTTAATTAAGTAGGCAAGTTTAGAGACAGTATTTTTGTTGACGTTTTAAATTTTTTACTTAGAATCTTCAAACGTAGGTTACTTAGGTATTACGTACTACACAGAAAGCTGTTAAATACTATGTAGTTGTTTGTTAAGGCCTTTTTTAACAACCTTTTTCAGTATAAACATCTATTTTCTCACACAAAGGTTCTTCCTGGATGGGAATCGAACTCACGGCATACTAGGGCAGAGGCAGTTACTACCAATTGAGCTGTGAGCCAATATAAACGGAAAGGAAAAGAAGACCATACTTACCATAATATATATCATAAATATTCAACAGCATTTTAGTAAGATACATAAAGGAATAAATCTCAGGGCTGAATGAAGGCCCTGTAGTGTTCGCTTTTCAATCATGTCTGGAGCGTCCATTATTTATGAGTCAGTATTCAGCTTTTCAGAGAAAGGAAAATGGATAACTTATTTCTATTTCACGTTTCTTAAACATCTTATTGTCATCAAAGCTTTTGACTGGCCTTATGCCTCAGTTGTTAGTAACCCGACAGACACGAGTATCGTTCCGTAGTTTTAAATAAATAATAAATATTGGTCGACATTTCACACAGTGCCCCCCAAAAGAAGCTATGCATAGCTTGTGTCATGGGAACCAGACAACTGATATAATACTTATATACTTTCTTTTGTAAATACATACGTACGAGTATAATACATATTAACACCCAGACACAGAACAAACATCTATATTCGTCTCACAAATGTTTGTCCTGGGTGGGAATCGAACCCACGACCTACAGCTCAGAAGGCAGACTTACTAACCAACTGAACTGCGAGGCTAGGAAACAAATATAATAAAACAAACTCATACTACAAGATCACGCATAGTTCTCGTACGCGCGGTAAGTCCGGCGCCTGTCCGCACTCCCATCCTTACATAGGTAGGTAAGTGGATTGCATAACAAGATCGGCTGAGCGCACACCGAGCCGATTACTGCCCGAGTGCAGTACCGCTTTAGATAAGCTGCTTAGTTGAGTATTATATCAATCGGTCGTGTGGTGTGCGTGCACTGACACTCAGTCCGAACCTTGCATTTGCACAACTCGGCTGATTTCTACGTAAATCTGGAGAAACAGCCGCACAAATGGTAATTTACTTCTGAAAACTCACCTGACGGACATAGCCAAATACTTATTTTTATTAGTAAGCACGCAAGTATAAAAAAACTGGTAAAATAAATTTAATTACAACCATGCTTGTTTTTCATTGTTAATTTTTATATTGAAAACAATAAAAATAATGTCATTCCATGTAGAAGAAAAACCCTAAATAACAAACCGTATATACAAGTAGCTAATACAGACACATATGTTACAGTTTACTTACTAGTAACACCCAGTTATTTTATAAAAGTCAAACCAACCCTACTTAGAATTGTATAACACCGTTAAGAACAGACAGCATACCTAGAGAAGCTAATTTTAGATAGGACAGCAAATTACCCACATGAGCTGACTTCTATCTATCTCTCTATTGGAGTCACTGGTTCTCTCGAACCAGTGTGGTGAAAGGATTTTTTTTTGAAAGGAAAGGCTCCTTCGTGCACTTGACACATGTCTTCGAATTTTCAGTTCTAGGAACATGTCGGTTTCCTCAATGTTTTCCTTTACTGTTTTGAGAACGTGGTATTGCGCATATAAAACTTTCAAATGAAAAAATCAGAGGTGCACGTCGCGATTAGAACCGGCGACCTCCAGATTGAAACTCGGGGTCAGTAACACTAGACCACCACGCTCTCAATTGAGGTGACTTGAAATTTCCCCACGGACACCACACGTCACTCATTCGAGAAACTCAATCAAATAACCAATTACTTTTGCAATTATTATTGCTTTCACTCCAATCAATCTCGATTTTCTCCAAAATAACAAATTATTCATTGCCTTTGATCCAAACACTCCCATGTAATACAACAAATATGTATATAAAACTGTTTTCCCGAAATACCAGCTCCGTTGCGCCGTTGCGTCGCACTCGCGGCGTCAATGGAACATCAAACGTTAGCGTCGTTAACGTCGTTAACGTGTAATTATTACACGTTTAACGTCGGATTTTGCGAACGGTACCCAATAATTGGTCATAGTCTAATTTTTTGAAAAATGAGTTGCTTTTTTTTCTGAGAACAGCTCGGTAGGAACTCCAAGTTGATAACCAAAACTGCTGAATGAACGTTCAGCAGTATCGCAGTATAGCAGTATAGTCATTTATACTGAACTCGATTCCAATTCTTTTTACAGAACACAATGAGAGCAGTGCTTTGTTTGTGACAGAAATATTAAAATAGTCCCGACGCAGGCTGCACTACTCCGCCAGGTAATCTAAAATCATGTACCTGCCTGGAAATGGAACCACGGTTAGGTTCCCCTCTGCCACAAAGCTGCCGCAACACCGCGCCATACGGACTCATATTGCGGAGTCCTCGGGCGTTGTATGTGGGTCAGTTTACACGTGATCTAGGGCGGTTTCGCAGGAGATATACAATAAAATATTCAGAACAGTTATTCTTGTACGGGATGTTATTTGAATGAGATTTCATAATACAGAAACAGCACACCACATGTGTAAATTTTAAAATCTCAATACGATCATTTGGTGTGGGGCAATCGAGCGATTGAAAAGTGTATTTTTTTACAAACTGACGTCAGTACTATTGAATCACGGTTTATTAGTAAACTTATTTATGCCATGAACTGTTTATTAAAAAATAAACAAATTTTAAATGGAAAAGTACTGAAAGAACATTGATGATAAAATATATATATGGGAACCGTTACATGAATTCATCTAAAAGATATGCAAATGTACTAGTCCAGTTGGTCATTGATCCAGCTTCCGCATAATGATCTCTTGAGACGGAAGGTGGAGTTGTTGAAAGGCACACGAATCAGAGAGTAATCACGGTCCGACTACAGATATGCTACTTACAAAAAAGGTCTCCGAAACACTGCTATATTTATTTTGCTCGCTGCGCTCACAAGAGAGCAAAAAATTATAATTACAAATTGCGGTTAAGTCAAGCTTGACTATCGGTGTCTCTCTCGCTTTAACTGAATATAATCTATACAAATAAATAAAATTGGTGTTTCTGTTTTTAATATTAAAATAACCGCTTTTTGCTTAGTGCATATGGATGTATACACATATACAAATATTTTTTTTACATTTTTGTCTGTCTGTCTGTTTGTTCCGGCTAATCTCTGAAATGGCTGGAACGATTTTGACGGGACTTTCATTAGCAGATAGCTGATGTAACAAGGAGTAACTTAGGCTACTTTTCCGAGGGGTAAAATAGGGGTGCGTGATACCGAATTTCACGCGGACGAAGTCGCGGGCAACTAGTGTCTTATAAGTACATTGAAGTGATATTGGTCGCGTATTCGCTTAGATCTCGATAGAATTAAGGCAGCTCTATCAACCAAAATATAGCTCCCAAATTCATATCATGTACCAAGTGGTAAATAACATCTTCGCAACAGTTCTTGGTTCTTGGTTACAGTTCACATAGATTAATTTTCTTCTTGTCAGATATTATATAAGGATAGTTCTCATGGAGTATACAGAGCCGTACTTAGTTATTTCCATAGATGACGCCATACACCGCAGTATGGGGCCGGTGCGGAGTGATGTTTCATACCAATTTATTGCTGTGTGAGATGCTCTGTATGAATTGGGATTTTATGTCGATAATCATGATAATATATCGTGAGAGTGAGAGTGTTTATAAATGGCGAAACGATGTTCCTTCCATTTGGTTTTCCCTCTCGTTACATCTGTTATCTTTATAACACATTCGTATGCCGATACATTACGTACCTGGCGGAATTGAATGATAGGTACTCCGTCGCTCCTGATTCTCTAGATATACGTTCACATATTTGCTTGTATTTATTGAATATACTTGTACCTATTTTTGAAAACAGTTATTGGCCTTGGGTTAATCCTAAAATGCGTAAACTTCAAGTGAAGGAATAAACATAAAGAAACCGCAGCATGGTGGCGGCATTTTCTGATCTCATTTATACAAATAAATAAAATTGGAGTGTCTGTTTGTAATATTAAAATAACCAAATTACTAAGTGAATATGGATGTAATCACGGTACATATACCAAATCATATATATTTTTTAAATTTTTGTCTGTTTGTTCCGTCTAATCTCTGAAATGGCTGGACCGATTTTGACGGGACTTTCACTGGCAGATAGCTGATGTAACAAGGTGTAACTTAGGCTTCTTTTCCGAGGGGTAAAATAGGGGTGCGTGATAAAACCTAATTCCACGCGGACGAAGTCCCGGGCAACAGCTAGTCTACTGAATATGATCCAGCCTCAATCGAGAGTCATTTGCAAACAAATGGCGAAGTTCTGGTGACATCATGTAATCAGACCGAGCTCGTATTCATTAAAACGAAGTTTGTCGTTATTTCATCAGCTGGTGTCCCACCTTGGTGAAGGTAAAGAGAAAAACTAAAGTTTAGGCATTATGTTACAAGATGGTTACATAACAAAGATCTCGTGTAGACACTTGGCGGTCACTGACCCCCGGATATCGTAAACACATCACCGCTGCAGTCCGCCGGAGCTCGGCTCGCGAGACGAGACGCCACTTCCTCACTTTTGTTGGACCTGTTAATAAGCCAATGATGATCTTTCCTGTTCATTCATTCACATTTGTATAGCTTACTGTTTGTTGCCCGCGACTTCGTCCGCGTGGAATTCGGTTTTATCGCGCACCTCTATTTTATCCCTTGGAAAAGTAGCCTAAGTAGCCTTATAAAATCAGCTATCTGCCAGTAAAGTCCCGCTAAAATCGGTCCAGCCTTTTCGGAGATTAGCCGGAACAAACAGACAGAAACCATTTTTTTTTAAATGTTGTTTTAGTATATGTACCGTTTATACATCCATATGCACTTAGTGAAAAAGCGGTTATTTTCATATTACAAACAGACAGTTCAATTTTATTCATTTGTATAGATAAAATGGAAACAGCAATATAATCACTCTCTTAAATAAAGCAACAGATATTTAATTCAAAAATATGTATTCACAGAGTCGGACATTTGGACATCGATAATTAATGATAATTTAAATTTCTCCCAAGGTATAAAAACAGAACATAACTATCAAGACTAATATACGATGAGACGTGAGGATTCAAATCTTTACATGTTTTGCTATTCCCGGTTATTTATTGATATTAAAGAAGGAAGCTGTATGTTTATTTGAAGTGGGTTTCTAAATTTTAATGGCAAAAATATTAGCACACTCCATTGAGCTTCCTCAAACATTAGCGTAGTTTGCGAAAGCAAACAAACTATATCTATGTACAATAAACAAGCTATATAACACAGATCATATATTTTTAGCTGATGCGTAACATGTAAATATATTATGGTCTGATATAAAGGGGTCAGTATCCAACAAATACGTAACCTACATAATATACATTGCAGACGTATCTCCATGTTACGCAGAATGGCGCATCTCTCGTCGCCCGCTCTACAAGATGGCGCCGCCCGCGCCCGCCTGTTCAAGCTTGCTTGTACGCGTTCGCACAGCTTTATCTGGAGAAATTATTGAACGAAATTTATGTACGAGATCCCGATGTAAAATACTAATACAAAGATGGGAGCAGTACTCTACACACAAACGGCTGTTGTGTGTAGAGTGTGCCTCATACAAATTTGAGAGCCCAGCTTCATTTCAGCCAACTTGGCCTTGAATTCTAAAGTTAATTAAAAAATTCTAAAAGTTAAGGGGGATGTCAAAATGACACCCGGATGTTCAGTGATGAGTAGGAATAACCTGTCACCGACCATCTGGAACGTTCATATCCATCAGGGATAGTGGTAGGAGTACATTAGATTCACGTCTTTATGCGGATAATAGACAGGTCATGCATTTTCGAAGCATTGGACTTTACAAGGTTGGCATCGCCCCAGTCAGAAAGACCCTTAATATTATATCCATTCAATGAACCATAGCCTCACTAAGTGCTCGACTAAAGTGTGTTGCGCCAGGTAATGGTAAAATATTCCATCAAAGAATAACCCGAAGAGAACTGAATCTGCTGACCCATATTTCCACAATAGCTACATTACTTACCTGGCTTTATCCGAAGTAATTGTGCAGTCATGGCTGAATGAATAGAATTGTCATTCTAGGTAGTATTTAGACACAAGTAGTAATTTTTTTTTCAACGAGAAACGTGGCTATCTGCCAGTTACTCGCAGCAACGTCTAGGTTGATAAATCGATGGAGATCAAGCAAACGCTAACGCAGCTGAACGTCAGCGTAAATTATACACCAGAAATAAATATGTGGACATCTGCCCCTCGGACACTGATGTACTGCCTCAAACTGGATTCTAACATTTTGCCTGCGAATAAATGGTGCACCCATAAATCCTCTCCGCCGTTTCCTTACTAAAGTTAATTATTTTGGAATGAAAGTTTTCCAATAAATTACCAATGGTAAAATTAGAACCGGCGCGGCGGGTTTGACAGTGAATAATAATAACATTTTACAAAAATCAAGAAATTTTGTTCGCATCGTGCGTAATAATATCATAAACCTAAATTTTTTTCTTAACAAGTACTTCTACTACTCCAATCCTTGGCTGTCTTGAACTAGAGTGGTTAAAGTATAAAATGCACCTAAAAGAAGATGCTTTTGCTCTTGATAGCAAATTTTATGACACTGTATTTTTAAGTCTACGAAATTTTATATAGTTTATTTCTGATTCTTTATTTACTGGTTTTCACTCGTCCACCCCTTATTGAAATTGAAAACTGGGCCAAGAAAGCAGCCGTGTTTGTTTCTATGTAATGAGGCTTTAAACGTGTGTCCTACTTTCGTATTCGACACACAAACTGATGTAATTTAGGTAAGACATCTTCGCCGAAGGTCAGGGTTCGAACCCGTCCGACTGCAACAAGGGAGGGCGCTACCAATTTGGAGTCTAAGCATTTTTATTATTTCTTACTCTTCCATTACATGCTGAATGAATGTTTTCTTCGTGTTTCTCCCCACGCCCTGATGCCGCCCCACTAACATGAGTAGGTACTACACTTCATCTTATTTACTACCTTCCTCCACATGCGTCTGATGAGAAGCTTATCCCTGTGAAAGCTGGATCCGGGAGTTATTTGTGAGAATCTGCCCGAATGCGTAAACATGCATAAATCCGGCGGTTACGAGTTCAATTCACAACGTCGTAAGGATGAGACACGAATCCGGCTTTTGTTAATTATCCGGCTAATCACATGTAAGACGAAGATAGAATAAAAAAAAATTGGCAATATTTAGTAAACATGTAGTAACAAGATTCATGCTCGTGAAAAAAAAAAGGAAGCACTCCATTAGGGGTTTCTTGTCTGTTCTCCCCATGGAGGGTAGGATAGGGTTTGAACAGGCGTCAAACTTAGCGATAAGTACGCGTGACGATTCCAAGTCATTTCTTTATGAATTCTATGGAAGTAAAGTTTTTGACTTTGAACACATTTTTCTACTAAATGGTATTTCATGCAAGTGCAAAAAGCTGTAATTTGACATGATCTGTGTGGTGTGTCGTGTGTTGGTTGATGTCTAGTCACGTTAGATATTTGTTTGGAATCTTAAATTATTCATCAAATCATATTGGAAAGTATACTCGTGAACACTTGAACCGGGTTGATCCCGAGCGCAAGAAACAAGCTTTTGTAACTGTTGATGTCCGGTCAACTTGCCTTTCTCTGTTTTCATCGGCAACGTGTAATTCCAATAACGCTCGCGAATAAATATACAAGTGAGTGAATACAAAGTGGCGGCGGGGCGGCGCGGCGGGGCGGTGCGGCAGGGCGGCGGGGCGGCGCGATGCTGCGCTGGATCAATGGAACAAGAACAGATGGTCGAGATTGATTATTATCATTCAGAAGCAACAGGTACCAACTATTTCTGGAGCTGACTGTATCTTTGTGTTTGCAATCGAGATAAAGTTTCAACAGTTCTTTCTTAACATTCGTCTTAAAGCTGTTTTCTAGTTTGGTAAAAAGTAAAAACCCACTAGGTACCTGTGCCGCAGGTGGCATAAACACCAGATAAGAGCAGTAGAACTCTCACCAAGTTCGTCCGGGGAAATACTGCAACCATGCCCATTTCTGCCGTCAAGCAGTGACGCATTCGCGTTCCTGTGTTCCGGTTTGAAAGGTGTGGTTTCCGGTGAAATTACAGGCACATGAGACATTCCACCTACACGTCTCAGAGTTACGCATACGATGCGACTTGGGTCTTGTCGTACCTAGTAGGGGAGGACCGAAGTCGCATCAGTTGTTATGGGCCGAGGTTACCACTTAACACCAGGTGGGCCGACGGCTCGTTCTGTAACTGTATTACATAAAAAAAATATAGAACACAACATACAAATAACATAAATTAAAAATTTTAAGAAACCCTCACACAAAAACCAGTGCTCGCCAAAACGCATCGTATGAATACAAACACACGGTAGATGCTGCACACCGTTGGACAGTTGTTCTGGCGGGTTGGGTATCCTGCGGGATCCTGGTGATGCACGCGCATCAGCTCAAGTATAATATATATAATATTTGTAATATCATTGACAAGTGATAGGATTTCATATTTCTAATCGATCACACCTGTGGAAGTTGCTCAAATCACTTCATCAACTAGAAAAGAGATGATGATCTTCAAACGTCTGAGCAGATTTTCTTGAAACTAAGAACACTCTCGATTAAGACACCTTTCAAAATAATAAAGTTGCTTCCTCCGTTCAGGAGCTATGATGCACACACATATACACAGATACACACTACAAATTATAACAATCCTTTTGTCCGTCGGGGGTGAACAACAAAGACCGAAATCAATTCCTTCCTCCAATCCTATCAATCCTTTAGGTTATACATTGCAAAAAAATCTCTTGTTATTATACGACATGTACGTAGATACTGAACTATTGCACGTCACGTTTAAGTTTGAACAATGCATGATTATGTAAAACACTGTTTATATAAACAAATAACAAATATTGGTAGACATATCACAAAAAGTAAGCTAAGTAAATAGCTTGTATCATGGGAACCAGACAACTGATATAATTCTTAAATACTTTTCTTTTGTAAATACATACACATATAATACATATTACCCACACACATAACAAAGAGCCTATGTTCATCATACAAATGTTTGTCTTGGGTGGGAATCGAACCCACGACCTACAGCGCACATGGCAGGGTTACTACCAACTGAGCTATGAGGTCAGTTGTTTGTTGATGTTAATTAAAATGCTTATTCACATAACTTCTGATTGATATAAGATTTTGAATTAGCGTTGCATAATTAAACGCCAAATCTACCGTAAATGTAAAAGTTTGACTCCTAATTACATTTTCATGGCAATCAAGTGAAGCCTTGAATGTCTACCGACCTTCTATAATTATAATTACCTCCTACCTCTGTTGTACAACTATACTGATATCATTTCAAAATTCTAGATTTGTTTTGTAAATACTTGATAAAGTTCGTTTTTGTATTTTAATACTAAAACAGGTTGGCAAGTAGTAGATAGGTAAAGTACCAAAGTCAAAGTCAAAAACTTTATTTCCATAGAATTCATAAAGAAATTGCTTGGAAACGTCAATAATATTCAAAACATAAGGTCACGCGTACTTATCGATAAGTTTGATGCCTGTTCAAACCCTGTCCGACCCTCCATGGGAAGAACTCCTAATGGAAAATTGAATTGCTTTTTTTTCGCGGGCACGTTCCGTGTGTGATCTCTACCCACAAATGATACTTTGAAAGGGACTGATGATTCTCGTGCCTGTAAATACAACAAGAAAAGAACATCATGCACATCTTATGAGGCGCTACATCTTCGCGTCCATCAGATGTGTCTCGAAACATGTGCCCGAGGTTAGAAGATAATGTAAATCAGCATTAATCAAGCAAGTGACAGATGCACTGCAATGCAACTTGCTTGTTATGGGCAGGAGATACCGCCTCATTGCAATTGAAATTTGCAATTTTGAATAAGGCTCTGGCAGCAAATAATTCCGATGGATACCTTGAATAGATAATATAAAAAGATTCCCTATATTGTACCCAGTCGAGTGTTGCAGGTATGGATGGGCTCACCTTACATGGTCAACTGCAAAAACCAAATAACCACATTACCATATTAGATCATTTTCTTTAAGTAATGAAGAGCACAGGGAACTCTAATTCCAATTAAAAATGCTCTAATCGTCTCATATTGTGTTTCCCGGACGCACCATTTTTGTGTATATCCATGGAAGAATTAAGTTTTTAACTTATGTAGACTAGGAGTGGTAAGATTAAAAACTTATTTGTATTATCAGCGAAATCCTACTATTATTTACGAATAAATTTTTACATTAATCTTTTTATAAATGTATAAAAAAAAAAAAAAAAAAAAAAAATAATAAATGTAATAAATAAATCTTTATTCCCTGTCCTGTGACTTAGTATCTAATATAAGGTAATAGTAATACTACGCCTGAAGTAGGAAGACCTGACAAAGATAAAAAAAAAATATTAGTAATTAATATTTTAATATTGGTTATTTTAAGTGGATCTTGCATTCAAAGAGAGGACTTTATTTTCATATATATTTTTGAATAAATGTAATATCTTAAAACATTGATGAATTGAACATTTTAATCCTGTAAGAACTAAAGCATATCATGTACACAAGACGAATAGTATTCCTTCGAAGAAATGTTCCTATTTTACCTCACACAGCGTAACCAGACAAAAACTAGGGTTCAGGGACCCAACAATTTCCTAGTTGATGATTGGCATCGGGTTATGGACAGGATACTTCCATTCCAGGCACAGCTTAAGCCTAAAATGGCGACGGTCCGTTGCGGTGGGAACGACGCGGCGCGGCGGCGCGGGCGGCCTGCGGTCAAACCGGCTCATAGTTCTAAGTAAATCTAGTTGGATGGACAGCTTGTCCATCGAGTCGATACACTAAAGATACTGACTGACATAAGATATTCAGTTGCCGGCATTTACTTAAACTACGCACTAAAATAGTAAAGAGAGTAATATGAAGATTAATAACAACTCAAGTGTTTGAATCATCTATCTTAGAACAGATACAAATGTAACATCATCTTCTGACATCCTTTGATTTCCTTTAAAAGATTGATGATTGATTTAATAATTAATAAAAACAAAAGAAATATCTATACTGTTTTCTTCTTAGTGAATTTGTTGTTTTTGGCAGAGGATACCGCTTAACGCAACCGCTTGTAATCTCGCTTCTCAAAAACTCTTTCTACAAAACAGGATGACTAGAAAAAAATCTGATGCGAAATTCCAGCATCTAGTGCAGGTTCTAATGGGATCACTTATGAGTTCCACCAGCGCGTCGTCTCTTAGGTTCTCAGTCAATGTGCGTTAATAGTTTTAATAGCGCTTGAGTGCATCCTCAATCATGTAGTTTGAGTAACGGTTGTGAGACGGACGTGGTCGTGGCAGGTAACCGGCACTTACAACTGACCGTATACGAGCATCTTGCACTTCCCTTATAAACATGGCTACTACAGGGGGCTCTTTTCTGCACTCTTGACCTCGCGAAATTAGAAATCTGTATGTCGCCAGAAGGTGCGTTGCGTTACAAGCGTACGTAACGAGCTTACTGAAAATACGCTGTATGTACACGCCCTAAAATATGACAATCTGCCTACTCGATCTCCCCGGTAAAGTTTTTTTATTGACGCTTAAGGGACGCGTGTCAACATAGAACTTTTCCGTCAAACTTCCTCCTATTGAAGAGCATCGAAGACACAAACAACAGCTTAAGGAATAATCTCCTCAGTAAAATTGCAATAAATGAGCGCAAGATCTGCCGGGATGCATTATTCAGTGCACGCTCCGAGCCGGATATTATTGCGCTTACTTCCTCGACGGCTTACTGAGTACAGAATGTTTTGCGTCATTCAGATTTCAGACTCGGTGAGATGAAACCACTTTTATGTGATGAAGATGTATGTGAGACTATAGGAGAGCTGGGGCGGCCATTTCTAGCCTCGCCATTAGCATGCATAGTTGACGAAACAGCTGCATCCGGAGATGCATTTAGGTAAAATTTTGTACAGACGAATTAAACCTGAACAAAGCATTTATTGCACAATACATGCAATCCAGTGGCTGTCGGTTCGTAAATGTAGATAGTTCCTCGAGTCCTGTCAGAGCAATCCTAGTATGATGTTCAAAAGTAAGCTTCCATAATTGAAAAACATAAAAAAGCATGTGGCTTTTTTATGTTTTTCAATTATGGAAGCTTACTTTTTACCATTTACCATCCGCCACCGAGTAGTAATGATTCTCAAAGAAGCCTATCATTAAGCAATTGGCACCAGGCCGATTATGACTGGCCTCGCAGCTTAGTTGGTTAGTAACCCTACCTTCTGCGCTCTGTGTCGTGGGTTCGATTCCCACCCAGTACAAACATTTGTGAGACGAACATAGATGTTTGTTCTGTGTCTGGGTGTTAATATATATTATGTGTATGTATATACAAAAGAAAAAGTATATAAATATTATATCAGTTGTCTGGTTCCCATGACACAAGCTATGCTTAGCTTACTTTGGGGCTAGATGGCGCTGTGTAAAATGTCCACCATTATTTATTATTATTTATTTAGATTTTAGTATAAACTTATGTTACAGTCAAGGAATTGGATTTCAGATATAATATAAATTGAACGCGATGTAAAATTTTCCGTACTTTGATTACTTACAATTTATTAAGTCCGTCTCAAAAGCGCTTTCCTGATTGCGACGTAAATATTTAATGACACTGAATCCTAACAGAGTGTTGTAATGTCCCCCCCTCTCTCTCGTCCCTTTTCGGGCCCTGTTACCCCCACATTATTTAACGTTGAGTTGCGCGTGCGTCAAATAATTATTTTAATTCGCATAATGTGCACGATATAAATATACGTACGTATGGCAACACCGGATTTGCATAATTGGACGTGCAACAATGTTTGCGCTCGCTAGATAGAGAAAATGGTTACTATTTTGATGTTTCCTCGCTTCGTCCTTCGCGTGCGAATACGATCAAAGTAAATATATATGAGAAAGCATAAAGATCTATGAAATATAATATGTTCAACTTTTTTTTTTATTTGATGCAGTTACGATCTGATGGCCCACCTGGTGTTAAGTGGTAACCTCGGCCCATAACATCAGATGCGACTTGGGTCCTCCCCTACTAGGTACGACAAGACCTAAGTCGCATCGCATGCGCCCGAAACTCTGAGACGTGTAGGTGGAATGTCTCATGTGCCTGTAATGTCACCGGAAACCCCACCTTTCAAACCGGAACACAGTAACGCGAATGTGTCGCTGCTTGGCGGCAGAAATGGACATGGTTGCAGTACTTCCCCGGGCGAACTTGGCGAGAGTTCTACTGCTCTTAAAACCTAATCAATAAAGAGTCACTTAAGCAAATTTATTATATTTATTAACAAGCCGTAGATATCGGGAGGCTGGTTTAACCGGCGAACATGCATTACTACCAACAATTCAACTTTTATAATAAGTCCATTGAAAAGTTTAGTGATTAAAACTTTCGCCAACATTTTATGGATAAATAAGAAACAAGTTGTGTGGATCGCTTGTGAGATTTATCCACTTTGTATGCCGTACCCGCACCGCGCCGCGCATAACTGACTCGTTTGTAATCCATCACCGGTGTCATTTAACTCGTTAGTTAATTGTCAAAGTTACAGTGATCGTGGCTTAGCTCGGGTGCTTCGGGCGTAGATCTTTGATATTATTCGTAGCACCCAATTACAGCTATTCCATTATTTTATTGATATTAACGAGCACTTAGATTAGGTATTAGCGACTTGTTTGAAAAGTAAAAGTAATCTGCGTAAAACGACAACTATTTTCAACAATCATCAATATAGTTATGGATTTGTTTTACTCGACTCGACATATTCCGTTGTTTATTGGCGAAAGTGGATATTCCTAATCATTAAAGTATGAAAGTGAGCTTGCAATCAGTGAACCAAGTCACAGGTGTCGCACTGCTCATGAACTAATTAAATACTTGTAAATATTGGTGGTGGTGTACATTAGTAACACTCAGCGCCATCTAGCGCCGGCTAAGTGAAGAATGTACTATAGGAAGGAGATAAATGATAGAATACCTATATATACTGTAAATATTATATAATATTTATAATCGATAATGTGCGACATAAGTTCATCAAGTTATTTTGAGATGTGGTTGCGTTGTAGGACGTATTGGACAAACGTGAGAGAATGTACAAGTAGGTCTGTAGGCCTGCGGCCGTAAAACGGAGCTAAATCTGTGGTTATTGCAATATTCAGAGCGATTCTCGTTGTTAACTTGCTGCCGCTGCGTGTTATGGCTCCGTCAAAATGTTGCATAAAATTTTCATGTTACACATTTCTAGGCTAGTAGGTAAATTATGATCAATTCGTCACGGGCGCATACAATAATTCGAAGCAATGCTTAATATGAAGGAAAGTACTTAGTAAGAAACTTAGCCATTAAAGCTCTCAACACTTGATTACTGGTTCTGTAACTGTTCAGCAAAAAATAAAAATAAAACAAAGGAATCATCTGAAACAAAAAATTATACCATCAGATTTCAGATATCAGACAATTCGGTGGATTTTATATGAACTAATCGAAATACATGTCTATATTACCGACTCAGATGACATGCAATCTCCGTCACAGTGCACCCATAAAACGCAACGGATTGGGGTTCCTTTGTATCAAAACTAAATTCTGACGAACCACACCGGAACATTTCCATTTAAATTAATCACTCGGAGTACGCCATTTGATTCCATACAATGCGTACTGTAACAATTAGTAAAAACAATGCCACATTACGTTGTTAGGAACTACTACTAACATATATACTGATACTAACATATATAACGTAACATAAAAAATAACATTCATTTTTTACTTTGCATTCTCAACACTTTGTTTTGCCTCACTTTCACTTCATATTGGTACAATACTTATTTGTAGCAATACAAAATTATACCCGGAAATACAGTAAAATATCAACGTGTCACTTCTTAATCTGGTATACCGTGCGTCATATCAATAACTACATTAATAATAGTTTTGCCAATAAATTGGCTCTGCAACGGGCACTGACACCCGAAAGCGGTCTCCATACTCTCAGTCGCATAAGGCCCAGAGTACACGAGCTGATTCGTAAACGAGATCTGCAACAACAGCCATGTCGGTTTCCCGGTTGGAATTGATCGCACAATAAATGATCTAAATATAATTAGCTGCAATACAGATGTAGTGCGACACATAACTACTCAAAGGGGAGGCGTGCATGAACAACTAAAAAAAAAATTAAATTTCCGACACCGGCATTTGGGTACCCGCCGGTGGAATGAACACACAACACAATGATACAAAACTGAAGAGGGAACTTTCTGATCGTCACCATCATGATCGAATACGGGACTTCCTGTTTCGCACACTCCGATATTGCTCGGGATTAAATAAATTCCCACTCTGAATCCCAAAACATAAGCGTCGGTTGTCCCAAGTTGCTTTCAGTTGTTCGCGTATAGCCAGCCTACAGTGCGCCAATTCCGCGGACGGCATTATCTGAAGACTGAAACTGTAATGATCCCTGTGTCGGCGCTGGCACCTCTCCAATCTCTGTTTACATGTAAATGGCTCATGATTTACAGCCGAGCTTTCTAATGTAGATACGGGGAATCTGTAACGACTCCATCGAAAGATCTTTCCTATTTATGAGATCGCTTAATTGAATGCGGTGGGATTCCCATTACTCTGGAATTAGGCAGAATGTCGAAATAAATCTGGAGCCAAGTTCATGGGTTACGAGTTATGAGCGTCTGGCCCTGAGACCAAGCATTTCGGTGAAAAGTTTATGGGGAAAACATGTGGACTGCTCGCATTCGAATGATTGAATAATGGTGGAAAACGACAGATAGTTTACGACAATATTACACCTTGAGAGTGTGGTAGATTTAAAATCATTTTCATCTTCCTAATAAGAAAACATATCGTGGTTAATCAATATAGCTGGTATCATAATAGTAAACAAGGAAGCAGTTTAAATGAATAACTTCGGAAGGGTTGTGAGAAGTGTACAAATAGATTGACATTAAACAACCTTAGTAGTAAACAGATCTTGATGCCAATTGAACAGGATCATTGCAGGAATTGATCTCACGAGAATAAACTGCAAATAGGCTATTCATTCATGATTCAATAGCGATGCAAATCGGACACTATGAATACCTAAATACCTTTAGAATTTTTCCATTATTATTTTATTAGGTGCTACGTTTCTACATGAAGGAAGTAAATAAACTATGGGGCAGTTTCTGAAAAATGATTTCACTGGTGGCTGGAGATACTAAAGTATCTACCGCCGTTGGAAATGAGGTAAACAAGCTTACCCAACCCGACCTCTGCAAACAAATCAATAATATGTTTACCCACCCACTTGTATGTACTTACGTCATATTTTTATTGTAAAATATTGATGCGAACTTTGCTTCATTTGTGGATCTCGGCGTTACTATCAAATGTTTAGTGATCTCTGAAGAATCTACTCGCATGCCACCTTGTAAACTATTATTGCCTCCTAGAAAAGTTGGAGATGAGATATTATTATAAATTGTAATGTAACAAATGAATTATATAATATAATAACGATAGTGATTTGACACCACATCTTTACTTTATTAATTTAAATTTGTGATATTTGAAAGCATACTCTCCATACCCAGGGACATACTACATCCAAGATCCGACCACAAACTACGCTCATGACTCAAATGTTAGCCCTACCCGGGACTGAACCCCGAACACTCGGTAGCTCTGCCGCACGCAGGGTCAGCACCATATGGCTGCGGCAGGGCTTCTCCCATACGATGGGGTAACAAGGAGTAACTTAGGCTACTTTTCCGAGGGTTAAAATAGGGGTGCGTGATAAAACCGAATTTCACGCGGACGAAGTCGCGGGCAACAGCTAGTAAAAAATAAGTTACAATGCCTTCAAATATACGACGACTGAAAATAATTACATCATACAAACCTTAAAACTATGTCTAAAGAATGAGAAATACTTGGAAAATAATTGTTTTCAAGAGCTTTTCTGTGAAAATGACACCGGATAGTGACTGTGAATCAGAGGGTCTGATTACAATAAGAGTTCGTTGTCGATTCTTTTATTGAAATCATCATTTGTCAGTGTCAGATGTTAAGTAATAACTGAAAATATTTTCCGACATTTGAATCGTCATAACAATTGAATTTTGAAAGTATTAAAGAGAAAGGTTTTTTAATTTATTATTTTTTGTCTTGTGTTGTCGTTTTGATAAATTAACTACACAGTGACAATGTAGATATTATAGTGCATAGTCTACTTTTGAGAAAATGGACACTTCTTTAACAGGAAGGTTCCAAAATGGTATAATAAGGATAATCAGTTACGCTATAGCAAATTAGTTATTAGTTTTAATACATCATGGGATATAATTGTTAATATCAATCAATTTACTGGAAATATGTAAACGAGAAATTCCATAAATTAATTATAGCAGGGTTATATTGTTCCACAAAACAGATGTTCTCAAGTCGCTGGCTGAGCGCCGCGCGCCGACCTTTTAACTAAATCAGTTCTTCCCTTACAATGAACACGTCGTATTAGTCTCAGAGAACATTTCAATTGATATGTTAGATTCATAATAATATTATTATTATGAATCTAGTAACGACATAACACGATAAACTATTCTCCGTAGAAGAATCTTCCAAATTTGGATCTGTTTTTGTAAAATTTCATTTCGCAACTCATAATGACATTCACTTAAGTCATTTTTTCCACACAATAAAATATGATAAATTTAGGAAATCTGGTAAAACAGATTTTCATACTTTTTCCGCGGAATATTTATGTACAAGTTTATTTGATTTTTAGTACCTATTCACTCGCGCATAAATATAAATTCAATATAGTTAGTGATATGCACTTCGTAAAAAGCGGTTATTGTAATATTACAAACAGACACTCCAATTTTATTTATTTGTATAGATGTATAGATAACAAAGAAAATAAATAACAGATTATCAATATTTCTGTTTTCAGAACTTACAGCAATTGCTAGATAGATCCACGAGTAGTGTCATATTCTTCAGCCTCGGGTCCAATATCAAAAGCAAAGACTTACCTGAACGCATGAAAAGAAAATTGCTTGACCTATTTGGACACCTGGAACATACATTCTGATTACCCGCGGAAGTTTCACGTCCTGTATGGAGGCAGTTTACTTTGGCGTGCCCATAGTTGGAGTACCAGTTTTTGGTGACCAGTTCTTGACCGTGGAGCTGGCTGTATCTCGCGGTCGCTGCATCAAGGTGGACTTTACTGACGACCTTCCCTATAGAATATATGATGCTATACACAAAATACTCGCAAATGACAGGTAGGAATTCTAAATTATCTCCTCCGCCCGTTAGAAAAGTAATTTTACGATTGATTTATAACAATAATTGCAGATTCAAACTTTATTAATTAAGCTACGACCATGAGTCGTTACAGTTAAAATATTGGGTAAGTAATTAAAATTTCTAATCAACGAGGTCAGCATTTTAGTAATTGTGTCACCGTAGACATTATAAATACAATCTCATCATATACCTAACAGTAGTAAATTAGTGGTATAAGAATGGCTGTCAGATCATATTATGAATGAATTACTGGAGGAAAGAGTTGGCTGAGTCATTCGTGGAAACGTGGTGGTGATGAGCTCAGCAACGGCCGCAGTGCGGTACAACTCGAGACCCAAAAATCTGAAAAACCACTTATTTTCAGTTACCGAAGCAACACGCAGCAAGCCTCAGCTATTTTCAGTCGACCTTTAGTCCCTCCAGCCCATGAGCCGCTGTACTGGACGGAGCTGGTAATGCACCACGACGCCGCGGCGCCCACCTGCGTTCTCCGGCCGTCCATCTTTCTGTCTTCCAAATGATGCACCTGGATTTGCTGGCCGTGGTCGCCATGATTCTCTGGTTCTGTTCCAAGGTCTTGAAGGTCATTCGGGTTCACTGGGGTTCAGACGACAGTGAAGATGACAGGAAAAATCAATAATTATAAGTAACGACATGTATGTATAATTTTCCATTACATTAGTGATGCAAAATCATGGACAGTGTTAGTCAAAATCAAAACATTTCGTTTTTTAAACACTTGAATACAAAATAGAATAAAATCATACATTTTTGTTTACCTAAGGGTTCAATTTCAAAACAACACATTTCTTTTCAATGTTTCCTTATATATAATATTATTGTAATGTTTTTCTTCATTTCTACATTTTGGATGTCAAAATAAACTTTTGATTTGTCGTCATGAATTTCTTTATCTACTTTTAAAGTAATTATGCAATTATACAACTCAATTGCGACATACGGATATACAAAAAGTTGTCGAAAATACAGATGGAGATAAAATACTGGTCTTTTGAAATGAATTCTAAAGTCTAAAATATTAAAAACGTATAACACTGAGGATAATATTTAATGCCTTACCTACTGTAATTGGATGTTCACTTTTCTAATTCATCGGAAAAATACAGAGAGCCAATCAGGACTTTCTAAACACCATATGAGTTGTGGTGCACCCGCGGGAGTCGCTCCTCGTGCAGCGACACGCATACCAATGATCCACGTCTATAGCGGAGTATATATCAGATACAGGGTAAGACAAAGTGAAATTGATGGGGCAAACTAAATAAAGGACTAGCTTTCGCCAGCGCGGCTTCGGTCGTATGGACAAAGTAAGTAAATGCAGTGGGTGTACGTATAGAATACAGAAAACAAACAAATTTGACGACCAATACTATTTTCATCTTTAAATTGGTCAGAGCCTTATAAATAATTTCCTATTCCTAAGTATCATGCGATATCTCTGGATATTTCAAACACTTTAAATGTTTCATGATTAGACAAAGTTAACTGATTTTGCATTTTAGTATATTTTCCTGCCAACAGAGACATGATAACAGCTAGGTGACTATTCAAGTTTATCACATTAGGAAATAATATATTGATAAGGTATGGCTCATCGACAATAAACCCTGTTTTAAAAAGGTGCTTGAAATTGGGCTCTCAACCCACAAACACCTGGCGGTCCATGCCCCGCGATGCGGAGATTTAGCAAGTCTAAGTATACCCTTAATCCAACCCTGCATTTGTGTGACAATAATAGCATATCAAAGTGATAACTGTTCAGGAATTCAATTAATGCGCTTATTATATTTTAAAGAGCAGATTATTATGTTATTAATAACCTTGTTCTTCCTGTAATTGTAATTGGAAATAATCACGCATGTATGAAGATGAAGATATATATACCTTTGTCTAAATAAGTTTTATGATTTGTTACATTTACCAAGTTTTATTTGAATAAATATTATATTTACAGGTTTTTATGCCAATAATTTACCGAACTAGTAAGATAGCCCATCAGATTTTAATACTCGGTAACCGCTGCCCTTAACAACAGAAATACCTCCGGCTTCCTACTTAGGTATGGGTGTAGGCTCAAGTCGCAATAAAGTCGCCCGTCATTTTGAGATGTGAAGTTGGAATATTTGACCTTTAATCGAACCGGACACACACGCATACAAGCATGCGTTACTGCCTGGCGGCAGACATAGATATGGAGGCAGTACGTCGCCGGATAAAATTGCAACGAATTCTTCTGCCTAAGAAGGTGACTCAATCTGACTTTGTTGTATACACTTTTGATCGCGGCTCATGTCAATGACCGGGGCCTTTGTGCGTAAACACGATTAGTGATCATCACACCGTCCCATCTATTACATATTCACCAGTAGATTACGTACTGCTCCCTGCGAGGAAATGGCGATCCTATGAACGGCCGCTATAAGAGCTTTTTTGAAGGGACTGGTAACTTTCGTACACCGCCGTGTACCGCAATAAAAATGACAATTTATTCATACAAATTCGTTTTGGGATTATTCCCATACTGGGCGTTTACGATACATCCTTAATCCAGGGACAACAGATAGAGCCGTGATTTTTAAAGCCAACAATTTATTATTCATTAATAATCCTCATTTTTGGGAATTGGTTGGAGTGGGAAGAGCTTAGAGTGACTGTCTAAGTTTAAGTAGTAGATAGTAATATATGTTCCCTCGATTATCTCGTGGATTTCAACTGTAGGCTTGCTCCGTAGTTATGTTTAAAACATAAGCAAAAAAATATATATAAATAAATATAACCTTCACTTAGATACGAGATGAGCACATACCGTTACCTTTTCAAATGTCCTTATTAATCCGCCAAAATTGTTACCAAATATGATTTAGAAGTATATTATATCTGAAATTAGATATTGGCGGGCCATGTCACACAGCGCCATCTAGCCCCAAAATAAGTGCATAACGAAGAGCAAGTTCAGCCTGAGGGTCGAGCGGTTGAAGACAAAGCTTACTTCAATTCCTTTGTGGTGAGAGTGCCGATAAAACGTCTGTCAGTCATCACGAACTTGGATTTGTCGCCTGGAGGGATCTTCTTGAGGCGATTCTGAGGCAGAATGCCTGTTGTCTGCGACGTGACGTCGCCGCGCCGCGCCGGCGCCGGAGCGTCGCGTACCACGTCGCAGAATATACGTGCTAGTTCATTTATGTTTCTATATTATATGTATTTTTTTAAATTTAAGGTACTATGGGTTGTGTATATGTTGTCTCAAATAAATGAATAAATAAAAAATGAAATAAAGATTAAACTTTTTTCAGTGTCGATTTGTCCGTTTAGATAATAATAGAAATTTCACCCGCTTTGTTCGCAAAAAAAATGTTATCGCAAGTTTTAAAATGGCTCATAATAGAGTAGTGTAGCAGAGGGTGGGCGTGGGTGAGACTGCGGTGTGTAAAAGTGTGTGAGCGCACAGCGACGCGACGCGTGGAATGCACGACCTGGCGCCCCTAGCAACAGAGATAAATTAATCGAAATTCCTTCACGGAGAGTAGTATTCGGTATTTTGATATTGGTTTGAAATAGAGTAATAGTTAAAAATTCCTGTTAGTTTCATAGTTTCAGTGACCTAGGTAGATCTAGGAACTGCTCGCGCGCCTGCCTCACTATAATATTTTACAATATGGATGATTCCACGAATTAATCAAATCATATTATACACTAGCTGTTGCCCGCGACTTCGTCCGCGTGGAATTCGGTTTTGTCACGCACCCCTATTTTACCCCTCGGAAAAGTAGCCTAAGTTACTCCTTGTTACATCAGCTATCTGCCAGTGAAAGTCCCATAAAAAAACGGTCCAAAAAAATAGGGGTGCGTGATAAGCTAGTCGAAAATAAAATCAGACAGAGGACTTTTCGCGTCTAGACTTCCTTATCGTTTTTCCTTTTTAAAACAAATGATTGCCTATCAAACACCTTTTTATACTTGTTTGGATGTATGCAATTCCTCCGAGTCCACAGCTGCCAAATCAAATACACATTAAGTTTATGCGAATAGAACTCTCGCAACAGTCTAAAGACGGATTTGGCAGAATTCCCGTCAGATCAAAATTCAAAGTACCTGGTACAATATGATATAAACAATTTGAAACATATTTTTTGCGAGCAGCTGAAATATTTCAAGCGGCGTTGCGACGAGAGGTTAGATATCCCTCGGTAAATAAAACTACGTGTAAGATCAAATGAAATAGCTTTGAAATTTTATTAAACTTACGCGCGATTTATTTGTATTTCGTTTTAAAAAGATGTGTAGAATAATAATGATCCGTCGTTTTGATGTAACAAAGTAATTATGACTTTTTGTTCAGTTATTATTTAATTTTGTTATGATCATTACTTTTACTTATTTTTAGAGCTCTTTCTCCACCTCTTCTTGCAGACAGTTTGTCCACGGTACGAGAAGTAATAATATTTTCTTTGGATTCTTGCCCTGCCTTCTCGTGGTGCAATTCTGTCTGCCGACAATATCGATAAAGATAGAACAACTGTAAATTACATAGAATAAGTTTTGCAAAATGCAGTTTCGTTCCCCGTTCTACCTGCAAATTAAGTACATGAGGCCCTACCGTCAGTGGTACAGCGCAAGAACACCACTCGTAATACTCATCTTCTTCATCTTGTTTCTCCGCTCCATGAGCATCTTCAGGATTGCCGAAGGTCACATCTGACGTTAAGCTCACTTTTCTGAATCGATCAGCTGCTAATCTGCGTTTCACTGACATGGATTTGATACAAAGTGACCGAATTCAGCAGCACTACCTACTAATGTGGACTTCCGAATTAACTTTCACTGGGACCTACAATTAAAACCTATCGTTGACTTTCGCTGTCATTTCCCGGATATTTGGTTACGTTCACGGTTTGTAGCACATACAGAACAATAGTGCTCATTGATCCTCCAAACTAGCTAAATGCAGTTTTATTATTGGCATTATTCGTTTATACATGGCCCAGTTTTGACCAAATGCGAAATTAGTGCAATAAAAAGTTAATAAAAAAGCTTAGGAGTTGACGACGGTCATCCGAAACATAACAACCATTTTTTTTAGGAGAACTGATGTACAAATACTTAAGACAATAAAAAAATAAAAAGGTGGTGATTTCATGTAGGTACCCAATTATTTGATACATTTGAACAAAATATGACATGGATTAATAACTATTGCATTCGATAGACAGACTGATTCTGAACAAACTATTTTACGAATAATTTATTTAATGTACAAATTAAGAGTGCCACTGTAGTTAATAAATACTAGTTTACAAACGACTTGACTGGCAAATATACTGAAACAAGCTTGTTCCAGAAACAGCACATGAGTTTAATCAGACGCGCGCTGCAGAACATAACGACACAGAGACAGAGTGGACGCACTTTCATGAGGAGCCAAAGGAAATTAATTTGTTTTAATTTACGTGCGTGTTGCTGTAAAGCTATAAAACTAGATTTAACATAGATGCCATAGTATAACAAAGTACACATAGTACATAACATAGTAGCCCATGAGTTTTACCCGATCATTTTACAACACAGACAAACGACCCAAAGATCCAAGACCCGATAAAGATAAAGATAGTTTATTTGCTTGAACACAATCTGCATTACACAGATGTTAATAATATTTTATTTTCAGTTATATTCTACTGTCTACTTATATTCTACTATACACTACTTATATTAGCATGCAAGTAGGTGCAAATTTTATGCTCACTGCACAATTTCTGTCTCGGCCCCCGCATCGAAGCCGAGACCCGTGCTTTGCAGGTCAGGTTGGCACCAGCTAACTGCGGGGTTACTACCAACTGAGCTGTGAGGCCTGAAACAGTAATAGTCACTCTTGTCATGGACATTATAATAATTAGTTGAGCCAAAAAGCACTCCATATAGTCTAGTTAATAAAATAATAGGTTAGTGTGGTAGGTTATCTCCTGGTCTACATGTAGTGTAGCCACAAAAATAAGCAGACGTCACATAAAATTCTCCGGAAGTGATTTACGACGCGTTTCTTTTGAAGAGGGCGCTAATCCCTCCCACACTAGCGCACTACACTACGGTCTCACAACTAATTAACATGGCGTTTACCACTTTTGCTATAAATTCAGAGAAATTTTATGAGATGCTTTATTTTCTTGCACTTTGAAGAGATTGCTTTGTATCATACGAGCTTTGAAATGTACTCGTAAGTTGTGGTGAATGTGGATGTACTCGTAGGTACCAACGCTACAATGGGTTTATAATAAACTACGTTGCTTTCTTTGATGCTATTACTGTAGATCAAAGAATTACTATTTTGAAATTGATAACAATGATGGATTACTTTTGCTAGCCTGACTCAAACAAACGGGTATTTAGTTAACAACACCGAAGGCCTCGAAAGTAACTAAACTAGATAATAATTGGATCTAATTCCCAAGACCGAAAATATCCATCCAACTCTATTATTAAACCGAGTATTTTCAAGCAGCGAAAATATTGTTTTAAATTTAATGGACTAACATAAAATAACAATAACGCGTGTTATTTCGCTCCGGCTTCGCCATGGTTTGTTTCAGCAGAACAACGATGAAACAGCTTCCTGGTTGTTTCATAAAAAAATAAAAAATCAACCTTATCCATTGATCTATCCAGCCAACCAGGTCACCTCGTAATTGTGATTTGTTTGAGTATTTGTAACGGACAATGTTAGAACTGCCCCAAAAAACGTGTGAATAAAAATTCTGAAAAGTGAGAGTTACAATGTAGTATTCGCGTTAGAATGAAACGGCGTGTCATATAGGTACAGATGATAACATCAAATATTCAGATATGGTATATAGCTGATTCAAGTGAGTAGGTACAAAGTTAAATGGGGTTCAGTAAGATTATCGATGAAAGAGTCTTTGGAACTATCCTGTAGTGTTCCATATTTTGAGGAGTGCTTGTCTCTATGCGTTTCCGGAGGTACGGCAATAATGATAATAATAATAATAAGCAATATTAATACCACACTCCCACGACGGCCTGCATAATCATTGTTTGAAAATAAACATTAGAAAATTGCGATGTATTCGGGTAGAAATATGAATAGTAATCAGACAAAATGGGTAGTACGATGACAAATACTTATTGGGTATAATAACATTTATCGGTTGAATTAGGAGGGTCCCTTTTCTCACTTCAACAACACTTTTATAATATTTTACATTTACTTTTATAGTTTTGAAAATATGACGTCACGCACATAATGGTTTCAAGCGATACACTTATTGGCGCGTCTAGATTTGAACCAGGGACCTGTGGATTGAAATTGTATAACTGGGTCAGCGTATTTCAGACATTAGGTACCTACACTATGTAGTGTAATCGAACTAACTTTGCGGGCGGCGCGGCTTGGCGCGGCGTGGCGTGGTGTGGCGTGGCGCGGCGTGGCGTGGCGTGGCGTGGCGTGGCGTGGCGTGGCGCGTGACACTGGCATTGTTCGCGGGCGCGCTCAGCACAGCACAGCACGCTCTCATTGTCAACCGTCACAGCTCGGGTCATGGTGCCGCGCCGTTTGCTCATAACGTTACATTCAGGGCAAATCTGACATCCAGTTATATGGCAGTAAACACTTCGTGTTACTACCTGGATTATTTTTGAGATTTTTGGGATCAGAGATTGGAGAGCTTTAGCATACTTTAAGGTACAATATTTCAATAATATAATAATTTCTGGTTTACCTTTTGTTAATATAAATTGTATCATTATTAATTGTAAGTATTATTTATGGTTTGCCCTGCTTACAGTATATTTATAAAAATAATGTTAATCCAGTCTGTGAAGCGGGCCTCCTGCGACACGCGTGGGACTGGTAAACCTAATATTATAAGAAAGAGTATTTTTTTTAAATATTTGCTACTTAAACTTTACTTCACCAAATAAAAATAATTATCTGTAAACAACCCACACCGTTAGAAAATCGCCATAAAATGTTGCTTTAGTTAGTGATCAAAGTAAAATGATATACTGTACAGTTCGTAATCGAAATCGAAACAAGATTGCAGAATGCAACTTGCAAGAATGCTGCCTGGATCGAAAATAGAAATTTAAGACGGAAGCTTTATTGGAAACTACGACTAAACAATAATCCTTTCCTAGAATGCATTCAACAGGAAATTACGATCCCAGAATTGCACATGATTTAAGTGGCCACCTGCCGAACTAACAAAGTAGCCGATGTAATATTTCACATTAAACTATTTTCGGTCGGTTTATATCGCGCCGTGTAGTGTAACTAGAGTACATTGTATTCTCTTCCAAATGGAAAGGTACCTATGTGCCTTTCCGTTATTATTCCATAACGATTTCCTTTTCACCTAAAATTTCTCACACATTAAATCACGCCTGTCTCCCGGAGGGGTGGGCAGAGAGTACGGTTTTCCACCTGCTATGGTCCTGATATACCTCCTTTGCTCTATGCTTCGAAGGAGTTTCATAATGGGCATCATTGTAAACATTTGTACCACGAAAAGTTTGACGCGGTCTCGGTGGGTTCAATATCTGAAGTGTTGTGAAAATAATTTGTACACTGTTTTGATCCCAGAAGTTAAATATTTTTCTCACTTTCAGTAACATCATTAGTTTGTTTTGAGATACTCTTTCTTACCTATGGTTCTACATATTTACAGAAAAGTTGCTGGTTATCCGTATTACATGATATATCCGGCTGATGTCATTATAACGAGTAAAAATTGTTTATCAGTTGGTATGTCAATAAATCACAAGCACTGTAACACAAAACTTATCCTTAATTTTTTGAGTAATTCTCGACAAAAGAACTATTTGTAAGAACAAAAAATGGACGTAAGTATATCTTCTAGGATCTTGAACTGTGAAACGGAATAAGTTCTCTTTCACAATGCCTAAATAAAGAGTGGTCATAAACGGCGGCACCTCAGTTCCCAAAATAATAAGTAGTACCGGAACGGGATGTGGTGAGAGTTCGATGTTGTCTCGTGTTTCAATGAAGATGCTCTATTCGTTCAGCCATGACAGATATACCAACTAGACATAGAATTTATTATCTGTTGACTGTTGATACTATACTTATATTATACTGTTGTATATTGGCTGAAATGAATTCGCACCATTATATACACAATCCCGTGCCGCCTACTAATCAGTGAGATCTTCCTGTTTGTCTGCGCATTGTGAATGATAAGTGCCTTTACTTGCGATGAATGCGCTAATTGAAGCCTCGCTAATGCGTGTTGCAGTCTCCAAGGAACGTGCACGCGGCGCCAGGCACCAGGAAACAAAGGAGATAATTAAAATAACAAACGCAGAACTCACCCTCGTATTTTGAGAAGTTTTGGTGCACCGCTGCAGTTTACACAGACATAATGATTATTTATATGTATTTTTTCCGTAATTATAATTGTCCGTCTAGTTCATACCTGTACCGGCAGTGTTATTAAGGTTTTTATGATATAAAAGATACGAGAAAAGACATTTTGCGAAATAATATCATGAGTTCGCGCTGATGATCCCGACAGAAAGATCAAAACACATCGTTTGACCGTTTAACGAGTTAAATTAAAGTCTATTACTTGATATCTGCGGTGGAACCGCAATGCGCATGCGTGCGTTGGAAACATCAACAAAATAATATTGCTGTTTCAATATCAACAACTCTATATACGTACCACAGTGAATATACGCTGTGGTAATAGTACCTACACACACACACACACACACACGCACGCACGCACACACACACACACACACACACACACACACACACACACACACACACACACACACACGCACACACACACACACACACACACACACGCATTTACGCTCTCCAAGGAAACATAAAACTACCAGGTTTTGTTGTACAAGACTAAAAATAAGTTCCCGGAAATTAATTATTAAGATTGACATATAAATCTGGTAGGTATATAAGAATTGTTCGTTCATTGGTTTGATTATTCAATAAGTTTAAAAGCAAACGGCAGAACGTGAAAATTTGTAGGCCACCATAACCGTATTATTTGCACGCTGTCATTTTGGGCTCTCCTGCTCTTCAGATATTCATACCTACTTAGACTTCATATATTTTTTTTATAAAGTACTTATTACATAAATACATACAATATGATGTGATGAATATCTCATCAGAAAAATTTACAAATTAAAATTACCATAAAAAAAAAATTACATATTTCTCTGACATGTTCTATAATTTTCTGATATAAGTAACAATGATAAAAACGTGCATATATATAATAATTTATGAATAAGAAAAAGTTTTAAATATTTATTACTGATGTAATTATTATACTATAAACAAGATCATAGCTTAGTATAGCTAAGTTATACCTACTTATTATCATCGAACTGCTCTTTAGTACACGTGTTCCGCATAATTTATTAGGAATTATGAATGGCGTCTACTTTCAAAAGCTGTCGATAAAGCAACAATAGTAAGTGACAGGCCATATTTCACTCAGATAACCCACTCCTGGGGATCAGGGAGGAGATCAGCTGCCGACTGGCAACAAAAGTCGTTACAACAGCGAACATCCATCACAGTCTGTCAACAAGATGTTGTTTATCAGTGCTCTGGCGTATCAACTGAAAGTTTTTGCCAATCCAGTAATTGGAATTACACTGGAAGCCATTTGTATTCATCACAACGCTTTATAACTTTAGAAGAGTTTGGGCGGATATTAGAGCGTGCTGATCTGGTGGTCCAACATGTACGTTCAGATGCGGGCACATCTGTAGATAGCAATGAGTTTTTCACTCGAAAATTGAGCGTGCACAATGCCACGTTTTCAAATCAGTGTCTTATAAAAATCGGTGATATCTGCCAGTCCAACCAATTAGGCACCAGTGGCAGATTAATGCGGTTGTCGAAGCAGGAGCCCACCTGTTGTAGTAGCATGGAAAAATCTAAGACGCATCGCATCGCATCGCACCCACCATGTCACAGAGTGGCGCATGGCGTCTCGTGTGCATTTTAGTTTACATCCGCTTTATCCGAGTAAAGGGTGCGGTAGTATTACTTCCTCGGACTAGAACCCCCGACGAGCACTTCAAGTTGGTACTACAGCAAAACCGTTTCAACATACATATTATACTACGTGCCATATACTGCAATTATTTGCCAATGAACCATTGTCGTATCACTAATATAAATTTTATAAACGTATAGTGTTCGCTAAGTTGTAAACTTATCTGAAATCTCTAATGACCCTGTATCGACTAAAACTATTTCGTATTGATGATTTGAACTCTGAATTTAATGAATGAATTTACCGTAGTTATTAAAGCAATGTAAAACTTAAATTGGATTTTAATTTTAAGGTTCCCAATTAATTATATTTAATATAACCGGGTCACGAAATTGGTTATCAAATTCCATTTATGAAGAAAGTCTGGGATATAATTAAATAATGTTTATCAGTGTAAACTGAAAACTAATATTAGGTAGATTTATTACCTTTCACTGATAAAAGACGAAATTGAAAGTAAATATTAAAATATGTAGCATCAGAAGTAATAATAAAATAAAACAATTAAATGGTATTTGCTATGCATATTCGAGTTTGAACCGGGGGCACCGTTTCTGGAAGATTCTTATCATACAATTTGAAACATCATATGTACTTAATATATAATACCTATAAGATTATTTATATTTTACCTTGGAAACTATATTAAATATATTGAGCGTAGAAATTTCGTTTGAATAGTAGCGCCATCTAGTAGAAACTCAGTGTACCAGTTGAACGCACAGTGTACGTACGACTAGCTGCGCCGCGGCGGTTGCTAACAAATCTCACAAATCGTGCTCGCTGCAGTTCAACGGGTTCACGACAACGGGCAGTTTGCGAAGATAGTTTATCCACAGCTAGTCCCATTCATTTTAACTAGATGGCAACACTCACGGGTGTGGTTTGATCATCTATACTAATATTATAAAGAGATAATGTTGGTAAGGTGTATGTATGTTGTATGTATGTCCGAAGTAAACTCAGAAACTACTGAACCGATTTCAAAAATTCTTTCACCAATAGAAAGCTACATTATCGAGGAGTAACATAGGCTATAATTTATTTTCAAAAAATTAGGGATCCGTAAGAATTTTTTATAATTTTTGTCTGTCTGTCTGTTTGTTCCGGCTAATCTCTGGAATGGATGGACCTATTTTGACGGGACTTTCACTGGCAGATAGCTGATGTAATAAGGAGTAATTTAAGCTACTTTTCCGAGGGGTAAAATAGGTGTGCGTGATAAAACCGAATTCCACGCGGACGAAGTCGCGGGCAACAGCTAGTTAAAAATAATTTTAGAGTGGCATCATCTTGAATGAATCGAATGAAATTTGAAAATGATACATTTCATTCCCGATGGCCAGGGAATGAAATGTATGATTTTCAAATTTCAAGATACACCTAGGTATTTACACCTTAACAAAATAAAGTATTTGAACATGTTGAAATATTTGTTTTGTTACCTTTATAAATATTTTCACGGTCCGCAAACAAAATATTTGCTAATCGTCCAAACATTTGTAGTGTCTGGTACCTTAGTACTTTGCACTTTGGTAATCTTGTATTCCGATACCTGCGGCCCAGGGAACCAAATTAAGACTATGACCATGTCCGAAATTACATTGTAACATCTGCTATCAGGATCATCTTCCTGTATTAGATGACAACCATTTTCTCTCGCTTATCGAGGTAATGCCTATATTCCTACACTGGGAACTGAGAAGACCGGTGCCGTGACCGCCATTAATTGAAGTAAAAACATATTATTATAATTGAATGGACTGGTGTAGGAGGCTTAGCAACAGTAAAGGTACGGACAGACGTGCTCATTACTAGCACGAAAGCATGCTTTTATTGAGCAAGTGCTCATTAGTAGCACGTGTGTAATGTAATGAGCATGCTTATTTAAAGCGTGCTCAAAAATCAAACGACGTTTGATTTTTGAGCATGCTACCTGAGGCGCGGGTAGGTGGGGGGCGTGCTCCGAGCACGTCTGAACATGTTTGCTTATTAGCATGCTATTATCCATTTTGTCTCGATCTGCGGCGGACGACTGTTTATGCAATTAATAAAATTGATGTAATTAATTAAAGAATCTCCGACAGCTAAATATCTCAGTGTGATTTCTAGTTTTACTTTAGCTGGAATAGCATCTCGCATACAAGTGTTTCGTTTTTGTATGACACTCTCAATTTTAGAAAGTAGCTCATCAAATTTGTGTGGGAGTATGCGCAAATGATTTTTATAACTGTCGAGATCTTCGCTTCGCATCTCTGCCAACAATCGATTACTTGCTCCCAGTGATTCTCTTCTGTTTATCCAATTACGAACCCAAATTCTCCTTTTTTTTGTTTTTTTATTTTTCACCAAAATGTTCTTATACAATTCCGTTGCAAGCAATAGGATTATTTTATTAAGTTCTGTACGGATAGCACTGTCACTATATACTTGTACATCCATTTTGGCCGAGAGCCTGGTGCCAAATAGCACGTCTGTCCGTACGTTTGCTTTGAGCATGCCTATTTAGGAGTATGCTTTAAATCAAGCATGCTTATTTCTGGCAAATGTGAACAGTTTGCAGAGCATGCTAATTTTAAGCAAGCTTATTAGCATGCTTTTTTTGAGCACGTCTGTCAGTACCTTAAGGCAAGCACCCCGCAAGTGCAAAACCTTGACCGAGTGTTCGCACGGTGACAACACGCGCGCTGTCCACAGAATCAACATCTTCACAGATCAGATGAGGCAACTCACTTCTATGCTCGTGTGTATTGTTAAAAAAAAAAACAATCGTTTAACTTAGATCCTTCGCAACAAGTTCCAAAAAAATATTGTACTATGTATGCTCTTTAGTATAATAATGACAGCGCTTAGATTTCACATTCTAAATATCAATTAGTGAGTGAAATCTAAAATTCATTGGCATAACGTTCAAGGGAAGATTTGAATATAATGTTAAGTGACTCTTTGCAAACACATAGATTTACGAATTTTTATTTACCTATAAAGGTAAAACAGAGTCTTAACTTGAGAGTCAAGGCTCTGTTTTACCTTCAGCGTCACTTTTCACGTTTTGGTTCACACTATCATGGGCAGTTAAAGTTTACAGTATCTATAAAACAAAATATTGTTAAAAGCAAACTTGAACACTTGTTAAGTTTCCATTGTTCCCTGACACATCTGCACTCGGCGTAGTCAATGTAAACTGCATTGTCGCCATGACAACGCGCGGCTACACCGCGGCCGACGACCTCGCGCCATCCGCGCGCCGCCGCCCTGCGCGCCGCCCGCCCGCCCAAACCTTATTTACAAACAATTATTTAACCTTATTAAGTGAAATGCGCGTCCGCTAAGGGTGCGACGGCCATCTACACCGCGATATATGTAGCCTATCGAATGAGGGAGTGTTTTATTGTGATAACAAGTGTTTGTTTGTGTTAAGGGCGCTCGATAAACCGATTTTATTGTCTACGATGCGGACTTGCGGTGCTACAGTGTCGTGCGACGCGGTCACCGGACAGGTGGAATTGTATTTTACTACTAATCAGGTGATTCTTGTAAAACAACATTAAATAATCGTAAAAATGTGATAACGTAACAGAAACGTCTAAGGTAAAAATATACCCTAGGGTGAAAATATATGGGGATTTGCTCCACAAATAAATAGAACTGTTTTGGAGAGCATTGTGAATACTCTTCCGAGTTATAGCAAAAATGTTAATAGCAATCATAAACATTGGTTGAATGCGACACATTCTATCAATAATAAAGAATAAAAGCTCTTGAAATTTCACCACACTTATTAAAACTCAAATAAAAGACACCACTTTCATGGAATCAAATCGAGGTTTACAGTATCATAATTCATAACACAGCTATTAATTTTAATCTGTTAGTACCGTCCACTTAAAAAGCTATTGGAGTTAAGAAGAATGCGTGATACCACACCGGGCGGACTGAGCCGTTGGTCGGACGGACATTAATCTATTTCTAGAGTTTATTGTTGTGAGTACACGTCGTTGGCACACACTTACTCACGTGGGCCACAGTTGATCCATTCTGTGACGTTAATTCTCAACACTTATTATTTTATAGAGATAAATATATGTAGATATATATGTATATACAGTAACAGACAATTTTTTTTTTACACAGCGCCATCTTGCGCCAAAATAAGCTCAGTAAATAACTTGTATCATGCGAGCCAGTCAACTGATATAATACTGTTTTTTTTTTTTTTTAATACGTACGTATAATACATACCCAGACACATAACAAACACCTATGATCGACACACAAATGTTTGTTCTGGGGTGGGAATCGAACCCACGACCTACAGCGCAAAACGCAGGGTTACTACCAACTGAGCTATGAGGTCAGTCAAATGATCAATGTATCTGCCAAGGTTGTCTTAAGTAACTAGATAAAAATAAAAAATATTAATTTCTCTTTATTTAAGTTTACTCAATGTCCACGTGAATGTTAGTTAACTCGCGCACAAAATATGAAAAATCAAATTTAAATGTCAAAAAATATATCAGCGAGCACCTTTTATGTATATATTTAATTATTAACAATCATGAAATGAAGTAAAGTGACAGCCACTTGATCCCGGCAAGGTCGAAGTTATACACCGAGACCTTTCGTGATGAACTCATGTAAATCAGTGTAAAAGTTTTTCTACTTTACCGTAGTTACACCTTCTTTATACACGCGAATATAATAAAAAAATGTACTCGTAAGCTCAATAGACAAAATTTGATTCTGCTGGTTATTTTTTTATTTTGTTTCGCATAAATCTAATAGGAACTCATATACATATGTTATTGTCCAACTTAGGGTTAGCAGGTGAAATAATGAGAAACATTTTTCTAACTTAACGCTATTGATTTATATTTTAAGCAATAATCTTCTCACTGGTGTTTTCAGGCTATGCGACTATTTTGAAACAGGGTACTGGAAAGTGATGCGACTAAAATAAATTATATACAATCGAAATGTGTGTGCGAGCGACGAGTTCTTATTCACGAAAAAATATATAGTAATATTTCATTGCAATAACTGTTTACAATTTTAAAATCATAGCAGGTAGCCTACTAACAAAATATGTATAGAGGATATATAATATCTGTCTGACTGACAGACAACGTACAGCATAAACCACTGGACTTCAAAGTAGTTGATCTGTATACGTTTACTAAGATCCCGTGACAAGTCTTGACTATGTTTCTTCTGGGTGGAAGACACGAGCAGATGGCTCACCTATATTTACTTATGTCAACAAGACCCCTTGCGTTCCTCCGTCCCCCTGAAACATGAAAATAGAAGGACTATTTTTTACCATGCGACAAACGCTTAAACTCAAATGAAAAACACACAGTTCAAAATAAAATCAAGAGAGATAATTAAATAGAATTAGGCGCACAGCGAGCTTATCTACTTCAACCTTGTTTGGTTCTCGGAGATAACGCACATTATTACTACCGATATCCTACATATTTAGCGATATAATTGTCCGTTATCCGTAATCCGTAATGGCTGACTTATCTACAGAGATAACCTGCCGTGTCGTGTGATAACTCGCACTCTAACGACACAACAATACTGTCGACGGGTTAGCATCGTTACCAGGGTTCTGTCTACAATTTTTGTTAAGAAAACTCTGAGCTGTATTCATATATTGTCGGTTGTAGTGTTACGTCTTTATATTTGTCAGAAAACTACTGTCTGTCCGACCTGTCTGAATTTACTGGTAATACAATTGCCCACTTAATGTAATTTGGAGACGGAATTACTCAACTACTTGTATTTATATGCGCAGCGTTAAGATGACATATATTCTGAATATTTTTAATATCAGAGAGATCCCACGAGATACCTAGAAGTTAGTACTTATATATTTTAGTTATTATTAATATTAATCAACTATTTGTATCGGAAATTCTTATTTTACTACGAAACCGACGTTCGCGTGTGTAATAATATAATTACAGAAAAAATAATGAACTGAGTACTGAGTGTATTATACTTCGTCGATTTTATTAACTTATTTAGTTAGGTACATACAACACAGTTGGTAGTCACTTCTGTTGCAATAATTTTCTTACCGTTCCCTAATGTTTGTGATGTACCCTGATTGAGGAACAGGAGAGGTTGATAACTCCACACTGATGGCGCGCGTCGGGGCGGCGCGGCGGCGCGGCGGCGCGGGCGCGGGCGGGCGGGCGCGCCACGCGGTTCGTAATACTCAGCTGTTTCGTATCGCGATTGACTGACGCCGACATACTATGTTCAACTGAACTCATGATAATTATACTAAAAATTTCGTCCACTTCTTGATATGTCATAAGTGAAATGGAGCTTTGTATCAAATTTAAAATCCAAAAACTAATAAAATGTGTTACAGTGAAAAGTCTAGTTAAAGAGTTGTGTGCTAAAATTGTTATCGTATTGTTTGATTTTCCTGAAACATCAGAAATAACAAGGTAAATTAAAGTATAAGTGTTGTACCTATTTAATAAATGTGGTTTTCCTCGTATCTATTATATTGTGATGGATAATCGAAGACGTATTTTCGTTGAATTAAATAGTATTATTAATAACAACATGAACATAAATTGTTAAATAATATCCAAGCCATTTCTTTATTCATTCTATGGAAATAAAGTTTTTGACTTTGACTATCTTGTACCAGCTAGATTTTATTAAATATATTTATCAGCTATTTTTCAAACGTGAGAAAGGCCGCCTTGTGTTCCTATATGTATGTACCCAAACATGGCTTGTTCTGAAGCACTTTCGTAGAGCCGCTATAGGAAACTGAGCTTCCGCGAAACTTCAGAAAAATATAGCGACAATGTTTTTTTAACAATTATTCTCTTTTATTGCTGTTTTTGTCTTTTAAACCAATGGATGAATCGTTTTGTTTGTAAAAGGGTAGCAACGACATGTTCTGTCAAATCTATAAATTTTTGACATACTCGTAATAACCAGTTACGTAGTATGGAATTATTTCGCATATTGGTATTGTTGGATAAGAAGCCAATTTTCAACCAATAATTCTATCACTGTCAAGGAAAATACATCGAATCTAATGTATTAAGGGAATACCTAATGTAATCGTAACCACAGGTTACTCATCGAGGATTTTCGTCGTCTCGTATTATCCTTTAGTGTTAGTATTGCCTGCCCGCACCCCACACATGACTACTCTCGACAGACGGTAGTGAATGTACTTCTAATCTACGCTAAAGCGCTGTATGTATCGGTGCTGTTCGAGTGTCTCAACATCCTGAGCTGTTGTGTTTTTTTCTTGAAACTGGTACCTGAGAGAACCAGTTAACCAATCATTAAATATTAATTAAAATTCCACTAGTACTGAGAAACTAGTTCGATTATAGTGTTTTTTGTGTACTCAAGGGCAGGCACATTCATATGAGATGTAATACATTATAGGAATAAGTTATGTGTATATACATATAAGAAATATATAAGCGACGGTGACTTCTCTTCAAAAGAGCCGTCAGCCCGCGAGCTGGTATGATTTTTCTTCTCTGTTCTGTTTGTTATATCTGGGTGTTAATGTGTATTATATGTAAGTAATTACAAAAAAAAATGTATTCTATCGGTTGTCTGGTTCCCATAGTAAAAGCTTAGTACATGCTTAGTTTGGGGCTAGATGGCGCTGTGTCAATTGTCCAACAATGTTATTTATTTGTTATATATTGCCACACGCCTCCGAATTCCCATACATAAAGAGTACGTATGTACGTAGACCAAAATATCGTGCGTGTCTGGTGCGTGACGCACGCGTGACTCCGCACCGCACGACGCACGAGACACTCACCCTATTAACCTGACAACGTGTTAACTGTGGCTCGTAATGCTACGAGTATGTGCGCGCACGGCGACGGGTCACTACCCTAATTGTATTTTAGATTTACATAATCGCGACATTTGACTGGCCTCACAGCTAAGTTGGTAGTTACCCTGCCTTCTGCGCTGTAGGTCGTAGGTTCGATTCCCACCCAGGACATACATTTATGTGACATTTGTAACATTGATGTTTGTTCAGTGTCTGGGTGTTAATCTGTATTATACGTATGTATTTACAAAATAAAAGTACCTATATAAGTAGTATTATATCAGTTGTCTGGTGAGAGCGTGGTGGTCTAGCGGTACTGACCCCCGAGTTTCAATCCGGAGGTCGCCGGTTCAAATCCCGACGTTCACCTATGAGTTTTTCGATTGAAAGATTTATGTGCGCAATACCACGTTCTCAAAACGGTGAAGGAAAACATCGTGAGGAAACCGACATGTCCTAGAACTAAAAATTCGAAGACATGTGTCGAGTGCACGAAAGGAGCCTCTTTGAGGCGCACTTACAATCCTTTCACCACACTGGTTCGACAGAACCGGTGACTCGAAGAAGAAGAAGAAGTTGTCTGGTTCCATGATACAAGCTATGCTTAGCTTACTTTGGGGCTAGATGGCGCTGTGTGAAATGACCATCAATATTTATTATTAATATTTATTTCCTTCTAAATCTCCATGTTTGTTGCAGGAACGTAATTTACCTAATTTCGGGGAGAGGTTCGTTAACCTTGAAATATAAAATAGAATCGTTAATCTTCCAGCTCAATAAAACAATAGGTATCTCGACGCGGGATCGTAAACAATTTGAATAAGTATATTTATAGGTTAGCAACGCGCAACAAGTGTGCCCATTCGCCGCTGCCTGTCGCTCCGGCCGCGGCGCCGCGCCGCGGCCGGAGCCGGATTCGGGATTTACTTCTGCACATTATGACCAACAATAATAATATATTTTCTATCTTCTCTGTGGGTTTCAGCGAAGTTTTTCGAAAGCCAATGATGTATTGGAATATATCAGCTGTTTGTTGTACGTTAAGCTTCCCAGAGACGCGATACATCCGCATCTGTCTAAACAATTCCGCGTACTCGACTCGCGGGACTCGCAAAACACTAACTTCTGGGAATACTATAAACGGCACATTTTGAAGCTCATTAAAATGACACAATACATATAAATGTTGGTTCGTGTGAATTCCCCATATGTTTACCTTATTTTCCTCGTGGATTTAATTCTATGAATATATAGTTGAATTTGAAATTGTTTTCTGTATATGTGGAATTCATTGAAAATTGATACTAAAAACGATTGCACTATATCTTAGTTGGTAACTCTGCGTGCAGAGTGAGGAGGGGCCCGGGTTCGTGTCCTGTTGATTTAATTGTATTTTGTAAAATGTTAAACAATATATTATGCAGGTATTAGATAAAGGTTACTGATATTCCTCATTCATACCAAATTCTTTATCTATTGAGCTGTTCAAGGAAGCTTGTCCTAAATACAATAGATATTTGTCTTTCATCGAAAACAAGGGAAAATCCTAAATGAAATAAGACAATCCCAGTAATCTGTTGCACATTGTTTCCGCCCTGATGCACGGCACAGGGTCAGGTAGCGGGGGTGTCGCTCGCTGGATGGAATGGAATCCACAGATGTGGAGTCACAGCTGGTGAGTGGCTGTGCAGGCCGGTCTTGTGTGCGTGTAAGGCCGTGTGTAGACGGCGCGGCTGTTTGACATATTTAAACATCATTTCTAGACATCGCTTAATTTAACCTGTACCGTCCCTGGGATTTTTCGCAATGTTATGCCCGTTTACGGTCAACAGAGATATAGGAAATATTTTATTAGCTTCGTGTTTTCACAGGATATAAATAGCCCAGTTTACACATTTACAAAATATCATTAAAAATGATAGGTAACCGACCAAAATTGTAGTAGAATAACATGTTTTCTGGTTATTTGCGATAAAAAGACGTAATAAAAGTAATAAAACTGCATTTCCATTATCTCCTTCATCCTTAAACTATGACAAAAACTTAAAGTTCTTCGCACAAAAATAATTACAGGCTGTCAGAGAATATTTATATATTATATAAATATATATTAATAGCTATATTTACCGTTAAAAATTGGGAGAGAGGAATGCGATACAAAATACAGTAGGTAAATATTATCACTTGTATTACAAACTATATTTGGAAGGCCAAATTCCAAAATATTCATTAAAGTGTCAGAAATTTAAAAAAAAAATTAAAAAAATGACAGTATTAACTAATGTTTAAATCGTTTGCATTGATTGACTAGCAGCATTTTGTGTTTATGAATACATAACTGCAAATTTCACATCTGTGTAACTTATATTGAGAGAATGCCCGTATTGATGCGTTTTTATTGTAGCGAAGTCCCGTGCACGCCGAGCCTAACGGTGCGCATACGCAGGACAGGTGGCCCAAACATCTCAGGTACATGCGCTGCACTGCACTGCGCAGTGCACGTTACATTCCCAGCTCAAAGGGCAGAGTCCTCTCGAGGAGATCACTTGTCCGTTCAATATTAATATATTTTAATATTTATATTAATTTACATTCTTTGTTTCGGTCTTGTTAAATGTAATAATTAAAGTGTGAACTTAGTTGTTTGTCATACAGTGGTCTTGTTACCAAAATCATATTTTGTTTATTCGTTTCGGTGAGTTTATGTATTAGTTTTATTTAATAACATTTATTTTGAGGATATAATAAACAAAGCAATGTGTATTTTACATAATATTTACAAAATACAATGAAACCAACTGATCTATCTAAAGTTAGATCTATTGACAGCTCAACTGGTTTGATTTTTTTAAATCATGTAAACAACAAAACAAACCACGTAGTACTTGCATTTGTTTAAAGCAGATAACCCACGAGAAAGACATAAAGACATTTACAATTAAAGGACGAAGATTCAATCTAGACAGGAACTCGTCTTACCTAATGTTATCACTCATAACCATCAATCCTAAATCGAATGCAGATTACTTATACCTTCGGGTTACGTGGACAAGTCAAGTTCGTACTTCCTGGAAGCACTTGCCTTCTGCGCATTTACGCATAATTATGGAGAGCATATATCCATATGGCAGACTGAGTGGCGGCAGACTCCTTGTGGTAGAGTAGTGCGGAGGTGATAGGGTGCGGGTTGAATACCGATTAGGTGTTAAATTCGCTTCGCTGTATTGAGTGGCTTCGTTGTGCACTAAGAGTAGAGTTTACGGCAGAGCTACGGTGTTTTCTTTTCTATTCAATTAAAGTAAACATGGTAAATACTGAAAACTCTAACTGATTCAAAATATATATGCTTGAAACAATGATACTACACTTATTATTATTAGTACACCCCACACCACTCTTCAACTATTAAATACATTTTTAATCCCAAGGTTATCTGGAAGAGATCGCTTCATGGCGATAAAACCGCCCATTGTACCTCTAAGTTCTATATTTTATTAATTGTTATTTATAATGTACAATAAAATATTATTATTATTATTATTATTATTACAGGTTGTTAGAATACATGTTTTTTTTATTTAAACAGAAAACTAATTTCATCGGTTATAATAATATATTTGACTTCCAATGTTTCAAGGAGGCTTTTTTAAATAAGTTTAATTTGAAATTTTCATTGCAATATCCAAAAAGATTGTCCTTATTTCACGCACATGTTTCAACGGATTGACGTTACAGTGTCACACGACAGTATGTCAATAGTAACGTGTCCTACAGCGGCACGGGGTAAACGTACCTACATGATTTATTTACCAAAGCTAACTTGGAGTAACTTTACTTTGGAATTAATGAAAAAAATATATAAATGTCTTATAAAATGGCATTCTTTAGTGATCAGCATTATTTGATACGACGGAGGTAATTTAGCATTTTAGGTTGTGTTGTGGTCGACAACAATCAAATCGAGTATCATGTATTGTTTCAATTATAACCGTAAAATAAGAAGGCATATAAAAAACAGGTCATTCTAGTTCACACACAGCACGTGCTAAGTATTTGTATTATCCTCCCATTATTAGATAACACGGAAACTCATATGTACCTAACTATTATCTTGTGGGATTCACCAAGTTGCATAACAGTGTTTTCCGGATGCTATTTATAGCCTTATAGGTTGGAGTTACATCTATTTTATGACCATCCGAAGCAAAACCACAGACCAATTAATATTATGCCATTTGCCCTATTTCCAATTCGGGATTTCCTAATAATTGAACTATCCTGTAATTTTATGCATAAATGGCTGCATAGGGAAGTTTGATTTCATTTTTCGTCTGGATTTGCAGGGGAGAGGACGTAGCATGAGATCCTGAGAGCGGAAGACGGTTGCCGCACCATGGCGCCTGATGCAGTAGACTGTGAGACCACTTGCCTCAACGCGGACTACGGTGTGCCAATCCACCACGGAAGGCGAGTGTTGCCCGAGGGGCCATCGCCGGCACAGGCGTGGACGGTGAACGAGGAAACAGGGGAGCGATGTCACGGCGAGAACAAGCGCTTGCTTCCCGCAGAACCTGGGAAACACAAGTCCCGTCTCCAAGCCGGCCTCACTCTCGGAGTGCACTCCAAATACCCTCCGAAGATGTTGAGTACGAAAGTACCGCAGAAGAGCCGAGCTCAGAAGAGGAGGGAGAGGTTAATAGAAGTCCTCAAGCCACCTTACTTCATACTGGTGATGATCTGTTTGATTGTAAGTATTCGGTTCACTCTCAAATAATAATCTCAACTCTCTAACTAGATACCTATGTTACATGACTAATGATAAGCGGGATACGCTGTTCTGGCGCATATGAGTTTACCCAGTGCCCTTATTTCAATAATTTTATTACAGATCTGCATTCAGTTATTCGGTTCCGAAGATTTGCGGGCGAAATTGGAATGGTCTCCGAAGGAATGGCGCCAGCAGCCCTGGCGACTGCTGTCGTATGGACTGGTCCACGCCCACGGTCCGCACTTGGCTCTCAATGCTCTCGTGGCACTTGCTGTAAGTAGACATAATAACGCTTTGTCTGGCAAACATTACAATAATTTAGTGAAAACGAGTTGTGCGCCAATCATTCCAATTATGATAATTTTTTATGGATGATCTTTTCTGGCTTTTTATAAAAACTATGTTAAATTTGTGAACAATTGTTACTTTTGATCGAAGAGTCACTTATTGTCTTCACAGAAGCGTTTTATTAATTTGTTATATCGACGTTATATTCCATTTTATATAAATTTTATATATTTATTTTTACTCGTATAAAATATGTTTGTGTCCTGCAGGTGGGCTGGCGATTGGAGCGCGAGCAGGGATGGTGGCGTATCGTGATAGTGTGGGCGGGCGGAGTCGCGGCCGGAGCGCTCGGCGCCGGGGCCTTCCAGCCTCGCGTACGAGTCGTCGGCGCCTCCGCAGCCGTCTACGCATTGCTCACGGCACATTTGCCCAATGTCTGCCTCAGGTAAACTGATATAACTTCTGGATTTTCCCAAAGAAAAATTCAGAATATAACATTTATGAGATTTGGCGCTCCAGCATGGATTTATGATAGAATAATATATGTTGAATACAGTCCAGCAATAAGTTTCATGTATGATATATAGGTGGTTCATATTGGAAATTTATTGCTGGACTGTATTAAGATGTATCTATTCTTACAGGTTCCCACGCTAAATCTTCCTACCTTCTATTTGAAACTATTTAAATTCTTCTATGAGGGACAGTAAACGCATGCTTAACTCCTTTATCTGTTGTAGATTCGGTCACATTCCTCTGTGGTGGTTCCGTCCGTTGAGCGTGGTGGTGCTGGGCGCGTCGGAGGGGTGCTGGGCGCTGGTGCGCACCGCAGCCACGCCGCCCGCCGCGGCGCACAGCGGCGTGCTCGGCTCGGTGCCGGGCGGCGCGGGCGAGCACGTCGCGTGGGCGGCGCACGCGCTCGGCGCCGCCGTTGGGGTGCCTCTGGCGTTTCTCATATTTGCCGGTGAGTTACCTACTTCTGTGTTGCAAGCATGTCATATGCATTCATCAAATTTCCTTAACTTCTCCTGGACACGCGTAACTAAAGTTGGGTATCGGAGAGTTGCGTCGCAATACTAAAAATGAGCTACGAAAGCACCCAATAACTAACGCTTAGGTAATACGCTATTCTGCTTCAGAAAAAATGGCTGTTATCAGTGCGTAGACCGAGGAAGTAACCTTTACACCGGCTATTATTATTTATAATTAAGTTCAGAGAAGTTTTTAGTGGCTGTTATAATATATGTGTGTATTGTGTCAGGTGAGAATGAGCGCAAGCCGCAGCTGGTAGCGGCCCGCGTGGTGTCGGCCCTGGTGCTGGCGTCGGGCGCGGTGCTCGCCACCTACCAGTACTGGCGTCAGTGCGGGGGGGCGCCGGACGAAACCTGAACACACCTCTTGAAACGTCTCCGGTCGCTCTCATCACGAACGACCGGAGAACTCTGGGATTAATTGGATACTGATATCCTCAAATTTTCCGCGATTCCATTCTGGTTGGTACGCGAAGGTTTGATAATGAATTTTCAGCTTTTGATAAAGATGTTTTTGATATTAAGCTTTGAATAAGTAACTGTTCAACGATTAAAGTGCAATTTTCCATTCCGTCCGCTATTCGAGCATAGAGTTTTGAAAGAAATTTACACTTTTTAGTCTTGTACGACAGAGTACAAACTTGACTGGTCGCTTAATATTTGTGTAAGTTCAATGAGCGTGTACAGAGAGGTGATAAGTAATTCTGGATTTACTTCCTTGTGATAAATGTTATTATAATTAGTGCTGAATATTAGTTACTACAAATAAATAATAAGAGTTAAAAGAATTGGCTAGCATTAAGATAAATGCTATATGGATTATACTTGGATATAATTGGTGCTTGATAGATTTTTTTTAAATGCCTAAAGTTTATGTTGCTATGAAATAAAAGCTCAAAAAACCAAGTCAGCGTAATATGAAGTTGAATGATTAATACTTGAATCTCACTTACATTGGGAATAAATTGATAGTAGATATACCTACCGCCATGTTAATAGACTAAATTCAATTACGTCCAGGGATTTACTGATTTTGTATGAATTTATGCTAGAGATAAAATGCTCCAAGAAATAAATGATTTCAGTGAAATCGTGATTAATTGTTTTGTATATTTTGTATATAAACTTGAAGCACAAGAGTTGTGTGTCTTCATATCAGTCATTCGTGTAGTTTTGGTTAAGTATATTAAAGAATAACCAAAGATAAAAGTATTCTAGTCTGATGACCGCAAATGTATGAAGGAATTTAATGATAACGCAGATTTCATTGTGCCATTAACATAAAAACATATCAGACGCATAACTTTGATGGGTTTTGTAAATATAAAGTTAGCTTTATATATTAAAAAGCACGCCATGTTAATAAACTAGAATTCGTCGCTTTTGTGCAACTGTGATTTTTTTATATTAAACTTTGTTCATGTGATAAACTCAATTGATTTCCTTTTACTTACCTTCGCATCTTTTCTCCTTTATCCTGATCCAACATTCGAAAGTAAAATATTTTGTTGGTATTTGAAACATTTTAATTACTTGCTACTGAATTAAATATTATGCCCAATACTATCGTAACACTACCGAATACTTCGTTTATATCTGAGGCTATCAAGTTGAAAGACAAGATAAAATAAATGCAACGTTCCAAAAACTATAAAACGTAGGAAATTATGAACACGTTAAAACACGGTAGGTACGTGAGTGAATACTGTCCTCTATGGTATGTACGCTTGAGATCATATATCTGTACTCTTTGCTAAGCCTACTCAAAAATATTTTGATCCAACACACTGTACAGTCGATACGATGCTAACTTGACATCTCAAAAGCCGTCAACAGTGTTTAACACGTGAGCTGCTTGCACTGAACTCCGAACTCCATACACCAGCACTCCTGGCAGGGAGTGGACAGCTCGGCTATTATTCTCCCCACTCGGTACATGCGCCCGTATATGTTGCACCCGGCCAGCTTGAGGAGACCGGCTCCGATCCCGGACAAGTCTCCGGGTGGCCGAGGATTCTCTTGTGTCGTGTGTTCTTCCGGCCTTCCGGTCACTTCTGTCGGCTTCGTTGTAGTTTTTTGCGTGGTGGTTCTCATCAAGGGCCTGTTTGTAGACGCAGGTCTCGGTGGAGTGGCAGGTCGTTGCGTTGTCCTCTTAATTGCGGTCGCTTCTCCTAGAACTAGGTGGTCTATCCTGTTGATTGGGTTTTGGGATATCTTCGGAGGAATATACGGATGAGGAGGCATGGGTATGAATGGAGCCACTGTTGGTTTAGGAGCCGAATGTAGCGTTGGTCGTGGTTTTCTTGTTGTTGTTAATTTTGTTGTCATTGGTGATGCACTGGATGCTGTAGGCAGTCTTTTCGGACCTGCTGTAGTTGTTTCGTAACTGTCTCCACTCAATAGCAGTTTCAAAACGTTTCCAAAAGAAAACCCTCCATCATCTTCTTCCTCTTCATATTCCAGTTGCTCTGGTTCTGGTTGTTCACTGGAGGGGTCTGAGGTTGTAGTTGTTATAGTTTGTTTTTTAGACATTTTATTAACTGTTTCCATAACGGAAGTAGTAGTGCTTTGATTTTTGTCTGTTTCAGATTCAGCGTTGAAAGTATCTGATTTGGAAACGTTATTTGTCTTACCGTAGGGTTCAGTAATATTATTTTCCGTTTTATTTATGAGAATTGCATCTTTGATCTCATCCGTGACATTTTTTAGAGTATCTGTTTTATTCCAACCAATGTTTTCGGAAGAAATTGATTTCAATGTTGTTAACTCAGGAATCTGTGGTGGTTTGTTATCTGCAGACACAAACAAATTTATTATTATATTGAAGTTACACACCAAAAATAGATAATTCAAAAATACAGCTTTTTCATGTTGATTGCTGATCCCAAATGAGTACAAATTTAAAAAGAAGGTAAGCTAAAAATATCACCTTCATCGCAGAGTAGTTCGCCACAGCACAAGTCAGCAGAGATGCTGGTGGCAGGGCGCCTCCTGCAGCCGGGCGGGGGCGCCTGGCAGGGGCGCGGGGAGCAGTGCAGCTCGCCCCACGCGCACATGCACTCCGAGCACGCCAGGGGCACAGTGTCTCCCTCGGATATGTGGCGTCCATCGCCAGAGATGCATTCTCCTTGATTACCAAAAAACTTACTGAATACTGTAATCTCAAGTATACTATAGAAGTAGTAGTAGCGGTAAAGGTGGAACAACAGCTCGGCGACATCACGGAACGAAGGAGATGCCTTGTATTTCAAAAATTCTTAGTTAAATAAGTTTTGTCAAGTGAATAAGAGCTGTCGCGCTCGCATTTTTTATCAGTGTAATTTACGTGAGTTGAACAGAACAGATCTTTTGAATATGTATTGTGTATAAAATGAATGTTTTACATAATGTGATTATTCTGGGTACAAAGCTTTTATAACATCTAATACACAACGAACGTCCTGACATTCTGAGATAACATAATAGTAGAGTTACCTTTTGCAACATCCAGCTGCATAGATGTCGTGAGGTGCGGCACGGCCGGTCCCGAAGGTGTGCTTGGAAATACTGCATAGTATTCATCAATGAGACCCGATGGTCCTTTGGGCACAAAACCTCCTAAAATCATTATATATGTACATATCTTCCACATGCGCTGATTATTATCATACAAGACCTTAGTGGTTGTGTATCATGAACTAGCTGAAATATAATTGGTTTCGGCAGCTGAGACAAATTGTTACATTATCTGCTTCCTTACTTCGAAAGGGTGTTAAAAGAAATATTTCTCTTTAAGCCATGGAACTAACTAACATGCAACCACGATTAGGCCTATTAGTCTGAGTTAATCTCTTCTGAAACCCTGAAGTGGCTGATTATGCGATCGGCATATGGACAGCAGAACCCTTACTGAAAACCACTGATTAATCAGTACACCATTCAATTAGGAAAGAATACTAGACAGCTCTCCACCAAGTCATCCATAAGATTGAAGGTGCTTTGGAAGACAATACTGTCTATTCTTCCCCATGGGGTTTGGACAGGCATCAAACTTATTGATAAGTACGCGTGACCTTATGTTTTGAATATTGACGTTTCCATGCCATTTCTTTATGAATTCTGTGGAAATAAAGTTTTTGACTTTGACTGTGACTTTGACTATTGATTTTTATAGACATCGAGGACACTTTTCATGAAACTACTAATGATAACATAACAAATGGATAGTTCAGGCAATACACATTGTTTCAAATTTATCCGGGGAAGTACTGCCAGGATTCCTTATTCTACCGCCAAACTAACGCATACGCATAACAATATTTCAGTTTGAAAGGTGAGGTTGTCAGTATAATTGATACCTACTTCTGCTGCAAAGAAGTAACGCATACCATTACGATGCGTTGGTTTGAAAACAATGTGTCGTGCGTAACCCATTTCAACTTCATATCTCAGACACGCAACGACGGGCGGCGGGCGCTATACGATGCGACTTGGATCTTGGGACCCAGGCCTAGTTAAGGAAGAACCAAAGACAGTTGATTTTGCGCCATATAAATGACTAGAGCAGTATGTTGCATTCACTGTTCTGAAACTATTATATCAAAGCCACAACTACAAACGCAGACACATACGCGTATGTATCTATTGATATATTTACCTTCCGTCTCGACAGGGGGTGAAAACAAATTCACTGCTGGGATCTCCAGTTTGAAAGTTGTACTTGGTATAGGCTGCTGAGTAACTAGATTCTTAAAATCCGATAAACGGCTTCCAAGACTTGCAGACACGCTGTAATCATTTGTTGATTTATCCAAATCGTTATGGACATTAGAATATCCGCTGCTACTGAGGTCCACATCTTGAGTCAAAGATGGATACTGATCTTGCCCACCTTTGTCTGTTATAAAAACAGGGTACTGAGTAGAATGATATACGTCTTCTCTTCTGGTTACGAATCCTGATTGTTTTGTATCGGTACTTGGATAGTAGACAGGGAATTTATCTTCTCTTTCGTGTATTGGGTACGTGAGCGTTTCTTTTGGTCGCTCATTTTCCACAACTGCATCGGCTGCCACAAAAGGGATGATTCTGCGAACACAATATTTTGTTTATTAGGTATTTTAAATGATGAAATAACATTTAAAATTATTCAAAATAATAATAATAATAATAAAAATGCTTTATTGTACACCATAGAACATTACAAATAGTAATAAAAAAAAGAAACTTAGACATTAGAAGTACAATGGGCGGTCTTATCGCTATAAAGCGATCTCTTCCAGACAAACTTGGGATGGAAAGAGTATTTAATAGCTAAAGAGTGGTTGGGAGTGTACTAAAAGCTAACAGTAGATATTAATCAAAAGGAATAAAATATATATTATATATATATATATATATATATATATATATATATATATATATATACATATATATATTATATATATGAATAATATAATATAAATAAAAAATATAAATAAATACAAATATAAACCAATTGTGGATGTAAGATACTACGACGTCTCAGACAAATAATGCTGTTTTAGTCTGGTTTTAAATGTACCCAAGGTAGGGGCCTTTCTTATGGACTCTGGTAAAGCGTTCCAGATACGCACAGCTTGAACAGTAAAAGAATTATCATAAAAGCTGGTTCTGTGTACCGGAATTTTCAGGCAAAGATTTTCAGCAGAACGAAGTTCTCGAGAATGTGAAGAGTGAAGATACTGGAATATTTCCCTCAAGTAGTGCGGAGTAGATGGATTCCTGAGCAGATTATAAAGAAGGGAAAGGATGTGAGTGTTCCGGCGGAGTCGAATAGGGAGCCACTTGAGCTTTGCACGAAATTGAGAAATATGGTCAAATTTACGAAGACCGAAAATGAATCGTATGCAGACGTTCTGAAGGCGCTCAAGTTTATGTTATGTATTAAATTTATGTTTATGTATTAAAATGTACCAACTTACTTCAAATTAGGCAGAGATGGAGGTAAAGTTGGTTCGGTATAGTCATAATCGTAGTCTCCTTTTGTTTTCTTAGAACTGTTCAATGCTTCTGCAATGTCTGTAGGTAACGAAACTTTAGTTACAACAGGCGTAGGCTTTACTTTTGGAGGTTTTGTTGATGTTTTACTGTTATTGGTTCTCAGAGAACTGGTCACATTAATTACGAAAGTTTCATTTTCATCGAATCCCTCATTGGGGTCTCTTTCTGTAATTATGTCGTTTGGCGAAAATGTGCGATCTTCAAGATTGCTTACGTCAATTAAAGGTATTCGTGGATGTGACTCCATTGTTATTTTTTCCATTTTATCAGTATCATTAAAAGTTAAATTCAGTGGAAGAGATGTTGAAGATAATTCTGAAGTGCAATTTATTGTGCCGTTGATCATAATTCTGACGGAACCTTCCAGTTGTTCCGTAGATGTTGTATCTGTTGTAAATTCAGTTGTAGAAGCTGATTCAGTAGTAGTAGTGTCAGTAGTAGTAATCTCTATTTTGGGTATTGTTGTGGGTTTCGCTGTTGTTTTAGTTGTAGCAACTTGAGTTGAGTTTTGAGTTGGCACACTTGTAGTCTCAAGTGGTGGTGGATCACTGGTCTTCCTCTTTACTTTAGTTGTGCTCACAATGTTATTGGTTGCGGAAGTAATTCGTGTATTTTTTACCAAGTAAATACTAGCCAAGGTGGTTTTTGTTGAAGTTTCTTTTTTATTTGTCAAAGTATTCGGAAATGCTTGGTGGTCATTTCTCGCGGATGTGAACAAGTTGTTTGATAAGGCGTGGAGATAGGATACGGATGAGTCTGAAATTGACAATACATTTTTATGAATCTTGAGGATTAAAAACTTCCAACATCGTTCTAATTGTCAGCAAATATATATTGGTAAAACTTAGAGCAGCCAACTCACAGTAACTAAAAAGTTTTTGTATTTATTATTTTTGTTTATGCTAACTTCATTATAATGTTATACGCGAGAATTAGGACGTTACCTTGGTGGTCACGTTCACAGTGATACTGATGAGCGCAGCACTCTCCCGGCCGCAGCATCGGCTTGCAGCCAAGTAGCGGAGGCGCGCAGGCTAGCGGCTGACACTGCACTGCTCCGCGCAAACAGAAGCACTGCGTGCAATTTGAGCTTGTTTTCTGCGTCACGATCTTTTCACCTTCACTTATCCATTTGCCATCAACTTTGCAATCTGAAATTGTAAAAAACAGAGTTGTTTTATGTTTTGCAGAGTTATTGACAGTATACGGCTCTGAAGCATTCAGTTGTAGGTATAAAAAATTGCAGGAATTATTCCGTTAGGTATATGCAGGATACAAAAGTCAAGGTCAGTAACTTCATTTCTATAGAATTAATAATGAAATTGCTTGGAATCTTCAACTAGTAGGCCTATTCGATCTTCGATGGGATATCTTAGAACTCTCTACCATTGAATTATGTATAAGTAAATACCATGCGGATGTTTATCTTCCGGTGGCTTTGTGGTCCGATGCTCGCAGTAGTACCGTTGTGGACAGCAGGCTCCGGGCGCGGGACGAGCTTTGCACCCCGTCGGAGGTGGCAGGCAGGTTGGCTGGACGCAGCGCCTGCCACCTCCCAGGCAGAAGCACTGCTCGCACGCAACGGCGGACCTCATTGCAGACCCGGCAGCGTACACGGTGCCGCCTTCCACGCACGCTGGAAACACTGACGTCATGAGTTATAAGCTTTAGAGCCAATGTTTGAATAGTCTTTATTGCATTGTTGCGGTAACTCACCGTGGGTGATTGAAGCTGGTGCAGTAATGTCTTCATTTTCAAATCTTGCTGTAGCTCCATGTTCCATCAAAATTATTCCATCTGAAATGAGAGTAACAAGATATTAAAATACGGACATTAAGATTCAGCTTTATCTCAATATTTAATGTATTTTTTATAGTTTTGTGCTTTTTTTTAACCGACTGAGATGCAAGGCTCGCAGCTGAATTGGGTATAATATTATCTCTGCGAATATGATATGAGAGTTAATGGAGTCACTGATTGATCGGTTTTGATGTATTCCTGGCATTCTGTCCCACAAACCAAAACGGGTGTTTGCTCGTAGTAAACCGTCAGGCAACGGCAAAGTGACGTTAAGCTTAGGTGGTGCCGGGCGTTCCAATGCCATTTTTTTATACCTAATGTTGACGTTCTTATGCACTTTACTACATGCCAGACTTCGGCTGGTTTTTTCAAATATTCCCCTATTACTATTCTGCCCGTCCTAGCTCTATAACATAAAAATACCGACCCGGCATGTTTCAAGGTCTCTATGTGGGCTGAGTTTAATAGTGGTTTGAAAGACCTGGACAGTGCAGCTCAGGGCAGCAGGATCCCCTCCGATGCAGCACATGGCACCTGTGCGGCGGCGGGTCGAGCGGCGCGGCGCAGGCGCGGCGGCGGCACGTGAGCGCGCCGCGGTAGCACGCGCAATGAAGGCACGCCTCGCCCGTCGGCACGGTGGCGCCCTCTGTGTACCACTGCCCCTCATACAGACAGTCTGCCGGCAGAACTGGTGCTGCCAAAATGGTCACAATCACGGTGTTAACCTAATCCCCACTTTCAACCATAAAATGAAAGGTCGTAATCGTAAATCATAAAAAGTATACCAAGTACATTTTTTTATTTTATTAGGTCTCTCGGTAATGAGCTCAAAAAATAAAGCAAACATATTTCCCACTGATATTGATGCAAAAGTAAAGTGTATATCTGACATGGCAAAACCGATTTGTCTGTAGTGTTGAACGTAGTTTGATGTTGACTTGGTATTTACTACACGCGGGCGCACCCGGGGGCAGGAGGTAGTATCTTTACAATAAGCTCAAGAATGTATAAACTCAAACCTTGTGAGCTGACGGCTCGTCTGTGCTCGTTCAAGGCTGTCTCCGCGCCGGGGAATCCTGTAACGACAAAAAGTTGCATCAACCTTAGGACTCACTTTATTCTCAAGTTCACATATAGCTTATTATCATTATATTAAAACATTACTGTCGAATGATATAAATTCAGAAGAAGATATACGTCAAAAAATAATGTGTGTTTATATTTAAATGTTCAAGTTATCGTTCAGTTAGCCTCGTTGTCAGTATTATAGCGAATCAACTTCAAGGAAAGTCAAAAATCATTAAATTTCATTGTCACATTTCATTAAAGACAAGAATTGTAATCACAGACGTTCTTTTATTTTAGTATTTTTAAACTCTTCTGTTTATTTCAATAACAATATATCCAATGTAAGAATTTTATGCTATGAATTTTTATTATTATATTCACAAGCGAGTACGTATATGTAAAATTTCGGGAAAAAATTTAATGTTATTCTTCGAGACCTGGCATAGAAAGTATATAGGTAGTATATAGGTATATATAATACATTGATGCAGGTATAGGATTGGTATAATATACAAAATGTCACGATTATGCATGTCCGTAAACGTAATGATTTCCAAAAATGTTACGAATAAAACTGGTTTAAGTACAAATGGTCTAAATTTATTTTGATTAAGCCTTAGTGATATAATAAACGGTTCTTATCTGTTCTAAAACCTGTGCGTATAAAATATTTATCTGTATTGTGAAAAAATATGCAAGAAGATTTTAAAGTACTTTTACTAAGTAGTTTAAAGTATTTACGATTGTTTTGAGTACTTTTTTGGGCATGTGTAGTAATTATAGTTGATGTGATACATTCCAAGTCAAATAGTAAGTACAAATGCCGGTAGAACTGTTACAAAGTACCACAAAACCGTGGCGCTGGGTCCTCATTACCCGGCCACAGGAGTCATCGCAGGCGCAGTCGATGTGATCGCGGCCGGGACCGGTTTCGCCGAATCCCTCATATGGTACTCGTGCGGAGGACTCACTCAACTGATTAAGTATCTACTGGTTTAACTTACATCCGCAAATCTGTGTACGTTTTCTTTAATAACTAGCTATTAGAATACGAAACAGCTGTACTTTATGTTTTTTAGTAATTTTTATTATTATTTGTTTTTTTTATTGTTTAATCCAAAGTTTTGGTGAAATCTACATTCCCTTCTTCTTAGTCTTTAGATACACTGTGGGTAGGCCAAAAAACGTGGTATATTTAAGAAGTAAACAAGCATTATAAAATTATACTAATGAGTAATGCCTTGTAGGACACAGCTATCAAAAAAGGAAATTTGGGAATTCGATCTCCTAAAGGTTTTAATTAAGTTTAAATATAAAATTAAAATAAATCTCAGGGAGCAAGATAGAACGTATTAAGTTTACATTGCAGATACGAGAGCAGGATAGGTACGAATGTACACTCGTACCCATCCTGTACAGCACGTAAGTACATAAGCGTTATGTCGTTCCGGAAAAAACGTGTGCGTTCACCTTACACTGGGCGCTGACGAGGGCCGCTAGATACCAGTCTGTTTGTTAACATCGCGTCGCGTGGGAACGTCACCGAGCCACCCACGGTAACAAATATAATATTTCGCTCATAATCTACGTGTTGTGGATCCACTGACCACTTGTTAGGGCATTGACGTACATTTGTAGCGTCGGAAGAACAAACTTGACATTTGACAGGTTTGCCAAGTCAGTAAATCTGATTGCAAAACGAATGGTCCTGGATTCGATCCCTGGCACTACGCATTCGCATTATATGTACTAGTTTTACTTTTAATGAAAAAATATTTTATCATATAAATGAGTTTAGTAATGAAATGTCTCATATTGAAATTATTGTCATCATTTATTCTCGCCTTAACTCTGAGAATAGGTAAGATACCTTAAAAGAAAGGAGTATGTTACTGAAAAGGTTGTGACGATATGGGCGATATCTTAATTATTATTTAAAAATGACATGTACATTTTTCTATTTAAAAGTTATGTAAGAATTCAAAAGTGTCTAAGACTTTATTATAATAACGCAGATGGATGGAACTTAGTTTATTTGAATAGTTAGTAATACATTAGACAAGTCACAAAAAACAAAAATCTAAGTGATGTGTACCTGAAAATGTTATAAATGGAGTCCTTAAGGGATTAAGGCTTTGCACCAAGCTCCCAAAAACACTGTACATCAATCAGTTTGCATGCTAAAAACTATACAGCGAAATATGTTGATTAAAAAAAAATGATTGACTGACGTCTTATCCGACTAATTTTTGCACGAACATTCCAGTTACGTTGATCGGACTGGCAACTCTTGTTAAATAAACTACGACCACGTAATGATCTCATAATATAAAACAGCATTTCATAATCGTATTTATTTAATAAAATGCTTGTATTTATGTAACAACTAAAGATACTTGTAGGCACATACAAAAAAGAATCGCAACCCGTTCAGTGCAAAACAGACGCGTGTGGTCGGTGCATCGTGCACGGCCCATATATTTTATTGCTTGCGGTTGCTGCCTCAACATGATTTTTATGGGCAATGTTCACATCACATACAGGAGATACTCATTAAAGTTTCCTTCATGATTATATTTTTAGAACTACCATGAACTTACGCTATGATTACTGAACACATTCACAGGCTGGAATTTATTTTATTTTATTATCTAAATTATTGTCACGATGCTTCCAAATATTTTTTTGTTTTTATTTTGTTCACTTTTTATTTTAAAAATAGGCATTAACACTCTGATTCAGTTAACCCGACGTAGTCATAGGTGACATAAAGGGAAATAATATATATTTTTAGGAAATATATACCTCTTTTGTTTAAACTGATCCTGAAACCTGCCTTAATAAGTGATTGAAAAACAGTTATAAAAACGAAACTCAACTTTTTTTGTATCTCTCGATGTATTTGCTGGTAAAAAAATAATAGGTCTAAATGGAACTTCACCCTACATCTAAGTTCCAACTCCCGGTCCCAGGTTCGATCCGCAGTCACGTATATATTTGTAATTATAAAGTTTGTTTTCGGACTTGCTTATTCGCCTGGTTGTATGTCTTGCGTGCCTCCTACGACACAGAGCATCCTAGTATGAGCATTAAACACTACTACTGCGTTACTTTACGAGTCAAACTTTCTGTTACTTAAAGTTTAATTCAAATAGCCCAAATATGCATAATCAAGATGAACAGAGTGAGCCCAGCAGTAAACAAAGAAAGTTCCTAGCGGAACGTATGGGCGCTCGCCTCTCACTAATGCAAATGTAACACTAATGCTCACTTTCCCACATTTTAAGTTTCAGAGGTTAAATGAACGGGAATCTGTGATAATGGTGCAGCGAAGTCGCAGAAACATGCTGGTTATAAATATACAGCGTCATTGGTAAAATTTCTATCTATACAAATAAATAAAATTGGAGTGTCCGTTTGTAATATTAAAATAACCGCTTTTTACTAAGTGCATAAGGACACGGCACATATACCAAAACAACATTTTTTTCAATTTTTTGTCTGTTTGTTTCTCTGTCTGTCTGTTTGTTCCGGTTAATCTCTGAAATGGCTGGACCTATTTTGACGGAACTTTCACTGGCAGATAGCTGATGTAACTAGGAGTAACTTAGGCTACTTTTCCGAGGGGTAAAATAGGGGTACGTGATAAAAACGAATTCCACGCGGACGAAGTCGCGGGCAACAGCTAGTTCGAAATAAAATTAAATGAGACAGGTTTATTGCATAACATATGGTACAACATAACGTCTTCACTTTTTGTTAAAACTTGATTTTGCTCCGCGTACTATTTGCGTACCGCTCGCTATACGTACTCGTATGTATGTATGTATATGGAAATCTATTCTCAATAAGTAAACTGCAACAGTTTACTTGAGTTTGCCATCAGTACAAAATCGTTGTAAAGCAAACGGAAGCAGCGGTTGTTACAAAATTATGATCATTGCCTCTTTTGGTCCGGCGCGGGCGGCACCCAAAGTAACTGTCTTCCCCACGCGAGACAATGGGGATTCCCATAGCGGCGGCAACAGCGCGGCGGCTACGGCGGCATGGGAACTAGAGGTAGATGCGGGGGCGGCCGCTTCCGGTCGCGGCCAGACGATGACCCTTGCCAAACGAAAATTGTATCATCTACACATCGAATGTATCATTGTATCCATTTACCTGTTTTTGCACGCTACTACTACTTACTACTTACACTATATTCACGTCTCATGCGCATAACTGAGGATAATCGGTATATCATTTTGTATGTAGCATATATATATAAATTTATTACTAATTTATACACGTAAATTTAGGATTCCTTAAGTTTGGTATTCTTATTGGAAGCTGACTCACCCTTGACCACTTTTATAATTTGAAGTTTAATATTAGGTAAAGCTTAAATGTATTGCCGTTTTCAAAGTAAACATATAAAAAAAACTTTGAAAACACGTTGATTATATAGGAAGTTTCTTTAATATTGTCGTTTCCTTGCATTGTTATAAATTAACCGAATGTTGTAAGTTTCATCCCGAAGGTAACTAAATTCCACGAGGACGAAGTATTTTTTATAGAAGAATATTGTATAAAAATCTTTACCTTTTTTCTAACTTGAACATGTTTCAACTCTGCTCTAAAAATTGAAACTTGAAGTAAGATAGTTATTACATATTCGCTTCTCTATCGCTTGTATAAACTAAGAATATAATACTCCGACCAGTCGTAACATTGAACCAGCGATCAAGTGTAAAATGATGATTGTGAGAATGCAATATCAAATATCAGTTGCGCAGGCGCATGCATCTTGACTATTTCTTGATTTTTTTGCGAACAATATTTCATTAAATGCAAAAAAAAGATAATTACCTATATACCGTATTACCATGGGATTTTCAGCATTTTTGGAACATAACTTTTGCATTCAAGTTCCTTAATCTTGTTTCTTGTTTTTGTGTAAGTAATGAAGGCAACAAAATCATTCACTTGAACGAAAATATAACCGTACGCTTGTTGATGGACACTCTAATTGGGTGTCAAGCAAACAGCGTATTGGCTGATTTACTTACGTTCATTGAAGTGAACCTGTTGCAAACAAAACAAATTAAACGTAAAGTAAACTGCCCTGATAAACAAACTGTTATTCGTGCATCAGGTACCTATTCCGAGTCATTCTCGTTAGTCGGTAATACCCAAAAGGTTGTATCGGTTCATCCATTGGCCATTGCCTAGACTCGCATATCTATTACTACGAGGCTGAACGCAATCCACGTGAATTACCCAACCTTCGGCTCTCAAGAATAAAGTTGATTTTTCAGAGACAACTTTATTGAAGGCATAAATATGGTTTTGTCAGAGCAGCTCATATTATCATAATGTGATGCGGGAAATACGAAACAGCATGGGAATCTGTTAATGTACCTCTGGGTATCTGTTACTGTTACTATAAATTACCATGTTACGCGTTGATTTATATGAAAATAATAAAATGCGATGTGGCAAGTTCTCATGCGATGTACCTACGAGGTGTTTATGTATAACATAATATAGGAAGTGTTTTTATCTTAAGACCATAAACTATCCTTAATAAGCCTGTGATAGCCATATTCAAATTAAATCCAAGTTATTTAAGCGTGCTACAGACTTTTAGTTTTAACTGATCAGTTGTAACTGAACAGTTGAACTGATGATCTAATGATATTTTGATTAGATTATCAGTTCAACTGTACAGCTCTCAGTTTTGCCTATACACATACGTTTTAACTGAACAGTTGAACTGTTCAGTTACAACTGATCAGTTAAAACTAAAGGTCCGTAGCCCGCTTAAGATGCAAATTTTAGAACGACAAATTTCTACATGGCTGTACTATCCAGTTAGATTATTTCACCAATAATTACAATTTTCTTTACAAACCTGATAGAGAGTATATCTACTGAAGGCAATTAGTGTACTAATTGTGTACAAAAGTAATGTTTCTGTCCACTTTCGCCAACGAGTCACTTTTGCAAATGACCGTCTTTTAACATGACAATGTCTGACTTTGCCGTTGACAAAGACAAAACGCAGCCTCGAGAAACAAACACTAATAATCACTCACTAGGCCAAACCGTAAATATTTTAGGTCATTTCTACATATACCAATAATATATTGATAATATTTCACTTCGTTCTTCCTCCCTTACACGTGCAAAAGTGAGTTTGTTGTTTTGAGTTCGACATTATTTCACGCAGCGACGGATCGCAGTGGGATTATTAATATAGTTTATTGGGCAGAGAGTTACATATTCATATAATTTACGTACCGTATACCGTAGGAACACTGTACATGGGAATGGTCAAATTTTGTGATACGTAAATGAAATAATAACAACAATGATACAATATTTGCAAAAGTAAGCATTGCGAATCGAGCGAAAATGTTGCATTAACGTCACGTAAAGAGGGAATGAATAATTATATTAATAAATAATTTATTTAAAATTCAATAATTTATTTATTGAGATAAAAAATATAGCAAACGAATATGTATTAAAAAATAGTTTTTTTTTAAATATATTTATTCTTTATTTTATAGCTATTCAACGCACTTATCTTGTGCAGCTTTGTTTAATGCGGTTTTATTGTATATTGGATTTTACTCTTAATAATTTCAAGTTTCATAAAAATTTAGTTATATAATGTAATAAAAATTATTAAACGATTTATAACATATATCTAGGAAACGCAGGGGAGCACAGCAGCGGGTAGTAGCTAGTCGCTGGTGCTCTTTCGGATGTACACAGACATGATCAAAGCTTTATGGTAGTCTTTGACTAAAGGGGGTCTTAGGGGAAGGAGAAATTATTATTTCTCATTCTTACGCTCTTTTATTATTAGTAAATTGTTGGAATTTCATACAGATACGACAGTATATAAAATTGTGAAAACCGATTGTCTTATAAGTAGTTTTATCATACGGCAAAATAGATTGTGTTGGATATCAACCTCATTTTGTAAGCTCTTCCAATAATAACTAACTTTTAGGACGTGACGTGTTTTCTGATTTAAATGTTGTCTGAATCTTGTTATAGACAAAAGGTTATCTGGAACAATAACCGTGTAAAAGCTAATTACAGTTGACAAAGAACATTGACGGTTATCAAAAGTGTCGGCGCGCGCGTTGAACTCTTTTGTAGGGCGGAGCGCGACGAGCCGACGAGCGCCGCTATCATCCTCCGTATTGTCTTATAGAATTGTAAACAACCGCAGCCATTGTGAAATGGTGTAAAACTTGTCTCACACAAAGATATTAATTTGTAAATGTTTTCATTGTTTGGTGACTAAATCGTATTCGAAATCACATGGAATCGTTTGTTACGACTGAGTTCTTTGATATTTTTGACGTTTCGTAAACTAATATTAGCATAAAAAAATACTGTATAACTGACATACCAAAGCTCCTTGATGACAAAAAATAATCACTAATGTAATGTTTGATCTCAACGCGGATTCGGACAGTACACAAAGCGACGAACTGGATTCAACCTCGCTGATAACGAGAGGTTAGCCCGATTGATTTTAACAAATTACTTATATTGAACTGGTCGATGACCAATCCAATTGTTAGGACATTGAACTTCTAAATGATTTGAATCTAAGAAACCGCCAAAGGAAGCTGAACCTTTTTCGATGAGTCCATAAATTTGGTTCCGACGTAAAAGGTAATAAAAAAAATTGCGATGGTTAATATCCTTCGCATATATCACTAAGGTCGGTGACCGGCGATTTGCATAGCGGACCTGCAATAGCGATCGCGACGAGCAAAGCGGCGAGCGGAGCGGGCGGCGGGGACGGCGGAGCGGGCATGGCTTAGCGAGCGGCGCCGGCGACTAACCACGCTGCACTGAAGCCGGCCCGCCCGCGCCGCGCCGCCGCGCCGCGCCCTCCTCCGTCACACACATATCAACGCTGTGTGGGATCAGTCTAAAAGCTTTGCAAAAGGTAACAACACATTACGGCTCACTCTACCATCCCATTAATTATACGTAATTTCAAGTCGTAATAGGAGAGACACTCAGAAGTTTAGCTTCAAGCATTCATTTATCGCGCAAAAGTTGTCCCTAATTGACCACTAGAATTAGAGAGGAGTTAAGTGTGAAAGAAGATGGATTTTTCAGGACAAAAATAAATATTTGTTTATGTGTTGCGTAGACCGGAGATATTATAAGCTACCACCCATAGCTTTTCAAATTATAAGCAGTGTGGTGACTGTTTACATTTCTTTCAATATCAAAAAATAAATAAAGTATACGAAAATACGTGACAGTTACAAATCCAAGTTGATAGTAATCCAGCCTTCAAAACGAAGGGTCTTTGTTTCTGTCCGCGGAAAGGGCAAATGTTTGTGTGATCAGCACGAATTTTCTTATTGGATCATGGGTCGTGCGTGTTCGTACTACCTGCGCCAAATGGAATCCTGTCGCAGGGTCTTTGAGTGCATACGCGTTATACACTCATCGTATCTACCATGACCATTTCTGGGTGACCTGACTGCCTGACTGTCTGTCAATGTATCTATTCAGGTGCAGATGGTAGGTGAAGTCAAAGACAAAAACGTTATTTTCATAGAATTCATAAAGAAATGGCTTGGAAACGTCAATAGAAGATAAAACTGGACTCATTAATGGCAAAGAAGGCGAGATAGGATCAGTAGTGAGCAGTACGTACCTACCGTGTTCACAAAGGGACGAAGTTAATTAAAAAAAATAGTATACAATTAGTTTAGTGGGTTTCAGTTGTTGGGGTTATGCGTAGAACTTTATTAATTCGCCAGGGGGTAGAACTGATCGAATATATATTTCTGGCACCATGTAATGACGCACCCAAAGGTATGGATGTTGGTGCAATTACAGGCACATGAGAAGTTCCATCTCCAGGTATCAATGATCGGTGCTACAACATGGAACTTGTATCTCCTAAGAAAAGGAGGAACTTATTCATATCAGCTGGGGATACTGTTTAAAATCACTTCACTAAATCACTTCGGTTCTATAACTAGTCTGATAAGAAAACTTCCATACGTTATTTAGATATATTATAGTACTTTCATGCATTATGGAAATACTATCACAACATATAAAAATCTTGAAAAATCTAAAATTTGACTTTAAAAGTAAAAATGGAATAATTTTTTTCATAAATCATGACTGTATACATAGCAACAGTTTTAATCAATCGTTAAAGCTGTTGCAAGATTGATACAGCACAAATGATGCAACATTGTATTCGTTCAGCGCTGGTTTACAGGGACGCGTTAATATGTGGTATCCCGACGAGTAATCGTGAGATATGTGACTCTGGCAGTTCAGTTTGTTCCCTTTTTGCGCGAAATTGAAGTTTTTGTTCGGTCCACTTTGAGATAAGGCGCGGCGCGGCGGCTCGATTACTCTGGTAGGTGGCATTTTAGGGGTGCTGTGCCTCTCAGTGCCTACCGTAGGGTTGGTGGAAATTTGTATCTCACACATTGTTATAGCTAAAACACAAAAGCCTATTGGCCACTAGTTTCTGCCCGCGACTTGCAACGAGATAAAAAGTAATTTATCTATTATTCCATATGTTTAAATCCCAGCCAAACCACTCCAGTTGTTCTGGCTAAAGTAATATTGGAAATCATAACAAAATATAAATTGAACTTTTATAGAAACAGCTTGGATTTCCAAGTTTTTTAGACGTTTGTATTGGTAGGTATATAGCTATTTTTATCTAAGCACTAATAATTCAGGAGTCCTTCCCGGTCATGCTTCATTTATATATTTTTATTACATACATATATTCAACCTACAGCAGAATAAGTGTAGCATAAAATTAAATTGACATCCGTCTGTAGAATGCTTTCATCAAATTATGATTTGTGTACGTACTCGCAGCTAAACACAATGTGATTGAAACCGTGGCCGTAAAAATGAGCGCAGATATAATTTTATAGCTGTGAAATTAAACATCAACTAATAAAATGCGGGTTTTACGCAAGTTCTAACTGGTAATACACATTTATATATTTGAACCTAATTTTCCTTGCGATACTGAGTACTTTAGCTTTCCAAAATGGCATGCCCTATATCATTTTGGTAAACTAAAGTACCTTTGAAAAACTTGGCCTCCATATTCACTTATCAACATATAATATATTAATAAAAAAAATAGACTTCACAAAATACGAAAGGGCATTAAAAAGTGGAAAATTAATGAATTTTGGATTACATTTTAAAGAATAAACTGATCTGTGTGTTGTCTGTGTCAAGCCCGAAAGAAGTGTTTTTAGCGATGCAAGCAACTGAATATAATTCTAGTGTACCTAAATATGTTTGAAATTATCGTATATCCACCACTAAATTTATTTGCAAACAACGTATACGGCTTCCAAAATTCAATATAATTTAAGAAGTCGGTATGCGAAGTCAGACTTCAAAATTTCTCATTTTGTTATTGATTTTGAGAAGTTCGCTGTATCTCCGGAGTCCAGGGTTCAATACTCAATCAAAAGTGTGTAGCAAGGGCCGACTCGCACCGCGCGACCGTTATCTTCCGAGAGCCGAAGCAAGGCGACACACACCGCCGCGCCGCCGCCGATTAAAATTAACGAGCGTACAAAAACCACGCGTACGTGACAAACCTACACAGTCCAGGGTAATTACCTTTAATAGAAGTCATAGTAAGTCACGTTAAATAATTAAACAAAACGAAGGATAAACCGTGTTAATTCTATTAGCAGTACTGCGAAGGAGTAATTCATTTTTTGTTCGCTGGCAATAAGCTTAATTCTTGTTAATGCTTGCTATATTTTGATATTTATGTCTGTGACCAATTATAATACATTTGAAATACATATGTACATACATACATACTAGTAAATAATACAAATATTAAATAAACATACGCTTATATAAATATTGATAATAACTATATGAACAGCTTCACTCGATGCAAATATAGAACTAGAAAGAAAGAAAGAAAAGAAGAAAGAAAGAGTATTTATTTTGCAAAAAACAACACATATTAATTACTAAAACTAAAACTAAAAACAATAACTTTAGACGCAACTCATAACGTAGGAGTAGGCAGTTAATGTGAGAACTCAGGTAATACATATCGTACCTACATACCTTCTTGTGAAGTTTTCCTTTACTGTTTTGATGCCTTGAACACAAATTTTATGATAGTGATTTCAGAATTCGTAATTGCAGAGTAGAGTACCTAATGGCTGACTTTTTATAATAAGTATTCAGTACAGTACAAAGATTATAACGGAAGAAAAAAACGTTGTTGTTGTTAAAATGTTTTTTTTTGTGTAGAACGCTTATTTATTTATTTAAATCCGTCAACATGGTAGTAATATGTGTATTACTACTGTGGACCCATAGAGATATTACCCTAAAACTAAAATACACGCTATTCAAGAGCAGTAGAACTCTCGCCAAGTTCGTCCGGGGAAGTACTGCCATCATGCCCATTTCTGCCGCCAAAGAGTAACGCATTCGCGTTACTGTGTTCCGGTTTGAAAGGTGTGGTTGCCGGTGAAATTACAGGCACATGGGACATTCCACCTACACGTATCAGAGTTACGGGCGCATACGATGCGACTTGGGTCTTGTCGTACCTAGTAGGGGAGGACCCAAGTCGAATCGGTTGTTATGGGCCGAGTAATATAAAAGTATATAAAAATAGTTAATAAAACAAGTAAAGTATTAAGTAAAACCAATCATAAGGTTTTAATATTTTCTCAGCATAAAATCCCACCGCCAGCGCCATTGGCAAAATATTTGCACCGCAATGCGTAGTTTAATGGAGTGCTTCTGAGGATGTCGCAATTACCGCGGCGCGTTTGTGGCGCGCCGTGTGTGGCGGCCTAACGTGCATTCCCCGCACACCTTCGTTACTGATAAGTGTCTGATTCGAGAGAGGTAAGTAGTGCGGGGCTGGGAATTGAAGCAATATAATTAATAATTGGAGGAAATGAAACTTCACTAAGCGGGATAGCGCGCGCTCTCCACAGTTTCAACATAATTCTTATCTATACAAATAAATAAAATTGGAGTGTCTGTTTGTAATATTAAAATAACCGCTTTTTACTAAGTGTATATGGATGTATACACGGTACGTGTACCAAAACAACATTTTTTCAATTTTTGGTTGGCTGTTTGTTCCGGCTAATCTCTGAAATGGCTGCACCAATTTTACCGGGACTTTCAGTGGCAGATAGCTGATGTAACAAGGAGTAACTTAGGCTACTTTTCCGAGGGGTAGAATAGGGGTGCGTGATAAAACCGAATTCCACGCGGACGAAGTCGCGGCCAACAGCTAGTAGATAAATAAATATGGCACATCAATTTGTGTCCGCAATAAAGCATGTCGCTGTAAAACCTAATTGAGTTAATAACATAAGTCACGCTACGTAATACTACGTATCGGTATCCACAGCTGACGTAGAGCTGTTCACGCTACATCTTGGGAATTGATAAATGTTTAAAATATTCTGGCTGGGACTTGCCTCACAGCTCAGTTGTAGTAACCCTACCTTCTACGCTGTAGGTCGTGGGTTCGATTCCCACCCACGACAAACATTTGTGTGACGAACATAGATGTTTGTGATTGATAAATTGACTCTGAAGGAGAGCGTTACGACAAAAGCTAGCTTAGGTTCTCTGCGAATAAAATATAAAAATGATATAGTCTCATAATTATTGGAACATAACTTGAAAGTTGCTAAATGAATAAAAAATAAGATATACTTGGTATCTAAATAATACATACTCCGGCTACCCGTTCGTAACATGCTAGTGATGATTAATTCGAAGCTACACTAAGCAACAATATCTTACTAACGCCATCTTACAATTGATTTGAAAATTAAATGATCCCTACAGTTTGGATCTCGCGTGTGCCGCTCTTGGTTCACTAAATAGATTTCGTTCTAAATGTAGAGGTTCGCTCCTAGATGTCACCACTGTACTTTTTTGTTTGCGAATTCCCCATCCTGTGTTCTGGCTTCGTGTAACATACGCAACTATATGCAAATATATTTTCGTGATTCAGAGAATCCTAAGAAATCATACCACTACTACTGTTTACTCCTCGTTGATCCCGTGTGTTATCAAAATGCAATTTTTATTCAATAAATATCACCTGTGAAAGAAATGACCTCGGTAAATACAACAAAAAAGGACGTATTCCATTAGATGCACTCGTATCAAGTGCACCTTCATGAGTAGCAGCTAAAATATTCCACGTGGTGCACTTATCAATATTTTGGTCGGGAGCTCTTCAAAGAATATAAAATATTTAAAATTTATTCCAACAAGAACAGAGGTATTGGGGTGTATTTGTATTTCAGGACGTTATAAATGTAATATATAAAATAAAAGTAATATATAATAAATAAAAGTATCGATCGCTAAGAAATCACTCGTACGTTTAATAATCATATCTAATAATATCACTATTAATGTCACAAAAATTTAACTTAACACTATGTGATGACGCTGAAACAAGGGATCGTGTCGATGAAAAATCTACATCATTGTTGCTTTGTATGTAAATGTTCGGCCCCTTGTGTTAAGTGATTTCTATTTGTCAATTTGTTATTCCTCAACACGATATGAGTTTCGCAATGTGTGTTTGTCTGTGTGTGTGTGTGTAGGCTGACCTCATGACGATGATAGAATGTGAGTTAGTTTTGAGAATATAAAATGACAATACATTTCAAAATGGCGCCTAAGAAAAGCGTTCGTTTCCTGAAATCGTTTCCGTTATATAAATTTGATTCTCTTGCATAAAAACATAACTAACCCATATTTTTGGTGATAAAGTTCTAAGGATAACTCTTATAGCGGAGCTCATTATGCATGACGGGAATATTCTTCCAGTGTCTACCCCCAGCTGGTGGCGGAAGGGAATACAATTACATGTTTACCATTGAAGCGTGCTTTATTTTTATCTAGCACACATAAATTCGCTGATATTTCGACAGAGCGTGTGGTTACAAAGATATAAATGTTCCATACATGAATATGGCGTAACTTAACTGAACTACAAATTCTGGTTTCGATATACTTTGTATATTTATTGAATAATGGTAATATACAATGTTTTACTGGTACGCATTACTCCGGGCAGTTGCATCGCAATCTGCACCTTGCTTGCATGATGTAAGGGTAGGCATCCTTTCACCTTATTTGAACGCTTAATCTTGATACACTCTCATGCTTTGTATACATAACAGATAATCCGCTACTATGCGATCACCATATTTTAGGACAGTTTAATTTTGTAGCGGGGACGGTTTCTTCATAATAACCAGTACAAATAATTCTATAATTGTTGACAGGTGAAAACTATTATTTTATGCGGCCTAATACTCACCCACACAGAATTTTGTAAAGCCTATTTGGAAAGTGTCCCTGCTCGCTGCTCGCTCGGAGGTGACCGAACATTGGACATTTAAATGGGCAAATTACGTTGCAATAACTATTTACATTAATTTTATTAGAAACGTGTGTCTATCCGTTGAGAGCATTGACCTTATGTGTATGTTGGCTTACCAAATAAGCTCTACAAATATTTAAATGAAGCTGACAGTTTTTGTAATGTCGTTCTTAGGATATGGCGATCAATTATATTTATTATGTACACTTTTGTAGATACCGAACTTAAAAAATATAACGGTGTCAAAATAGTAAATTTATCTGTATTGTTAGTTTGATATTATTTTGACTTGTTGGTAATTTTGTTGGTATAAAAATTGTCCTGGCTGGCCGGACATTAAGGGATGAATTACAGGAAGAAAGTTTTAGTCGAGTTGTTCGCGAGAAAACAATAGCGTCGACCAGCTCAACCCTCGAAGCTGCCTACCCCCTCGGGGGTAAAGGCATGAATCTATTTATGTATTTATTTCACTAACCAATCTACCGTGATATTCTGTCATATGTGTGTATTTACAAAACACTATATAAATATGTATTCTATCAGTTGTCTGGTTCCTACAAGCTATGCTAGTTTTGGGCTAGATGGCGCTGTGTGAATTGTACACCAATATTGTTATTTGTTTTAAAGGAAATCTTTTATATCTATATTTTAAAGATCATCATATATGACTTTTACGTTACCATCTTAAGTGGAGCTGACACAGAATACAAGCAACACAGAGCATTGCGTATTCATTGGTATAACTATGATGTGAGGTGAGTCACGACAGGATTGTTAGCACACGATAAGGCACCTTATGTAACCGGATAACGGTTTACATTTGCTCTGTCAGTGTCGCCTTGCAGGTTACGTAAAATGAAACCAGCCCGTGGACATCGACGACCAAAATTTATTACATTAAGTATGTACAAACGTATAAAAAGATGTTACACAATATCACATTCACGGTCTGAACTTGCATCACCAATAAATAAGATTCTTCAAGATTACGGTGATAATACCAAAGAAACAGTTCCGATAATGGCAGTCACTGTGTGAACTGTCCTTTACAGAACAGCCTATTCACCTTGGAACAGATGATAACTAATCCTAGAGTGCAGTTGTGTCCTAGTGGCGACCGACCTGGTCGATCTGCCCCTGAAGGTTGTTGATCACTTCGGAAGGCACCTGGTCGCCGAGGATTTCGTACAAGTTGATCCTCTGGTTGCCGGGGATGGACTCGTAGGCGGCCAGCTCGATGCCCTCTTGCACCTGGACACAAACAAATCGAGATCTTAGATACAGTTCCAAAATATGTAACGTAAACTGACCAGACTGACGCAGTTGATCTAAATCATCAGGAGAAAGAAGGAGAAATAATTATAGACACTTATACACTAGCTGGATAGACAAAGAAACACATAAGCCTATAACGTTCACTTCGCGTTCATACGACTCCTTCGATGTTGATATTAAAATTGATTTTGAGTGAAGAAATTTATAGTTATTTGGACACAAAAACACTTGAAGAAAAACAAAGGACGGGACATTAAATATTTGTGTAATGTAACGTTAGATAAATAAAAACAGAAGCAGCCAGTACAGAAGCACAGTTCTCGCTGTTAATGCAGTTACCGCACTGTAAAAATAGCCATCTGCGACATGGACACTAAAACAGTGTTCCCCCTGTTTACATTATTTACGACTCGATTGTTGTCACTTTTATAAAGAATCCTACATGGTACAAGCGCCATAATTATCTCTATCTTATTCTACAGGATATTTTTAAGAAGTATTAGGTAACATGGAATTAAGGTTCATGTTTTATAAATTGACAAAACTAGTAATGCTAGAATAATGTTACTTAAGACACCTGGGTTATGAGACTGATCCTTACCTTCTGTATGACAGCATCATGAGGGATCAGGTGGGTGCTCTGGGCTTGCTTGATGGCCTCCTTGGTGTAAGCGGCACCCTCTCGCTGGGGAGCAGCCGCCGCCGCCGCAACCACTACCAACAGGCAGAATACGTACGACTGCATGATGCCTTCACTCAAATCTGCGGGAAAAAAAAATATTCAGATTAAATTAAAAACCTATGTAAAACGAACTTTACAAGCTAGAACAAGCTTGCATGTTACCCATCGTATAGTATACCAATTAAAATCATCTTCAGCCCTCTTGTTTTGTAGAACGAATGATTCAGATAATTATTTATGTTATTATTGATAAGTTCTATAGTCAGGTATTGTATCGAACACACTGACTCTACGACTAATTTAGGCTCTGATGAAAACAAATCCATTGGTTGTTGAATGTCTTGTTAAAAGATTTTATTAGGAATTCGTTTGTCGATAAACATCATCTATATGATTTCAAACTAAAAAGAACTAACAATGAATCTGTAAAAATTAAAGAAAAAAGAAAAAAAAGCTCTGGGGAGTAATTAACCAAAACAGAAGCAGTGGAAGCAACCAGTAGTAACTTCTGACCAATAATGCTGGCCCCTGGGATATTTCGATGATAAACTAAACACGCACAGATTTGGGGTACCTATTTCACCTTCAGTTCACCAGCCTTAAAGTTCATTTTCGAGAAAACCGAATACTACATGAAGATTATCGATTCCTGCGGATGTAACCAACACCTACAATCCGGATGAACCGATTCGAAAGCGCTCTAATCATTTGCACACACACACACTACCACTTCAACACTGACTTGAGACAAACGACGGTTCCTTAGAGGTTTTGAAGGGTCGAATCTTGGTCGGGAGCTTAGATTGCTGGGCGACCTGTTCAAGTGTGTTAGGTCTCACCTGTTAGTTTGGGCGGGAGTGGAGCGCGCGCGCAGCGACCCGGCTCATATAGGCGCCCCCTCCGCGCGCCTCAACTTTCACTGTGAGGAGCCGCCTGCGCAACTGTCCTGACGATCTGATGAAGCCATCAAACTGGCGACAAACTTCAGAGATATGTGAATGCAGATAGAAGACCCCTTTGTTCGCTTCGTTATTTATTTCACAGTTGTGTTTCTACTTTCGTTCATTCGATTTGTAATTATTTGAGTAGGGATTCGAGCGGCATCATTAACGCTTTGTAAAGTTTATTTATTTAATTTATATTATAATTGTCATTACTTAACGTCCAGTAAATTTCATCCTGCATCTACTTAAATACAGAACATATATTATTTTTCAGTCAAATATGTCAAGCAAAACCACCGGTGTTCCCAGAACTATACTAGGATCGTACAAGTTATTATTCTGGATACTTTTGTACGACTCATCCAAATAAACCTTGAGACTGATATTCGTCGTTTGTAAGTAAACTTCCGAAGTTCTTGCGGATTTTATGTAATCTTCGTGTAACTCGCTAGTTCTCTAGCCTTCAAATTGGAAGAGGATTTAAGCCACGTTCCGGAATCGATAGCAAAAAGCCACTTAGTAACGATAATCGATACACATCCGTATTCAACTTTGAATATTACTCAATACAATAATATATAACAAATGGAATAATCTTGATGGAATAGAAAGGAGATCTGTTACAGAGCTAAGGTTGCGGAACTAGGGGGTGCGAATTATATAATAGGTGTCGGTTCTCAACGTACTGACAAACTGTTTTACTCACTGGTAAACCAGATAAATAATTCTAATAATAATAATAATATTTTTTTATTTTCTCGAAAAAACTAATGGGGTGTTACCCTCTCGCATCCCTACATTCAACAAGAGTATCAATTAAGATTCCCTGTGTCGCAGGTAACACGTTCAAGTACCGGATTATGGCCCAGGTACTTGATTATCTAACTACTAAGGGTCACTACCTAGACAACTTCCAAGACTAGTTTCCATAGACCAGATGATTTTTCGTTTTGAATCTGTATAAAATATCTGAATTATGGTTGTTACTGCCGTAGTCTGGTATTAGACATATATTGAGTGTGTTAGCTGAGTTATTCGTGGCAAACTATTGGTGTGAAGTGAGTAATGAGTCCCCACAAGGGCAGAAGCAACAACGAGAGGTGTTTCTGTACATTTACTTTATAATTATTTTTTTTCAATATTAAGTGACGTTTCTCAGGAAATATTAAACCACGCCAAATACTACTTTCTAACAGATGTACCAAATAGAATGAATTATTCATTCCGACTGCGTAAAAAATATGTTGTAATATTCATTATGTAAGGAAGTGATTGTTCTAGATAGTTTTTAAACAAAAACAAACAAGAAAAATACTTTGGTTGCACATCCAGCCAAACCGAACGAACAACACGAAGCTTGAAGTATCTCGTCCGAATGGCGAAAGGGAACGAAGGATTGGAAACAAGTCTTTGATTGTTCAACACTTTTGCATAATTCACAGCAATTACTTGTAATTTCTCTCAAATGCATGCATTCACAACAAGATGCTAAAAGAAGTACCTACGTCTTCAAGGCATTGCACTTACTACTACTAGTATCGTGATTCAGTCACTTCCTTATGCGTATTAGAAAGTAATGAACACTCATTTTAGTTTCTCTGACGCTCAGGACAATCACAAAAGTTACTATTTACGCACGAAGGCTTCAAACTAAGTTTTTTAAATTTTTTTTTTTTATGTAATCCATTTACGGAACGAGCCGACGGCCCACCTGGTGTTAAGTGGTAACCTCGGCCCATAACAGCCGATGCGACTTGGGTCCTCCCAAAGTAGGTATGACAAAACCCAAGTCGCATCGTATGCGCCCGTAAATGTGAGACGTGAAGGTGGAATGTCTCATGTGCCTGTAATTTCACCGGCAACCACACCTTTCAAACCGGAACACAGTAACGCGAGTTTAATTCTTTGTAAATAAATTTTTAACTTCGACACAGGGCATCCGTGTATGGTGAATGTATTAATAAATATCTCAAGACAAGAACTGATTTTAACTATATCTCGGATTTTTCTTGCCTTGTTCGGATGGTTTAATTGTTCACAAAGTTTATTAACATTGTGTTGCTTTGTGAAGTGTTCTTCTAGTAAATATTCTTTTTTTTTATTAGCATTTTTATTTTCGAGTAAATGTTAGCAAATTGTGTAGTTGGAATATTATTCTTTTTTTTTTCATTTTCGTATCCCCTATATTAATCAGCCACTTTAGCCTTAAAAACTGAGTTACTTATTGAAACTATAATTTTGAAATAGCATAAAGTAATTTGAAACAAAGGCCTTAGAATGCAAATTAATTTTCAAACCAAATAACAGTTTCTAGTTAAAGGTCTAAAAGTTATAAATACATTTACCCAATTGCCCAGCTATCACTAAAGTCAGATTCTAAGTCAGATCTAAACTAACGTGATACATATGTTGATCTGACTTCTACACAAGTATAAAACATAAATTTAACTATCTAATAGTTAAGTGCATCCAAGTGGCATGCTCAGCAGCCCGTGTATACTCATTCTGACTATTCATATTATGAGATGGCCGGTCGTAGGTTGCGCTGCGCTGGCGCAAACCGGCCACAGACGCACAAGCCCGTGCCACGGTCACGTTGGGCAACCCCTGTATACACGCTAATTGCTTCTATTCAATACCGCCGCCCCGGGAAAGTGGGCCTTATGGAAGTTGAAAAAGGAGCCAGTTTGGAAAGCCAAGTGTTGCTCAGTTGTGATTATGATTTATGGAAGACGTGAGAGGTTGATGCCTTTGAGCTTGCATTTAATGCTGATGCAATCTATTATTTTGAATTGTTGGGAAAAGGTATACGAGAAAATTACTACTCAGCTGCATATATAGCAATATGTCTAGAAACGATGTGTCATAATTAAATTCATCGTTTGAGATGGTAACAGGCAAACCGGACGACTCGGGCTCTTTTTGCGCTCTTATAAGTGTGGCTCGGAGGAAGGAGCTGTTGCCACCTGCTACCAGAGCAGCCTTCCTTCATGTTACCCTACACCCCTGTAACGGTAGGGACTGAGTTATCTGGTATGTAATGTTAATAAAGCTAACATTTTAGGTCGGCAAATATATGAAAAAGAAGCTTTTAGTTCTTAGCCATTGAGTCTATCTATCTATTCGAGTCACTAGTTCTCTCTAACCAGTGTGGTGAACGGATTTTAAGTTTTTTCGTGCACTTAACACATGTCTTCTATTTTTTTGTTCTGAGACATGACGGTTTCCTCACGATGTTTTCCTTCACCATTTTGAGAACGTGGTATTGCGCACATCAATATTTCAAACAAAAAACTCATAGGTGCACGTCGGTACTTGAACCGGCGACCCTCCGGATTGAAACTCGGGATCAGAACCACTAGACCACCACGCATTGGGCCATTGAATGAAACTGGTCTATTCTATTCTATTCGAGTCACTGGTTCTTTCGAACCAGTGTGGTGAAAGGATTTTAAGTGCGCCTCAAAGAGGCTCCTTTCGTGCACTTGACACATAGGACATGTCGGTTTCCTCACGATGTTTTCCTTCAACGGTTTGAAAACGTGGTATATGAAACTGGTAATTCAGGTTAATGAAGATTAGTACTTGATGTCCAATAATTTCAATGCTCAGTGTACTTACCTACTAATTAACGATACTTAGTAAGTGGGTCGTGTCGTGCTGCAAATGGTCACAGCACGCCAGCTCGACCTTCCGTCCCATACACGGAGACAGCGCTGGTCCAGTTCGCATCGGTTGCCTGATACTGTTTGTCCTCTAATGAGCACGTACCTCTCAGCCACACTACACCAGTTTCCAAAAGTCTGTTATGCCAGACTTATAAGCTTCTTTTGGAAGCAGTAGTAGTTACTGCCACGTAACCAATTTGTCATCAAGCAGTACTGTACTCGCATGTTTGCGCATGTTTGTGCTCGCGTTTGAAAAGTTTTGGTGCCAGTGAAATTAAAAGCACATGAGACTTGCCACCTTCCACGTCTCCGAGTGACGGGCGTGATGCGATACCGATATTCGTGTTTGTGCCAATAAGGGAAGATCTAAATCTTATTGTTGTTGTTATGGGCAGCAAAACCTCTTAACACGCGGTGGGGAATCTGTTCTTTCAAAAACTTTCTCTCAACAAAACACATTCTCACAGCGGTCGCCAATTGGATGGGTGACCATTAGTTGGATTTTCAAGCTCAGGGTGACATCTGCATTTTTTAATAACACCAAAACTTTACAGTCTCTGAGAAAGGGACGGTACATGAATGACAAGGTACTGATGTCTCAAATTGTCTATTTTTTGCCTTGTTAGTAACAAACTTCAAAATATTTAAAATAGGTTACAAACATCAGCTTGTAACATTGAATTACTGAGCACATGCCTAATTTGACGCCTATTCAAACCCTGTCCAGCCCTGTGTGGGGATGAAAACCATAATCAACAACTGTTCGAGAGGAGCTAATGTAGCGAGCGCCTTGTAGCAATAGTACCATATACCCATGCCGGCCCTGTCCATCAGTTTAAAAGGCACAGCTATGTGGCGAGATGGTAGTATTCTTCGTCGGCTTGCAATCTTAAAGGTAAAAAGTTACATGTTGTCTGTTAAATCGCTCAAGGATCTTTAAAATTTCAAGAAGGCTACATGTGAAAAACATGTATGGCCAATATATGGGTGTTAATATATATTTACAAAAAAAAGTATATACGTATTCTATATATTCTATCAGGTGTATGGTTCCTATGTTACAAGCTATGCTAGTTTAAGGCTAGGTGGCGCTTTGTGAAGCCACCACCAATATTATTATTATTATTATATAAAGAAATACCGAGCTGTGAGACCAGTCAAATACAAAATCCCATGAATTCCCATTTGTGTATTATGTTGATGGAGTACTGCCGCTTTACCCATTTCTGCCATCAAGCAGTAGTCCCTCCGTATTGCTGTGTTCTAATTGTAAAATGTTTCAAAAAATACGCAAGTGACGTTCCATCTTGATGAAAGTCTGGCGTAATCCAATGATTTCCACTTTAGTAACATGATGGCACACCGTACGTTGTTATAGAGAGAGGTGGGCCGTGAGCTCGTATCCTCTATTAAATAAAACTTCTATAGGTGAGGGATCTGAAACTGGTTAAACTATTTAGAATAAAAACAGCACAATCAGTCTAAGTTTCTTTTATTTGTAAAAAAAAACAATAGAATTAAATAATACAATGAGCACATGCGCTTATTGCCCGGGAAAAGGGGAGTCTTCCGGAGCAACAAGCCGCACACGGGACAACCGAACGAACCGAACGAACACGTACACAATAAATAAAACCTTACTCTACGCTTGAGCCTTCCCTCCAACTCACTCCTCGCATTCTAAGTGCATAATAAACGTAAGTGCGATCACATTCAATACTAATCTAGCTCTAATACACAGTTAAGGGCTGATATCAACAATTTTGTACCAATTTAGTAGCTCAGCGGGTCAGCGATTGATTTGTTCTGTAACTAAATCTAAGGACGTTAACACGGGAGATACGGCCCGGCAAAGTATGGCAATATTGCTGGGCTATTACCGCGGAACGGTAGCGACTGCCCATTTAGAAGCGCCTGAGTATATGTCAAGTATCGTTAGTTGTAGGTAGCCGCGCACGACGCCGCGCACGACGCGACGGCGCGGGCGCAGCGCGGCGTTACAGCGGGATGGCAACGTGCGGGCCCAGAGGCACTGTCACATGTTGACTAGCTTGGTTGCTTATTTATCATATCGATCACTAATCGCGATTCTCTCACTAAAATAAATAACTTATCCTAACGCGAAGTGCTATACACTAAGCGCTTTAATTTGACACAATGCGAGACGCGTGGCGCGTGCTCGTCCCTATAACTAGTTATAAATAATTTGTCCGGCTAACACAAGTACCTAGTCGTTTCGACCGGTCATCGGTCGTTACTACATCCGCCGATAACCGTTACCGTCGACGAGGGATGTCCCACGCGACCAATACTATACCTAATAGTATCTACGTTAACTTACAGTTTCGGGAACGAAACATATTTCCTAGAAAATGCTGGTAGCTGAGGTTCCATTGCGCGCCGACAGGGACGGGGAGGTCTCACTGCTCCGCGCTCGAAGTGGCGTTAGCGGACTCCGCGCTCGTGGACGGGGCCCCCGTCCAGACGTCTGCCGAGCCGTTGTTCACTTCCGCGGAGCTCGTGACCTCGTTAGAGTCGCGCGTCGTCGCTCCTTCGGTGACCGACTCCGATGACACGGAGTTTGGTGCGTCATCCTGAGGAATCTCATCCGTCAGCTCTTGTTTTTCATCTTTTTGAATCACCTTCGTCGGTCGCCTATTGATTGTCGGAACGTACGACGCAGTAATTATTTCAATATCCTTCTTTTCTGATTTGACATCCGACTTATCGTCGGATACATTGTCGATGATCGGCCGTCGTGTGGTGGGCTCGACTTTGTCGTTTGGGGCCGATGAGTCGGTGATGCCTGACGATTCGTCATCTTCGTCGATTTCGACCACCTTTTGTTTGTTCACTGGAGTAACACTCTTGCTCTTGAAAGGAACTTCGGTGATAGAGTTTTGGTTGAAATTACTATTTTTGCTCTTGTAACCCGCGTTCACAGGTATCAATTCCTCGGAATCGGAATAACTAGTGGAGCCGACTTGATGAACCACCATTGGAGCATCGGTATGCTCGCTAATTGATGCTACATCGCTAACCAATTTGATAAGGTCTGTCAAAGCGTTCTTACTGCCTTCGGCATTATCAATGATTGCAGCGTTCTTGTCGGAGTCTCCAGGTATCTTTATTATTTCGACGGTATCTGTCGAACTCTCTGAAGAACCGAATGAGGTCAGTATGAATTCAGTAGTCTCAACGTTTTCCATCGCTCTACTGTCGGCTTTTTCAACTGCAATAACCTCTGAACTGATAACTGAAGGTTTATCTGTAGTCGTGATATCGTCAGAGAGTGAATCAGCTGTTGAAATATCAAGTATATCTTTAAAGACATTCTCAGATGCTTCGTGGGGGTTTTGATCACTTGTTTCAATCGGTAATGAACTCAATTCAGTCTGAGAGGTCACTTCAGTAGCAATATTAGATTTTGCTATTGAGCTGGTCGTTTGATCTTTAGAAGTTGTCGAGCTAGCTTCAATTGTTGGGGACTCGGTTGCTTTTTGAGTCGTGGATTGGATTTCAGGCTCAGCACCGGTAGTAAAAAAACTCACTCTCTCAATTGGTGACTCTGGTTCTTCGGTAGTAATTATATCAAATTTTTTAGAGACATCGGTCGTTAACGCGATTGGAGAAACTGTACTACCAGGTGTTGATGTTTGTATGATATCTTTTTGATTAGAGTCACTTACAGTCTCCTGTTCAGCAGAAGCACTGACAATATCGGTAGGAATAGCTGATCTCAGTTTTATCGAGGGATTTTCTTTAAAAACAGGGGCACCGGTTGTCGTCATTTCTACGAAGGTGGTACTTAATTCTGTTGGACCTTCTACAGATTTCTCTGTTGTGGACACTGATGTGTCTGGGATGTATTTGGCAGTAGTTGTGGAGGGTCCTTTCACTTCTGAAACAGTTGTCTCAGGAGCTGGTGGGTGTTCTACAGGCATATGATCTGTATCTGCAGATGGTTCAGGTACAATCTCATCTCCGTGATTGCTCAGTACAGAAAAATCATCAGGTAGAGGTGGGAAAGCTGGATTATGATCGAACAAAGAAGTGATATCGTCTTCTTCAATCATTGGAGCTTTAGTTGTGCTCGCAACATGTCGAATATCAGGAGCGATGGATGGTGATCCCATAGTAGCAATTATAGGTATATTTGATGAGTAAATCTCACTGTTGATGGAGTCTTGAGTCGACAAGCTTATTTTAGAGGGAGCAGGTGTCTCCAAATTGTTGTTCTCGTTTAATGGTTTGCTTTCTTCCGTGGATACCGTTACAGGGGAAGAATGAACTTCAACTACTGAAGGCATCTCCTGGTCTGGTCTCGAAGTGTCAAAATCTGTGTTAGTACTCTTTTCCGAGGTTGCCTCCCGGGTAATTAGAGGGGACTTTGATGAAGAGTATTCTGCTACTTCGATACTGGGTGATGGAAGAATCTCCTTGATCTTCACATCAGTGATGACCGGGATCTCAGACACAGGGGTGATTTCCTTGATAGTTATTTTCGGTTTGGCGATTTCATTGGGTGTGGCAGGCGTCGCACTAGCTTCAGAAACTGGGATGGTGGGCAGCGAAGACGTCATGCCAGGTAAAGAAGTGACACCTGGAATAAAAAAAATGTTAGCTACTGTGTGATGTTACTTCAATTCTGATAAGTTGTAAAGACCTGTTTTTGTATTACCTATATTCATAGCGACTATGAATCTACATGGCCAACTTTATCCTCTAGAACACCTTTTGAATAGGCTGGACCCCAGCCTACGCACCAAATAATCGAGCACGAGTCATCTATTCAGTCGCATGAGAGTTACTTATTGGCTCCCACCTCTAGATAACCGTGGGTCCCTACCTCTGAGTGGGCAGTTGTCGTACTCCGGGCAGCAGCGGCCGGGCACGAGCCGGGGCGTGCAGTCGTCCCGTACGAAGCAGGCGATGCGCCGGCACACCACCTCACCACCCTGGCAGTAACACACCCGGCACGGGTCCTGGGGGTCCACTAGCTTTTCACCGTTGCCGTACACGCGCCCTTCTTGCTCACATTCTGCAATTTTAAATGTAAAGTTCTAAGACGTGATGGTTAAAATTTCACAAAAGCACTCAAGAATGTAACTAAATTTTTTTTTTAATTTAGACTACTGCATCAAGTCCTGGAAACTTAACTGAAACCGTCGGATTATGCATTTATTAACATTTGAAAGTCGTAAATTTATTATATATCTATTAAGACCTACCTATTAAGGATTTTATTATGGGGAATCGCAGTTTCTAAATGTAAGTAGTGATTCACTTATTCGCTTCGTACTGGCTGGGTTGGATTGCAGGTTTTCACAATATCTACCTATGTGGCTTTTCCCTGAGACGTCAGTTTCCTAAATTCACGTCAGTCACTTCAATTCATCCACAAGTTGTATTTTCTTTAGAATAAATATTTTTGTACCCTAATACGATTTCATCATTCATCGATCGTTAAATATGATAACGACATTCTTTAATTCAATATTCTAAGAATTTTGTCATGATTTAAGTCAGTTGGCACTATAACCTTAAGTTTAACAGAGCTGCCTTGTACTTAAAGTTCATTAAAGTTCTGTAGGGTATATAATAAATTAGAGAATTTTACAGGTTAATTTATTTCCCTTAATTAGTGTGGTGGGCAACTTTACTGACCGCATTGGTAAGTAGGGCAGCAGTGGTCGGGGCGGTGCAGCGCCTTGCACCCGGGGCGCGGCTCGCACTGCTGCTGGGCGCAGCGCACGCCGCCCTGTGCGCACACGCACCGCTCGCACGGACTCGAACCCGGGAACTCATCGCCCGCCATGTACACTACGTCCCCGAGAGCGCAGCTCCCTGGAACATTCACACATTTGTGGTTATACCGACATTTATCTTACATAAACATGCTCAGCATTCGCTTTGTTGCAGGTGACGCAGACACATACATACGCATCATAATTATTTGTTTTTTTTTGCATTAATATCCAAGTCCCGAGTAAACTTGTTGATCATCACTAATGCTCGCTCCGGGCGGGGATTGAACCTGGAACACTTCGGTTAACAAGTGAACTACTACTAACACATCCAGTGTATCTAGCATAATTTTACTAGTGACTAAGCTGCGTTAATTTAATATGCAGCTAATGGTTGAACCACACCGCCTGAGTGAGAACTGACTGAAGTGTGGCTACCGGAACTTTCACATTTATGGTGATAGGTAGCCAGCTGATACCACGGTCTCGTTTTCCTTCACCGAGTTTATGGTTGTTAGAGCCCTAGTCCTGTATCGTATCGATCGGAAGCTTCAAAAGTGTTCTGCTCATAATGATGATAAAATATTTTGAACAAAAAGCAAAACTTCAAATTAAAAAATAGTAACCTTCTTTGATTCCCACGTCTGCACTTGTGATGTTCTGCATTGGCAGCGGGCCCAAAGGACCTGAAAAGATAAAAACATAATTAAATAAGAGCTGAGAAATGTAAGAAATGGATCAGGACAGCTGGAAGCGACACCTCAATATTATATGCGCTTTTAACCCAGAATACTTTTTTACTAAGAGAATTAATGTTTAAAGGGCAAATACTTCATACGTTTTGTGTTCTCAAAATTAATTTTGAAAGTCAAGTAAAGGTACCTCCGTGAAATGTTAGTAGATAACTTAGTAGGTATAATTTTTGTAACTTTTGAATGTTACCTATAATAAATAAATAAATATTGGTGGGCATTTCACATAGCGCCGTCTAGCCCCTGAGTAAGCTAAGTTTTCAATCTCTCTATTTCTGTTATGATTTTATCCTTTATAATTTTCTAATGTTTACTTTGTATATGTATGTTAGATCCTTCTATTATATTTCTTGTGTATAAAGTACCTAGTCTTATATGTGTGCTAAACAGTGAATTAAACGTAATAAAATAATATACTATTAACTTAGTCTAAGCTTAGCTTGTATCATGGGAACCAGACAAGTCTACGTTCGTCGCTCAAATATTTGTCCAGGGTGGGAATCGAACACACGACCCACAGCGCAGAAGCAAGTGTACTACCAACTGCGCTGTGATTTCTTGCGGCCCGTGAAGGCGTGACGGAAGAGATATTTTAAACACCCATTATCCTGAAACATGAAGATCGAAATTATCATGTCCCTGTATTTCATCAGGTACCATTTTTCAGAGCTAGAAAACGAAATCATACAGCCAAAAATTTTTTTCTTTTTGCCGTGATGGTAACAGCGCCTTATATCAACGCGCGGGCAACTACGTAGCCGCCTCTGCTAATATTGATTTCATTCTATTGTCTAAAGTTTGCGTGTCTACGACATTTTGTTGCTCAGCTGGTTTTTGGTTAATACACAACACTGAGTAAAATCTGGTAATAAATATATGTATAACGGCACACACATGCTACTCAGAGTACACTGAGACAGCCACTGCGCGCGAACTAAATCCATTATAACAATGCGTAACAAGTGAATGGTTTGAAGATGAACACAAACATGTTATTTTGATGGCGTCACAACTCAAGCCGGATATATAATAAATGTATTAGTTTTTTATACAGATGGCATTATCTCTCTTCCTATAGAGTCTATAGGTAGTATAGTATATAATTCCATCTTATACAGTATAAAATAGACGGACCAGCCTTGACCAAGTTGAAAGCCTTCCGAGTGATCTGAAAGTTCCGAAAACAGGGGTGGCTACTAGTTGACATAAATCTGCCGTATGTTTAAATTGTTCATAGTAATATATAATATTTTGAATCTACCTAAGCGTACCAAACTTTGTAAAAAGTCTCATGCAATCACTAATTTTATATTATTTATTTAGCTAATGCATAAATAATATAATTGATAATGCCGCCGAGCAATGTAGATCTTGGACGGATGGAATATAATCGAAAATCCTGAGTCCTAACCATTATTATAAGATGTTTACGTAATTAGACTTATTGATATCGAAGAAACACTTACGTAGATACTTTAATAAAATGAGTGAAATATATAGTTAGAGGGTTAAGTTTATAAAACGTTTGTTAGGCTCGTTGTTGCGCGACCTCGCCCTTCGAGGGCGGGCGGTGACCTCTATTTAGGGCGTGCGGGGCTCGCCCGCAGAGTGGGATCCTCTGGATTCTAGAGGTCTCTACGTATGCCGCAGCTCAGCGTAGTTTTGCTGACGAGGACTCTGAAATTCTCTCGGGTGTCGTCATGAAACGATCAAGTTTTTTTTTTTTTGATTTGACAGTTTCACTCATGAGCTCAACCGAAATAGCGAAAGTTTACTGCAGCAAAATTATATTTCATTTCAGAGAAATGCTCAAAACTATGCTCGTAAGTTTGAGATTTGAGTATTTAAACAGAAACTAACATTCGTAATGCGGTCGTATAGCCGCTTCCTCGTCCTTGGTGAGGGCGGGCGGTGACCTCCATCTAGGGCGGAACCCGTTCCACTTTTTAAACCTCACCCCGGATCTCTACAGTGGCAGGAAAGTTTTAGGGTAAACTTTAGCAATATTTCGTAGCTGTAAAATTTTTTTTTTTTATTGTAAAGGAAATTGTTATTTTAGGTCAAATCTGTTTGCATCCAATTTTTATAACAAAATCAACATTTGGGCATTTAATACTCTGCCATAAGGCTATGTTCAGATGATCATGCAACGTGCTCATATAAATTCCAAAGAACCACCCCACATGGCGACTGCGACAGGTACTTAGTTACTGAACGATATGCATGGCAAATGGTTCGCTGTCACCGGTGCTGCCCGAAACCGGCCGCAAAATTAAACTGTGCCTGAAATTCATAAGAAAGAAAGAAAGCAAGAAAAAAAATGTGAGCCGTCACGGGACGCCTGGCAGATGTGAAACATCGACATTATTTTGTAAGAAACTAAGTACCCCATCACTAATAATGTTTATGATTTGTCGTAACCTTGAACGGACCAATCAGCGCTCATGCCGTGGCGACGCGTCGCCAAGCCAGAAATCGGTTTTACGTGCGGCTATAGATGTTTCACATCAAAAATCAATCATCTCAATAATGGATTTGATGACAGCTACTCATAGGTAGTAGTAGAGGTGAATAATATGGGTATTTATTTATTTTTTCTTGTATATAATATTAATATCTACAAAACTCAACTACAGAAATGGTTTTGTGTTCACTTTGATAGAATCTGTGGGAACGGCGTCGCTACCGAGCCGGCAGCCGTTAGAAGGGTCGAGAGGGTAAAGTCGCCGTTTAATTAAAAGCTAGAGGGCTTGTGGCGCGTCTTATGACGCGGGGCGCATGTGAATAGGTTTTTTTTTAAAGTGGTGGGACTTTTGTTTATATTTTGTCCGTATTCAGTGATAAACTATAATATATTGAAACGGTGGCTCGGATACCACATTAGGTACAGTTCATATTGAAAAACATACTCTTTGTCCTCTCGTAGAAGTTTCATTACTTTCCACACAACTCCCGATTTAAATGCCCCCGAGTACTGCTGTTCATAACATTTGAGCATTTCTAATTTCTTTAGAAACATCCCCCTGATTGCTTCTTTCATATCGTCTCTTATATACAAAAAAGAAGGGTGCGCTGCACTCAGCATGAGTGAACAGCTAATGGATATCTCAAACGGATGAATAAGGCTGTCCGCGTACAATAGGGATTCAGTTTCTTTTTACCATGACAGCTTTGACGGACATTCGTAATTACTTTACCTGAGATATTCCGTTATTTTAATGGATACATGCAGGCGATTGCAAACACAAAATAATTAATCAAACAACCATATACCTACACATATTATCGCCACACAATTGTGGTATTAAACAGAAATTTAAAGATATTTGATATTTTTAATAATAAAAATAAATGTTTGAAGATTGTCACATATTTTGATGAGATATTACAATGGGAGAAGTCTCTCCCGACACAAAAGTAAAAGAAGCATTAGGTATCTAGTAGTCAAACCGCGAAATGACAAAACTGGTAATCCAATTGTAGGATCTGGCGGCGAAAACGGTGCCAAATCAATCTAAATGAAAGAGCCGCCAAAAAGCATTGCATTTGTATTAAACTGTGCCAAAAATGGTTCGTTTTCATTTCGTTCCCCGTTCCACCGTTTTGGGGGCTTTTGTGAAATGTTCGAATACAAAGCAGCCCGCTGCGTCACTCCATCATTCTCTACGCAAATTTATATAATGATCAAGCTATTTTCATTAATTTTCCTGGTCGCTCTTTTATTCAAAGTACTTTCCTGTTCGTTTATATATTTACACGCCTCCGCTCGGACAGAAAACATTAATGGGAATATTTTTCTCTTTCATCTTTTGGGGGCTTCACTTTCTACGTCATGGGATATAGAATTGAGCATTAGTGAACTTTGAAATAAATGTTGGCGATGTAACAAAACTAGAACAAACATAATTCGATTTTGAGTATTGACAGTATGCCGTGAACAACCTTGAAACCTGCGACCCAGCGTAAGACCCGACGTAAAACGCCGCTATAGCTTTAAATAACTGTTAAATAAACCGAATTTCTCTACAAACAACAGAACACTAGGCTAGTTACTTACACTCATTACCTACTTCTGACACATAAATATATCGCGTGTACATAAATATCTGTTAAACAGCAGTTTTTATTACATTACGCAGTCATAATCTATTTAGTGTTCTAGTTTCAAATCATTGCACCAATAATACACGTAAGCTGTTTATTATTTATACGACATACATGCAGATTTAAGCAAGCACGGAATAATGCTGTTACTGGAAAGCAAAATATATTTAATCTAGGAAACGTGACTCATTACTCCGGGTCGGAGTCGAAGTACAAGGAGGGTTGGTGATTGTGCGGCGCTGATAGGAAAATGCACCGACTCTATACTAAGTATTCGGTTTCGCATTTGCAGTCAATTGGTCATATATTATTAGTGTTGTGTTTGTATTCTGTAATAATGATAATAAATATAATATTTTAATTTTGTGCATTTTTCTAAACATGTGGTTTTCTGCTAGAATCAACAAAAATTCTTTGGCGACCAACACACAAGAGCTCAATTTGCTGTCATCATGTTTTCGTTTAACCCAATTGCATAGTAGACATTTCTAGGTGAGTCTATCGCTATATGAGAAAACGTTGCTGGTTTTATACGGCATATATTCAGTGTTGCTAGTAGTAAAGAGACGATGGCAGCGCCACGGTGAGCACGGTTAGTGGCGTAGCTCCCGCGGGACTCGGGGATAGTACGGCGCGGCGCGATCGATATGTCTCGAGAACGCCCTTTACAAACTCATTGCGATTTTGTTACCTTTTTCGGCGGTGACACTTACGTTTACAAAAACGACTATTGCTAAAAATCGGCATATTATTTTTAGATAATACATATAAATACGTCGTGCAAAGTAAATATATGGATTTTATTTGTAAAATCAGCAAAATCGAGTTTTAACAAAAAGTGAAGTTGTACCATATTTTATGCAATAAACCTGTCTCATTTCATTTTATTTAGTCCTAGCTGTTGCCCGCGACTTCGTCCGCTTAGAATTTTGTTTTATCACACAACCCCTATTTTACCCCTTGGAAAAGTAGCCTAAGTTAAGAAAGAAAGAATAACATTTATTTATACAAATACAAAATGTACACCACAACACAATATAAAAAAGAAAAAGACACATAGACATACGAAGGATGATCGCTGTCGCGTACATATACTTGTATAAAAAGCCCCGAGCTCAGCGTGTGCTGCAACATGTTGCAGCGCTGATTTTCAGCACACGGCTGCGATGAGACAACGCATTATGATGAGGGCGCATACGATGCGACTTGAGTCTTGTCATACCTAGTAGGGGAGGACCCAAGTCGCATCAGTTGTTATGGGCCGAGGTTACCAGTTAACACCAGGTGGGCCATCGGCTCGTTCCGTAACTGCATCAAATAAAAATAAAAATAAAATTACAAAAGTTATCCCACTTATCATCGGATCGCTTACAGTACAGTTGATAATGTATCTACTATAATAATATTTAATATATTTTATGATATATTTAAGCACACACTGACTTTGCAGTACGTGACTTTTAGTCTGCAATACTTAGCTCACGTTTGCTGATAACTCAGTCTAAGTGCGGCTTAAGTAGGGCACAGTGACCAATGTTTTGCTATTGCTATATCATCACCACAACATATTCAGTCAAGAATAAAAAATGTACGGTATTTCTGTTTTTTATTATAGCTCTCTTATCTTTCTCTATATCTTCCGAAATCGTCAGAGATCTTGCGTCAGTCTTGCGATTAAGCGTCATTGTGTTCCGACGAAAAAGTACTTTTTACCCTGTGTGATATATTTCTAAATGCATTTGCATTATATAACGATGCATCAACCAAATAAAAATCTAAGCAACTTTCCGTAGTTTCATCACATGAGTGCGGCATGCCCTTTTTCTATCTCATCTCTTTCTATCTCATTACACCACACTGATACTAGATAGCCAGTGTAAGAATAGTATGAAAATTTCATTACAGTTTGCCCTCTAAAAATGTAATAAATTTCCCTCATAGCATCCATAACTCAAGAGTTCTGTCGGAGTGAATCACTTGAATGCGATAAGGACGCGCGAGATCAGATCCGTGGAGGTAGCTATGAGGCTGTGCGCAGTCCGAGCACGCGGGGTGAGGAGATGGGTCTTCCCGCCGCCGCCGCTGGCACTTGGCGAGGGCTAGGACACGCTATGCATAATGTGTCACACTACTAATACTGCCGTCCTTTAACTAGAAAGCCGTTAACCCTAAAAGGTCAATGTTGACTTTTTAATTGGAAGCGATACAGTTCAAAATTCTCTATCTTTCTGTCTAAGAAACGTTTGTAAATTGTAATTAGTACCGGAGATATAAAAAAGTTTGTAGGGTGTTAGGTGACAGATTTAAAAGGAATTAAAAAGAGTTCTCTGAACATACCTCAAATAACAATTTGGGCTTAACGGCCTTTTAATTAAAGGACGGCAGAATAGGTCAGCGAGTTTGACGAATCTACTGACACTGAGTCTGTTTTGAAACTGTTTTTGAGAGATGATTTGATTAGAACAACTGAGTAAGACGCAATAATTCATAATTCATAATAATAATAATTATAATTCATAATTCATTTATTTGCGGAACATAGGTAAACCAAAGATGACAGCAAAGGATAAAGTACAGCTATGTTCTACTTTACAGAATGCAAATCGATAATATACATAATAATTAGTAATTTTACTTAATAGCAAAGGTTGTAGGTTCGAATCTACTGTTTATGTGGGATGCAGTTTATTTCCTAACATTCGATACAGGTGTTTTATGGAATAATGCACTGTTATGCAAATGATTCGTGGGTATATAGTGGTGGCGGTGAGCTCACCACTTGACACGTCTTCGTTCATATTATAGTGTAACCAGTACCGTTAAAACTGGTCTACTAATATTCTACTGGATAATGAGGTGGAGAACATTTATCTTGACGTCAATCTAATGATGGCTATTGTTCTAGAGATAAACGTCCACTATTAAGGTAGGTTTAACAATAACATTGAAATGAATACTGTTTATAATGTCTGTATTATTTAATAATATTTAATAATTATTATATAATATATTGCTTGGCTCTTGGCTATTGATTAATTAAACTCCTAATGAACACGTGTCTAAGTGGTGTTAAAAAGAACGCAGAAAACACAGCCAAATAAAAAAAAAAACGTGTTCTCACTAAATAATGAATAGTGCACTATTACCTATTAATTTAAATTCTAGTATATTGAGTACTCGATCAAATGTAATCAGACTATTGGTTGGTGTATTTCCATTCGGTACGATTGATTAAATCCAAGATAAATCACATTCAGGGCACATTATTCACTAACGAAAGCATCCAGGTGCACACGTGGGACTGTGCTGTGACGTCACGATTAATAGTCGCGACCTTCACCCGTGTGACTCAACCGACCAACAAAAACAAACCAACAGACAGGTAATAGCTGGTTTTAGAAACGGACATAAATCTATACAAATAAATAATATTGGAATGTCTGTTTGTAATATTAAAATAACCGCTTTTTACTAAGTGCATATGGTATATAATACACGGTTGTAAAAAAAAAACATTTTGACATGACAATGTCTTATAATTCGATAGAGCCGGCTGCACGCACGAAAAAACATGACTCATGCGTCGTTACCTCGCTCTGAGGCGTTCCATGTAAGGCTTGTGCAAGTGCAAGCGAGAGCGCGGAACGAGCGACAAAGAAGCACAATCGGCCTTTGCGTTCGGCAGCGTTCGACATCCGTCTCTCTCCTACTTGAGTGAGCGATGCGTCTGCGTGGACAGCTGCTAATACTTACATTTACATGTTTTGATCGAGTATCAAGTGCAGTGTAAAACTATTAAATTGTAAAAAAAAAATTGACATAATTGTATTTATGCGTACAAATAAATCTAACTTGATCAATTTCATTGTGATTTCCAATTACCTCCTTCTCTATATACAGGGTTACAGGAAAAGTCGTGCTAGATCCGTTAAGGGCGTGGAGTACCCATCATTTCTGACTTATTTCACTATGAAACACCCTACCCTAAACTTAACCCTTTTCGAGATATTCGACTTTTAATTTTTTATTGAATAATGCCGATTTTTAGGCTACGAAATTTATTTTTGTTTATTTTGTGTATCTTATTATTATTATTATTGCATTTTTACATGTGTAATAAGATGCTTTAGGACATCAATCATTAAAATAGTGCATAAGTTAATTGAATAGACCGTAGTAGACAAGTGAAAGTAAAAAAATAAAAAATATATTAGCAAGCTTATTTTTCTCTAAGGGATATCTAAAAAAAATATTATGACACTTGTTCGGCAGATATTTTTTAAAATATCTACGTTTCATCAGCTATCTAACGAGGTATAATAATCTAGGGTTTTATTCAAATGCATTGGAAAAAAATTAGTAAAAAGTAAAATAAAACATTAGGTATGCATGAAATGTCATTTATTAAAGGTTTTCACACAACTTTTTCTTATTCTACAGTTCATGTTCAACATGGCCGCCTCTATTTCTGAAACATTGTCGCATCCTTCTACGGAGACCAGTCTTCACTACTCCAGTGGTCAACGTGGTCCTCATTTTATTTGCTGCATCCACAATCCTTTCTCTTAAGTCTTCCACAGACAAAACTGGATTCGGCTCGCTGTACACAAGACTTTTCATGCACCCCCATACATGAAAATCCATGGGAGTTAGGTCCGGACTTCTTGCTGGCCATGGCAACGGCCCACCTCGTCCTATCCATTTGTTTGGATAATTTGTGTCCAGCCAGTCTCTGACACTTCTCCTGAAATGGGCAGGGCAGCCATCGTGTTGGAACCACATGTCCCTGATCAGGTTGAGTGGCAGATCATCCAGCAAATCACTCAAGTCTGCTCTCAGGAAATTTTCGTAGCTTTCCCCATTTAGATTATCCGGGAGAAAGTAAGGTCCAATCAAATGATTAGAGATAATGCCCATCCACACATTCACGCTGAATCTTCGTTGGGACCCTTTCACTCTTTTCTTATTGGGATTCCTTAGTTCTTTTGGGGCCCAGTAATGGACGTTGTGATAGTTGGTTATGCCATCTTTATCAAATTTGGACTCATCCGTCCACAAGATATTTCTTAGAAAATCTGGGTCTTCTACGTCAGCATTTAGCATAAATCTGCAAAAGTCCAATCTTCTCGCGGGGTCTCCTTCTTCAATAACGTGTACCGGCGTGTAATGGTACGGGTATAGGCCAGCAGTATGCACTGTAAACCACACTCTCCATTGCGAAAGTCCCAGATCACGGGCAACAATATTAGTGGAAGTAGTCGGATCCGCTCGAAAGCGTTGCACTATCTCATTGTCCTGTTCTTCGTCGTCAATTCGTGGTCTTCCCATGTCTGTATTTCGTCTCAAAACAGAGCCAGTTTCTTTAAGTCTTCGATAAACTCTGTCAAAACAGGCCACATCCGGCACTCGACGACCGGGGTAGCGAGTTATGTATTCGTTACGAGCTTGCGCAGACACACAATCGCAGTATCCGTAACAAATAAGCATATCAGCATATTCCTCAGGTGTGTAGGACGTCATCTTCAACACATATATCACAGTATCACAGGTACAAATCAGAGTCCGGTTAACAAGCACAGTAGTCACAAATCAGAAGAAATAGTCCAGAATCACAGCCAAGTCGAGAAAAAGAGCAAAACGATATCACATCTACTATGTACGAAGCACAAAAGCAGACTGACAACCAAAACAATACCCCCTGTTGTATTCCCAGCTCTAACCGGTCTCTACACTTTTTCTTTCATTCGCACCTACATAAATCGTCACTTGTCTCGCTCTCTCGGTGCGTCTTAACTTGAAGGAAAATAGGCGCGGGACCGTTAGAACTGCTACCTGGAGCGTCCCAACTACTTTTTTCCACGAAATGTAATACAAACCCTAGATTGTTAGACCTCGTTAGATAGCTGATGAAACGTAGATATTTTAAAAAATATCTGCCGAACAAGTGTCATAATATTTTTTTTAGATATCCCTTAGAGAAAAATAAGCTTGCTAATATATTTTTTATTTTTTTACTTTCACTTGTCTACTACGGTCTATTCAATTAACTTATGCACTATTTTAATGATTGATGTCCTAAAGCATCTTATTACACATGTAAAAATGCAATAATAATAATAATAAGATACACAAAATAAACAAAAATAAATTTCGTAGCCTAAAAATCGGCATTATTCAATAAAAAATTAAAAGTCGAATATCTCGAAAAGGGTTAAGTTTAGGGTAGGGTGTTTCATAGTGAAATAAGTCAGAAATGATGGGTACTCCACGCCCTTAACGGATCTAGCACGACTTTTCCTGTAACCCTGTATATACAAATCTATTAAACAAATGAAATTAAAATTTTCTTTTGAAAAATGCTACCATTCCATCAGTATTTTCTTAAGACGTTGTCATGTTCAACTATCGTCAGTAAACCGACTTTACAGACAACCATTTTTTTTTTACAATTTTTGTCTGTCTGTCTGATTGTTCCAGCTAATCTCTGAAATGGATGGACCGATTTTGACGGGACTTTCACTGGCAGATAGCTGATGTAACAAGGAGTAACTTAGGTTACTTTTCCGAGAGGTAAAATAGAGGTGCATGATAAAACCGAATTACACGCGGACGAAGTCGCGGGCAACAGCTAGTATCTTATACAATGGAAGCAGATATCTTCATTTAAACGGTAGGTAGGTAATCAACAAACCGATTAAGTTGTTTTGTATTTGTATTCCACACGTGTTCGCATACATTGTAGAAGTTTCTGTTCCGTATCAAAATCTTTAAGCAAAGCTCATTAGGACATTCCATCTTAGGAATCTAAGGTCGAATTCAGGAAAACGTCAAGTTTACTTGACTTGCCTCACAGTTCAGTTGGTAGTAACCCTGCCTTCTGCACTTTAGGTTTCGATTCCCATCCAGGACATAAACAAAAACATTTTTATTTTTTCTATCTGTCTATCTGTCTGTTTGTTCCAGCTAATCTCTGAAATGGCTGGACCGATTTTGACGGGATTTTCACTGGCAGATAGCTGATGTAACAAGGAGTAACTTAGGCTACTTTTCCGAGGGGTAAAATAGGGGTGCGTGATAAAACCGAATTCCACGCGGACGAAGGCGCGGGCAACAGCTAGTATATTATAATTAAGGTAATTGATTCGACAGATTTCTGGCTGCATAGCGAGTGGTACAGCTGCAACTACAGGACATAGGTAGGAATATATATGAGATGCGCCGCCAAATCTGCTCTCAATCCTATTTAGACATACCTGCATTCGTTAATGCTATGATGCTTAGTGTTGCCACAAGCGCTATGTAGCTCCGAAGCGACGTCATGTCGAATTTTGACCTGAAACAATTAAAAAAAGATTTATGATGCATATTACAAGTTCAAATTTAACAATATTGATGATATTTCCAATTCTAACAAAAAATTTACGTAAATATGATTAAAAGAATTTATCCCAACGGAGAGGCATATTGAGTTAATTTTCACTTTGTGGGTTACTAAAGTGGAAACACAGACGTGACAAGAGTTGAGCACTTCCAGAAAATAATTTCTGAAATTCACCCACCCACAGCCAAGATGATAGACAACGAAATTACGAAAGTCCGAGAAAATTGTTCAAATTATTCAGCTGGGCTATTATTAACGGGCGCAGCGCGTGCGCGGTCGTTGAACCGTGTCTAGGGTTGCCAGGTCGTAAAATCGAAATGCCGGATAGACTGGCTAGTTTTGAGCCGGACATTAAGGCAAAAATGTCGGATACCTCTAATTTTTTAGTCTTAGTAGATAGCACGAGGGTTTTTTAAATTAAATCTTAACTTTTTCATCATTATATCAAACCATAAACATTTTACTTTTTCACCTTCTTTAATTCTGAAACAGCAATAAAATGGAATGAGAGTCTTTTTTATACCAACATATGAGAAATATAAAGAAACTGGCCAAATTTCAAAAGCCTAACAAAAGCCAAAAAGCAAGTAATTTGGCCGGACACGCAATCAAAAAGCTTGATTGTGTCCGGTTTTATCCGGACACCTGGCAACGCTAACTGTGTCGATGCAACCTCAGCGGGGACGACTGAACATTAATATCACACCAATCAATCAATAATACACGAGATTAACCGACATTCATATATATTGTACCTAACATAACAAGAAGTCAGATTAAGTAAATAACTTTAAACTGCGCATTAATAGTAACATAATTTTGTCTTGTTAGTAATAGTTAGATTCTAGCAGTCAAATACTACAAGCTCTCTCGATACAGATTGATGAAAGGACTGAAGCGCGCCCGAGAGGCTGCACCCGTGATGAGGAAACCGGTAGGTGTCTGGTCTTGGGAATGCCAATTACATCAGCATATTTTCCTTCAACATTTTGAGAATGTTTTGTTTGAAATATTTTATATTTGAGAATGTTTGAAATATTTTACAGCTTTTATGAGCCACGTTGAGAATATTTGGAACAAACCTCAGCACGTACCCTCTGTCCAAATGAATGAAACCAACCCGAGAACCGACACTGAACGAAATGTTGCCAATTAGATCCCGTTGCTAGTCGGATATGAACAATAAAATGCCATGATCACATTTTTTATCAATAAAACCGATCCAATTTATTCATTCGAGTAACTGAAAACATATCAATTGGAAGTTCAATCAGAAATACAATCGAAAAGGGTTCCTCTCGCGGAAGGGGGAAGCCGATCGAGTGCCCTCAATCGATCCAACGAATATTAATGCTTCAGTCGCTCCCGGATCAATTCGTGATTCGTGATAAATGTCTTCGAGCACTCAGTACTATCTACCTTTGGCATCGGTGGTGTGAGAGTTAACAAAATGTTTTTTTATATCCTCAGAATGATAATATAGATAACTAGCTGTTGCCTGCGACTTCGCGTGGAACTCAGTTTAATCACGCACCCCTATTTTACCCATCGGAAAAGTAGCCTAAGTTACTCTTTGTTACATCAGCTATCAGCCAGTGAAAGTCCCGTCAAAATCAGTCCAGCCATTTCAGAGATTAGCTGGAACAAACAGACGGACAGACAGACAAAAATGTTAAAAAAAATTGTTTTGGTATATGTACCGTACTTAGTAAAAAGTGGTTATTGTAATATTACAAACAGACACTCCAATTTTATTTATCTGTATAGATAACATTTTGTAATTTTTAATTTAGTATAACTTAATAATTTTTTTAATTTGATTTAATTTAACATAATTTGATTTAATCTATGGACATTTTAATTTACGTGTATTGATTTATCAGAAATAAATGATTATTATTATTACATATTACTTTAATTTTGATATGGACGCTGAAATCTCGTACACGACATCTACATACTTAAAATAATGTCTCCAACCGTGTCCCTCCGCCCTCCCCGCCCTCCCCGGCTGAGTCCCTCGGGTTTATCGGTCGGCCATCGGCTTCGGCAGCCGGCAGTCATTTTCCAATCGTCTGCTCTCAATAGAATAATGGGTAATCGCTGGCGTCGCTCAAGATACGTGTGAAAGTAACGTTTGGGAAGATTCCAAGCAAATTGGCACGCTGTGGGAATCAACTGCGTACTTTTACAATTGAGATGACTTGAAACTTTAGCTTAGATATATTGTGGAAGTGAAATAAGCCCTTTGAATAGCTATTTAAGTAAGTCTGATTTGGTTACTTCCAATAGATAGGTATATCCGCGGTCGAACTCAACACACTTACAAATTTTTTTCATTGATAAGAAATACTGCTAAACAGCCGAGTTATGATCATTATGAATACATTTTTACATATTACTACAGATCTACAAATTCTCACAATTCTGTAATTGCTAGAATCAATAATAACAAACTAACCCCCAACGCACAAATATATCGAAAATAATGCCAAATTTGAATTTGATCAATCATAGTTTCTTCGAGATATGCAGGGCCGGACATCAAACTATTACCTTCATTAAAATATATAAATATATTCAGTATATGATAATTGACTCCTGTGAATCCAATCCTCAGATGTAATATTTATACGCGATGCGACGCGACTGTTTACATCCAAGTGCAACCGTCGCGTCGCGTCGACACAGTTACATCATTCATTCACATAATGTGACGACACAAAACAATGAAAGCATAAAAACACTTGTATATACCGGATACTAGTGCGCACTAACACAATATGCAAGTCCTTTTATTGACATTGTTATGTCAGAATGAGTAAAAGAATTCGTTTACCCGAAACTCTAATAAATAAATAAATAATGGTGGACATTTCACACAGCGCCATCTAGCCCCAAAATAAGCTAAGCAGCTTGTGTCATGGGAACCAGACAACTGATACAATACTTATTTACAACACCCAGCCACAGAACAAACATCTATGTTTCTCACACAAATGTTTGTCCTGGGTGGGAATCGAACCCACGACCTACAGCGCAGAAGGTAGGGTTACTAACCAACTGAGCTGCGAGGCCAGTCAAATAGAGGCTAGATATCAAGGTTTCATATACAATAAAAATAAACATTATTCAAAACATAATAGAAATATATCCGGTGCAAATATGTACCTACCTGCTATACTTTAAAATACGATAAATTAATATAAGGGTTGTTTATACTATGTATGAAATAAAAAGACGTGTGGCACTCGGAGACTGCCGCGGTAAAGCTATTGCGCGTGATATTTCAAAAAGTCATTAAAAGTTCTGGTGTTTATCGATAGATGGAAAAACTAAAAAGTATCACCGCTGTGCCGGTCGGAGTGGGGTGTGTTAGGTTTTTTCGTTACGGAATTTCTGGATTCGGTCTCCACGCTCAAGGCCCGCGATAGAAGCTATGCAATAGCTTAAAAATATCTAGCAGAACTTTTGCCATGAGGGTAGGTACTGTCGAAGAATATACTGGTGAAGTAAGTAAACCATTAAACGGCAAAAAACAAACTAATATTTCCCCATGGCCAATATTTAACATTCTATTCAGTCCGCCATCGATATTGGCAGACGAGATATTATTTGTTAAGGATCCACAGAGATCTCTGTGTCAAAAAGTTGTCATAACATAAAATAAGCGAGTAAAGTGTGTGTTTAAGACATCGTGGATCGTTTGCTTAGCAATGTGTATTGCGTCGGTGAGATTTGGATTTCAATAAAGATTTTTTTGTATGTGAGTATGTGTTATGTTTACCCACTCGAGCTTAGGATTTTAACATGGCTGTGACGAGATGTCGGAGATAAACCAGATAACTTGGTTAGGATATCCCATTCTCAAAATTATGAAGGAAAGCATAGAAATTAAGTCAATCAGAGTGTGAATAAATTTAGAAAATTACATCTCAGTATAGCTCATTCGCTGTTGCTTGTCGAGATAATGCCGGTCTGTACCTACTAGTACCTATTAATACTGAAAATATGGAATTCTAAAGTATGAAACAAAGTGCTTTCGGTCACCATATCACCCAGTGGGACTTAAACAGTTATTTTGGTGTTGTCGTATGATATTAAATAAAGAATATTAAGATTTAAAGAATATTCTATTTTGTTAGTTAAGAAAGAATCAAATAGTCATTAATTGAGTTATCTAAGCACGATATATCTATTTCCTGTTTAAAGTGCAAAATGAACTTACTAATTTAACCCTTTTCCATAGACCCAATAACCATGTAGCGTTAATAGGTAAACCTAAACCCACCTATTATCGAAGAATCTGCCCAGATTGAGGTCGTAGCACCGCCCTCCGGCCCAAATGTAGGTCGGATACGAGAAGGACCAGATTATCTGGAAGGATCTAGTGCTCTTATTTTGTAATATAGCTGATAAGTATCGCGGACAATATGACCCGGTGCTCCAAATTTTACTGCTCTCATAGCGACGTCGTTTGCATTGCTATTAAAATTAATCAGTATCTGGATCAAACCACGCAATATTTAACGTCAAAAATATAATATTTGCTCCGCTTACTCGCATTTAAAGTTCGCGCCCACCGCGAAGATACAGTCTTCATGGATTCAGTCTCGAAAATCGACGATGACTTTTGTATCATTATCTCATAGTTTGATGTTTAATGTTTTGCTTTACGATTGGTGTGCCAAGCCAACTTCCGGGTTTATGATATGACGAGGAAATCGTCCTCGCGATGTTTTCCTTTCCTGTTTTGAGAACGTTGCTCACATGAACTCATAATTACGTGCATGCCTGCTAAAAAATGAATTCAAGTAGCAGTAGTACTTGTGCTAAGTTCACCCGGAGGAGTACTGTCACCACTCCTGGTAATCTGCCGCCAAGCAGTGATGCACTCATGTTGCTGTGTTCCGGTGTAAGGGAGTGGGTGCCGTTGAAATTGCAGGTGCATGAGACGTAACATCCCGAGTCGAGATGATGGACGCAACGCAATGCGACTTGAGTCATCTCATACTCTGGTGGAGAGGGCTTGAGTCGAATTGTTGTTGTCCTTGGGCGGCGGTTACCACTTAACATCAAGTGGGCCGTCAGCTCGTTCTATCACCTTCATAACATAAAAACAATACGAATAATAATAATAATAAATTTATTGTCGATCATAAAGAATTATAAAGAATGTCGGAAAAAATAATATATACATGTCAAATCAATTCAGTCAATGAAATCCCTATTTCCCTATGCTAAGCCGGACTCTAACGAGTGGATTGCACAATGTTTGGATTAGTTCAACATCCATGTTATTCTTATCAAGAACGCGTAAGAAACATAATATGATGATGTTTTGAGTTTCGTGCGTCACCGTATTTCCTTCTGCTCTTTGAGTATTTCATTGTATTTACCCTTATTGGTAGCGCCTGTATGTGTTATTGAGGCCTCTGGTACTGCGGTGTTTGGATACAATGCCAGACCGGTCGTTTCGTAACTAAATCAACTGGAACCATTCTGTCAAACAGTCAATATTACCATCTAATTTAATGATATATTGACTAAAATTCTGATGTAAACTTATTCTCTATAACCGGTAACTGCTAAATGTTTTATGGAATGTAATTATACTTTAATAAAATTAATTGTTTGCGATTATTACTATATAAATACATATAGCCATTTGGATATATCAAGCCACTTTTATAATATATCTATTTGCACTCTTTAATCGATTTCCGTGACCAAAACAGCGCTTCATTTAATCATCCAACTCTACGTAATATCTTAATAAAGCAACCAAATGATTTTCTCATCAGGTTAAACATGATTCGAAAGTATTTATTTTATATTTACTGGTTGGAGAAAAACCTGAGCTCTCCGAAAGGGGAAGACCTTCCACTGCTAGGCCCGGGATCCGTGGTCCTTTAATGATCTCAGAATATGTAGCAGCTACACTAGTTACCCACTCCGGCTCTACACGGGTAGCACTAACAACGACTTGTTCGACATACATCGACTTAGTTTGGTCAGTTTGCAAGATATAAACAAAACTTCGACGTGAAAGAGTCTCTTTTGCTCAATACATTTGTTGCTTCACATAGTGGTAATAAAGTAATTGTTTGTTTACATCATGATCCCTTGTTAAAGTATTGCAATATTATGGCGGAAGGCCGAAGTGAAACCTATAATATCGTAAACCTAGGTATTTTCTACAAGATTTGCCTATTTAGATAGACACCGAATTAAATGTATAGGCACACATGTAGTAGGCATACGAGGGGCTGATTAATAAAGACAGCTGCAGTAACGTCACACGTCGGAGTAGACTCGTCCAGTGTAATAATATAATAGTATAATAGTCCTGAGGTATTTGCGCGTAATCATTTCTCGGTACAGCTGACCGTGGATGATTACAGGAGGCAAAGCTTGTTTTTTTTAATGAAAATATCATCATACATTAATTTATCTGACATTTATGAAAACTACAGGTAATGTATTGTGAAGTGTTTAATGTGTATTTCGACTTTTAATAGCACTAGCTCCAGTAATTTCATTATACTACAAATGGTGGTAGAAAAAGTTGGGTCAGTAGCACTACTTCGGATGATTTATATGCAGGTATCCATCATAAGTGCATTCCAAAGCTGCAATCTGAGCTGACGGGAAGCGCACTATGTAGGCTCTATATTTTACCCGGTATTCTACATGTTGACACGCTGCTCTAACTCCACGCGGCGCAACAAGCACCGCACCGTGCTGCTGTCCTTTAACTAAAAGGCCGTTAATATGTTCAGAGAACTCTTCAAATCCGTCACTTTACGGCCTAACTTTAAGCCTCTGGAACTAATTATAATTTACAAACGTTTAGACGGTTTCTTAGACAGAAAGATAGATAATTTTGAACTGTATCGCTCCCTATTAAAGAGTCAAAATTGACCTTTTGAGGGTTAACGGCTTTCTAGTTAAAGGACGACAGCGTGAATAACCGTGAAGACTATCCACACGGACTAATGTTCGCGTGTGTGTGAAGCGAGGCACAACAGCCGCAGAAGAAGTTCAGGATGACAGGATGATTTGCAAATGCAATGTTGCGCGCAGGTTTAACGGCCGCGACGTTGTCAATGACCCACATAGCCACAGTACAACCACAATGCAGATGAGCAACTTATTAACACGCCCTAAATGTTCAATATGGGAGTTACTTGATATTCCTTTTTTTTTATTACTAGACATCCCTAGGGTATTTTGCATTTACAAATACAAAGGTAGAGTTTTCATGAGAGATTTTTTAAGATTTATTTTAAACGTTTAAGTAATCTTGTAAATTCCGCCCCATAGGTAAGGCGTGCACTCGCAAATATTCTGTGAAAATCTCGGGGGATGGCTGTTACGGTTCAAAAGATAGGTTAATACCAACCTGAACCCGAAAATCCGTAGCATAGTAAATATCCATAGACCTCTCTGAAGGACGGACTGACAGTGACAAGATTTACGCTTAGTAATTTGACGCCTTTCAGTACGAACCCTAAAATATACGTTGTTCGGATACAACGATCGCAAAAATAAGAATATCCAAAAACTATAATACGATAAATTTAGAATTAAACTATTACATTTATAATGAATTAAAATTATAATTCTGTACAGATCTTAACATGGTTTACCTACTGGAGTGCATCTACTGTACATATGACATTACAATTACAGTGAGATGCACCCGAGCCGGTGTGGCCGCGCGCAACGCGACGCCACGCCATCGCCACCAGACAGTTACCAACACACGTGAAGTATACTCAAATATTAAAAAAAAACTTCAAAATACCTCAGTAAAGAGCAAAAATAAAAAGGCTTTAAATGATTTCAAAGTGATATTTTTACATCCTATAAATAAAATATTATTTTAATTATAAACAGAACTGAATATCAATCACTAGTTTAAGAGCACAGCTCACTTACTTAGGGGTACATTGACGAAAAATCTGTATGAAACGAATAGAAACAGTAAGTTTCGCTGATCGAAAATATAAAAATCTAAATAATCAAAATAACAATAATAAAATATTAGGCTGCCTGATCACAGAGTCGGCTGATACAGACGGAACAAGATAACGTCCGCAATGCGGAGTCACGAGTCTATCTATCTATTCGAGTCACTGGTTCTCTCGAACCAGTGCGGTGAAAGGATTTTAAGTGCGCCTCGAAGAGGCTCCTTTCGTGCACTTGACACATGTCTTCGAATTTTCAGTTCTAGGACATGTCGGTTCCTCACGATGTTGTCCTTCACCGTTTTGAGAACGTGGCATTGCGCACATAAATCTTTCAATTGAAAATGAAAAACTCATAGGTGCACGTCGGGATTTGAACCGGCGACCTCCGGATTGAAACTCGGGTTCAGTACCACTAGACCACCACGCTTTCAAGAGTCTTTGTATCTGAACAGTACGGGGCGCGAGGCGAGGGGTTTCAAGAATGTGATCGCTACCAGTGTGTGGTAACTGGTAACTGGTAACCGGCCTGTTCTATACTTAGCTCGGAGATCAGCCCTCGGCGCCCGCCGTTCCGTCATCTATTTGCAATAGTATGATTGCAAATTGCCAGCAGAACTTGTGACGATGAAACTGTCTAGCACAAATTCTAATTAACATGTTTATTTTATTTCAGTTAAGTAAATTAAACAAGATTCATCCTGATTATTTTGAAATTGATTTTTTTTTATTTGTTACAAAAAAAAATATTTCATTATAGCACTTAAATAGGTAGTATTTGAACACAACTGAATCAGTAAATAACGGTGCAAGAATGTGCACTAGCCCCCACACTAAGATTCCCTGTGTTGTGGATGGCTCGTTCCTTCCAGAAGTAACAGAAGTATAATATAATAAAATTTGATTGCTATAAAATAAAATAATAATAGCTGTTAATTACAAAGGGGAGATATGGGGTCCTATGTCAAAAACAACAACAATATTACAGAGAAAACCTGCGTTAGGTATTCCTGTCAACCGAAATATAAAAATGGAGGCGTGAAACCTTGAAATAAGTAGGTACGCGTGACTTTATATTTTGGATGTTGCTTACTTATGATGTAGACTAATTTTTATGAATTCAAATTTTTTTTTTTCATTGAAGTTTTTTCTTAATGTGACAAAGTTATGGAAAGAGCAATTGGCCCACCTGTTGCCAATTGGTATACTTTGCCCAGCAGCAATAGGACTTATTCCCTCTTCTGTAAGGTTACAAGACGACCCAAGTCGCATCATATCAGTTCCATGAGTCTGAAATTACACCGTCTACTTATCGACAATTTCGTACCTTTTATTCGAAACAATGATTTACGACCAGCCAGCAGATAAACATTTGTTGTCTCAGCACAATGAACTGCGCTACCTGAAAACGGATGTCATTAAACATCACAACTAATCAATAGTCGTCAATCAAACCACGAAAATGCAACTGATGGAAGCATCACTTTTCCCGGATGTTATATTCAATCAAGACCAACCAATATGAATACGTTTAAAAGTCAAAGTCAAAAACTTTATTTTCATAGAATTAATAAAGAAATGTCTTGGAAACGTCAATAATATTCAAAACTTAAGGTCATGCGTACTTATCGCTAAGTTTGACGAATGTTTTAACCCTATCCGACCCTTCATTGGGAAGAACAAACAAGAAACTCCCTAATGGAGGATTAAAAAGCTAAATACACACATAATGCATAATTAGTTCACAAAAAAGTTCACAATTATTAGCCAAGATGTTGAACAGATACGTATCAAATTGAACGCTAAAATGCGGAAGATGGAACTCCCACTATTGTGTTTGTTTTCTTATAATTAAATTGAATAATTACTTCTAATTGAAATGAGGATGTCGATGTTTATTTATAGAAAAACAAATTTTGAATGTTCCGTGTGCAGAATGGCTGCGCAATCAAGTTTTATTTCCACGGTAATGATGTGAGTTAGGATATGCCTCGTGTATAACTCAGTCACAAAGATTGCACTGGATCGTAGACTCTTTAGAGCACGTTGCAAGATACAGTCATAATACAATAAAATTAGTGGACATTTCACACAGCGCCATCTAGCCTCAAAGTAAGCCGAGCATAGCTTGTATCATGGGAACCAGACAACTGATATACATACTTATTTACTTTTTTGTAAATATATACATATAATACATATCAACACCCAGACACAGAACAAACATCTATGTTCGTCACACAAATGTTTGTCCTGGGTGGGAAACGAACCCAGACCTACAGCGCAGAAGGCAGCGTTACTACCGAGCTGTGAGGCCAGTCACGATCATAGCTTGAATCGATGTGTTATACTATTGACGTTATTTTTGATTTCGATAAGATTGGTAAAATGTATGGTAATAGTGTTTCAGCAGGAAGTCATGACAAGCATAGAGGCCGAACATCACTTATTTCTTTGTTAGCCCAATATTAATTTCTGAATATTAGTTTTCTGTTTACACTGAGTAACATTAAATCTTAGTGGAGCCTCAGCGCTTTCTTCAGTGGTAGTGTTTGCCTGCGGGGCGGGGCGGGGCGGGGCGGGGAAGTAGCAACCCGTTTGCAATCTAAATCAAATTGCATCTCGTGCACGTTGCAGATCTAAAGCTCCGTAGGGGACCTACTGTGAGGTATTGCAACGGGTGTGCGAGACGGTCGCTGCAATTTTACCGTAAAATTGGCAATCGTTTGTCCGTGGGGAGCGCCGCGCCGCGCCGCCCCGCACCGCCCCGCTCCGCCCCGGGCGTGCACGGTTAAAAGGTACGTGTACTATCTCGATTGATTTACGACAAAATCTTGTTTAGGCTTGTAAGTTTGAATCCATTTACATCCGCTCTCGCAGAAAATCTGTTTAGCGATCACTGTGGTTTGGGTTTTTTCATTAATCCTATAAGCAATATACAAGGAAAACATTATTTAAATTATATCCGTAACGCGCTCACATTTTCCTCCACGAACTCATAAATTAAATATTCCACTATCTATTCTAATCACTTACCTATACGCTTTATGATTCCACGACGCTTTTTCCTCGAAGATGTACGGATAGCCAATAAAGACGTTTCTCTGTGGGTTACGCTACCGTGGGGAGATAGACGTGATATGTGGTGAGCTATCGCTACCTTTGCTAACACTACACAATATTTCCCAGACTTATAGCTGGAAGTTGGCAGAACAATTCTTATGCAAAGTAAACAATAAATTCCTGGCGATACCTATATCTACAAACAGTAAAAATGATCTTGAGCCAATAACAATACATTATTTATGTAGTTATTACTCGCCCGTCCATACTCCTGCAGTTATACGTATATATTTATTATGTGACCACAATTCACCGGCGCGCGTATTCCAGTCGCATTCAAAACAGCAGACTGAGAGACGACAGAACTAGTGAAATAGAGACAATAGGGGCAGTCGGAAGGACTCGCCCGGTACAATGTCGGCGCACTACGCGTAGGGTTGCCAACTAGGCGCTGACGCTCAATAATAAATTACTAACAGGCGTCTCTTACACCACTGGTTGAGAGCCGTCTGCTCTCACCAAAAGCCCGTGTAAACGCTGTCAAGGCCATCTGAGGCCAACAGTTACAGTTCATAAATAAAATAAAAAACTTACATCCTTATTTAACAGATTCCATCCAAGTTGTTTGGGCACATAGTCGCCGGGTCAAATAAGACGAAGCCTGATTTATCTATTAGTTTAAGTGCTAGCAATTATCAGAGCTTATTTCGCATACTTCCGTTTATATAGTATTTATTCTGATTATATTTCGATGGTCACAATAAACTTTCCAATTAAAGACGCCCAGTAATCTCAAGCTCGCGGTCACGGTGAGGCGTGGGTTGTATGTTCGAGTGCCTTCAGTGCAGGCGACCTCCGGTCTCATGGCAACCCTACCCCGGCACCCGGACAGTTTGAGTCAGCATCATCGTTCAATACTTACGACTCATGAATAACTGAGCGCTTTCATTTTCTAGCACAGATGATCAGTTCTTTTTGGAACAATGAAATAGTAACTTAGTTTTGCAATATCCTCGTTTTAAATCAGTTAATTAGAATTCAAACTCTACAGTTGGGATCTCTAATACTGATACATGAATCTGAATATTTTTTTGTAAGGTGTTCACTTAAAACATATCTTGAATTCAACAAAAAAAAACCATTTCTTGGTAAATAATAATTGAGAGAGAACAAACCACCATTGTGAGATTTCTAGGAACTGTGACAAATGGTTTCTGAGAACAGAATTGAGGAGCGGCTCTCAGTAGTAGTAATTGCATAACCTTTGCGAACTTTAATTATGTATACATAAATACAAAATGTGTTGGTGTCTGATGGATGCGAGGTATTTAAGCTGGTGTCAACTGCGTTATTGTAACCTAACATTATCCTGAAAATATATATGAAAATATGAGTCACTCAGTTAACACAAAAAGACCGACAGCCTTAATCTGAAAATTAGGAAAAAGCTCAAAATAATCGTATTACTTCACGAGTGCCACAAGTACAGCAGCGTCTGTAGCGGCGCCCGCCGGCGCGCGGCGCCCGACGTCAATACACGTATTTTTATTTGTATTTATTTATTGATCTTTCTACATAAGTGCACTTAGACAAGTCAGTAATAAAATATTAGAAATAATAAATAATACAATAGAATTATTTTAAATAATCTGCAAAAATATCGCTTTTACATCCCTTATTACTGAACCCCCAAAGTGACGCCGGCTGCTAGGCCTCTGTGTGGGAAACAAGTAACCATTTGCATTGAATCGATCAGTTAAGAAATCCTCATGAAATATCTGCGACTAAGCCAACATCCCCTATGAGGGAGTGTTTTTTGACCCCAAAATGATGTCAGTTTATGGTCGATTTATTGTAAAACTGTGTGCCAGTTTAACAAAAGTTAAATATTAAAAATAACTACAATCGTTATTATTAATATTTTCATCTATAAACTTAACAATAAATTGTGTTTACCAAATATCTATATATAAATATGTTTTTTGTAAATTTTCCAGCCACTTGCCATTAAACAAATATAACTATGGACATAAAGTAACACCAACATAAATAAAAGTAACCAATGTATTTGGTAATTCGTCCAGCACAACTCGACATGACTTGAATCACGAACTCACGAACTCATCCTAATTCTCACGGCGAAAACGTCTCGTTATATAACGCTAGAGCTAGACCGAGGGCAGACTGCGAAACTGGTGACTGGCGGTCGTTCCTAGGCACCACACAACGTAGACTAGGAAAGTGTCGGTGTGAGACCATATACCTATGACAGAATATGTTAATACTCTGGAGTCATTAATATTATTCATGGGTAAGCCATTGCTTCTCGATTTGATTCGCCTCTGGTTTGGAGTATGAGCTCATACAGAGGACGAACTTAACTAAAACTTGACCCTTTTAGTTAAGAAGTACTAAACGAGTTTTAAGTTGATTTAATTTTATGTTACTATCAATGGATTTTATAGTCTGAATAAATAAATTTTTATAATAATAATAATAAAAATTCAGGAAATCTTAAACAGAATAAATAAAGTTTAGAAAATATACGTTCACTCCTGTTGCGACTTGTGTTGAAAAGTGGATTGGCATATTTTAGTATGCGCTGGTTTTCAGGTTAAATCTTTCATCGACTATTGAAACATACACGAGCAAAAATTAACAATATTCCGAAGAGAATTCCAGGAATTCTGAAATACATATTGTAACGGGCCTGTCGAAGCTAATTTATAATTCGCCCTTAAACATTTATTGGCATGATAACACGACTTCCATGAGAAACCATAATAATGATTGATACTCGTACATATTGAGTATCAATATGTAAACAAGAGACGACAATGCGAGGAAAACCCACAGTTAGTCACAGTCGGTACAGACGTGACCTACATCTCATTCCTTTCATATATCAAATATTGTTACAGTCGCGACTGAGCTCACGACGCCGAGCTCAGCTGAGCAACGAGCGGGCGCTGTGCCGTTCAGCTCATCCGGTACAAATATATGAACCAGAGAGAGAGAGATGGCTACCACTGTTTCAGTGTTAGACAGAACGCGTAAACTACTGCATTCGTATCTGCAGCATCAAAGATTCAAAGTGGTGGTCTGTCTACCACGTCCAGTAGATAGAATAAGGACACAGTTTTCAATGACTGAGCAATACACATTTGAACATGAAACCATCTGCAACCCATTGGGCAACCCATTAACTTGGAGGGCTCTGCTGGTTTGCCCACTAGTCACCTCCACAAAGGAAGACTTAAACGCAGCCACAGACAATGCATCTGGCCTCATATTATGCCAAAATATTATGAACCATTGACTCCTTAAGAGCACTTGGAGCTTGGAGCACAGTGCGAGCGAGCTCCGACTCTCCGACCATGTGTTATTTGTTGTGATCTTCTCATTAATAATTCAGTCAGCGCACTATTAATAGTCATACACAATTATATATACATGTGTAATTACAATTATTAATTTTTAATTGAGATATTAATTTGCCAGCTACGTAAAATGACAAGCAAAACTAAAATTATAAGCAACAACTGAATATTTGAATAGCTCAGTTGCTAGTTACCCTGCCTTTTGCGCTGAAAGTCGTGGGTTCTATTTCTACCTAGGTCAAACATTTGTGTGAGGAACATAGATGTTTGTTCTGTGTCTGGGTGTAAATATGTGTTATATGTATGTATTTACAAAAGTATATAAGTATGTATATCAGTTGTCTAATTCCCATGATACATGCTATGCTTAGCTTACTTTGGGGCTAGATGGCGCTGTGTGAAATGTCCACCACATATATCACATATATTTTTTATTTATTAAGAAAGTGTACGTAGATACGGGTTCGCATCGCTCCGCGCGATCACTGCAACCGCGCCCTCCTGTGTGTCTACACAGATGCATTAACATAATTTATTCTTATTTATGTTTAAACGATTGGCTTCTGTGTGAATCTCTAAACCATATCCTTCATCACTCGAATACTAAAGTGAAATTAAAATTAATAGATCCACATAGTTATCCTAATCTACGTCTCAACCCAACCGTAGCCCCAAAACTACCGTATATGAATTATTCCACGCTTACTCTACCATTTGAATTATTTACGAGTTCACGTTACACCTCACTCGAGTGTGCGATATTCTTTTACAATTAAACAGTTCCAAACATAGATCCGACTAACTGTTGCCCGCGGCTTCGTCCGCGTGGAATTCGGTTTTATCACGCACCCCTAGTTTACCCCTCGGAAAAGTAGCCTAAGTTACTCCGTGTAACATCAACTATCTGCCAGTGAAAGTCCCGTCAAAATCGGTCCAGCCATTTCAGAGATTAGCCGGAACAAACAGGCAGACAGACAGACAAAATTTGTAAAAAATGTTGTTTTGGTATATGGACCGTGTATACATCCATATGCATTTAGTAAATAGCGGTTATTTTAATATTACAAACAGACACTCTAATTTTATTTATTTGTATAGATTAACAAATCATCGTGTTGTATTCACACTTTTTGCATTACTTACACTTCATTTCAGAGATTCGTTTGAGCAAGCTGAACTTCACGTTCATTAACAGTATTTTGATATGGTAAAAGGATTCAAATGTTGCATATTTAGAAATGATCTCAGTGAGTCTAGAATTAGCACATTCGTTATTTTATTTATCAATCTATAGGTATTTCAGTTATGCACAAATCTTATTCAAAAAACAGAAGTAAACACAAAGTCAAGGCTCGTATCTAAGACAATTGTACAAATGTCCCGTGAAGGCTGTTGCCACTGAGTACTATTATACTCTATAGTTGGTCATTCAACAACTGTTAAACAATTTATTTCACAAAATGAAAAGGATTTACACAAACAAATGGATTTAGAACGACACGCTCGAACTGAGCGACTGAATTCAAACCTGCCATAAGGTTTATCTTAACTGTACGCAAATGATGCAAAATAGGTAATCTTCAAGTAGGTCTTATTAGACAAATCGTATCAATAGATAGCTTTTAGCGGCAAGTACCGGTGAAAGAAGGTTTGTGGTATTCATTTTACTTTTTCGTGTCAGTAAAGCAACGGAACCCGGTGGCCTATCTGATGTTGAGCTGTCCTCTGACAATGTAATACGACTTGGTACTTCCCGTATTCGGGAGACTCGGGAGACCGACGGGAGTCGCACTTAGCCAAGGAAATAGGTACAGTCGCAGCAAATTCCGGATGGATTCAACGCATACAGTCGGATCTACTGGAACAAAAATGTGGGCATTATGTAAGTCTACGCGGTTTAGGATCATTGTGGATGTCAATATCAGTGCCGTGGCCTTGTAATGATTTACATTTGGCGCGACAATCATAAAAACGTAGCGCTACCTTATACATTTGCTGTAAGAAAACAAGAGTGTCCATTCAACTTTCTTCTACTGTGGGTGTTTTTATGTCGCTATCACAGAATGCTCTGCCCTAAATCAATCAGTCAACAAATTGGTCCATGTTTGTCTGTAAGTAACCTGTGAGCGTCCGAGAGAACGGGCCGAAGTCCCGTACACTTTCACCCGACGCGGCGCCCGCGCCGGCGCGGGCGTCCGTCAATCACGACGCGGCCTCTTTGCGAGCTAGCGCACACAATCCAATACTAATCATAACTTCCTTATGATAAAACATATAATCCAACATGGCCGGACGTCGCTCATTTCGTGCTTGTAACGGTGCCTCGGATGCATTAGTCGGATGGACGTTATAACTAATATGTGGTACAGTTAGCTCGATGCAGTGGCCCCTATATGTCACTTACGTACGGCCGCGGCCGGCCTTCCGCTCCGTTTCGGGCACTTTCTTTACAGAGGTTTTGGTGTCAGCGTGTGATAGACAAAGGTGACTTGTGACTCACGCTAACGAAAGTTTTGGGTAATTCCCAATGTCACAGCCGGCGGCATCGCCCCGCGCCGCTGAAGACTCCGACTAACTTCAGAATTAACTAAATTAGGCAAACTGCGACAGTGAAAACCACTAATAGTCTCCAGTAACTATGTTTTAGTAATATGTCTTGGGGATCGAAAATGTAGTTAATCCTTCATAACGTTCGGTCATTGGATTTATATAACAAGTTTTGTGATAGCCACATAAATTTTGACGATCTATGAAACTAATCTAAGAACGTTAAAACTAGAAAAACCATTAAAGTTCGCTACTATTTAGTATTAATAAAACTAGACTCATCCAAAGTTAAACAAAATTGCGTCCCAAAATATTCCGTATTCAAAAAATAGGGGTGAATTATTAGGTGAGTTGGTGAAAATTGTGTATAATGATATAAGGTCTATACTTAGTTGGGAAATCGTAAATCATACAGAGATAAAATTTTATGATAAACATGGATTTATAATTGTAAGAGATAATACTTTACTGGATCGTCGGGGGTGCCCACGGGTCATAATTCAGATAAATGGTTATTTTTGGATTCTCATTACACATACATTATTGTTATATGTACGCATCAGTCCGTGAAGTGGGACGCTGTGTCACAGGTGGCCCGAAGGTACCACGCGCTTCTAATTTGTTATCAACATAATTCTAAAGAGAAAGACATCATTTTTGAATCTGTCGTATTTAGTTTTTCTGTCTCCAGTTTCAAAGATGAATCCAGGATATTATAAAAAAAAATTGCATAGGTAATTGTGCCGCAACAAAAATAACCAAGTGGTCCAGATACACACGTAGACAATATCAGCATGAAATTTTGTATTCTAAGTGAACAACTTTTTTGTGTTTATGAAACAAAACACAAAATTCGTCACAAATAAAAATCATGGACCAACTAGGAGAATTTAGCCTATAATGTGTTCCTCAACATTTATAAGTAAAATAATGCCACCTAAATAGTAACATAGCTATTTTTCTAAGTAATTACAAGTGAAAACGAGTCTAAAAAAACATATCTTAAAAATGGCTTAGCCGAAGGATCGTAATGAAAGCTTTCGTCGGCAGTTATTAACAGCACTTATTAACGGTCAAAGGACCCTAATAAGGACTTATTAAAGGCTTACGGTATTTTAAGCTTTCAGAAAACAAGCCTTTAAAGTATCTTCAGAAAAGACAAGCAAAGACAAAGTGTAGGCTGATTATTGACCATTAGCGTTATCGATTGTAAATATAACATGTTAGTAGTACCTGTGTGTATGTATAAGCCAACGGAAATCGATGATAATAAGCAATTAACTGAGAAGCCATTATGATTATCTATATATATTTAATCTCTATATTCAACTTTTTATGATTGTCATTATATGCTGTTTGGAAGCTTATCGGATAATTTTGATCACGTTCTACCTATTCATTAGTGTCAATATATATCTATATTAATAAAAATCAATGTTTGTATGTTTATTCCCTATGCGGTCCGAAACATTAATCACATTGTAATTAACCTTTGATGGGGGACTTTTTACTTAAGTGAAAAAAATATAGTTTTTTGTTTTTAATGGAACTCTTTGCACTTATTTTATAAAAAGAACTTCAATAAACAAAATATTATTACAGTAGTTAGTATATATAATATATATATAAAATATAGTATATATAATATATATATAATATAGTATATATAATAATAGCAAACGTGTCGGTACTTAGAGGGTTGGTTAATAAAATGCAGTTTTAATGAATTATGTAACCAATTTATATTCGACCGCCTAACACAGAACATCAAGCTTTACTTTTTTTTTCTAGGAGTATCTAAAGAACGCCCATCATGAACACTCATGGATATGTCAAATGAAACCAATAAGATAATAAAAAAAAAACATGTTCTTCAATACTGCCTCCGGCGCATCATTGTTATTCAATGAAATGAATAAAAAAAACTTATTGTCAGTGTTTGGCAACCAGAAGTATGTCGTCGTGAATCACCGGCGCTACAGCCTTCCGGCCGGGCCGGCCGGGCCTGAGCCTGCGCCTGACTCACCGGCATGCCACACGTCACCGCCGAATGGAAACCGATCACACCGGCATGCGGCATGCGGCATGTGGCATGCGGCATGCGGCATGCGGCACACCACTGACGAAGAGCTGGGAGCCTGCTCGAGTGCTCGCCCTCCTATCACTCCTTTTAATTATGGAAATCAGTGATCTATATACAGATCGTTGAAAATAGTATTTAGATAGCTCAATTGTTGCTGGTAAATGTTACTATATCATATATATTTCTAAGTAAATTTTTGAAATGTAAGTTATCCTTATTTTCATAAAAATATTTCATTTGTTGTGCCAAATGGTTCATGCACGCAGATGACACAGTGGAAGAAAATCTGAGAGAACCACAATTTATTTATGATGTAGGTGTATGTAGCATCTATGAGTATGTCGGCTGGCTGAGCGAGCGTGACAGCCTGCAGGACTACATCCTACATTCCGTTTAAAGCGTTCTATAGATAGCTCAATTGATTCAATTTACTAATGCAATTGTGCCCACAACACTAGCGGCCTCTATTGTCGTTGGACACTATGGCAACGCCCGAACTCTAAATCAGCCATGTTTCAGCTTCGCTTTCGCTGTAGCGATAGCTCGTAACCAGTCACTCTGAGCGAAGGTCTTCCGTTACAAACAAACGTTATCTCTTGCGAGGTTCACACACTTTTGAGATATTCGGCAAAATTCGCATCCCGGGTCCTACACAGATATGAAGACTAATGTATAAACGCAAGCAGCGTCCTACACCGCAGAGCTGTCCATTAGTTATTATTATTTAATTCTTTATTGCACACATAAATAATGAAAATATAATGTACAACAGGAGGACTTAATGGTAATGCATTTTCTACCAGACAACCTTATCAGTCCATTCATTATAGAACCACTGAATATCACTATTAATAATTCAGAATACAAATTGAACATATATTTTGATACAAAGATACCGACAAAAACAGCGTACCTAAATGGATATTCTCGGTAACATCAGGTACTCTGTAGAAGAGCGCGTACCTTAAGATCCCGAAATCAGAAGAAGCATGTCATGTAATGCCGGTGGAATAAATGTTGCTGCTCTGAATCTCAGATTGTGTATTAGATCAGTGTGTAGCACACAGTAGCGCACTGACAAGGGGGATTACACAGCCGTGGGAACGGTCATGTCCACCTATTGTGTTGCTGCGCCGCGCTGTAATACCATTGTACGAGGAATGCGTAGCGTTGCTCTATTCCGTCGGCCGCCGGCCAAATTCTAATGAAATTCCGAAGAAAGTGATCGGTGTTGGAATAGGAATGCTGCGTTGAATTCTTAATCCTACTAATATAAACGTAAAAGTTTGTATGTGTGGATGTTTGTTACTCTTTCTTAAACGGCTGAATGGATTTGGATGAAATTTGGTACGAAGATAGCTTATATCCTGGATTAACACGTAGGCTTATTTGATCCCGGAAAAGTGCAGTGTTCCAGTGGGTTGAATTGTTCACCGCGGGTGACACCGCGGGGCGCAGCTAGTGCTGTATAATACCGATTGATGATTATTCACTCATCGTTCTGTAACTTATTCACATAAAAAAACAATTGTTCTGGAGAGGTGTGTCGCGTGGACGTCGCGTCGCTGTCGTCTGTGTCACGCGCGCGGGGTAATTGTAATAATTGTACTAAACGTGGCTCACAAGTACAACGTAGTTAAACAAGTGCCCCATTAACTAACCAACCAGTCTCTCCGGAATATTTGAATAGATATTCTCCTATTTAATGAGTACTTAGTGATCGATATTATGACAGCGTATCAATTAGAACACGTGACATTTTTGGTGGGGATACTATATGTCAGCAATTTGTTATCAAAATATTGGGATATGAATATAAAACCAAACCATTTGCAGCTTCTACTCTATTCTATCCGAGTGACTGGTTCCCTCAAGACAGTGTGGTAAAGGATTTTAAGTGCGCCTCAAAGTGGCTCTTTTCGCGCACTTGACACGTGTCTTTGGATTTTAGTTCTAAGTCTTGTCGGTTTCCTCACGATGTCTTCCTTCACCGTTTGGAGAACGTATTGCGCACATAAATCTTTCAATCGAAAAACTGTTCGTCGGGATTTGAATAGGTGACCTCCGGACTGAAACTCGGGGGTGAGTGCCACTAGATCACCACACTCTCGCTGATTTGCTGCTGTATACTATTGAAATATTATTTGTAACAGATGTTAACAAGGGTACTTTCACGAACAATCAAAGTTTAGCAGGATATAATAATTCTGTGACGAAATATACGAGTCAGTCTCGGTGGAACACTCATCGTGTGAGTATTTCCTTAAATGTATCCTCATCGCAGACGGCTCGCTGTTCGCTGTAGTTTTTATTTAATTTAACCGTACGGCAATCAGAATCTTCTGCTTCCTCTTACACTAATAACTTTATGACATCTCAGTGGTGTGGTAGTTAGGAACGTCCGGAGTGACCACCGGTCACTCTACCTACTTCTCTACTCTACTCTACTCTACTGCACGTAATATTGGTATGTGCCTCTGCATCACCGATTCAAATCTCGTTTTTCATTTGTGTCGACCTTGTATTGGAAATTTAAAGGCATATATTTGTGAGGAAGTATTTATCATAAAAATTATAAATTACTGACAACTTTTTTCGAAGGTTTAGCCCAGCAGTCTTATAATAATAACCAGACACATTGACACTCTCCTGAATCGACTTCTTTGTTGATGAATGTTGTAAAGTTATTCTGGAGAGGTCTTAAATCTCCCACGTGGCCTTTTAAATCTGACATGCCGTTATTTCAGAAATAGTTTCAGTTTTTAACTTATATTTTCACGAGCCCGCATTATTACTAAACAGAATATCAGTACTGTAAAAACTAGGTATCACATGACGCAACTAGTCTGGGTACTTTCACTTCCTCGCTGGACAATACCTTCAAATGTTTGGACTCTTCAGGTGACCACACTGCATTGCACGCCATTGTTCTAAGACAATGCTGTTTCTTTTATAACTTGACATTTTTCCGTTTATCTTCCAATGCTCGAAACGACCTATAGAATAGAAAAACTGACTAATGTGATAGCTATTCGTTTCTAAATTAAATTATGTATACTTATCACGTCTATATTTATTCGCACGATAGTGTATCGAAGGCAAATTAGGGCTGTGTCTACAATATTATACCCGTTCTGGTGATATATCGATACTTAGCTCAAATCTTTACTTCTCCTGAAATGTCCTTGTAATTCATAGCGTGACTACTTCAGCGCAATACCTATTCCAACGTCGTATAGGCGCTACTTGCTCAGAACTAAAATAATCTACAATAGGTAATGATATAATTTATTTTTAACATTATCTCCCTGAAGAAGTCCTTCGCTAAAGAATGGTATTAAATGTTTAGAAAAGTCATCAGTCTATCGAGCCGGGAGCTCCCCTTTGGGTCCCTCCGATTCGCGATTTATCTTTCCCATACGGAACGGTTACTACGGGTTCGCGTACAATTTTTACATGAATTACCTCGCTACTTTCAGAGATAATCAAAAAGAAGATTCAAAAGAAAATTAAAACTCCCACAGAAATGCAAAAAGGTCCAACATTAATAATCCCGCTCATTGTCTGGTCTCCTCAACTTAAAAGTCCCAAATTAGGACGGATACGAGTTCTTTGTACGAAAGGAAAGGGTATTTTATTTGTCGTTATTCTGTCATTTCCTTTTGCAATTAGGACAAAATGAGGTGGTTGTTAATGAATGCTTTACCGGAATAGGTAATTCTACTTCATTACTTTAGCTTACGTAAGTAACGTATGTCATGTGTAATCCAACTAACTAAAATAGCTTTATGATTATTTAAATTTGTTAATACATTTTAAAAATAATTACGCCATACTATGTTTGAACCCTAGACAAGTAATGAATAAGAACCTCAACATGTCTAGCGGTTTGCTTATTTTCACAGTTTAATAGACTCAACCTTCGCTATCGTCACTTGAAGGTAACACTAAGAAACTGAGTTTATGAATTCTCTGAAACATCGTGTCGTGTTGTATACATCCTCATGGTTGTTTGCGCGTGGTGCCTACACGGCGCCGGCGTGGGCGAGCGGCCGGCACACGTCGTCCAGCGCGTACGTGTCATCGAAACGTGATTCTGAAATATATTCTCCGCGTTATCAGAGACTTAGGTATCGTTCGCAGCAGGATATGCCGTCTTAGATTGCGCACGGACGCACATAATCTGTTTAGGCAAAGGCAGCTACCTAGTATATACGTATGAACTCTCTTTTTACCGAGTGTCCGGTGGTCGCGCTAGCGCGGTTGCTATGCGGCGGTTGATGTGGCTGCCCCTACGCACAATCGCTATTTAATTGTGATTCCCTGCGCGATCCTGCAAGCGCTGCGCTTGTTTATTTCCTGCGTGACCCTGCGAACGCCGCACGCGCTTGTGATTCCCTGCGTGACCCTGCGAGCCCCGCGCACGCTTGTGATTCCCTGCGCGACCCTGCGAGCGCCACGCTTGTAATTCCCTGCGCGACCCTACGAGCGCCACGCTTGTAATTCCCTGCGCGACCCTGCGAGCAGCCGCAGCCGCGCCTCCGTCTGCCCCGGCGTGTTCGCGACTCACGCGGCGCACCGTCGCGTCGCCTTCGGTCGGCGGCGCGGCGCTGCGATGCGATTATGTTGCGCAAGTATCCGTATACGTTTACTAAACTTCATTATTCGTCACGCACCCGCTGCGCCGTGATCATTCGAAGATCTTAATTGCATAAGCTACGTTATGGGCATTTACCCGAAGTGGGGGACTATTACTCATAAAAATTTTGTTCTATTTGCTCCGCCATCGTCGGGGTCATCTTCGTAGATTGGGGAGACCAGGGCATCCACTCGACCGTACGATGCGCCACACATCGACTCCAGCTACGTACACGTAGTCTGTAACTACGTAACCTACTTATTTTGCCCGTCAAACACGACCATCGAGGAGCGAGCGATCCGCGAACAGGCCGGTGCTCCGGCGCGGGCGCGGCGGCGGCGCGCGGGGAGGGCGAGCCGCTCGACGGGACTCCGGACCGGGCCGGGGCGGGTGCCGGCGCCGGGGCGGGCCGGGGCGAGACGGGCTCGGGCGAGAGCCTCTCCTAGGTCCAGCCCTATGCGAATCTATTTCTGTCCCGCCGCTCCTCAAGGATAACCGGCTGACTCACGCATTTTCTGCGACTTTTTGCAACGATGATACAACAGGTTATTGCATTGTTTTTTGATTGGTTATGCAAAAAACCGAGCAGAGGTCATTGCGTCACCAATTAAAATTCCTTGTACGGTGGCGCGTAGCCTTCGACCGGTGGCGATCGACAGCCGATGAGAGTTCCATTACTGTCGCCATGTCTTCCTCTTCTGACGAAGGTAATGTATGTGTACTCTGAGCACCACTTGAACAGATTTACGTTTACGTTTCTGTAATAACCCCGTCGATGGTCCTTCGCCGGCCGAGACACAAACAATGAAATGCTCGTAAAATGAGACGTGTTCAGACTACGAATCAACATTTCATTGCTACAGGACAATTACTAGGTTAAACAGTAGTAATGAAAATATTATAGTATGACCTATAGTACGGAGACGGCGGGGATATTACCCTCGACCGCTGCCTTAAAATATTGGAAGCTTATCCAGATCGACTCGGAGTCAGTGAGTCAATACTTTACATTCAGTCCTATATTGGAATCAATACAAACATCGCGAGCATCTGATATAAATTATCTTGCGCAGTAATTTACAAGCGCCAATATTCACCGTAATGTGCCAAAAAGAAGGACGCAGGACGTTTCCATTTTCCGGAGCGAAAACGCCGGAATAAGGTGGAAATCTGTGCGAGATTGTGAAACTGACGACTTACCGGTTCATATTGGTGTTTTGTTCGGCGAAGACACTTCGCGGCACTGGAGCGTTCGAGCGTGTTTCACGGCACAGTCGCGGAGTTATTGTGTTGGCGCGGATGCCATGCCGACGTGCGCGCGGAGTCGGGGTCAGTGCGCGAGTGCCGCCGCCGCGCCGGGCCCGCGCCGCCGCCCGCCCCGGACCCGCCCCGTGCGGCGCCACTACGTGATGACTCTGCGACATGCTGACCCCATCAGCGTGATCTGCGCGAACCGCTGACTCGGAGCCTTCACGTCAACTAGTGACAACTATTGTACATACGAATAGCTGCTACTGAACGATGCTTTCCAGCATAATAGGTAATATCCATGTAATTGAAGAATATTATACCTAGGTAGAACAGCAAAAATGATGTCAGATAACAAACAGGCAGTAACCTCAGTAACGGTAGCTGAGTTATGTGAGCAGTGCCGGATATACAATACAAAACTAACCACACAACTGAATTTCAACGATAGTCTAGTGAAATAAATCAATAGACTAATAAAATCCAATTGACTGGCCTCATAGCTCTGTTGGTAGTAACCCTGCCTTATGCGCTGTAGATCGTGGGTTCGATTCACAACCAGGACAAACATTTATGTGACATTTGTTACATTGATGTTTGTTCTGTGTCTGGGTGTTAATATTTATTATATGTAAGTATTTACAAAAGAAAAGTATATAAGAAGTATATCAGTTGTCTGGTTCCCATTATACAAGCTATGCTTAGCTTACTTTGGGGCTAGATGGCGCTGTGTGAAATGTTCACCAATATTGATTTATTTAATTGAAATGCGTTTAAATGCATTGGGCGTAAATGTGGCTCTTTAGGATTGATACGAATTCTGAGACAAATGGAAACCAGCTTAATTTGTTCTGGCACGCCAATTTTCCAATCAAACGAATATAATACTGATATCTAAAAGTCATATAACACAAGGCGATTTTCACTGTACGTTAATTATCCTCGAAGGAGTGCGGTCCGAGTACCTGTAACGTCGCCCGGTGTAAACATGACAAGAATTTACCGTGACATTGAGTGCGGGGAGATTCCAACGCGAGGGATTCCGAGGTATCCGTGTAAAGCATTCGGCGTCACCGCAGAGACCGCAGACCGTCACACGCTCTATGTGCGACGCTGCGTGCGACGCGACGCTACGTGCGACGCTGCGTGCGACTGCGACAGATCAGTGCGACACACGGTCAGACCCTTTAGCCGTTTTACGGAAGAACACGCAAATAACATCCCCATTATGAGCCTAAATCCACTGGCAGGCATAAGCCACTCCGAATGCTTCCTCGTTCAACCCGTAATGGTCTACCCAATATGTATTTATCTCAGATCATCCTGTTTGTAATTTGATTTGTATTCTTGTTGATCCCAGTAAGCGCCACGCAATTCGACCTGTCTCTGATACCTCACAATTATTGTAAATATGTTGTAATATTTATTGTAAATATAATATCCTATTCACTAATGACAATGGTGCGTTACCTTTACTTAGAAAATGTCAACACACAAAATGTTTGCCAGACTTGACACTCAACGCCAACTGTGACACAGGGAATCCTAGTGCAGGGATATTGTATGTAAATGTAGGTAAACATAGCGAAGATAACTCTAAACTGACTTAATTATTGTTAAATATAACAAAACAAAATCTGCTGTTATTAAAAATAACAATGTTCGTCACCAAAACCAAATACGTGTGCTCAAAGAGGTCAGTCGATCGGCGGAACTGGATTAACATTATTTGCACAGGTTGCATAGAATCGACGCAAACATATTATAATCTACAAGCAAACTAAACTAAGCCTCTCCTTGATTACTTCTGATCAATAATAATAATAATCTGGTAATCTGCCGCCAAGCTGTGATGCACTCGTGTGCTGTGTTCCGGTGGAAGGGGGTGCCGGTGAAATTGCAGGCGCATGAGACGTAACATCCCCGTCACGGGGTGATGGTCGCAACGCAATGCGACTGAGTCATCTCGTACTTTGGTGGAGAGGACTTGAGTCTATTACTGTTGTCTATGGGCGGCGGTTACCACTTAACATCAGGTGGGCCGTCAGCTCGTTCAGTCACTAAGATTACGTAAAATAAAACATGGATCAATAAATTGGAACTTTATCCATTTCTTAGTAAGTATAAGGTCAATTATTGTAGTCATTTATAATGTGTCTCCACGTGCCTTCTTCGTCTACTTAGTAGCTTAGTAGTTTATATAAACTGTTAACGCGTAGTAATTACAGCTGTGTGGATCATTTTCTCACAGCGCGTCATTCCCATTACTCACTGCCAGCATCATGTTTTATCAATAAGCTTAATGTACGTATTAGATTCGCATTCGAGAAAAGAATGAGTTTAATCACTAGTAAATTACCTTCTTTGTCGATTTTTCACGGTAAGTAATTATATTCGCTGTGAAAACAAATTGCCATTGCTAAAACTTCTCGACAGCTGTTTACTTCATAACGAACAAAATGCCATTATATTATTTTTTTATCTAATTCATCCTACAAGCAAGGTAGTATTAATGTTTTAATTATTAACACAGAGTCTGTAGCGCGTCATAACACTGGTCGGTTTTTTAATTCATTAGTTTGGTTATATAGCTAGGATTAATATTACTCAACTTTAAAGTCAGCTAACCGACTGAACAGAATGGTGATATTACAAATCGGTCTTTTGAAAAAACTTTAAAATTGCATAAATATAAATGATTAATGATATATTAATCATTTAAATGTTCTAAAATTGTTAAATGTTCGAAAACTTAGTATTGTATATTATATTTAAACTTAGTATTTGTGAAATTATTTGAAATTGTTTTATATTATCTGAGGATTTTAAACGTATTCAGTTTAAATGATAATGTGGCTGATGTAATGCAAGTACTGGGGCTCCCTTACCTGGATAATATTGAAACACACATGCAGGTATGTGTTGCACTGAGCTGCACTCATCTCATTAATATACATTTATTTACCATCAATTGTCTGAGCTACCCATTATAACGCGTATCCATGCACAATTTGGGGCACCTTAGAAAGTAATTATTTTCAAGTATACGACTGTTACCTGTCTATAACTTTGTTTATTACTTATGTTGGACGGTTCGTCTGTCTGCCAGTTTAAGAATCCTTTTGTTAAAACAATCTTCTAGGGTCTCCGTATCGAATTTGCCATTGTGGGAAATCAGCGTGAAGCCGATTCACAGCATCCCAACAAGAAAATACAAAGTGGTTAGTAAATTACTATCCTTGAGAACAGTCATATTGAGTCACCCGATAGCGAGCTGCAGGAGATTTGTTTACTTGAATAAATAAATATATAAATATTGGTGGACATTTCACACAGCGCTATCTAGCCCCAAAGTAAGCTAAGCATAGCTTGTATCATGGGAACCAGACAACTGATATACATACTTTTATACTTTTCTTTTGTAAATACATACATATAATACATATTAACATCCAGACACAGAACAAACATCAATGTTACAAATGTCACATAAATGTTTGTCCTGAGTGGGGATCGAACCCACGACCTACAGCGCAGAAGGTAGGGTTACTAACCAACTGAGCTATGAGGCCAGTCAATAAGTTGTGTAACGAGCAGATGGCTCGCGGTAGGTAGGTACTTACTAGTATTTACCAGTCTACTAACTTGATTGGCATTCCTTGGACGTGTATAAATATATATTTGTATATGTATTGATGATTGATTTTTGCATGTATAATTAGTCCAGTTACATTTTTACCAATCTTAGATGTACCACAAAGCCCCATGTAAAGTCCAATATTTCTAGTCCATCCAAAGGTTGTCTGTAAGAGATAGCTTTATAGCGATAAGACCGTCGATTGTTTCACTTTTTGACGTGACAACGTCTTATAATTCGATAGAGCCGGCTGCACGCACGAAAAAACATGACTCATGCGGCGTTACCTCGCTCTGAGGCGTTCCATGTAAGGCTTGTGCAAGTGCAAGCGAGAGCGCGGAACGAGCGACAAAGAAGCACAATCGAACACAATTCTTAAGACGTTGTCACGTTCAACTATCGTCAGTAAACCGACTTTACAGACAACCATTTTTTTTTTTGTACATTGTTACTGATTGTTATTATTTTGATTTTGTGAGCAATAAAGTGTCATTTATCTATCTATAATGTCCGCGTGACGCACAGGTCGCGTCACGCCATGTCGGAGGACAATGGGAGGATGCGACACAATGTGTCCCTTCACAGCGAGTGACATTCACAGCTTTGACATAATTCCTATATACTCTCTTACAAACTTTTGGGAGCCAATGCGGGTGATCGGGGCATCAACAACAACTTAATAGCTTATTGGAATCAGTTTATTGTGTAAATTTCCTAAACCCTCTTCTTTGTATGTATATTTCTTAGTAAAGCTGCAGATAAATTGATTTGTTTGAGTATATTTTGATGTCAATTTTCTGTGATTGAAAGCTTATATTAATTATTATATTTACTTATGTATCTCAGTATTATGTCAGGGGCCAGGTATGTACATGTAAGAAAAATAATTGTCTATTAAATATTAAGCTTTAATGTTCTAAAGAGTACATTATATGTGGTTTTTTGAAGAGTAAATTATGAATTGATTATCCTTATATATTAAAAATGCGGGAGGTACTTTTGTACGTATGACCATTTCGTTTATATTATTTTGTATTAAAATATGAATATTTGGGCTCTCACCGAAAGTTTAATTCCATTTAATTCTTAAGTGTTTAATATTTTAACATAGAAACGTCAATTACAAATTATGTTACATGACATTAGAAAGCTCACATTATCTGGCGTGTCTTAATGCGTATATTTATGTCGAAAGATTAATAAATAAATTGAATTGAATATTCAGGAAAAGCATAGGTAGGTACTATAATAATTTATCTCTGCTACAGGTGTATATAGGTTTAGACAAATCTTACCGGTTCATTCTATATAATATGTTTCCTACCAATAATATAACGTTTCATTCAAAGAATCCAGTGAGTCGGTCACCGGTAGAAGTGGCGACCTATATATGATTCGTAGCCGTCGACTCCCGCACAAGGAAACAACTCAATTGAAAAAAACTAGTTATAAAAGCAATTTTCCTGACTTTCCTGAGGGACTGCGGCTTCCTGTATTTACCTTTTATTTCAACTCGACATTACGCCACACAGACAGAATGATGTCTCCAAGCTGTTCAGTGCGTACAACATTCATGTAATTGCATCAGTTCAGTACCTAGTTACAGCGTTACGCCCCGGCCGTCATAAACACATTTATACAAATAAATAAAATTGAAGAGTCTGTTTGTAATATTAAAATAACCGCTTTTTAATAAGTGCATATGAATGTATCACGGTACATATACCAAAACATTTTTTTTTACAATTTTTGTCTGTCTGTCTGTCTCTTGTCCTTGTTCCGGCTAATCTCTAAAATGGTGGACCTATTTTGACGGGACTTTCACTGGCAGATAGCTGATGTAACAAGGAGTAATTTAGGCTACTTTTCCGAGGGGTAAAATAGGGGTGCGTGATAAAACCAAATTCCACGCAGACGAAGTCGCGGGCAACAGCTAGTTATTTAATACGAGTGCTGTAAATACTGTTGATTATGTATTACCTAGATTCTAGATTGGTTCATATCGATCAATCTTTTACTTAATTGTAATATAAAGGTGTGTTTTTCAGCATGAATATTTTTTTCTTTTTATGTGATATAGTTACGGAACAAGCCGACGACGCACCTGGTGTTAAGTGGTAACCTCGGCCCATAACAACGTGCGACTTGGGTCCTCCCCTACTAGGTACGACAAGACCCAAGTCGCATCGTATGCACCCGTAACTCAGTTACGTGTAGGTGGAATGTCTCATGTGCCTGTAATTTCACTGGCAACCACTCCTTTCAAACCGGAACACAGTTACGCGTTACTGCTTAGCGGCAGAAATGGGCATGGTGGCAGTACTTCCCCAGACGAACTTGCCGTGAGTTCTACTGCTCTTGTTTAATCCCTCCTCGTCACATTTTGAATAGCAACTAATAAAGCCACATTCCTGTCACAAGGCTCTAAACCCTGATTATTTCATTAGTTTATTTTTATTATAACGTATTGGGACGTCCCTGCCGGGCCGGCGCGGCATCTCGTCATAAGGCAGGAGATTACGTCTCAGTGCCAAATAGAAGCGAGAGAGCAAGTGACTATGTTTTTATTTGTTCACATTCTGATGTGTGTATTATTATATATCTAATTTCTTTATTTCTTATTATCACACAGCGCCATCTAGCCTCAAAGTAAGCTAAGTAAATAGTTTGTTTCATGGGAACCAGACAACTGATATAATACTTATATAATTTTTGTAAACACATACATATAATATTATTATTCCACCAATATTATTATTATAATACATATGAACACCCAGACACAGAAGAAACATCTATGTTCGTCACAGAAAGATTGCCCGGGAATCGAACCCACGACCTACAGCGCATAAGGCAGAGTTACTACCAACTGAGCTGTGAGGCCAGTCAAATGTGTTACTCCGAATCAAAAAGAACAAAAAAAACGACGCTGAGGACAGGATTCGAACCTGCGCGGGTAGAACCCATTGGATTTCAAGTCCAACTCCTTAACCACTCGGACACCTCAGCTATGACGCTGGCGTTGAAATTATCAAAGTGGCAATACATAGCAATAGATTAACATTTGAGATGACGTCAGTGCTCTGTAATATAGCAAATATTGATTATATTCGAAAAATGCATTGTGTTTGTGAAACAATGCTTTGATCTACTATACCATGTACTAGCAGCGTACGTATCTTACCACGAACATATATTAGTGATTAATTTTATTCCATGACTAGCTGTTTCCCGCTTCGTCGGCGTGGAATTCGGTTTTATCATGCACCCCTATTTTACCCCTCGGAAAAGTAGCCTAAGTTACTCCTTGGTGATGTATCAACTATGTGCCAGTGAAAGTCCCGTCAAAATCGGTCCAGCCATTTCAAAGATTAGCCGGAACAGCAGACAGACAAAAATTGTAAAAATGTTGTTTTGATATATGTACCGTGTATCCATATGCACTTAGTAAAAAGCTGTTATTTTAATATCACAAACAGACACTCCAATTTTATTTATTTGTATAGATTGGTAATAATCGTACTCGCGCTGATGACCCCGTTGTTACTGCAAGTGGGTTACCACCGGTCACCGACCGTCCACGTCGCGTCGCGTCGTCTACACTCACTTGGATTAGCTTCGCTGGCATTGTATGCACAATGCCATAGGTGCGGGCTGGTGACCAACGCTGCTGTCGGAAATTGCAGACCATCAAGAAGGCTTCTGTCATGCTTAGCTTGTCTATTTATAGTAGCTATGCACAACAGGTGAAATTCAAAACAAGGAATTGTAATCAGCAATCAGTCATAGAGTATCTAATTAAGTGAAGGTACTTCCTGTGACTCGTCAACCAATTCCACGGCAATCAAGTTTGTTTCAGTATCTAAATTGCAACATTCATTTGATAGCTCAAGTTTTCCCACTGGAATAGCTGGCTAGAGTGATCCCGAGAGCATCATTTGCAAATGGCGCGAAGCCGAAGCGAAATCCGGGTCGCAGTAAGCGCGGGAACATTCCGGAGAGAGGGCTCTTGCGAAAGTGTAGCCAGCACGGAATGAATCTTCCACATTTTTTATACAATGTTTATCTACACTTTATTCGCAATTTCATGTTTTGGGTCGATATAAGATGCGATGATTCTATTTCGAATTTAGTTTATGGATGCCCCATATTGTCATCATTAATAAATAAATACCGTATATCTAATAAATATTGGTGGACATTTCACACAGCGCCATCTAGCCCCAAAGTAAGCTAAGCATAACTTGCAGACAACTGATATAATAGTTATTTATGTTTTTTAGTTTATATTAACATAACATGGAACAAACATCTATGTTCATCACACAAATGTTTTTCCTGGGTGGGAATCGAGCCCACGACCTACAGCACTGAAGCTAACTAACCAACTAAGCTGTGAGCTCAGTCTATGCCGGAATTATGCTAGATTTACATATTGAAGACACACACACAAATCAGTGAAGGCTGCTCGATTAAAAAATAAAACAGTAGATTGTACCTTGCTCGAGAGATGTCGCTGTCTGGTGACAGGATTCTAATATGTGTGGATCAAGTCAAAGTCACAATACCAATTGTACGATAGTAGAAAAAATAATACTTCTTCTTTGTTTCGTTTTGTATACATGCGGCAATTCTGGGGAGTCTTAGGGTTTGTTTTTTTTTTAATTATTGCTAAAAGTTGTAATTGAAATGTCACTTTCTTACACAATTTTATCAACAGATAAGCGCCTACTGATGGCATGTTTAGAATCATGACGTGTGAAGCCGCAGGCTTATACGCGCACGTTACTAATATGCTACTTAGGTCTGAGGTACAGATACTCTGGTGCTTATGACTTAATGGCCTTTTCAAGCATTGCACATTTATATGAGCGCTCCAGTATAAAACTCAAAGAGGTATTACATTATTATACAGTATAAAAATCTCAATCTATCAACACCTACCCCGCCATCATAATCTGCACGCTAATATTTATTTATGCCACGGTCTAACATAGTTGGCAACACTGGTTCTTGGTCAAGTGTGAGTACACAGGTCCACTCGACCGACAGCGATGCATTTTGACTCACAAAGTACTTTGTATTGAAGAGTAGAACTGATGGTTTTAGCGCGGTACAAATGTGGCCAATATCAAGCAACTCTAGTTTATTACGAGCTGGTGGCCCAGCGGTTGTCTCCCACCAGTCTGTTTGTACCGGGTAATCTCCGAATCGTTCGAACGATTTTGACGGGACTTTCACTGACAGACAGCTGATGTTACAGGGAGTAATTTGGCTACTTTTATTATGGCACAGCTAGTACAAAATAGTGCGTTTCGTTTATGTTCATAAATTCCGTTATTGTTTCCTTGAAAAACAAGCGGTGGCACTATATTATAAAAAGGGTAAACGTGATGTAAGGAGTAGGTATGGAGTCCATCAGGATTGTGGCCGTAGCCAAGGACTCCGATGTGAGTTAAAAAATTGTCACCGGATAGATAATCGAAACCTCCTAAGAAAAATATTCTTTGAACCGGTCTTTCCAGCTCTGGTTTATCTGAGATCCCTCGTCATATTATATTGATCCTCTGCATTTTTTATTATTATTTATCTACCAAAATGTGGAAAATAGATAACATTGCTGTAGCATAATTCGGCTATAAAAAATATAACATTGATAACATTCCAATTCACTTCAATTCAGTCAGGAAAACAGACTGACAGATAGGTACTCGTCGCCAACAAGCACTTCGTTATATTCTAGTCTATAATACTGTAAGGACAATATAAAATATAATAAATGAAAAAATAAATAAAAAAATTCAACGGTACTGGACTTAGAACCGCGGAACTAATTTGTAACGTACTACATGTTGTACAACTAAAATAAATCAGAGATAACCCAGGAATCCGTGTTTCATTTCTGAGATTAAGGCTAACCTTTACAAGTATTGTATTATCATACACTATTATTTGACTAATAAATTCTAGTTAACGCTAATACGCTTATTCGAATATTGTATAAATATGTATGCTATGTATGACTGTCGGTCACCGGTACCTATTACATATTTCTGTCACACCTGCTGTTTCTTGAACTTCTTGAATTGCAGTTCGGTTGGAACTGCGTGAAACGAAATGTTACGTGCACGTCACATTCCAAAATGGCATAGTTGTCAATTTCATCTGTTTGTTATACAATAAATAAAAAATACGCAATAAAATTATCAAATGAATTGCATTTAAAGAAATAAACTTATCCGGTAGACCGCGTCAGTTCTATATATGTTCATCAAGATAGAATCTCCGGTGGAGCGGAGTATGTGGTACAATAGATGATATCTGTCGTAAGTTCGCAAAGAAGTAAAGATGCCGTGCGAGAGCTGCGCTGTGCAGTTCAGCGTGTTCAAGAGGAAGCGCGTGTGCTGTGAGTGTGAGCGGTACTACTGCAGCGGCTGCCTGCGGCGTGGCGGCGGCGCCATGTGCGCGCCGTGTCGGGTGCTCTCCACCAGGCCCCTCTCGAGGACCACCATCGCTCACCTGAAAGTGCGCGACTTGCAGTGCTTCCTGCAGCGCCAGAACGTCTCTACCAGAGGATGTGTCGGTCAGTAACTCGCACCTAGTCGATACCTAGTACTCGTTACGTGAATTACTTCTGGAAAAGACAATGATGATGAACAACACTGACTGATGGTTTTGGAAGCAATGTTTTACTTAGTGCTACTCAAGTTTCAATCTAAGAATATTCACTTTAGTACATAATTAAAAAAAAACAAGCATATTACATTCCGCTGTTGCATTCTGTATATTTTACTGATCTGAACCATTTAATAGAACAAAACAATGATTTTTCAGAAAAAGATGAGTTATTAAGTCTGTGCGTGTCCCACGTGAACAGTGCAGCGTACAGACGTCGAGGTTCCCGCCCCAACAGTGCTTTCAGCTCATTGAAAGGATTAACGAACAATATCAATGAGTTTATCAACTCCACCTTTGACCTCAGACCCCCGGGAGCGCAGCCTGCCCCTGCACCGCCAACACAATCACGTAAGTAATCATATGTTCTTGTGTCACTTATTCTAGTTCAGTTAGTGCTTGAAGGCAGGTTTCAGTCTATCCAGTTGAACAACTGCATAAAAATAAGAAATAATACTTGCATCAGATACAGAGTATCTCTTTATCTGATTTGTCGATCTACATGAATACCAATAAGAGTTGAGGTCTGATGGTGAACAAATGATATAGAAATAGTTGAACCATTATTCTTCCCCAGCCTATCGAACGCTAAAACAAGTAACAAGTCTTTCAAGAGCTGTGAGACACGTTGATTGGACAAATATAATATGTGTCTTTTGAATGTGTTTTTTTTTTGTCAAGCAGTTGACCGCAATCTCACCTGATGTTAAGTGGCAAAAGTTAAGTTATGTTAAGTTTAGTTTAAAACTACAGCTGTGCAATACTTTTCAGGTGGATGTTGTAATGTGACACATGTACACAGCTCTCCTTCAGGCAATGGCTCTCAGTATCAAACTACATGTGAACGATTCACTGTTACACCTGGTGAGCGTTTTTAACTGTAAATAGGGTGTTTTAACCAATTATTATGCCAGTCTTCATTGAATTGCATTCAGAAGCATTCATCATTTGAGTCACCCCTGTATCCACATGACACGTAAAATGTTCACCCAAAAGTTATTTTTGTCCCGATCTCAATCGAGATATTGGAATATGAGCACAGTACAAACTGTCAGCGTAGTAAAGTGCAGTGACACACTGTTTCACATGTACAGCATGTGGTTGATGGGAATGAATGAATGTCTGATAGGCCCTTTACCAACTTCTCTGCTGGGCTGTTGGTATTGCATAACTATTATAGATAGCCCGAAGCCTTTCCAGTCACAGATATGACAGTCTGAGAAAATAGAAAGAAGCCTGAACGTTAATAATATCTATGCAAGGTGTTTGAAATGCATTTGTATGTATATGCAAGCAATTCCTTTATAATTAACTAATCGGTATGGATTATGATGAAATAACTAGTTGAGCGTTGGTATAAGGGGGCGAGCGAGACGTGCGAGTGGTTCCCGTGCCGGGCGAAGGCGGAGATGGGGGCGGGGGCGGCGTCCCGCGCACGGCGTCACTCGACAGCACGCGCGTCGAGAGCGCCGACTGCTTCGAGATCGAGGACCTCGACGACTCCGGCTGGGAGTTCGTCACCAGACCCGCCGATCCGCTACCCAACGGTACCCCCCTACCACCTACCACCTACACCATAGATGAATTTGATATTTTATCTCGCTGTCCATAATAACATAACATGGCCAACTTCAGTTTTGGACTGATTACGGCAGAACTAGAAGCACTATGACTTCTGCGCTGACGCAACAAAATTGAGAGTCAACTCGGGCGACGTCACGCCCTCACATCTCCCTGAGACGCGGAGGTGCGTCTCGAGTAGCGTCACCTAGCACCTGTTTCTGGTGACGGCTACGTAACTCATATATCTGTGTTGTAATATTGAGTTCACTGTATGTAGCCGATGTGGGCCTGCCGCATCTGGATGTGAGGAGCATTCGCGTTCACGTAACCGGTATTGTACAGATTCCGAGGTACTATTGACTGCAACGGAAAGTGCGGCGGCGGCGGCGGTGGCGGCGGCGGCTGCGGGCGCGGGGGTGGGGGAGCCCGAGCCGCAGCCGAGAGCGCGACCTGCTATCTCCAGAGAATATTTAAATCCAGGTATTTTACCTTTATTACGTTTAAATAAAACAACAATACCTATATGTTGTTGTATTGGTATTCATAATGTTACTCTTGGCTAAACGGTATCAGCGGACACACGACTCGGGCCTTGTCTCACCCTAGGAGACTCCAAGTCGGGTCACTTTGCCGAGACCTGCCGACTCCTGTGCCTGTAATTTCGTTACCACCCATATCCTTCCCGCTCAGAACATGAACTGCATGTACGGCGATGTAAATACGAGTGTAAAAGATTTAAAAAACAACAAAAGATAAAAAAATAAGATAAAAGTGATAAATGATAAATACTGTTTGACCAAAAGAGATGTGAAGAAAAATTATGAAGATAAAATAAAATTTCATTCAAACAACAAACCAGTATACAGTAAGCTATGCTATTCAGTGATAGTAAATAATGCCTGCGGAGTGGGGCTCCTGGAAAGCGCCGTAAACTTATGTGTGAGGATGCTGGCTGTTCAGCTGGGCATTTGCCATACCACCATGCTACATATCTCGAGCTCGTATCATTCAACACGTCCAGATACTTAGTCGCCGTCACTACCAACTTAGCCGTTATCAGTTCAAATCACGGTTGGGTGTAAAACCCTATGCTTTTCTAAGTATGAGTAAATGGAGTTATTGGTGTGTTGTTTGTCAGGACTGAGCCCGGGGCTGAGCCAACGCGCAGCTTCTGAGTTGGAGCTGCGCAGTTCGGGCTCGGTGGAGAGCGGCAGCGCCGACACCGCCAGCCTCAAGGACGAACCGCTCATGGACGCCGACACACACTCCGCCACCGGTTAGTCTCTTGCCATTCCAACATCGTCCCTCTCGGCTCCGACCCTACCCCAAATCAATCACTAAACTTTGCACGAATAACTCTGCGCCAACACACCAACAAGATGCTTCCAAACACCTCGTACGAAATCGCCCTTGAAGTCAATTTACTGGAGGTGTTTTATTTATTATATTATTATTGGTGACTGATATTGTCTGAAGTCGACTGCAGAATGTTTTGTCTCACTATGAAGAAGGCAGTGTGAGAATTATATCTTTTTCAGAGTTCGTTTTTGAAGGCAAATGATTGTGTGTGATGTGGTGGTGTAACAGTAACAGTAGTTGTGTTGTCGCAGGCACTCCGCAGCGCGTGACGCTGTCCTCGCTGCGCTCGGACTCGGAGCTGGAGCGGCTGAGCGTGCGCCAGCTGAAGGAGCTGCTGGTGCGGAACCGCGTCGAGTTCCGCGGCTGCATCGAGCGCGAGGACCTGCTCACGCGCGCCAGGATGCTATACAACGATCACGCGCACTACAGAGACGGTCAGTCTGTCTGTCTACCCGTCTACCCACATACAAACATAACCTGCACTTGTGTATAGCACGTAATAATATTTGTACAGAAGTGGACAAGCTGCCGATCGAGGAGTGCTGCAAGATCTGCATGGCGGCGCCCCTCGAGTGCGTGCTGCTGGAGTGCGGGCACATCGCCGCGTGCACCGCGTGCTCCAAGCAGCTCGCCGAGTGTCCCATATGCCGGCAGTACGTGGTGCGAGCCGTGCGGTTCTTCCGCTCGTGAGCGCCCGATGTGACACACCGTGCACACGTAATCCGTCCGCTCAGTGTATAATGGATTCAGTTTAACAGTGATCATTCAAATTGCAACATTGTTATGACGTTTATATATTGAAAGTGAATACCCGCCATATATAATTATAATATCAACGTATCGCTAGTCCTCGTTGCCGCTGTCAACCTTGAAAAAAAGCTCCAAGCTGAATTTCCCCCCAGCATCATGTGCTGTCTGAGAACGCATCACGTGTACATAACGGTGCGTCTACACTAGATATAGATCAGAATCATTTATTGTGGCACCAAACAAATCTTAGATATTATGAAATGTTTTTCAGATCCGATTGTTTTTAATTATATCGCGTTTCTTGCCTTTTGAACTGTGTATATACATAAGGATATGTATACATATATATATTTTACTGATTGAAAAGTGGTAGAGGCAGCCATTGATGTTTCTCAGTAGCGATCTCAGCTCGTCTACTAAGCTGATGACATGTTGATTAGGACTGAGTAAATCTAGATGTGTAGATAGTTTTGGATTGTAAGTAAATAGTCTCAATGAAGAGTTTGAACGTTGTTGTAACATTATCATTCTTTTGAAGACTTGAATCATTTTTAATGTGGTGTATAAGCGGTTCCATCCGGTGATATGTATGTGTAGTGACGGGCCGCACACATCAAACTATTAATTGATAGATGCTTGCAGCTTGAAAATACTAGGAAAGGTGTCGATGTCGGTTAAATAATCTGCAAAAACATCATCTCAATGTAAATATTATTAAAATAGAACAAATAAATTAAAATTTACCTGCTTATTAATAAAATGTGATTAGGACATGTGTGGAATATTTAGTTGTTTCTTCAATGTGATCTACCTATATATACGCGTGAAGTATAGCTTCCAAGATGTTAGAAATATATATAGTTAATATATGAATTTTTTTTTTTTTTTTTCAATTATCAATTATGGCACATTCTATTTGTCGATATATTGGCATGATTTATGTTGGTAGTTGCGAGCAGCATCAAGATCCTTACAATATTTGATCAGTATTCTCGATTTTGTCATCAACGGGGCCTGGGGGCCCTTTATATCCACGGGGCCCTGGGCTGCAGCCCAAAAAGCCCTTTTATAGATCTGCCCCTGTATGACATTGCAACGTATGTGATGAACACGGGACGTCACTTATTAGGCTGCGTGGTTGCGCTGCACATATGCTCCTGTGCTGTCCTGCGCCGCACACATTCTCCTGTGCTGCTCTGCGCCGCACACATGCTCCTGTGCTGCTCTGCGCGGCACACATGCTCCTGTGCTGTTCTGCGCCGCACACATGCTCCTGTGCTGTGCTACAACACAACGCGACGTCTGCGGCCCTCATACCAATATTTAGTATACATATGCAAAAAAATTGATTCAGATTGTCTATTGTAAAGCTGAAGCCACACTTCATTCGCTTGGGGATCTTGTGCCCCGTGCCCCAATGTGTGTTCGCGTCGCGTCGGTGCAACGCGTGTCGCGCGGCAAATATGTAATACGTGTTCATAGAACATGTTTACTCGAGAGTTTATACATTGTAAATTATCATTTTAGTACGAAATCGGATGTCGCTGATATTTTTTAGTAGTAGTAATTGATCGATCCTCGATCTGTGGTGAAATGAAGTGACGATGTGTTATGCCTAGATATATATGTTACTAAATGTTTAGTAATCGTAATATAATCCAGTAATATATTACATTGTAAATACAATAATCAGGTTTTAAAATTTATAAATTATTGTCTTCACTGAATATATATGTTTAATTATTGCGAATGTAAATTGATGTAATGCTACCTCGACGTGGTATTTTATTACGAAATTTGTATTTAGATCATTTGTATTACGAAATAAACAGTATTTTAATTACAAAAAAGTTTTATTTAACAAAAATATAAACATCTTTGAGAAATTGGTCCTTAATCTCCCAAAATAAGAAAAAATGCGTAAAATAATAAATATTGGGGACATTTCACACAACGCCGTCTAGCCCCAAAGTAAGCTAAGCATAGCTTGTGTTATGGAACCAGACAACTGATATACATACTTATATACTTTACTGTAAATACATACATATTAACACCCAGACACAGAAGAAACATTACGTTCGTCACTCTAATGTTTGTTCTGGGTGGGAATCGCACCACCGACCTACAGCGCAGAAGGCATGGTTATTACCGAGCTGTGAGGCCTGTCGAAAATGCGGTGTGTGTGTGTGTGTGTGTGTGTGTGTGTGTATGTATGGGTGCGTGTGTTGTGTGAGTGAGTGAGAGTGTGTGTGTCTAGTCTCGTCCGACGGCGTGCGTGTGCGCGGGCGGGTCGACGCGCAGCACGGAGCTCGCGACTGTGAAGTACCCCTCGTAGTGCGCCTCCTCTGGCGTAGTGTCGTAGTGGTAGTGTCCGCCGGAGCCGTGCGCGCTGAACCCGTGGAAGTGCTGCACGCGCAGGTCCAGACCCTGCACACCAACACACACCTCGCAACCACTTCTGACAACACTACTCACTCCACACTGCCCATAACATATTGTTCTCTTTCAAGTCTCAAAAAAAGGAAACCCTTTAGAGGTTTCTTGTCTGTTCTCTGTTCTCCCCATGGAGAGTCGGATAGGGTTTGAAAAGGAGTCAAACTTGGCGATAATACTGTATGTTTTGAATATTATTGACGTTTCCAAGCCACTTCTTTATGAATTCTATGGAAATAAAGTTTATGGACTTTAACTACAAGTAAGTAGTAATAAATAAAATTAAAATGCAACCCCTAGTTTCGATACAAAAAGTAAGCGTTTTATTTTACTTTCGTTTGCGCCGACACTCAGTATTATGTTACGCGTTGCCGAGGCGTGGTGTGTCACTCGTAGGTGGTGGTATCTTACTATCATAAACGTGAAAGTTTGTATGGATGTTTGTTACTCTTTCACGCTCAAATAGCGAATGGATTTGGATGAAATTTGTTACTAAAATAACTTATATTCTGGATTAACACATAGGCTACTTGATCCCGGAAAAGTGTAGTAATCCCACGGGAACACTACAGCAGCGATATATATATATATATATATATATATATATATATATATATATATATATAATTTTATGACTAGCGAATATTTAACAACGCAATTTTTGTTATTATTATTATTATTATTACTATTGTTATTTATTATTTGTGACTAGCGCCCCTTTACAGCGACAAAATGTATTAATTTTAAGAAATTAAACATAGAATATAAGAAAATAGTAATTAGACTGATGACGAGACATATTTGTGCACCTAATTTATTATGTGTTACATATATGAAAATAAATATATTCTATTCTATTCTATTCTATGGTGTGGTCGCGTGCGAGTGCAGCCGGTAGACTTACGAGGTCGCCGGTGACGAGGGTGCCGACGTGGACGATGGGTGCGCTCATCTCGAAGTAGTGCAGCCACTCGTCCACGTCGCTGTCGGTGCACAGCGCCGCACTCGAAAACTCCGGCATCACGTGGAACTTCACCTTGCCCGCGCCCAGCAAGAACGTCCCACCCAAGCCTGGATATAACAGTCATAGCGCACGTGTTATATCTACTAGTTGTTGCCCGCGATTTCGCTTGGAATTCAGTTTTATCACGAACCCTATTTTACCCCTCGGAAAAGTAGCCTAAGTTACTCCTTGTTACATCAGCTATATGCCAGTGAAAGTCTTGTCAAAATCGGTCCAGCCGTTTCAGAGATTAGCTACAGACAGACAGACAGATCAAAATTGTTAAAAAATGTTGTTTTGCTATATGTACCGTGTATACATCCATATGCACTTAGTAAAAAGCGGTTATTTTAATATTACAAACAGATACTACAATTTTATTTATTTGTATAGATAAGATACAACAGGGGTGCACAGTACATATACATATATGTCAAAATGTATACAAACAATGGAACTTACTTAACTGACATTGATTGGTGTGCTACCAATAAGTATATATTGTTTTAAATGAAATGAAACTTCAGCTAAGTTATGGAAGTAAACAACAAGTAATACGTGCCCACAACTTGTTGTCCGTAGTGGTTCTTTAGCGCCTCTCTGATCGCCGTGATGAAGTTGGCATCTCCTATCCTCTTTTTGGCGACAACTTTGATCACCTGCAAATGAAAAACACGAATCTAACTTAGCCAGCCGTCTAGTTCAGCGTGAAGCTGATCATAAATATCAAGCTAGAAACTCCAGCAGGAAAGGCAACTAATCAATTTCGGCGACAATTTAAGCAGTGATCTGAGCTACAGGGCCTAATGTGGGGCATTTGCCCGTTCCGCTAGTTATAATAATAATAATATTGGTGGAAATTTCACACACCGTCATCTAGCCCTAAAGTAAGCTAACCATAGCTTGTATCATGGGAACCAGACAACTGATATAATACTTATATGCTTTTTTTTAATACATATCAAACACCGAGACACAAAACAAACATCAATGTTCGTCACACAAATGTTTGTCCTGGGATGGAATCGAACCCACGACCTACAGCGCACAAGGCAGGGTTACTACCAACTGAGCTGTGAGGCCAGTCGTAGTACCATCAACGGTGTGACGGTTACCTTGCCAGGGCTGCCGTCGCTGAGCAGGTAGTTCCCGAGCAGCGCGGTCCTGGTTTCAGTGTGGGGCAGCCGCTGCTGCAGGAACCCACTGGAGCCCTTCGGCGCGCCCACCGGCTCCACGGACACGATGCGGGTGCCCTGCTCCACGGTACCGTTCCGCACGCTCAGGTTGATTATACCCTGGGAAAGAGACGCCGCGCCGGGACGTCACGTGACGCCGTACTATTTGCGTCCTCCACTTTCGAAGACAAATTTTCTATCCGTCACTTTGTGGTGTGGGCCTTTGGGTTTGGTGGGCATTCAAATTGATACATGTTAGGAGACGTATTTATTGACTGGTGGCTAGGAGATCTGCTCTCAATATAGTTAATAGAATACTGTGAAGTAGTATAACATATATATTATGATGTGAGCCTACAAAGACATGAAGTGGGTGTGGCATACGAGATCATTGAGCGTGGTCAGCGAGTGGATACTATGCACATTAACTTTCTATACATACGTTGCTGGTTTGTCAAATCGTTAATATAATAAGTTAAATATACTAAAAGACATGTTCCAGATGCCAGTGTAACATCGAACTGCAATCTCGATGCGCATTTTAAACCATTCAATCTCGTTCGCAGAGATGACCTGGCCGGAGCAGGGGCTTAAGAGTACCGAAACACTACGTGGTTTAAGGAACACAATAACCTGGGTGACACACACAGACACACCACATCAATTGAAGGTAGTTTGTAGACTATGCGATTATGTGACGGATGTAATGTTAGACTCTAAAGTTGGCCGCAGAATATTTTTCACATACCACGCACAAGTAATGGAAAGAGAGCAATAGATTTTGGCTTTCAGCAGATAACTTCAAATCCAGAGCCGGAAGGAACTGTGGGTACCTCGCAGTTAACGCCGAGGTAGGGCCACGGGCCGGCGCCGGCGCCTGCGATGAAGGCGGGGTCTCGTTTCAAATGCTGCAGCAGCAGCCGGAGGTCGTAGATCTTGTCGCGCTGCACCAGCGGCAACAGGTACGGTGGCCCACCGATCTCCACTAGCTTCTCGTCGCCACACAGACCTGAATATTCAAGGAATCCATTTGATTTAAGACTTATTCACATCAGACCGCTGCATTTGGAGACGTCCAGACTTGTTGGATTTATATCGATGGTAAGATGTGCCCGGATGAATGATCATTTTGGAAGGACCCGAAATTGGTAGCTGGTCAGACGATTACAAAATACCCTACCATCAAGCCATGCGCTCACGATATTTAAATTTTACCGGAACTAGGAGCTCAGGGCAGGATTCGACCTACTCTTGGAGGTATCAGGCGTTGCCAATAACCGGCTATTATCGGCACATCCTGGTGTTAACGTGGCCCAGTAATAGCACGTAACTATTAATTTCCATAATTGTAACCCATGACAACACAAAAATCAGTGTTATGCAAACACCCGGCTTTGATAATATTTATTGCTTGTTTACATTCCGTTATCTCACACTGTAGCTTGTCAGTCGAGGTGTTATCTTGCACGCTCTTGAACGTATGTCATTTAAATCTAAACAAATGTTACGATGATTGATATTTACCAAAAATATGTAATTTATAAAGTAAACAGCCTTCCTTGATAACTTTGTCCCTCACGAGAACAGACAATTTATTCGAATTTGACACGGGCCAGGACGAAACATTAACGACCTCTCATAGTCTGTATGAAACGCTATGTATCTACGTACTTATTTGACGTAGTTAAGTAGTTGCTCTGTCTGCAAATCTAGGGGTCACGGGTTCGATTCCCAGCCGGGGCAAACATAACGTGTGATGTGCCTGGAACCTGGAACACAGGGAACCCTAGAGTGCAGGGTATGTTTGCGCCTATTATATTTAAGTTTAAAAATACTCAATAGACATGGTGTAAACGAACCTGGTGCAGTGAGGTTGAAAGGTTCCTTCGTCAGATCCGGTGCGTCCACCACGGACACGCTCACCGTCTCGAACGTATCGGGCAGGGCGCGCGCCAGCACTGACCTCACACACAACACAAACACAACGTTTCATATCACATGAGAATATTATCGTTACAAAGCTCATGAAAAAATGGTGTTCAATTTGTTTCATAGCACAAGAAAAATGATAATTTTGCATGAAATCAAATGACGACGACACTAAAACTGTTTCACAGATTTGGGTAATAAGTACAATTACATAACAAAACTATTTACAACACAATCTTTTGAGTGTAAAATTCTTGAAACCGATCAAGATAACCGAGGTCACTTGAACATGGAAAAATAAAACATGTCGGGTAGGTTACTTATTTCGATAGCAAGTAGGTACCTACCTATCATTACACAATTAATCTGTCATCATCAAGATGTATGTATGTATTTCGAAGGATGAAATTTCAGGTTCATTATAAGCCTCATCTCAGGTCTCAACGAACGCGTTTTCCCACGACAGAATGGGAGGATCTACGTAAGTTGTATTTCGAAACTATAGAGTCGTTGAGCTATACATTATTTACAACTAAGTTGAGTAAGAGAATGAATAAGCCGCAAGAAAATATAAAGTGTTGAACTCACCGTCAACCACTTCGGAGAGAGGCGGTACGTGCAGCGCCTTCTCCTTGATCGGCACCTTCGAGTACTCCACGGATGCCATGCTGAAACACGCGCCACACACAGTGAGTGATCATTGTATTGTGCGACTCATCAAATCAGTCGCAACGATGACCCCTAATACAGCTAGATCAATACTAAAGTGTAACGCGATGTAGCCATTCTTTTAAGCAGGTAATAGCAATGTTCAATAAAAATATGAATGAAATATCTTGGGTGCGCTAAAGTCTCACTGTTACGCAAAATAATGAAATAACAATAATTTTTACTTGATTCGTAAACACACACTAATAAAACAATAACACGGAAAATCTGAATTGTATACAGGTGTGCGAGCGACCGCCAGCCGTGAACGCGGACACCGCACTGACAGATCGAATAGACCGACAACACTTTTACTCACTGAGTGGCCGGGGGCGCCGCACTCAGCGCTGCGCACGCGCACGCGGTCGCCGCTAACACGACCAGTCTCACTGTTATCGTCGACTCTCGATGTGACGTGTACTTTATACGTGAGCCTAGACGACACTGGGAACTGTAAAAGTGTTCCATCCATCGTGTCCAAAAGTTTACGACGCGTACAACCTGTTGTTGAGGTGCGGGTGGCGGGTTGGGGGGTCGGGTGGCGGGTTGGGGGGTGCGGGTGGCGGGTTGGGGGGGTGCGGGTGGCGAGTTGGGGGGTGCGGGTGGCGGGTGCCGGGTGCATGGAGGGTCGGATAGGATTTGAACAGGAGTCAGGACGTGCTCGCAAAAAAAGCTAGCGCTCCTCTAGGAGTTTCTTGTCTGTTCTTTCCATGGAGAGTCGGATAGGGTTTGAACAGAAGTCAAACTTAGCGATAAGTGCGCGTGACCTTATGTTTTGAATATTATTGACGTTTCCAAGCCATTTTATGAATTCTATGGAAATAAAGATTTTTGACTTTGCTATTTGTGTGATGTTGCTCGATTGCTCAGTTAAGACAATATTGTTTGTGGAGCTTTTGCTACTTTGTGTGTTCAATCTCGAATACAAAGATTGATTCGAATTTTAAAGGTTAATCATTATCTATTTTGAAATGATTTTTGTCGCGTTGGATTTAATATCACTGTGGTCCTCATTAATCTATATTAAGATTTACGTGTGTTGTGTTGCTCAAAAAATGATTTACCTATACCAGAAAAGTTAATACATATGTATTATATATATTTGTATTTCCAAAAAAATTTGTATTCTATCAGGTGTCTGGTTCTCATAGTACAAGCTATGCCTAGTTTGGAGCTAGATGGCGATGGGTGAAATGACAAAAAACTTTTTAAAAAGTTCTTGTATCAATGTATCAGACAGTATTTTAAAATAAGTGTTATATTTTTCATTGTCTGTTATCCATTATTCTATTTGTTACGGCATTGTAAATTCTAATCGTCTAATAAAATATTATAAACAATTTTATTTGAATAAGATTTTTACAAGCTTTTATTTAACTTGCAATGTTTTCACGTTTGCTACGTTTGGGTCAAATCTTACAAATGAATTTTAAAGCAGAAATTTTGGATACACGTTGTTTGTATGATAATAGCATGGTTAGCTAATTGACGTCATTCTAAATCCAATATGGCGGACTAGTTATTTTTATGTGCTACCAGGGTATATAATGAAAGAGTTTGCTGAGAAGAACGAAAAAGAAATGACGTCACTAAAACCAACATGGCAAACCACCCAAGATGGCGGAATAACTCCGTCATGTTTGGACTCGTTCGATTTGTCTTGAATGGTATTATAGGCCTAGGTGTCCAAGGTGGGATTATAAAAGATTGTTTTAATATATTTGTCAACAAAAAACTAAACACTGTTTTCAGAATATACGACGTCCCTAATAGGTTACTACGAAGGAATTTAAAATAAAGCCATTTTACAGAGATATCAGTAGATATATTGGTTCACTATAACTATAAATTACAACGATCGTCGAATGAACCGTGACATTTAGCTGCAAATAAAACCCATCATAAATTATAATCATTAAAAGTAAATTACATAATTTACACAATCACTTACATATAAATAAAACTTTATTTTGGCATCACGACTATTTATTAATAGTAATATAATAGTAATTCCGCAATACAATACTTAATAATTAATATATTGTGTTGCAAGCCACCAATAAATTACATTTATTATAAATTACATATATATTAGGTATATATTATATTATAATCTATATTGCTGAATATAATGAGGTCCAACCACAATGTCCCTAGTGGGTATTCCACCCACCTACCCATATATCAACAGCATTTTGTGGGCTTCAAGCTACCTACATTTTTCATTCTTATTTAAAAGTTCGCTTTGAATCAAATATTTAGGTCGATGCTCAGGCTTATCTTGGCGGAATTATGTGATACAAATATTATATTTCTATCAAGAATTTCCTTTTTTCCCTTTCGATTAAGACTTTTGACTTTAATACTTTCGCCTAAATATATGCAAATGACAGTGCACCAAATTATATCTACAGATGCGTTTGTGGCATTGTATTTGGCGCCTAATAATATTTATTTGTAATAAAGGAGTAAGACTATATAGAAAGGATATTTTATAAAAAAAATAACATATATACACAAACACACGAGATATATTGACGTTCAACTCTCTTCAACAAGGTAAACTAAAAGTGGCGACAAGCGTGCACTGCACACTCCAACACCCACAGCTTGATGCGAAAATAAATACATTACAATATACATTATATGAGACGGGTGTGTGCACTTACAGTGCGCTCACAGTCACGCGTATCACAGTGTAACATCATCAGCCGTATCGTCACAAGCACGAGAACTCAACGTAGCAAGGTCACTTCCCGTACACCGACACGGGGAGCATCTAATATATTTGATCATATTTAAAATATGACTGTGGAACACGGAATTACGACTTATCTTTTAAAATTTGAGAAATGTATAAATAAGTTTCACACGAGCTATTTGATTCGTCGACTTTCTGATCCGATGTAAGCGCATGGACCCATAACGTGTAACTTACCCGGCTGTACCCATTAAAGTGAAGACATGAGAGTGATGTATGTCTCACCTCTATTGTACATTGTCGATTTGGTGACCTGTATGCCAGTTTATACATTTTATATATTCAGCTCGTTTGACATGTAACTTCGTTCACGTTACTCTCTCATACATAAGCACTAGGTACATACAATATTTATATAATAAATATTTCCCAGGAGGTACATTTAGTGAATTATTTCCGACAAAAGATACTTATTGTAAACATAACGAAAGAACATATTTAAACAAACTCAGTATTATATAAAAATGACACGCTGTACATAGTACGCACCGGTGCGGTGTGTGGCGCTGCGGACGCGCTCAGTGCGCTTCACGCTCCAAACGACGAACAAACAAACATACACACAACCTGCTACAAGTAGTACACACAAACAACGACACACCGAACTAAACAACTAGTTAGGTACAGTTATCACAAGGAGCAGCCTCATGTCGACTGATAACTTGACGTGCCAGTATAATATACAGGTACAGAAAGTAGACCGGACCGTTTAACCGCCGCGGCGTACACGTGCACAAATGTGTTTGTATACAATTTTATGAATCTGGTTTGTATATGTTACTCAACAATTGATCGGCTAATTCTTAACATCTAAATTCCTACCAGTCGACGATTTGATACAATATAATTTTTGTTCAGTTCTTTCCATGGGAGTAACATAAAAATTAAAATTAGACCAGTGAATTTAGTCGACTCGAAAATATTGAACAGTTGAACAGGTGAGCGAAATAAATATGCGTGTTTGAGAGTCGGCCATTCAGTAAGTTGTATGTATCACACTGTACCGGCTACACTAGACAGTGGGTCTTACAACACTGACCACAATAAGTTTCAGATATATCAAGATAACTTAAGCAATACGCAACAAAATTAATTATAAACAATTGAAGAAAATATTACTATAATATAGTCATGTCACGCAAGTGTACCTAAGAACTAGTAGTACAAGGTAAAACTTTTGTAGGACAATTTACCGGTTTTCATACTTCTCAAGATTGGTTAAGTTAGGATATTTAATTGAAATTATTCCTATTATTCTCAAATACATTGTAAGACAATATGTTTCTAAAATTCAAACTTATAATTATCACCCCCATCCAATCCTTTGAGACGAGTAAAACTGTTTATATAATTTAAAGTGTGTTTGTCTAGTCTAGATTGTGATAATCGGATAGGCCGATTTATGCATCGAATGCGTGGAAAGGTACAAAACATGTGATAGTGTTAATGTGAATGTATGCGCGCTAGCGCTATAAGTCTGTGTGTGGGTGTAGCGTGTGCACGTGTTCGTGGTAGAGCTGCCTCGCGTAGGCGGCGTGGCGCGCCACCCACGCGGCCAGGTCGCGCGTGTCGCACTGCACGCGCGGCCGCCGCACGCCGCCCGCGTCCGCGCCCGCGCCCGCGCACCCGCGCACGCCCAGCTCCACGAAGTAGGCGCCCTCCGACGACACCACCGTGCACGACACCAGGTTGCTGTACAACACACGACAACGTTCATTTAATACGCGTCGATCTCATAAATTGGTGAAAATGTATAATGAATACGGATAAATTGGGCCTAATTATGCAGAAAGCAGCCATGTGTTTCCAAAAATGAGTTATAAACGCGGCCCATACTAATTTCGACATGACGGATTTTATGCAAAGACAGCCATGTCGATATCTTTATTTTTCACGGAGATATGAGTCAATACAATATATGAATCAATACATAACCGAAGTGCAACCATCGACAGAAAAATGCTTATAACTCAGATTGTACTTTTCTCCACATGGCTGCTTTCTGCATAACACGTTCAATTGTAGATACGATAAAATAGCCATCTGTTATATATAATCCTTTCCAGTTTTATACACTACAGTCTGATCGCAAGCTTTAGAACAGTGAACGCGCATACAGAGCACCACAACACAGAAGACAATGCAATGTGAAAAATATGTTTACCTTCTGGTTGGTAATCTTATGAATTTTCGCCAATTTACTAATTAGTCGAGTACACTTTGATTCGATTTAGCAATAGTACCTACACAAAAATATAAGTGAGCAGTATGACCACCAGATATTAAGCGTCCCTTATCGGCATGCCCCGTGTTGCACACATCCATGTATGACGCTGAATACTTCCCATGAAGTGGTCCGGCAGCTGGTGTGCGGTGACACAGATATACAGTTGTGGCTTGGATGGATGTCGGCAGTGCTAAAGTTAAGTGGTAGAGACGAGATAACCTGAGGTGCGTCTCCATGACGACGTGCGGCGCGGCGTGCTTGCACGTGAAGATCTGCAGGTGCGTGTCGGAGAGCAGCGCGCGGATGTCGTGCGGCGTGTCGCGCACGCACCGGTACGCGAGGAACCGCTCCGTCAGGCAGTGCTAAAGTGAAGTGGTAGAGACGAGATAACCTGAGGTGCGTCTCCATGACGACGTGCGGCGCGGCGTGCTTGCACGTGAAGATCCGCAGGTGCGTGTCGGAGAGCAGCGCGCGGATGTCGTGCGGCGTGTCGCGCACGCACCGGTACGCGAGGAACCGCTCCGTCAGGTCGTTGTTGTTCAACGCGTGCAGCAGGGCGGCGCCCTGCAATACCACATCACTCTTACTAACTACAGCTCCAGTGACCGACGCTGCCCATTGTGATGTCGACCTTCAAAATTGTGGCCAACACTACCCCCTAATAAAGGTATACGTATTGATAAGGTCACTTGAAGTACACATCAGTATTATTCCAATAGTGTTATTGGGGATACGTGCAGCTATTAGCCCCTGTCCACTACCACCGCTATAGATTCGCATCGATTCATACAGAAAGAATATTACAGAATGCCACCGGTACCAAGGACGAGATCAGCACAATACAGATCTGAAGTACAACTTCGATGAGGAGGAGACGTTTGCAGAGACGGGTGAGGCAGTGCTCTTACAGACCCTCCGTAATCTGTCACGAGATGCCGAAACTGTTTTTACATGCTCTAAATGGAAATGTCAAGCATTGAAAGTGTTTCATTTTGTTTTTATATTAGTTTGAATTAGGTTATATTTTATGTACCTTGTATATTTGAAATTGTGTACCACGTTTTATCTCCCAAGCAAACTTCCGGATATAGGAGCCGAAAGTTCGAGAGCTGCAGTTGGCCCGGGTGAGTACAAATGTACAACGTTACCTGCGCGTGCTCGGGGCAGTATCGGGGGAGCAGGCCGCCGGCGCCCCAGACGGGGCGCGGCGGGCGTGCGCGCGAGGGCACGGCGCGCCCCGCGCGTCGGCTGGACTCGCGCAACGCGGTCGCGGTCTCGGCGGCCAGGTCCAGCACGCCTATCACCGGCTTGGTGACGGTGCCCACCAGCCCCTTGCCCACGCCCGTCAGGAACCCCCCCAGCCCTTCCTGCGTCGCGCCTTCGTAGCTGTGCTTCACCAGGGACGTCATCCCGCCTGCCACAACACACACACACACACACCGTAGTGAACACCAGACCCCGCGACCTATCCTCGACACGACGACGCTTTTGCTTTCCGGTCAAAGTTTCGTACGCTGTTCTATACGAGGCTAATTTTCCCTCACAATACGAGTCAAAGCGATCGACGTCTAATGGTCGAAATTTTACTTTCTCATTAAAAGAATCTGCATTAAACGCATGTACTGTGACCAAGAGCGTGGAGAGCTTGGTGGTCTAGTGGTACTGACCCCGAGTTTCAATCCGGAGGTCGCCGGTTCAAACCCCGACGTGCACCTATGAGTTTTTCAATTGAAAGATTTATGTGCGCAATACCACGTTCTCAAACGGTGAAGGAAAACATCGTGAGGAAACCGACATGTCTTAGAACGAAAAATTCGAATTCGAAGACATGTGTCAAGTGCACGAAAGGAGCCTCTTTGAGGCGCACTTAAAATCCTTTCACCACACCGGTTCGAGAGAGCCAGTGACTCGAATAAAATAGACTGTGACCAAAAAAAAGTTATGTTCTAAACTACAGGTCAGTCGGATCCAAAATTGGAACCAAACAAACGGTAAAAAACAAGGCACGAGTACACTGCATTTCGTCTTCCGTGGACTCAATTGTATCATAAACCTATTCGCCAACATCAGAGTTTCAAAGATGCGATGCGCCTGCTGAAGTATTTGAAACGTTTATTTTTTCTATATTTGTTTCACAACTTGAAACTCACGTGTAGCTTAAAACATGTTACCTGACATCAAAAATGAACATTTTCGGCGTAGTTTCTAATATAAGTAAACAAAGTGTTAGAATACCGCATGACGTGTTACTACCGAGTACTCACCGAGGATGCCCAGGCCGAGTCCGCGCAGTCCGGCGGCGAGGTGCGCGCCGGTCGCTTCGCTCCGTATTCTCCGGCGGGTCTCCTCGTGAGACTCGTCGCCTACCACCCGCTCCAAACCGTCGCCGAGCGACTCTACCGAAATGGGTCGAATCGTTAAAGTCAGGACGAGAAAACCAGTAGCGGCACAGTCGAATGCGGCCGATGTCACCAATATCATGAATGTAGCGCGGTGTGTACCTGTGACCTTGGCGGCGGAGTTGGAAATGCCGTGGGTGACGTTCTGCAGCAGCGCGGCCACGTTGCCCTCCAGCAGCAGCCCCGACACCCCCTCCGACACGTCCGCCACGAACCCCAGCGGGTTGCCGAGGAAATCCACCGAACCCAGGATCTTAGCCGCTTGCCACTTCAACTCCTACAGTACCGACGTCGATAAAATTATTATGTATGTCGTCTTACGTAAATAAGGACACAAAATTGAGACAGATATTAGTAGCTAATATTACTAATATCTCTCTCATTTCATAATACTAAGCTTCACTTTCAAAAACTTACTCCAGTCAGAGACTGTCCCACCATTTCTAGGTTGTAAAAGTTACTATTTTAAATGTTGATGAGCTTGTTGTTGATATTCCGTGCCAACTGATGGGAAGGCCATGGACATTTTACAAAGCAGACAATAAGCAATAACTAGTTTTTTTTTCCGGATTCATAAAAAAATGTAAATGCAGACGGTGCGGACTGTCGGATCTGTAAAAGCGAAGTGCGATGGTGTCGATGTGTATGTGACTTACATCCTTGAAGTGGTGCAGCACCTGCCTGGCGAGGAAGGCGGCCGTGTCGAACACGTGCGCGCGCACGAACGGCTCCAGCTCCACGCACGCGTCCTCGAACTTGATGAGCGTCAGCCCGAGCCGCCGCTTCAGCGCGCTCAGCGACCCCTCCAGCTTGTTGGCCGTGCACATCGACAGCCGGATCTGAGGACATACCCATACCCATTCATCATGTCAACCAATGCAATAATAAGAAGACATGTTATTAGCTTTATGTTTTTCATTAAGTTTTGATGAATTTGTTTTTATGAGCTGTAAGTCTTCCTCAAATAAATAAATAAATAGTATTGCATCGGTTGGACATATCTGTAAAACAAAAACATCTGTGCTGGTTGAAGGATATGAGCGCTGGTTCATGAATTCTCATATAAATGTAGGGAGATGAACAGGAGCAGGAACTTAGATATTCTGTGTATTGCGTTTGACACGGTTGTTAATAACGACGTATTAATTGAAATGACGTAAAAATAGTGCAGAGTGGAAATGTCACAGGTACCAGTGAGATTCCTAAAAAAAGACGTCACAAATTCTAACCTTATGTGCCGCCTTGAGACATTGAAAGAAAAATAAAAAAGCTTTATTACAAATGCGCATACGAAACAAAAAAAATGTAATTATGTTACAAGCTGTGTGAAAATAAAACGACATTATGCCGATATTTCTTTGAATAATTTGTAAGTATAAAATACCTTTCGGCTGGATAAGGTCAAATAAACGGTTAAGGTGAAAGTACACGAAACGTTGTTTACAGACCCGCGCTTATCCCTGCGCTTCACATTTAATACCAAAAGGGTCTCTGTAAGTTATCAAGAGGTGAATGATCACGTCTTGATAACGGACCTCTAGTAGTAATGCGTGTGCCGAGAATGATCTCGTATTACTACTAGAGGTCCGTCTGCCCTCCGGCTCGGCCTCGTGGGTCTGGGCGCGGACAGACCGCTCTCGTACAATTACGGCGATGGAGGTTTGCAATACCGATGTGGGCAGCAAGGGCAATAGCTTATTCTCTTACCCTGCAAAATATATGTGGAAATTGACAACAATTTACGTCGTTCGTTTACAGGTAACTTTGGAGTTGCAAAGCTATCCGTGCAGGAGTGCACGTGCACCGCGGCGGGCGGCGGGCGGCGGCACCGGTTCCTCACCTGGCTGGGCACGAGCTCGAGCCGCGCGAAGTAGTAGCGCGTGGCGTGCAGCGCGCACAGCTCGTCCAGCATGCGCCGCGTCTCCCACTCCGCCTCGTCCGGCTGCTCGCGCGCGGGGCCCGACTCCGCGCCCGCCCACGTCCACAGCTGCAGGATCAGCCTGCACACGTATTATTATACTTACACGTTGTATACCATAACAAAAGTCGAATGTAAAATGTTCTCCTGCAGATAGACGGCGACAGATATACTGACAGGCCCGTATTTGCTACAAGATCTATGACAAGGTTGGCCAGGCTAATATCAAATGGTGTTGCAAGTGAAGCGGCGTGTATGTACAACCTCTCCTCGAGCCGGACGGCGAGCGGGCGCAGCGCCACGAAGAGGTGCTTGAAGAAGTACGCGTTGTAGCGGCGCGTTGGCGCGCGCTGCAGCTCCGCCGCCGCGTGCAGCGCCGGCGCCGTCCCCGCCCCCGTCGCACCCGCCGCCCCCGCCGCGCCCGGCACGCAGTACAGCAGCACGGGGCTCGGCGTGCCCAGCAGCTGCGCATAACACATTACGTATAATCCGGCTCTCTATGGCAATACTCTCGCGTAACAGACATCGGAACGCGCTATATTTCGGTCCGGCGGAGGGCCCCACTGACCTGGTTGTCCCACTGCATGTGGCGCACGGTGAGCGCGGCGCGGCGGGTGCTGGGCGCCTGACTCAGCTCGAGGCTGACGCCAGAGCTGTGCGCGTGCACCAGTTCGGTGCGCGCCACCAGAGACACGGACAGCCCCGCGAGCGACACCTGCAGGCCCCATTCGCGGTTCGAACCTATTTCCGTCTGGAATACAAATATAAACGTAAACCGTACCGATAAAGACGCAAAAACTTTCCATCCGACAGAGGTGGATGCTTACGTCCTCCTCGTCGTCGGGTTGTCCCTCGATCCATCCGGCGGCGGGCGCGTGCGCGTCGCGGATGGAGACGAGGCGCGTGGGCCCGTCCGCCGTCAGCGACACCGCGAGCCGCCCCGAGCCCGGCCGCAGCGACTGCCACGACACAGCCTGCACACGAGATACACATATATTCATATATACTGGAGGACAGCAAAATGTGCTTGTTTGGTTAGGGTTACAATTCTCGAACTAAAATAGTTTTATAACTCATTCGGCGTTTCATCCTTATTTGATAAATTCCTATAACGCTATTTTGATGGACCGAGTGAGTATAGTTATAAACAACGAGAAAGTTAAGTTTTTGTTTTCTAAGTTTATCCCTTAACATTTTTTAAGTTTTTTAGTTAGGCCCATTAAATATCACAAATCCCTAGCGTACCAAGGGCAACCAATGAAACGCAGAGGAACTACATTAAAAACATCCGACAGCCAAAGTAGGAGTATGATCGACTGAGAGTTAACGCTTGACCACCAGACTCTAAGATAACCAAGAAGGCAGAGGGGTAAGATGTGTGACCTGGTCGGGCGGCGGGGACGCGGTGCGCGACTGCATCGCGAGCAGGACTCGCGCGCCGGCCGCCAGCGCCATCAGCGAGTCCCCGTCGGGCTGCACGCAGAGGTTGCGGTGCGCGCACAGCATGCGCCCGCCGTGCACCCGCCACGCCTGCGTGGAGGCGCGCCGCGGGTCCGCGCGCCGCAGCACCAGCGCCGCCGCGCGACCCGGACGCGGCGCAGACTCCTCGATGTCCAGCACCTGCATCACACACCAACATATTACACGTTTATGAGGGAAATATAAATAAAGGAAAACCGAGCCTATTTCCAGCCGTTTCGAGGCATTTCCGATTTTAAATATATACCTACTCAAGAACTAGTTTTTTACTTTTATTTAAGTACATAGGTAGATTTTATAATGACTAGTTAGAAACTGAAACAAGATGATAAAAAATGGTTCATAATCAGGTTCATAATAGAAGTAGTCGAAGGAAGGATTATATTGTGTTGCCACGAGTGCGTACTGTCCATGGTGGGAGAACAGTTTGTTTTGAAGGAGTACAAATATACAATAAATTACCAAAGGAAGTAAAAAACGCAGACTCCTTCTCGATCTTCAAGGGTAAATTAAAAAAACATATACTGTACGACCACACATTTTTCAAATAAATTGTTACCCAGCTGCGTAAAGCTAGACTGTGGCTCGTAGAATTGAACCGTCTCTGTTGCGCTTGTCATTGTGCACGAATCATAATTTGTAAAGCGGGTAGTACAAGAAAAAAAAAAAAAGTTACCTTATTTATAAGTTTATCTTTAAAATTGACTACGCCGAAGCATAAAACTTGTCAGAAATGTGTTTCTCATGTAAGTGAAATTGTTATTTCTTTTTGAGAAAATAAATGATCTTTAACCATAAATGGATAACTGTTAAAATGGCAAAACAGGAAACGCCCAACCATAAAATCAGATATTCATTTAATCTATTATCACTTTGCATTTCAAAATCCGACAGGTCGTTCAGGCTCCGGGAGATAATGGTTTATTCCCATCGAGATAGAGAAATACATAATACACCCAGAAAACACAGGAAGTCGAACAACAAAGAGAATCTTCCACGTACCATGGAGTGTGGTGACAACTGTGTGTCATCGGAGAACAGGACGTCCGTGGGCTGCGGAACGGAACTCCCTTCGTGGATCAGCTGCCCGTTTGGACCGCGCCGCCACAGCTGCGACCTGAACATCATTAAGTCGCAGTGAAATCATCAATGTTGTAATGATTTTGAAAGCACTGAAGACCATTTTAGTACAACGAAAGATTGAAAATTACATATGTTACTAGGCACAAAAAGTGAAATTAGTTTTTAAAAACAGATATTATAAAAATATAGTAATTTTTATAGAAAAATAAATAAAATATCAAGAATCTGACCTAAACCACCAATTTAGTTGAGTATGGTACAACTGGACACTCACCGATCTCCATATCGCTTGTTAGCGAGTACGACGCGCGTTGAGCCGAGCGGGACTTCCAACACTAAGATAGAGTCATCACCGCTGGGTGACTGCTTGCCGCCGGCGCTCACTGAACTGTCTCTGGAACTAAACACGACAAACATTCAGCTACCGTCTTATAATCTGTCAAAACAGATACACACGTAAGACACTCGGGCAACGACGCCACGCGCCCGTGTTGCACCAGTTCAATGCGTCAACATTTAATCTTTTTCAATAGGCTGACATAGCATTTATAATCACAACTGATAAATCTATAGCACAACCTAGGCTTAGTTTGAGCTACATGGCGCTGTGTGTCCAACAATATAACGTTTGCTTAGACCAGGAATCGTTAATTGGATTCTGTCATCTTGATGCCTAGGCTTCCGGGGGGGCCCACGTTGCTCGCGTCCGTAATGATTACCCCTTGAATGCCTACACGTGTCCCCTCGGCGGTGCGAAAGGAGCAACCCATAGTAGCAGTAGAACTTGTGCTAAGTTCGCCCGGAGTGGTACTGCCACCGCACCTGGTAAATCCATCGCCAAGCAATGATGCACTCGCGTTGCTGTGTTCCAGTAGAAAGGAGTGGGTGCCGATGAAATTGTAGGCGCATGAGACTTAACATCCCCGTCTCGTCTAGAGGTGATGGACGCAACGCAATGCGACTTGAGTCACCTCGTACTTTGGTGGAGGACTTGAGTCGTATTGCTGTTGTCTGTTGGCGGCGGTTACCACTTAACATCAGGTGGGCCGTCAGCTCATTCCGTCACTTTCGTCACATAAAAAATCATGATAAACTTATGTGCAATACCGATTTCTCAAAACGGATAAGGAAAACATTATAGGGAAACCGACATGTCCTATAATCAAATAATCGAAAGGCATGTGTCAAGTGCACAAAAGGAGCCTCTTTGAGGAGCATTTAAAATCGCTTCACCACATTGGTTCGATGAAACCGGTGAATAGACTAGTAGAATAGGTGGAAGATAGGTGAGTACCTGTGCCTGGAGTGTGTGAAGGCGACGTAGATAAAGTTCTGGTAGAGCAGTTGGTGGTGGTCGCCGAGCGCGGTGAGGTGCAGCGTGGTGCGCGGCCCGCCCGGGGCGCGCAGGGCGAGCGCCGCGCCACCCTCGGGCTCCGGCAGCGCCCAGCGCGCGCGGCTGTGCGCGCCCACCACGCACTCCTCGCCGCAACCCACCTGCACAGGACACATGACACAGGCGGACCTCTTACTTATGTAGACGGAACGAGCTAAATTTGCCGGAAGTCCTTAAATACTCAGGTAGAGTACTTAATATTCATTAAATTTCAATTCAATTCAATTTTAATTAAATTAATTCCATTAATTTTCATTTACTTAATTAATAATAATAATAATAATAATAATAATTAAACCTCGGCCTGCCGTACAAATATTTGAAATTTAACTTTTATTCGTAGACAAGAAAAGAGAAGTAATAGGAAGAAACTTGACACAAATACCTCAAGCCACTGAGACGAAGAACATAAACTGTGGATGCAGCAACGACGGCGGTTGCGATATTACCTGATGGAACATGATGGAGACTGGAGAGTAATTGTGCAGCGCAAGGGGGGGCGGCGCGCTCTCCGCATCCGTCAGCACCACGAACAGCGTCGCGCCCTGTGAAGCCACCTCCACGCGGACGAACTGGTACGTGCCACCAGCCTCCCTGGACACAACAATAATTTTGAATGTAGTTCTTATACGCCGGACTGAAGTACAAACAAATATTTCTGTTGCCAGTAATACGGATAGTAACGGCAGCCAGTCCCGCTCCCAGTGGCAGACAGTGGAGTGTGGAGTGGAGTGTGTCACCTGCAGGCTATAGTGAGCGTCCGGGGCGTGTCGACGCGGAACCCCCCGGACCAGGCGGTGCGCGGCTTCGGAGCGCCGGCTCCGGTCCCACGCAGCAGCCGCACGCACAGCAGCTGCTCCCGCTCCCAGTGGCAGACAGTGGAGTGTGGAGTGGAGTGTGTCACCTGCAGGCTATAGTGAGCGTCCGGGGCGTGTCGACGCGGAACCCCCCGGACCAGGCGGTGCGCGGCTCCGGAGCGCCGGCTCCGGTCCCACGCAGCAGCCGCACGCACAGCAGCTGCTCCCGCTCCCAGCGCGCCCAGTGCCACGGCAGGTAGCACCCCGCCACCGCCGACACGTGCGTCGCGCTGGCGCCAGGGTCCTTCTGCAATACCCAATAATGAGCTGAAGCTATTTCATAATGGCTGTATTCAGGCTGATTGATATCTAATAAGTATCGATGCTGTACCTATTACTTTTATTATTGATTACATGAGACTAAACAATTTTTGTAAATAGCAATGTGACTGTCAAAAGGAAATCAAGCGATATGGGATCCATGCATTTGGATATTTCTATACCTAAGTTACAGTACTACTCATATTTTTTATATGAGATATATTTTTACGAACGGAGGAACCAGGATAACAAACATAGGTCACATTAATTACAGAAGACGACATTTTTAAGCCAGAGAGTGCAGTTCTGGAGGTGGATCTTGGCATCATTTCTTCAGGGATGAGACAAAATATTTTGCAGCGCTATCTTCAGACTTGTCAAGATCCACCGTCAGGAGTATAAATTGTGTGAGGGCGGTCACCAGCGTACCAGCGTAGTGGCGGTGCACTTCTGCGCGAACTGCAGGTGGTGCCGCGTGTTGTTGTGCAGCTGGTAGCGCGGCGTGAAGGTGACGATGTTGGTGTGCCGGTAGCGGCCGCGGCCGGCGCGCACCGACACGCCCACCGCGTACACGCGCTCCTCACACCCGCCCTCGCCGCGCACCTCCAGCTTCTTCACGCCCACTCCGGGACCAAGACCGAACGGGGAACACCACTGGAACCGAACCGATGTTAACGTGTCAACACAACTTTACATATTATATTAAATATAAGCAGAACAACTATCAGACGAGACATTAAGTGCATCCGATGTGTAATATTAACACTTCATAATTAAAATACGATTTGCAGTTCTTGTAGGTATACAATAAGTATTTGAATTTGTTCACATTACTTCAAAAACAACAAAACGCATTTATTTATTATGTATATTCATAAAAGCTAACTAGAAAACTAAATAAAGCCCTCTACAACATCATCATTTAGTGTGTCGCGATGGCTTGGTAACTTTTATAACAATGACTGATATGCTCAGTAGGAATTACTTCCTTCCACACATTCTTCAAATTGTAATTGGCTGAATTCCGAGGCCCATCGAAGACCACATTTTTTTAACATTCGCCCTCTTTATCCTAATTAGTGAAAATAGAAATTGTTTTACTGTAGAATACTAGACAGGATCGGACAGGCACAAAAACAGAGCGTAAACATCGACGAATGAAGCTCGTGTGCAAGTTAATGAAGAGAGTGATGTGTTCTGTTAGAGAGTGGTACCTCAGGTAGGGCGGGCGGCGCGCGGCCGAGGCGCGCCTGCAGCGTGGGCGCGGCGTCGGAGTCCGCGAACGCGAACAGCAGCGGCGCGACCATGCGCGCCACCTCGTGCTCCGCGAACTGTCCCGCCGCCTCGTGCGCGCTGCCCTCCGCGCGGAACACCAGCGGGAGCCCCGTGCGGTTCACCAGCCAGTACGCCGCGCTCAGGCACACCTGCACACACGTACACCCGCCGCGTTACGTCGCGCCACACGATAACACACAATATAGGACGTTTAAAAACCCGAGAACGCCCGAAACGCATTTCTTTTGACAACTGACAGCTGTGCATAGCATACGCAATCTACCAGCCCATTTAATATTTCGGCCACGATACATCAAATTTTCCTTTATACCTGTAATACATTTACCGACGATCTTCTCTCATTTCTACATTAACCAGTTAAGTGAACGTTTCTGTAAAGAATTAAATAAATAACTATGTAATCCTATTTAAAATTTAAAGTTTACTTTGATTCCATCAGTCTTCTTCGTAGTGACCCTCGCGTTGAGGTAGAGCCTCCTGCCCTGGGTATCGCGCAGCTTGAGGCGTGCGCTGAAGGAGCCGCCCTGCGCGCCCGCGCCGCCCGCCCCGCCCGCGCCGCCTACCACCAGCGGGGTGGACCAGCCGAACCCTTCCAGCTTCACGCTCAGCTCCACGCCCTCCTCCACGTTCACCTGGAGGAATTAATAACACTAGTGCACTCTGCAAGGCTGTGTTTATTATATAATATAATATTTTGCAGTCATTTGGACAATTGGCTACGAAGCGGTTACACTATAATTTATTCAGCGTCCAATGTGGCGGTTTGATTAAAAATACCAACAAATCAGAACACAGTACATGCAATGTCAAAAATTGTATACCGGGTCGGACACGTCAATGGTATGTCAGAAGAACTGTGGGCGAAGACCACAACGTAATGGGTCCCAACAATTGACGAAGACTGCGTCGGACCGGGAGCTGGCCGCTGTGAATGATTTTGGGAACGCGAAGGGCGTTTTTTTCTATTTCATACTATCTGATACTTTATATAATTTACCACTTAATCCAGGTGCCATCAGCTCGTACCATAACTTTACCATATAAAAAAATCTTAATGTTGAAAAACAATTAATCAAATTAAAGTTATACATTAATTTACTAATTCCAGGGCAATGAAAACTGATGTAACCAGTTATAGTAATCGGTGGGCCGCAGCCGAGCAGTTATAGCAAAATCCATTTTTAGTTTGTATCAGGAGTGAGATATATATTCCATGATACAAGCACTTTTTGCCACATTCCGGCAGGCCACGGAGCCACCGAGGCACCGACGAAAGCCAAGTGGCTCGTTTGAGGCACGACTTAGTGAAATGGAGGTACTCGACCGGTAAACTGTTATGTCAACTGTACCTAAACAGTGCACGTTCAAAGGCTTATTCGGAGATTATGATAAAGCCATCGAAACGACGATCTGGCGACATTGTTAGTAGCACAGTTCAACGTGTTCAACAAACATGCACATGAGTAATGAGGACTGTTTAACAGAACATTCCCGCTAATGCTGAGTACCTGATGGAAAGGCGTGATGTCCCCGGGGGGCGCGGCGCCGGTGGCGGAGTGGCGCGCCCCACCCGTGGCGCGATACTGCAGCTCCAATGGTAGCAGATTCTCGAGCCGCAGCGCCGGCACCAGCGTCAGTGTGTGCCCGGCTATCGGCGTGCCCTTGTCGGGAGGGAACCGCTCTCGGACTATAACGCAGCAAAATCTGAAAGAAACAAAATATTATCGATCGAATCAAAACGGGCAGGAAGCAAAATATTATCAATCGAATATTGGATTTAATAGAACTAATATAAAAGGGGGTTTGAGGATTTGTTCACTGGCTTGAGAATATTTTTTTCGGCGAAAGGCTTTTGTAATAGTGTAGTAATAGTGGTAGTAGTAGAAGTAGTTGTAGTAGTAGAGGTAGCAGTAGTACAATATGACGGAACAAGCCCATCTGATATTAAGCGATATCATTTGCCCACAACAATAAACGACTTCTTTGAATCCTATAAGTCAACGTCAGCGTTCGAGACTTTGAATATATAATATGGAGTGTTATCAACTCCGCGGACGGTGGTACATCGCGCTCGCGTCGATAAACTCAGTTAATTACAGTTGGAGGTGAATCGATGAGGCAAAAAATTCCAATTTGTCAATATGATGGATTGGGAAGGGGGCACGTTACCGGGGCGGCTCCTGTAGGGTTACCTGTAGATGTGGTCAGGCGGCGCCCTGCACTCGCAGTGCACGAGGGCGGAGGCGGCACGCCAGTCGATGGGCGCGGGCGCGGGGGGCGCCGCGGAGGGCACGAGGGGGCGCGTCCACAGCGCGCCCGGGTGCGCCGCCAGCGGGGCCGCCCATCGGCCCCCCGCACTCACTGTAGCGCACCGCACGCCGCTGCCCGTCCACTGAGCTGTAGACGAACAATAGACTGGAGTGAAATCTATCTGAGCCTACATTACTGAGACAGATATTAATTAGATGTATTATATTATATTAATTAGGTACTGCGTGAAAGTCGATCTGTTTACTTCGAATTTCAGAGTTCCGAGCCTGATATGGAAATGACGCGCACATGTAACGAAGCTCTGTCGATTTGTGCGTTGAATCTGGGCACTCACCCGAGTATTCGTCCCTATTCTCGGAAGAGGGGAAATAATGCCACAGAGAGGGACACTGAATCTCTTGTGAGAAGCTAACGCGTCAAAGAACTAAACTATACAGCTAAAGTTTGATAATGTATATTTCACACTACAGATGATGCTTGAAGCAAATGGAACAACGTAGCAGTTTTGCATTATCTGAAATTGGCCAAATATGCACCATTACGAATATTCACCCGCAATCTACTTATACATTTGAATAATTATTATTCCTGATATAAAAATGATTCTGCCTACATGATAAATTAAATGTAACAAAATGAAAAAATACAAATTAAATACTGCTAGTGCACTAGTGTGGTGGGGGGGGGGGGATAGTGTGAGTGGCAGTGATGGTGGGGTGGTACCGCAGTTGACAAACAGGGGGTGCAGGGTGTTGTGTCGCGAAGCAGGCTGCGGCGGCAGTGCGCATGCCGCGCGCAGGGCGCGCTGCCGCTGCAGCACCGCGCACGCCGCGCGCGCCTGCCGCGCCGCGCTGCCGCTCCACATGCTCCACTCTGCCATCAACTCACCGCGCTCTATCTATTGCCGCACACGATGCTTCTACAATATGTTCGGATCTGTCCCCGTCTTCGTTAGGTACGCGACGTCACAATTAAGACAGGGTCCGAAGTCGGATATTGTACGTACAGAACGGCGTTATATTGCTTAAAATGTAAGCCAAATGTGTTCTATATTGGTGTTGGGTTATTGACGGACATGAAAAGAAAAGACAAGGTCTTAGGAAACATGCAAGTGATAAGTTGATCATTTGCGGTACCACAACGATTGAGGGGGACGCTATTTAGTTAGAGTATGTGTAATGTCACCGACCAGCAGAAGGCGCGTGGTCCACCCGCACCTCGACAGGGTGTGGCAGCTGGTTGAGGAGCTGCAGGGCGGAGCGCACCGTCACCAGCTTGCGCGCCGACCCCTCCAGCGACACTTCGAACACCAGCCACGCTTCCGCCTCCGTCTTCTACGGAACACCACGCGAACCACGCACGTTCCATTACATAAATGAAAAAAAAAAACACTGAATCTTTTAAAATAATAATTAAGCTAATTCCCTTAACGTTACAGAGTTAATGACACTCTATAAGTATAAGGAAACTCATACCACATTAAAAATAAATTTTATCTTTCCCTGTTGTATATGTTAAACATTACTAAGGAAATATCCAGGTTCACAAAATTAATTGAATGAATTGAAGACTGACTGGCGTCAGTGTGTTATTGTGTAATGGTTTTTTTTAAATATCACCACTCTTTAAGTTTAATTTGTAATTTTTTTTTGTAACATTTAATTTAATTTTTAGTCTTAATTTTTTACGGGGTATAGGTGTACGGGTACCGAGTGCGTGAGTTTCCTGAAGAAGACGCCGACGCGGTCGACGCAGACGGGGTCGGGCGGCGCCCAGGGCTCGAGGCGCAGCGCGAGCTGGTGCAGCGTGTGGTGCGGGGCGCGCGCCCGCCCCCGCCCCCGCCCCTGCCCGCGCGCCCGCCCCCGCCGCGCGCCGAACGAGAACGGCTCCGTGTCCCCCGCGCGCACGCACATCCACGAGTCGTCCGGCCCCGACCAGCTGCTCTCCTCTCGCAGACTGAAACATACAAACCTGTCAATTAGGTATATCGTGAGTTTCCGTCTGCATCGATGATTGTCATGAAGACTCCGATATTACAACAATCCACATAAAAACTAAGACTGATACAAAGTACCAATTCTCAATAATTGATTTATATGAACATCAGAGGCAGTAAAGAATAGACTTCGAATGTAATTCCTAGCAATTTTCGAAACGGAGTATGTTGGTCGCTCTCACACATCGGACGTGGTGATGAGTGTGGTGAACCAGAGGCGGTGCCCAGTGTGGTTCCGCAGCGCATAGGGCACGAAGGGCGAGCGGCGCCGGTGCCCCGCCGGGCTGCCCTTGGGCGACTGCTCGCCGCCTCCACCCTGGTACAACATATCACATACATGACAGTTCCGACAACGAAACTAATGGCATCTCTAAAGCTGAATTTAAATCTTTTTTTTTTACCGTGCACGAGATGTAAGAGACGACTGACTAAGAAAGTCTAACAGTCTAAGTAAAGTCTAACACTAACGTGTGTTATTCTGTAGTAGTGTAGTCATTCTTAGTCATTAATAAAATTATAACTATGTGAACAATAGTCAAAATAAATATACCTGTGGTGCGTAGTAGTCTGCCGCCCAGTTGGCTCGCACGAGCTGCCACAGCTCTATCAGCGATGACGTCACGTTAGTATTGAGCACTTCGTGAGAGGTCACTTGGATTTGTGCTCGGCCCAGAGACAGTTCACTCGATAACGTATACTCCCAGGACGTTTCGAATCTGATGAATTTAGAATGAAAAATGAACAGGTCGATTTATTTTGTTCTTACAGAATCTCTTGAGTGAGGTCGCCCCAATTTTCTCTGCTATTACACAGGAACGGTTCGGTTACCTCCATGGCTCGACAGCCGGTTCCCAGCCGGAGAGCGTTCGGTTGTAGTAGTCGATGCTGAGCAGCGCGGCCAACCTGCCCCCGCCCGCCCCCCGCCCCAACCCCGCTCCCCCCAACGGCACCGCTGGCCCCGCGGGCGTCGACACCAGGACGGGGTCCTCGAACGCTTCTTCCACTTTGCGCAGATCCTGTTGCAAAAGTGTATAGGCTATTTTGAGACGAAACGAGAATATATCCAAAACGTTAACTTAGGCTTGAAACTTTGGTTGTTTCAAAACCGTTTGGCGTTCCGTCTTTATCTAAAATGATAAGTTTACATTTACCTGTTCAAGTTGCAGGTCGGTCAGGGAAACCTCAAGCAGCGGCACGTCCGAGTCGAGGCAGTCGTCGATCACGCAAAGAGTTATGCACTCCGCGTTTACCTGCACAAGGAACACACAGGCATCAACTGGACGCGCAGGGATCTCGGTCTTCACTCAGCAGAATTATGGTCCACATATACAATTACACTTGAACATCATGTAAGTGGGCCGCGGGAGGTATATGACAATTTGTTTGACATGTACCGAAAGAGTAACATCCTCGAGGACGTCGGAGATCGCCGATCCCCGGCTCTAAACAGCCTAAGCGGAAAGTATCACCAAAGTGACTTACAGGTCTAACGATAGCCTTTTATGAGACACCGACATATTCTATTTATGCACTTAACTATAGGATAAGATCGCGGTAAGATCGGTCGCCAGAAATGTAGGGTATCTGTACCTGTACAGCCTTGAGCGGGAACACGGAGTGTGTCGGGGGCGCGGGTGGGGGCGGCGGCGGCGGCGGCGCGGGCGGAACCCACCGCCCCGGCACCGGCCACTCCACGCCACCCCCCACGCGCCTCGCCCCGCGCATCGCGCCTATGTTAGCGGGAGCGTCTTCTTCTACGTCCGGCACGGTTTTACCTACGGGACCGAAATACGGCTCGATAATATTGTTCGTTGAGCGTATTGCGCTTGTACACAATTACACAGCTAGTTATTTTCATATGATTACTATCAAATTCATGTTTTGTCCCGCGAGGATCCGAAAACCGTGCCCGAAATTTCATGGTGAACACTGGTGACATGATACGGTTTTTTACTAATACAATTTTTTTTCTTCATTTTAAACACGAATTTGGACATAAATAAATAGTTTGATTTAACAGCTGGAAAGTATAAAAGGATACGGGAATTACCAGAAAGAGCTGCTCTGGCTTGCACCGGCAAAGACTGCAGCATGGATGCGAACATGCGCATGTCGTGGTACGATAGTCTTAAGTCGAGAGTACTCATTTGCACCTGAAATTTTAATACATCATTTATAATATATACAGCAGAAGATCAAGGCTAGCATGTTTAGTATGCGCGGTAATTATAAAACTTAATCCGCAGTTTTCAAATTACAAACAAAATAACTTATAAGATCACCAGAACTGTGATCATTAATATCCTCCTGCTGGTGACGTGCAGGGCGGCCGGCTCCACGATGGAGAGCGCGGTCTCCTCCTCCAGCCCGAGCACGCACGAGAACACCTCCGACAGGTACAGAGATACGTACGTGCAGCACGGTGCCTGCGTCGATGGTGACGTGCAGGGCGGCCGGCTCCACGATGGAGAGCGCGGTCTCCTCCTCCAGCCCGAGCACGCACGAGAACACCTCCGACAGGTACAGAGATACGTACGTGCAGCACGGTGCCTGCGTCGATGGTGACGTGCAGGGCGGCCGGCTCCACGATGGAGAGCGCGGTCTCCTCCTCCAGCCCGAGCACGCACGAGAACACCTCCGACAGGTACAGAGATACGTACGTGCAGCACGGTGCCTGCGTCGATGGTGACGTGCAGGGCGGCCGGCTCCACGATGGAGAGCGCGGTCTCCTCCTCCAGCCCGAGCACGCACGAGAACACCTCCGACAGGTACAGAGATACGTACGTGCAGCACGGTGCCTGCGTCGATGGTGACGTGCAGGGCGGCCGGCTCCACGATGGAGAGCGCGGTCTCCTCCTCCAGCCCGAGCACGCACGAGAACACCTCCGACAGGTACAGAGATACGTACGTGCAGCACGGTGCCTGCGTCGATGGTGACGTGCAGGGCGGCCGGCTCCACGATGGAGAGCGCGGTCTCCTCCTCCAGCCCGAGCACGCACGAGAACACCTCCGACAGGTACAGAGATACGTACGTGCAGCACGGTGCCTGCGTCGATGGTGACGTGCAGGGCGGCCGGCTCCACGATGGAGAGCGCGGTCTCCTCCTCCAGCCCGAGCACGCACGAGAACACCTCCGACAGGTACAGAGATACGTACGTGCAGCACGGTGCCTGCGTCGATGGTGACGTGCAGGGAGGCCAGCTCCACGATGGAGAGCGCGGTCTCCTCCTCCAGCCCGAGCACGCACGAGAACACCTCCGACAGGTACAGAGATACGTACGTGCAGCACGGTGCCTGCGTCGATGGTGACGTGCAGGGCGGCCGGCTCCACGATGGTGAGCGCGGTCTCCTCCTCCAGCCCGAGCACGCACGAGAACACCTCCGACAGGTACAGAGATACGTACGTGCAGCACGGTGCCTGCGTCGATGGTGACGTGCAGGGCGGCCGGCTCCACGATGGAGAGCGCGGTCTCCTCCTCCAGCCCGAGCACGCACGAGAACACCTCCGACAGGTACAGAGATACGTACGTGCAGCACGGTGCCTGCGTCGATGGTGACGTGCAGGGCGGCCGGCTCCACGATGGAGAGCGCGGTCTCCTCCTCCAGCCCGAGCACGCACGAGAACACCTCCGACAGGTACAGAGATACGTACGTGCAGCACGGTGCCTGCGTCGATGGTGACGTGCAGGGCGGCCGGCTCCACGATGGAGAGCGCGGTCTCCTCCTCCAGCCCGAGCACGCACGAGAACACCTCCGACAGGTACAGAGATACGTACGTGCAGCACGGTGCCTGCGTCGATGGTGACGTGCAGGGCGGCCGGCTCCACGATGGAGAGCGCGGTCTCCTCCTCCAGCCCGAGCACGCACGAGAACACCTCCAGCTCGTTCAGGGAACACGACACCGGTTTCTCCAAGTCCGCCGGACGGTACGTGATTACCGCCGTACTCTGCAAATATCATTTAATAAATGTTACAGCTTCGTAGCGCTGAGGAGCGCAGAGGATTATTATGAAAAGTTCTGTATCGTTACCAGAAGTATCTCGAAGTAAAGTTATGAGATTTAACGCTCAAAATGTTAAAATGGAACGTTGCTAGTAAAAGAAATATATTTTTTGAAATCCGTTCCCAAATTGCAGAAAATGGTGAACGTACATAAAAAGTACATAGAACCAAACTTATGACCTCCTCCTTTTCAAAGTCGTGATATTTACTCTAAGAGGGATTACAATTACAGTTTTTCCAGTCAAGATATGATCAGGATGATGAAAACACAGGAAAAGCATACGCCAGCACCGTGGAGGATGGTGGCCAGCCTTACCCTCAGGATTACGGCATTGGTATCCCACACGGAGGGATCCTCCACCAGCACAAGCTGCGAGTCCGTCACGTTCAGCTTCAGCTCCATCTGCTGCGGCGCCTCTGCCCGCTGAGACGCCAGCACGCGAGCCGACGCTTCGCAGCTGGAATGAAATAGTAGTAACATTATTGTATCTTTCAGCATGGATTCGGAACGGGAAACAGCACAGGACGTTTAGAACGGGCACCAAACGAGCAACAGACGATAAATAACAACGATCGGCCAAACATGGCTCAACGTAGTTTCGCCGACGCCAAAGTAAGTTAAACGTTTTGTAAGAAATTTTGAGTCTTTGCTTCGCAAACTCAAAAGCCGCGATCTTTACACAAGATACAATAAATAAAATTCTCTATAGAGTCTTCTCGTCTGATGATCTCAGTTCGCTGCCTTATATGGACAAACAACAGTAAAAACTAATAGATATGCCGCTTTCTTGCTCATACTGTTACAAGAGTGTAACAATCCGACTTCGATTACTATCGTCCCGTCAATAGCGATAAGTACAGCGAGTCCCATCTCTAACCGTCATGGCTGCCACTTGACGATTCACCGGTCGCTAGCCGAGACACTAAATTAATATTTTTGATTCTACTTAAATTTTAGCCACCATTTCGACTAAAATACCTAAAATTACTACGTGTATTTTACCCCGAGGAGCGGGTGAGTGTTGCAATATCTACTAACCTAGCTATAACTTGTAATTTCTTGTGTTCTTTCTTTTTTTCTAACCAACCCTCATAACGTAATAATTAAAATGTAATATCGTGCTAGTTTTAAGATCTTTGTATGACTGCGACATCAATGATCACGAGATCTGCATTAATCGTCATCGCTGTTCCTCCGTCGGCCGATTAATACAAAGTGCACAGATGTCGCAGTCAGACACTGGAAGCGGAATTAGTTGAACTGTGTATTTGTGTGTTGTATCAGTGATGAGTGAATGAGTAGTGACCTGGTGCGGTGGAGGTGTAGCGAGGGCTCGGCAGGCGGCAGCGGCGGCTGCGTGAGGAAGCGATGCGCGCGCTGCCACCACTCCATAATGGCCATCAACCGCATGTTGTTGATCAGGATCGTGTACGCGCTACTCTCCTGCCGTTTCCTGTATACATTTAATGCTTCAAAATATTGACTATAGTGAATTCGGGAAAGGTGGCTCAGCGAAGTTTTTCTTTTGTATGGTCTGTCAGCTCGTCTTTTGCCATAACGACCGACAAACTGGTAGTAGCAATCAAAGATGTACGACCTATCAAACTCGATTGTGCTGGACGTCCCTCCATCGATTCGTTTAGGACTACGCCATGGGCAATTCCAAACATTTAAATCACTCACTGCTTTAATACATGTCATTAATTTATAATAAAATAGTAATTCAATTACACATTCGTTGGGCAAATCTGGATAATTCGGAAGTTAGTTGCAAAAGATTAGGGTTAAGGTGTCTCTTACCATACAGGGGACACAGAAGGTGACTATATAACATTTTGGCATGTAACAAGAAGTAGTAGAAGGTAGAGTGGCGGTACCTGGCGTGGACCTCCGCTTGCACGCTGTGCCGCTGCTCGGCCATGGGCTGAATGATGTGGCTGAACACGTTGCCGCGCCGGTTGGCCGGCTCGTGCGCGAACCGCGTGTCACTCACCAGGATCTCCTGCGAACGTTGACACAATTTGCAAACCTATTTGAAGCTTGGATACTCGCAACATCGACACAAAAATTTCCATTCAGTTGAAACTAAGAAAAGTGCACCTTACCAACCTCAAAAAATTGTATTGACTATTCATCCACAACAAACGGAATCCTAGTGTGGAGACTATAAAACTTTGTTGTAAATAATCATGTAATGTGATTTAATTAACTGCTCAATACTGTAAACTAATTATATGAATAACGCATTATTATTTAACACGTAAGAATATAGAATGGTTGCTGCTCGGCTCCAGCCGCACCCTCACGTCATGCAGGTCCAACCATGCAGAGGGGTGATGGGTGTGGAGGAGACTTACCTGCGAGACGAGGTCGATGTCCTGGCTCATGTCGGAGTAGGTATCGAGCACGAGGTGCGACTTGATAAAGTTTATGCAGGCGAGGGACGAGGCACCGTGCACCGGCTCCAGCCGCACCCTCACGTCATGCAGGTCCAACCATGCAGAGGGGTGATGGGTGTGGAGGAGACTTACCTGCGAGACGAGGTCGATGTCCTGGCTCATGTCGGAGTAGGTATCGAGCACGAGGTGCGACTTGATAAAGTTTATGCAGGCGAGGGACGAGGCACCGTGCACCGGCTCCAGCCGCACCCTCACGTCATGCAGGTCCAACCATGCAGAGGGGTGATGGGTGTGGAGGAGACTTACCTGCGAGACGAGGTCGATGTCCTGGCTCATGTCGGAGTAGGTATCGAGCACGAGGTGCGACTTGATAAAGTTTATGCAGGCGAGGGACGAGGCACCGTGCACCGGCTCCAGCCGCACCCTCACGTCGTGTAGGTCCAGCTTTATGGAACTCGTCGTCCACACCTGCAACACACACCGACATCAACTCTGGCCGTTCTAGCGATGGAACTTAGGAATTAATTATATCTTTATGAATCAAAGCCAGCGAACTGCAGAGTAGCCAGGCGAGCGTAGAGTTTACAAATTGCCAACTAATGATGTTGGACAAATGAAGTAATCGAACGCCGAGCACGCGCATAAGCTGCGAGTTCCCCCGGTGCCGCGAGATGGTGGATGAGAATTCCCTGGTTTATTCCCGATGTCCCACAGCCTCACCTGTTGGCGCGCGGCAGGCGGCGCGGGGACCGGCTCGTCCAGCACCTCACCCAAGTTGTGCGCCAGCACGCCGCGCACCAGCCGGTACTGTGCCGGGTCCAGCGCACACTCCAGCGTCGTCAGCGTACCTTGGATCGTCATGTCCGGAACTACACGAGAGGAAAAAACAGTTACTTGTTATACTTCTGCAAGTCCGAAGTTGCCTGCAAATGGTTTTATCTCTGACCGTGCCGGAGACATGTAAACAAGCAGCAACATCTAGTCAACAAAGGGCCTTTAGTGGAGTTCAAAGAATTCAGAGTTGCCATGATCCACCGTCAGAACTGTACAAGTATATTTCTTATAAACAATTCAGGATGTACAAAAGCGGAGGGGATCGGAGGGAGTGGTACCTTCGTGTATATCGGTGGTATTGTGCTCCGTGGTGAGGGTGAGGTGCGCGGGTGCGGTGAGGAGGGGCGGACCGAGACGCACGCCACCTCCCCGCGCACCGCGCGCCCCGTGCAGCGTCAGCGACTCCAGCTGCACCGTGCGCACGTCCAGCAGCGCTCGCGGACCTGAACACGGATAACAACGATCTCACATACGATCACAACAATAAACCCGTTTCATGAAAGGTATAGACATGCTTATTGCAAACAACGGGTTATTTTTCTTGTATCAGCCTTCGCTGGCGCTACCAAATCGTTAACACATCGTGCTCTCAGTGATCTCTCGCAAGGAATGGATGAGCATAAGGAAGCGTGGCTCGTAATTGCCGTTGACGTACTGACCGGGCGAGGCGGGGCGCGCGAGGGTGCTGACACTGGTGGGGTGTCCGGCGGGCAGGAAGCGGTTGCGGAGGCGGAGGCTGGTGGCCTGCACGGCGAGCGCGGCGCGGCTGGCGCCCGACACCGGCACGATGATGACGGGCGCCGCGCACGTCACGCGCAGCTTCATGCGCGACACGCGACGCGAGTCTCCCCCGCCGCCGGCGGACACCTGACAAATTGCAACCAATAAAGCTTGCGCACCTTATACTAATGTCAAGTTCTTCGATTACTACACTGCAAGTACTAAAAGAATTTGGTTTCACCAGCGAATCCAGATATTCAATCTAAAAGTCGTATCGGATGAAAAGTTTACAAATTTTTGATTTCCATATTCTATGTTTTCGTTGCTTAGCAGTAATATATTTGGTGTTATAATAGAGCCTATCAAGTAATATATTATACGTCTGACATCTTTTAATATTTTCCTCTGATAGCGTTTACTGTTAAAGAATCACGTGAAACTTAATACGATTTGCCATGGACATTAGTGAGTATTGTATAAAAAGTAAGAATGGTCCATGTGCACGGTATAAGAGCGGGTGTTACCTTGAGCCTCGCCTGCATGATGACACGCCGCAGCAGTGCGAAGTCTGCAGTGAAGGCGTGCAGCTCGTGCATGAACCGCTTCGTGTGCACGTAGCTTACGGGCCCCAGGTCAACGCTCAGCGACGTCTCGTGCCCAGCCTCCACCGCCTCGCAGGCACTCAACCTGCACACCAGGGATTTTAATTACAGTTCTGGTGGTAGATCTTGGCAATTCTGAAGTTGTAAACAATTTCTGAAAGTTGCTACAGAATAGTACATTACTGTCGAGCCCTGTAATAAAGCAACTAAGGCCGAGGAGCATCCGAAGTCTTGTCGAGTTATTTTAAAGGGACGAGGCGTCAGGTGAGTCTAGCCAGAGCCTAAAATTGAGACTTAATTAGTACATTTCTGTAATTTGCGAAGATACAATAAACAAATTATGTCATGATAATTAAATAAGGTAATTTTTATTGACTAATTCAAGCGCGGGGTTTACATTATTACATCTTTCATACGATTCTACATACGATCTTTACAACTTTATGTAATATAACTTGTTATGGTATGTGTATCTGTATGGGGGAATGCGGACGACCATTAGAGTCTGAACAGAGTGAAACCTGTTATACTGAAGTGTGAGTGCGCGCCGGTGATGAGTGGTGAGCGTGTCGCGCCACAGCGGCGCGTGCGGCGTGAGGTCCCGCAGCGCGACCGCGCCGAGCCGCGCGCGCACCTCGCGCGTGTGCGCGTACGCGTCCGCCCGCATCGACACGCGCACGCGCCGCACGCGCGCGCCGCACCACTCGCCACGCGACGACACCGCCACGCCGCTCAGCGACCGCACGCCGATCTCCGTCACCGTCACTCCGCACCCGCTCGTCAGCTCCGACACACTCGTGCCGCCGCCGCCGCCCTCTGTTTCTGGAAATAAGCAGTACCATTCTGCAATTTCAGAATCTGAATTTCATGAAATGGAATCACTACAGACAACCGTCTGTTTCTAGACTTCGAATTAACGAATTAATTATTATAAAATTATTATTAGAAAGTTCCAAGAGTTTAAGTCGAACTATTTGATACTTCATATAGGAAGTCCCAATTTCATGTTAGTTACCGGTACGGTGGTGGTCCTCCTGCGACTCGGGGTCGGGCAGGTCGTCTCCGGTGATGCCGAAAAAGTCCAACACGGCCACCCAGCTATCGATGTTCAGTACCAGGTTGAGGCTGTTGAACTCCACCTTCGTCAGCTTCGACACCTGCAACATCATTTTGGGTAAAATTGACTGCTCAGAGTTGCTGGGTAAATTGAAAATATATGTACCTAGCAGGTCTCGGCGAACTAACCCAACATTCAGTCTTGATTTTGCCTCAACAAATTATCGTAGTAATTGTTATCTATGGCGTGCGTGCGATAAATATAATAAAAAATATTCCAACTCAATTGATTTATATAATTGTAGTATACCACGTATGAGACGTATACTAAGTGCTGACTTCTTTGAAAGTGTGTAGATATTAAGTGAAGTGCTGTAAACATCTTAATGTTGTTTTTAATCTGTAATTCTGTTTTTAATGTGTATGCTTGTACTCTTGCGTGTTTATGTAACTAACCTATTTCTAATTGTGAAGACCTGTTATTAGCCTTATGTTTCTCATTAAGTTTTGTTTATTATGTTTTTATGTGCTGTAGGTCTTCCTCAAATAAATAAATAAATAAATAAATAAATCATCGAAAACCGTTCGTTTCATAATAATGTGTCGTTTCAAAACAAAACTTGAACGTTTTAATACGGAATAATTCAGTGTGTACCCAATCGGCAGCTGCTATGCGACCGCCACCACATGTCTTCGTTTAATAAGTATAGATTATGGCCGCAGAGGCATCTTGTCAGCTAACTTCAACAGTTGCCAAGATCAGCCCCTAGATGTGTGACGCGCTTACCTTGTCAAAGGAGTCGTGGAAGCGTGGATGCCGTGGGTCCCTGGTGTGCACCCACACCCACACGAGGTTCTCGTCTGCACCGGCAGCCTCGTCCTGCTCCTCGTCCTCGTCCTCACCCTCCGCCCGCTCGTCCTCGTGAAGCGTGCCACACTCCGGCGAGCACGGCGGGGTGGGACCGCATTTGCTGTCCTGCCGTCTGTTCTTCCGTTTGTTCTAAAGTAAACATTTTTTTATAACATTAAATCAACTTGTTACTTTTATTAAAAACATATTCCTGTCAAATACTAACGAAAGTGACAAAAGCTTGCCCTGACGTCACAATAAAACATGTAGGGAATAAGTTCACTCCGTCACACTAGCATGTTAGATGCCACCGGTTAAATATGTGGACACATTTACTGTGTTGATATTTACTATCAACATTCACCTCGGCAATAACATTAAGATGGCTGGGCAGCGAGGCGCAGCTGCTTCTCGCCGCAGCCAACTCGCTTGCGGTGTGCGTGTGGGTGTGGGTGTGCGCGCGCGGCGAGGCGGTGCGCCCCAGGAGGTCGGGACACGACTTGGAGAGGAACACGGCCTTGGGCGGCATCTGCGGCGTGTGAGACACCATCAGCATGCGGTGCTTCGACTCCGGGTCCTTAGTCAGGTCCTCCATAGTGATCGAGTGCAGCGACACCTGGAAACACACAGGTGTTACTGTTTTGCTGACGGACGTTGTCATCTTTGAAGGTGTCTGCAAAAGATGTCTTTTACCGTGCAGGAGTCAGGTAAACAGACAAAAAATATTTAGGTATTTTTCAGGTAATAAGAAGTCGCCAAAACCTACCACCAGGACTGTACTAGAGGTGTACGAAATGAAAACGACTTTATTTTTATGTGATGCAGGTGATAGAACGACCTGACGGCCCACCTGATGTTAAGTGGTAGCCGCCGCCCATGAACAACAACAGTACGAATCAAGCCGTTTCCACCAGAATATGAAATAACTCAAGTTGCATCGCGTTGCGGCCATCACCCCGAGACGGGGATGTTACGTCTCATGCGCCTCCAATTTCAAATTCGGCAAAACCAAACTTTTGTGGCTGTGGCAATAACATGAGCTCAAGTTTACCTGAAGCGTAGTTTCATATTCGTTTGTTTTCTTGTAATTTAGAGAAAACTCCCGAAACGAGAGCTCGACGAGGCTGCGCTCTCCTTCACCTAAATCCGCTCGCAGTTCCACGCTGAATATTGGTAGGTCGAAATTCACTGAAAATCAAGAAAATATACATACCTGATATGTAACATAAAACAAAAATATAGTTCATAGAATATTTTGCCACGTGATTTTAGAAGCCGCAATAACAACTCCATAAAAGCTTTAATTCCGGATGTTACTCATTTTTGTTGAGGTCCCAGTGACTTTTCATTTGTACACATACATCCTAATTAATGGACCGATACAGGTCATTCAATTGTTATAAGATGCTACTGAAATTAAAGTATTACCTATGAGCAGTGGCGCGTTGTGAAGCTTGTGCGTGTGCGTGTGCGTGTGCGTGTGCGCGAGGGCGGGGCGCGGCACGGCCAGCACGGCGGCGCGCACCGCCGGGTCCAGCTGCAGCGTCGGCACCGCCGGCTCCACTACCACGCTTCCACTGCACTCTCTCTGCACCACGAACAATCTAACTGTTACATGCGACCGAACCTGCCCTCAAGTTAACGTTACGCACGATACTCAAATATCAACCAGCGATCAACTACCGCAAATTGTTGCGCCAGAAATGTCAGATGCCTGAACGGTACGTTGTGGCGCTGCTGTTTTGCCACGGAAGTGCCTGCGGCGATCATTATAAAAAAAATCAACTTATGCCACACGATGCGCTACACGAAGCGTTGCTGCGTCACGTCCTACAATCAGAAAAATCCGCCAAAATCACCGCGTAGCGGCTTCGTAGCAACGCTCCCAATTTTGTGGAGTGCTAGTCCTTCCTTCTGTTTTTCATCATGAGAGATTTCAGATACTGCCATCGGTATCGGGGAACATCTCAAGTCAATTTACTAGGAATGCTCTGTGGAGAAGCGAAGAACGTGTCCTGTACTTACGTAGCAGATAAACGATACACGGGGATCGGATTTTTAAGAACTGAGGTAGAAATTTATAATAACGAAGGTATATAAGTTCGGGCAACTAAAATTGGGTTCAAAATGTTTTATCAGGTAACTACTATGCAGGAGACATGGAAAGAGGCGGGAACAGTGGGGATAGTTGAAAGTTAGAACATCTAGCACTTGGGACCAAGATTGTCCACATAAAAAGAAAAGATTCAAAGTGTCAGAATGCGGAAGGCACTGACAGTTGTATTAGGGGTTCAAGTTAACATACGTGCGTGTGGTTGTGGTGTGGTTGCGGGCTCGGAGCATCAGTGGCGGTGAGGGAGCGCAGCGTGTCGAGCAGCTGCTCGTACTGCTCGCGGCGCGCGCACACCTGCAGCCCGCCCACCACCGCGCCTGATACGCAGCACTGTCACAACACAACACACAAATGTTTTATTTACTTTTTTACGCAGATTAAAGGCCCATTACAGGGAGACCTATGTCAGGAGACATATATCTCACCTCAGATATCAAAAGCTAAAGAAAGTTCCCATATCAGAAATTCTCTCAAACCCGGTAGATTAAGTTTACTGTAGCAAATTTTTCCATGTGCGGAGCAAGTATGCCCGGTTTATCACATCTATAGGATCTTTTTCTGCCTTGTATATTGTAAATGCCCTGTTTCTGGACGTCAGATCGTCAAAAATTCATGTTCGGTATAGACTATTGCTTCTGACGAAGAGCATACACTGTACAGGAGTTAAATGTTTCAATTTATGATCAGAACAAAATGTTAATTATTCAAATAAAATTTATAAACAACGCTTAGCAAACACCGAGAAGTGGTGAATACCTGGCAGGCGTCGTCGACATCGGACAAATCGATGCTGAACTGCAGCGCCGTGTTGTGCAACACGGGCTTGCCGCACGACACGTCGTATATCTCCTGCATGCTCTCAGCTGTCAGCCGGTGCTGCTCCAGCTTCTCCGCTACGTCCAACTGTAACATGGTATAACATACATTATGTAATATTTGACTGAAGGTCACTGGGGAGGTGAGACAATTGCGATGACTCACCGTAGCCAGAGAGATGTCTCGCACGCGCACTTTGTAGGTGGTGTTGGACGGGGCGCCGGGCCGGTTGGCGAGGCTCATGCGGCCCAGGTGCGCCACCAGCACCTGCGTGCTGCGCGCGCTGCGGGGCATCACCACCACCGGTGACTCCAGCTCGATGCTCACGCTGCACATGTACACCACATCATTACTATTGTCTATGATACATTTTTAATCATGACTTTTATTTGATCATTCATCAATGTACAATAAAGTTGAACACGTGTACGTAACTCTGGATCTACCCTGAGATATGAACTGACAGACGAGATGATTATTAGTTTACCTGAGTATGATGTTGTCAGCGTGTCGTTCGAAGGGCTCGTCGAGCGAGGCGCCGACGCTGATGGTGCGGCGCCGCGGGGACACACCCTCCGTCGACTGTGACAGCCGAGGGTTCGTGTACAACGATTCCCTGTCACCACACAATAGGTATTACATTTTGTGGGCTGAACGGTAAGATAGGCGCAGGGACCGAGTGCAATAGTTGTGGGTTGATATTCAATCATTTGTAGTAGGGAAACGGCATAACAATAATTTGTTTCTGGCATCCAATTTAAATGTCGAAAACTAAATCAGTCATAGCATGGAGAACTGGAGCGTTATTATTATAGCCTTTATTGCTAATGCTTTACGTGTTATGAATCTTATTTACAAAGTTAATAATTTTGTATTATTGTTTAAGACACTACGACTAGACGCTTGTCCTGTGCCACATAGTTCTCTTCCAGTTTCTTCCGATATGACCTGTTGTTGCCTGTTCAGTGGCGAAGAAGAGGAGCGTAGACATAATTAAATTATCGAAGCGGATAAGTATGTTAAATTTCAAAACGGACAATAAGTAAAATATCTAAGAATTAGGGACACGGCCGACGAATAAAAATGTTGAACCGAACACAGCCAAAAGTGAAGAAGCACGGAATACGATTTCACACTCGTACCCATTCGATACGATTCCCCGTGTCTCACACATACACGACACGGATATCTAAGAGCCGAGAACAAACTTCACGCATCCCACACAAAGTCCCGGTCGGGGGGATCGAACCCGGGCCCTTTAGCAGGCAGGGCTCCTCCCGTTTAGTGGGGCCGGCAACAAGGAAGACTTCGGAACCTGGCGTGCGCGAGGCCGAGCGCCATGTCCGCGGCGGCGGCGGCGGCGGCGCGCAGCGACCGCGCCAGGTTGGCCAGGTACTGCTTGAACTCCGCCAGGCACGAGCCCAGCTCCAGCAGCAGCGCGGGCTGGTGGGTGTACCAGACGCGCGCCACGCGCAGCCGCACATCCGTCTCCACCGACACCGCCCCTGCACACAAACATAACTATTCCCTCCTGAACAACTTTACCTACCTACGCTCCACTGAGGCACCCGTAAACTAACAGGTAAAAACATATAGGAAACAATCAACTCTGGGAATATGAAACTTTAATAAATAAAAGGACAGCAAAATGTTCAATACTGGTCAGGAACTTCACGCATACGGAGGATCATAACTCACGTATAAGTATCGGTATGCGAGATCATTTATTGTGTATGGGGGTGACTGCGACCAGTAACTAACATACTTATACGTTCGGATACAAGACAAGAGGTTACGCGAGACTAATAGTTAACCAAGTGCGCGTCCAGCGCATAGCGACTGTCATTTAACGTTGGACAAGTTGTACACGCGAAACCCGAGACTCACCGGGAGTGTCTCCGTCTGCAGCGGTGACGACATTCCTGTGGATGTTAAAGTGCAGCGCCTTCTCGTCGTCGGGGTGGTGTTGCAGCGCAGGGTGTCCGGCGGGCGGGGCGGGCGGGGCGGGGCGCCCTGCCGACAGCACGCGCGAGTGCGCGCCGCCCTCACTCAGCGACACCACCTGCACCCCGCCCAACGACCCGCCACCGCTTATGTGACACCCGTCTGCAACGGTACATCGTAGTTACCCTACAGCTTACCGAAATTGCATGTTTATTGTAACTGTGCACCAGGAACAGCCTTTGAGCGGTCGGCTCTGGGAAATGGATACATGATCCTTTCTATCTTGTCTACATCTTGACGAGCCCTTTGTTCAATAATAAAAACTTTAAGTTACAAGTAAATTTCATAAATTAGCATAATTAAATATATGCGCTACTAAATCTTAAAGCTGTTGGTTCTCTAATAAATTAATACACACAAATAAACTAGATACCGTAAACTTTTCTAAATGTCGTTACACTTGGCAGCTATAATATAAATCGCCATAACGGATGTACTCTTGCAACACACCACACACAATCACCGGTTGCAGTTTCACGGCGGACTCAGTAAGTTAGTACAACAATCTGTACGTGTTTAAAAGCGGCATACCGAGAGTGGCCTGTATCTTGGCCTCGCAGAGCGTGGCGGTGGCGATCTTCCTGGCGACCAGATTGCCGTCCTCCACCGCCGCGCGCAGCAGCAGCACCCCGAGCCGGTGGAAATCGAACGTGATCTCCGTGCGGACCTCCTTCTGCAACAAATAAACAAACACTTGTCTCTTTCACCCCTGTTGTTATACGTTTACAATTGGGTGGATAGCGTATCTCTTCCATGCATCAGATGCGCAGCAACAAATAATTGTGTACTTACGTAGTTGATTACCCTGAGAATGCCTACACGTGTCCCCTGTGTGGTGCGAAAGGAGCAACCCAAAGTAGCAGTATAACTTGAGCTAAAAGTTCACCCGCAGAAGTACTGCCACCACACCTGGTAATCTGCCGCCAAGCAGTGATGTAATCGTGGTAATCGTGTTACTGTCTTCCGGTGGAAAGGCCCACTCCTTACCACCGGAAAACAGTAACACGGCGGCGATATTGCAAGCGCATGAGACGTAACATCCCCGGCTCGAGGTGATTGACGCAAAGCAATGCGACTTGAGTCACCTCGTACTTTGGTGGAGAGGACTGGAGTCGTATTGCTGTTGTCTAAAGGCCGCGGTCACCACTTAACATCAGGTGGGCCTTCAGCTCGTTCCGTCACTAACATCACATAAAATAATAATAATTTCGCTCTGTGGGAGTAGAACGAATGTCTGATATGTGTAAAACGAAATAAGTGTTTACGTATGGTTATGCCATAGCCTATTTCTTACATCTCGATGTCGTAGTTTTCGATCTATGTTGTAATCTTTGTAAGCTTTTTTGTGAATAAATCTTTTTATTATTATTATTATTATTATACTTCTGAATTACCTTAACGTCATCATCATTCGGCGCCGGTGTTTCATCTCTGGGTACGTTTTTGGGCGCGTCTGTCGTTTTATTAGTGGTCGGCCCCAGCACTCGCTGTGTAAAACCTATCAACTCCACGATCGTCTCTTGATTGGCTGCAAGGAACATTATCAGGTGAGTACAGAGATACAATACAAACAGAAATAACCTACATTTTAAGTGGAATCTACCCGCAATCATGATTTAAAAGTGGACATTTTATGAGCTATAACGTACAAAGAAATTATAAGTAAGTTTTGATTTTGCTCTGCTTCTTTGTAACACTCACCGATAATATCCAAGTTGTTGAACAGTATATTGGCTATCCTCAAGTCTTCGGAGTCCCCCTCCCCCTTCACGAAGCACAGTTCCACCGCTATCAGCGCCTCGGAGTCAACCAACCCGGCCGCCCCCCAAGTGGGTACGTTCCCCCCCATGGTGGTGTTGCCCCACGTGTTCCCCCAAGCGTTGCCCCACGCTGGGTTGTTGTTGGTAGTGCCCGTGATCCAGGACGGAGCTGGACTGGTACGGTCGGGGTCTACGGCACCTTTCGTAATATTACAACATATATGTAACTAAGGGTAATATTTTCGGATCGTAAGCGACAGAAGAGAGTTAATAAATAATGTCAAAAGAGATAATGTCGTTAATGTAGTGAATGGATAGCGCGCGATTCCTTAAGGTAAAGGAAGTTGTAGTTCTTGAACCACTCCTTTAGAGAAAATACAGGTCGTCGGGCCAACCCATTTTGTCAGCCAAACTTAACCGTAAGTCGGCCCGATCCTCAGTCGTTTTTTGCTTTATGTTTTGTCCTTTTCTTAAATTGAATGGCGCATTTCCTAGCAATAAATCTATAATGATATAATTACAAAACAAATTCGGCTTAGTTACACCATTTATAACTCAAAAACGGCTGGGCCAATTTTTAAATCTTGGGTTAGTTGGAATTGTTTCCGCCCCGAATAGCATAATTGAAAAAATGGATATATTCAAGAAAATAAATAATTAAGAAAAATCATATTTTTCATACATTTTCCGAGTACCATCTGTCAGGGACAGTAAATACTTTTTCGTTCTGTCTTCTTTCATTCTCCACTGACAGATGATTCAACTACGCGGGGCTTCGATTGAAATCAAAACCATTCAGCTAGCAATCATTTCGATTCACTTCAATAAAGCCAAAGTCTTGCTGCTACGTAAACTACATAATATATTTCATAATAATTAAAAAACTTTTCTTATTGTTTTTTGTACATTTAGTGAACTTAATTAATTTAGAGTATTCATGTTAATATAAACTGATGTTAATTCAGCTAATAAGTTAACACAACATTTATTAGTTCTGAGGTGGTAAGAAGTTTGCCGGATCAGATATTAAATAAATAAAATTAATATATAGTATGGCCGGATATTGGTTGGAGACGGCGAAACAGAGCCATCCGACAGTGTATCAATAGTCACCGCTGGAGGTATGGAGGGAGGCGAGCGCCCGCGAGAGGGCGTGCGGGTGCGCCGATGGGGGCGGCGAGCCGGGGGACCGCGGGGACTGCGGAGACTGCGGGGAGGTGGGCTCCGAGCCACGGATCGATCCCGACGCCGTATCCATCCTGCAACACGTGCCACCATCTCAACAAACATACATCAGTGAATTACACTGGCTGTTATCAAAACTCGCTTTGTAAAGCAGTTCAAATTCAACACGAGATGTTTATCTTTATTAAGACTGTGATAAGTCGTCGACTGGCCTAGTAGTATGTGACTTAGTGATAAAATATGTTTTTGCTGTTGAACAGTAGGATTTACGAAAATGTAATGAGTAATATTCGTAAGTGATACATCAGGGCAGCATACCCGACATGCTTGTGACTGGCGACGAGCAGCTCGAAGTCCGCGCCGTAGGTCTGCAGCGCGTCCACCAGCAGCAGCGAGTGCACGCTGAGCGCGAGCGAAGCGTCACGCGCGCGCCAGCACAGCGCGCACCGCACGCCCATCACCTGCACCTCCGCGATGCTGCGCCCGCGGGACTGCACCTGCCACATCCAACACACGACACGTTCATTTGCGTCACCACTCCGGGACACAGCCCGCCCGCTTCGCATCACACCCAGGACATCATACCTCCAACGAGAGTTGGTCGATGGCGAACTGCAGCATAAGCAGCGTCGAGTGCTGCTGCGAGGACAGCTCCGACCGCTCCGTGTCAGAACTCGAGCTAATATCCTCCTCCGCCGAGTCCACGAAATCCTGGCTCGCACTTTGTGGCACTCTATAGAAGACAACATATTTTACCATTATTCTGCACGGTACACAGCTCGCTGGAGCCTGACGTGGCTTCCTGTATCGCTACAGTAATACGTACTGCGTGTATGTATGCAGTTGGTGCAGGACTGCCCGCACGGCGCGAAGCTTGTGCTCGCTGAGGTGCACCACCAGCGCGGGCAGCGAGCCGCGCAGGGTTGCCGTCGGGTACTGCGGATCTGCAGTCGCCACCACGCGCCGCTCAGCCTGTTCGAAGAACATTATATTTTTAGACAAAAGTTTACTTTTAAAATATTTGAAACACCACTTATTATATTATTATTAACTTTAATAAATAAAGCGGCTCCATCTGTCAAAAAAAATCTGTGATAAATTAAAATTCATCATACAAAATAAACAACAAACTCGATATCTTTGGCCTTAATCTGCCTGCGTTTAAGGCAGAAGCTCGGAGGTCAGCTTCACCTGTATAATATCCACGATTATTCTAGTTAATAGTTCAAATAGTATACAATAGTGTATTTGTTGGTGAAATAGTGAATTTTGTTACCTAATATTGAATTGTTAATATCTTAGGAAAAATAATAATGTTTTACTCGAGAACGCTGTACATACCTGTAAGTGACAGGTGCTTATAAGCCAAAACCGTAGAATAAGATTTCAGTATAATTATGTATCTGTTGTTGGTGTGTCTAAATAAATAAAATAAATAAATTGGTGTGTAATCGACACAAGTGTTAAAATGTGGATAGTACCTGCAGGGAGATGCTGAACCTGTCCAGCAGATGCAGTGAGGAGGTGGATTTGGTGTGCGCATACTGCCAGTTGTCGCGCGCGCGCCCCACCAGGATCTGGAGGTCGCTCAGCTCTATGTTGTATCTGGAAACAAGGTCCCGCTCACTACCGGCCACAGCGGGGAACTACTAGGTACGCTAATAGATGGGCTACAATGCACGCCACGCTTACGAATTATTTTTTTAATCATTTTGGGATACGCCAAATAAACCCACCACGTGGCTTACCTGTCATACAATCTGTCATGCAAATCAGCGGCATCGAGCGCGCGCGGGTCCGCACCGCCGTGAGGGGGCTCGGGGGGTGAGGAGGGGGAGAGCAGGCTCCCCGGTGGCGTGGAGCACGGCGTCATGAAGGTCTCCTCCTCGTCACCGGGGGGCGCGGCAGGCTGCGCGGTGCGGGGGGTGTTGGCGAGCCGCAGCCGGCCGAAATCAATGAGTAGCACGGCGCCGTCACGCGAGGACATGTCCTCCGCCAGCAGGATCTGCGGCGCTGAGATGTCCAGCTCCACTTGCCACGAACGACGGTCGCCCTGCACATAATGTTACCTGATGCACTTACGTGGAACGAAAATTTGCCGATAAATAAATGGCAACTATATGAAATATGCATTATTAAAATGTGCCCTGCGTGACCAAGGTGCGTGAGTCTCGCACGCTGTGTTAGCAGAGGGACGTGCGGTACATACCGGCGTGTCACGCCACATGTCGTGCCAGTGCGTGATGAGGCGCGCCTTAGTGGAGTCTCGCACGCTGTGGTAGGCGTGCAGGGCGCGCACGCCACACGCACCCCACGGCGCGCATAGGAACGCTCGCGCCCAGCGAGCCAGCGCAGCGCAGTACACCACCTCGATGGAGCCCGACTTGACCCACAGCCTGCAAGTTTACTACAACATTCAGGAGGAGAAGATACAACTCTAAATAAACTGCATTTTTATCCCAACACATGAATAGAAATATATAAAATTGGTTTATTGCCGACGGGGACGATGTTCCCAAATGGTCCCCAGTGGCAAGCCACAATTTTGTTTTAGTAAAGTGTTTTGTATACAAGTAAAATTACATTTAAGCTTATGATTACATACCCCATGAGACTTTCATAAGAAATTATGCCATTATGCTATAAGAAAGAGGCAGTGTGGTTTTTGTTTCTAAAATTTCATCCTTGTAACACAATAACAAAACCAATAATTCAGAAAACAGAAAGCAATTAATAGCGATAACTGGCTACGGAGGGCGGACATAGGGCACAATAGTAGGATCTTTTCTGTTTTGATGTCCATAAGTAATCTATTTGGTGCTATTGTCACCGACTCACTTGTAGTCACAGTTGAGGCCGAAGGGCTTCTTCTCGTACGTGAGCTGGAACAGCGGCTCGTCGGAGGGCGGCGCCTGCGGGGACGCCACGCCCCGCCACGCGCCACCCCCGCCCCCGGCGCTACTCAGGCCTTCACGAATCACACCCTGGAACAACCATGCATCTTGTACGCTACAACGAAACTCGATATCCAAGAAGAAATCCCTGTGAAGTATACAAATGGATCGACACGATTGTGGTGTGAAAGCAGCAACTCAAAGTAGTAGTAGAACCTGTGCTAAGTTCGCCCGGAGATATACTGCCACCACACTTAGTAATCTGCCGCCAAGCAGTGATGCACTTGTGTTGCTGTGTTCTGATGGAAGGGAGTGTGAGCCGGTGAAATTGCAGGCGCATGAGACGTAACATCCCCGAAACGGTGTGATGGACGCAACGCAATCCGACTTGAGTCATCTCGTAGTTTTATAATAAATATATAACAAATAATATTAATGGACATTTCACACAGCGCCATCAAGCCCCAAAGTAAGTTAAGCACAGCTTGTATTATGGGAACCAGAGACGGGGATGTTACGTCTCATGCGGCTGCAATTTCGCCTTTCAATTTAAAGTTGGAGTGCGAGTGGCGTGAGTGGCGTGGCGACCGATGGGTGCGTAGGGTAGTAGTGGGTACCTGGGGCGCGCACACGATCGGGAACAGCGTGGGGAGGGTGACGCGGTCGCGCAGGGTGAGCGCGCCCAGCGACACGTGCAGCGCGTGCGAGCCGCCGCGCGGCCGCGACTCCACACACGCGCGCACCGCGCTGAACTGCAGCTCCACCTGACCCCCGCCACCGCTACCTGTGCCCCTGTCACAAATGCACATAATTTTTAATGGCAAGTCAGTTCTTCATCCTTGACATATAATAGACGTTTTAATCTATGTTTATATTGAACATTATTTGCCATTTTTTACTCATTACATAATACAATTTATACAAACTTGTGTGCTTCTGCTACTAACGAATTATCTAAACATATAAGAATCCACGTTCTTTTTTATTCCCACTACACACACACTCATACTACACATAACAAACAGTCCAAAATACTTCGGATGTAATTAAACAATCAATAAAGGTTTCATGACGCAAAATAATTGTTCAACAATTTCATATCAATCTGAATATGGATTCAGATTGATATGTAAATTGTGAAAAAATGTATTTAATGGTAAAATACTTACGTTTCAGTTCCCGCTTCGTTTTCCATGCTCATTATGAGCGAGCCCTTATTCAGCACAAATTCGAACTTTCCAAACACGGTATCCCTCTTCAGCAACGTATTGTTGTCCAACGAATCTGCTATCACGTCCAGGATCTCCTCCTCGAGGTCCCCGGGGGTATCTGTGAAGGACATGGCGGGGCCGGGGGCGACGCCAGGGGTGGGGGCGCAGGCGGGAGCGGGGGCGGAGGCAGCTGAGTCCGTCCCGTACCATCCCCACCACTGCGGGAACCAGTGAACGAGCATGCTGCGCCCGGAGGCAGGCTTGTCAGGGGTCGATACCGGACTCGACTTGGGCACTTGACGCATCGCCACCTGTACACAGTACACATTACACACCGTCGGTAGGGTCCAGTGGAATAATCCGTTGGCAACTGATATTATGAGGGATGATCGCTTGCACCAAACACACGAGCTGTCCTTTTATGCGTAACATAAGCTGTAACTGCAACTGTACTTGCTTTTATTTGTATACTTTCTCAAGTAAAATAGTTTAACGAATAAACCTTACAAATGATTAAAAATTAAGTGTACCAATGCTGTAAAATGTAAATTGATCGATAATTATAAATGATTTGTGATTTGAAATGTGCAACCATATCGTTCGTGTTTTCAGATGGTGTTAGAGTGTAAAATAATTATAGTTTCTGTCTCGTGCACTATATAGTAATTAAATTTCCATTGTACTAAATTGGCTATGATAACAGTTGTAATTATAATATGGTTATAAAATAAAAATGTATAAGATAAGATTAAGTGTAGGTTTACAAAGAGTTTCGCGCTCATTCAGACCTCTCTCAGCGGCTTGAGAACGTGAAGAGGTGTGCGCCACTCGAACTCATCTTTGATTGCTTTCTTATCGGGAGGTAGGGTCGCGGCAGGGTTGCACAGGGTCGACAGGCAGATGTCGACGTACTTTCTGCTCTGCCGCGCTGCTTCCAGGCACGACTCCCATGTCGGCTTCGGGTCCGTCCCTCCAAACCGAAACATCATCGTTCAACATAATCGAAATAGTACATAATGGAAGTCCCCAATGGAAGGTAAGTTAGTACAACCACAAGTACATTTCCAAACGAGAGAACTCTATTTTACGAATATATAGTGTTAGTTCACAGATCTGTTATAAACAAGGGCGGGGGCAGCCACTACAAAAAAGCCATGTGAAAATAATGGGATAACCATTACATAACTTGTTTTGGCCACTTTTAAGGAACATCTTTGACTTGTTCAAATAGTTTTAAAGCTTGTCTTACATAATGTCGCATTAACTTGCAGATATTCAAATATTCCGTGGTTCGTCACGTAGTGACAGGGGCGGTGCGGCATGTAGTGGCAGGGGCGGTGCGGCATGTACTCACAGGGGCGGTGCGGCATGTGGCAGTGCAGCGCATACAGCCACCAGAGGCGAGCGTGTCCGCGCACGGGGACCGCGGGCCGCAGCGCGCGGAACTCGCGTAGCCGAGACACGCGCTGCAGGCCTACCGAGCACCCCACGGCTTCCTTGTATTGACGCTGAACACACAACATTTAGAACATAACATTAATTCAATTAAAAATATTTTCTGGGATAGTGAAAACAAAATCTGATCAATCACCTCTTGAAAATATAATGAGAGTCAGAACCATATAATGGTTTACAATAAACCACCATGCACAGCGTTATATTTACACTTAGAAAATCGAGGCTGCAGCTTCGAATTTACAGTTTTCGCAATGGATATTTCCTAGTATGAAGTTAGCTGCAAAACCAGTTATGGCCAGCACGCTCCTATGTATCGCATGTGTTCTGTGTATAATGAAATTTGTCACGATTTAGACATATTTTGTTCATCAGTCTCTTCTATAAAGAGACTTCCCAACACAAAATTAAATTCAAAATTGTAAACCTTGTATAATATTCTTTTGTTTTTCATAGTTTCATTTCCATCTTTTGTTGTTATAAAAATATTATTATTACCTACACATTCCATAATTTTATATAGAGAGAATTTCATTTTTAGGCAAGCCGTGTTCGCTTCTAGTAGCTTTGACACATTATTTTAGAATATTAATATGCTTAATTAAGATTGTAACAGTGTTAAGCCAGTTTAGCGAACCTTAATAAAAAAAAAAAGACAATACATTTTGGCCTTTTACAGCCAACTTCAGAATATTCAAGGTCCACCACCGCCAGAACTGTGTTGTATGGTGTATGTATGTGTATGTCGGAGGTTACCGAGGTGAGATCTAGCGTGACGGTGTCGAGCGTGAGACAGGCGGCGAGGCGCGGCCGCGTGCGCGACCGCAGCGGCAGCTCCGTGCGCTCGCGCCGCACGCGCGCTCGGGCGCTCGCCGGGGACACCATGTACCGGTGTGACGTCACACCACCGGGACTCATGCGCTCCTACAACAATACACCACATATTACAACAAGTCTCGGTGACACAATGGTTCAACTAAATCATCTGATTTGATTTTTTATATTTACCATGTTTTATTTGAATAAATTTATTATTATTATTATTATTATTATTATATCTGAGAAGCAAATTGGAATTACCATAGTTTGTTTCCGTTAACCACGACACGGTATTCTAAAGGTATGTCAGACTAGTGTCTCTCATGCTTCAAACTAAAATATAGGGTTAGGGTTAAAACTTATTATGATACATTCAACGTGAAGACTGTCTACACTGAGAGAACGTTTGAAACGGCAGTCACCGTGAGCTCGACTCGGTTGCAGTGAGCGAACATGCCGTGCGGCACCGGCATGGGGTCCCAGTACACCGCCAGCTGCTGCAGCTCGAGCAGCTTGAACGAGCACCCGTCGGGCTGCAGGAGCGTGAACCCGCGCCGCCACTCGCTGTCGCACGACTCGGCGGCGAGCGACGCGACCGTCAGCCCGCACGCGAACGCGCTCTCACACGTCACGCTGTCCTCGTAACGGATGTGCACGTCCTTCAGTTTCAGCTGCAACATAAACATTCCATCGATCGGCTTGCACTACAAATATAGGATAGGTTGGAAAATACTACTTTATACAAGTTAATCTGTTTTCATAAGATTTACGGCAACTAACAGAATTTTTAGTGAAAGTTGTTAAGTTAGATTCCGGCATTGGTGAAGGTGTGTGTGTGTGTGTGTGTGTGTGTGTATATAACAGTGACCTGCAAGTTCTCGACGATGTTGGCGAGCAGGCCGGTGCCGTAGCTGAGCCAGGAGGAGTAGGAGGTGGCGTAGTATCCGGCGTCGGTGGCCTCGTGCTCGGCGCGCCACTGCGCCTCCAGCGCGTCCAACAGCGCCGTCTTGCGCTCGTGCGCATAGTGCGCTTCCGTCGCCGCGTCCCACTGTGCCATATCGACAAACATTATATTTACAAACACATTTTATTGTTTTAGGAAGGATCTCTATTCTGAAGTAGACAGACAAAAAACTCATTCTTAGTAGATCATTTATATCACTTCTATCTTCTTTTATGACACACACAATCTCAACAACGAATTCTACCTGTGTAAGCTGTGGTTACCTTGAGGAAGTGAGCACAGGAAGTATACTTTTACAATGATAATTATGTAAGAAATGTGTATCACTTGCTGGTAACCCTTAATAAAAAAATATAAAAATAGATGTGTACCAAATTGTCCCTAAGCAAACATACCATAGATGTTCAGTTTTGACAGGAAAATATCGAGCCTTGACTGCCGACTCATCGTAAGCGACAATTTTACCCAAAAAGGAATATTTTTTTGCAAATCATATTTTTAAATAAAATGTGGAAATGGTGTGCTAACCATAAACTTTGCATCCGCTATATATTCGAAATAATATATTTTGGCAGGAAAAAAAAGGGAAAAGGACAACACCTTGTCCGTTATACCTTAAAATATCACTTTCAACACAAATGCTATTTGGGTAAAATTGTCGCTTATGATAAGTCGGCGGTCAAGGGTCGATATATTAAAATGACTTGAGGCTGCCTGAGCTATTTACTTTAGATTGTTCAATTTGCTCAGGTCTCTCCCCCAGGAACTGTGAATTTACTGGGATAAAAAGTAGCCTGTATCACTCTGGACTATTTATTAATTGTATGTATGAAATCAGGTTGATCAATTATTTCACTGTTACATAGAAGGACAGCCCAAAAACACATTCCCATGCAGTGACATAATCTGAGCAGGGATATTATTTGACTGGCCTCACAGCTCAGTTGGTAGTAACCATGCCTCCTGTGCATGGTCATGGGTTCAATTCCCACCCAGGATGAACATTTGTGTGATGAACATGTTTCTTCTGTGCCTGGGTGTTGATGATAGGTACTATATGTATATATTTACAATGAGGTATATCAGTATTATATCAGTTGTCTGGTTTACATGATACAAGCTATGCTTAGCTTACTTTGAGGCTAGATGGCACTGTGTCAAATGGCCACCAATACTTATTTATTCATTTATAATAATAATAATATAGATAAATATTTTTTTTAATCTATTTTCATATATGTAACACTATTATTCAGCATCTTGATCTTGGAATTATCATAATCAATGTAATAACTAAATTGCATTCAACAAAGTATTCCTAATTTACCTCATCTAAATTGACTGGTGCAGCAACCAGATAAAGCTTCTCAATGGCAATGAGCCAGGGGGCCGAGCGGATCTGGCGCACTGGCACCTGCAGCTGCACCTTACCAATGAACCCTGCTTTAATTTCCACTGGCAGCCCCAAGTGGCGCAGGGCATCTTTCTTCAGTGGAAGATTCTCTAGTTCTACTTTACCTGAGAATTACATATAAAATACACTTGAGTATATCTGAGAATAAAGGTGAGCAATAAAAATACCGTATGTAATCATACATTTATATAATTTTTGGATAATTACCCGAAAGCAGAGCTACACTGAGCTGATCTGTATTCAAGTTCTCCACATACTTTCCTAGGTAGTTGTTCAAAACCCAAGCTACTAAACCTTCCAGCATCGTGCATGTTGCTCGATACTATGATGTATTCAACTGACTGACTCCGTCCGGCACGAAACTTTGGCCTAAAACAAACACTGAATCATCGACACATCAAATTTCGCATTATTGCATATGAAATGAATCCATCGGCAGATCAGCTCCAAAACCAAAGCCCAGCTTACAAATTAACCTATTTAAAACTTAATTAGTGAGTAAATTACGTAATTCCTCACACATTTAACAAAGTTTTCATTTATTATTTTAGCTGTTTTCGATTTTAGTTCCGTAGAAAACAGCTGATTGACATCTATCTGCTTTAGTTTTGACAATGACAGTTGAAGTGTTTCCGACTGCTGATAACAGTTCATCGAATGCCTCATAATGTTTCCATAACCTTTCACTGGTGCTCGCGGTCACTCAATCAAGTAGCGAGCGTAATTTTCATTCGGCCGTGTCCTCTAAGTAGTACGGAAGAGCCTTCCATACATACACTTGCAAAGTTGCAGAGTAAGAGTAAAAAACTAGATCTACAGAAAAAAAATCGTTTGTAGACATATAGTCCGGTCAAATTAGACCAAATAATAGGAGTAAGGGTACAAAAATTCACATCCAGCTGAAAATTGGTAGGATTATTCAAAACACCATTATAAATGAAATCTAAAAAGTCCTCATCGATGCGGCACCTGGAAAAAAATATATACTCCGGGTCAAAGGTCACAAAAACGGGTTTTTCGCGATTTTCAGCGTAACGGTAATTTTTATCATAAAATTAGTGCTGACAAAAATTGTAGATCAAATAATTATCTATAAAAAATGTCGAAATACTTTTATTCCTAAGAGCCATCGTTTCTGAGATATAACGATTCAAAAAGTTGGAAGAGTTGTAATCGTCATAATATGTATAACACCATATGTGTACACCACGTGTAAAAAACTACGTGCTCACATAAGTTTCAATATGCATGCTTCGTTAAAAATACTCGAAATAAAAAACAAGTGCAATTGTCTTCCTCCAACCTCAGCGGCTGCTCATCAACATCTTTTATGGGGATATTACCAAGTTCAAGTGTGGCTTGGTTATCAGCTAGACACAAAAGACTGGGTTGTGGACTGGTTTTTATTACCTTTGACCCCAAGTAATTTTTTCCAGGTGCCGAAGAGATGAGGACTTTTTAGATTTCATTTATAATGGTTTTTTGAACAACCCTACGAATTTTCAGCTGGGTGTGAATTTTTGTACCCTCGTATGTCTAAATTGATCGGACTAATACATACAAACGGATGAAAGCGTCCGTTTGCCGAGTGATTTTTACGTTCCATTTTACTTACGTTTTCGTATTTCGGATTCAACTTTTCCGTTGACATTTTCGTAATTATAAACGTACATCAGAACGTTATGAAAATACGACCAGAATAGTTTACATAGAAGGTATATTTTTATTTTGTGTTTATTTGTAGTTAATAAATCATCTTATCATGAGAGCAGCGCGGTTTGTAAAACGGTTTTGTGGCCCTTCTACTACAAAAATCAGTATGTGTTGTCATACAACTAATAATATGAAGTTGCAAGTGCGACATAGTGCCACTGTAGGTGGGACTAAGTTTCAAATGTTAGACCCTGCAACTTTTCAAATTCGCAATTTGGGTCTGGGACCAACTACGAAAGACTTCGAGGAACCCACTCAGGTTACTGGACCCATGACGAAGGTGCACGCCACAGAGCTGGTGCTACACTTGACTGATGATGAACGAAAAATGTTGCACAATGCCCTACAGGAATACGAATCTAATAAAATGAAAGAGGAATATGAAGGTAAATATGACTTGTACAGGATAAAATGGACCATGTTATGCAGAAAACAACCATGTGGGGATAAGTACAAATGGAGTTATAAGCATTTTTCTGTCGATGGTTGTATTCTGTTATGTATTGATTAATATATTGTATTGGCTCATATCTCCGTGAAAAATAGAGATATTGACATGGCTGTCTTTGCAAAAAATCCGTCACGTCGTAATAGCATGGCCGCGTTTATAACTCATTTTTGGAAAAAATGCCACATGTTGCCACTATTGTGAAGTAGCTACTTATGTTTAAATATTTTACAGATAAATTGGCAGGACATCGCTGGAGGAGTAAGTTAGGGAGACCGAGCAAAGTACCAACATTAGGAGATGTAGACCCCACAGGTTCATACTGCCCAGTGCCAGAGGATTGGTTGAAGAAGAAATATGGTGAGTGAGGAATAAATCACAATCACACAGGTGGAAACTAGTTTGGTGCAGTGTTTACAAGATGATGTCATTGACTGGCTGCTGTATGAGGCATTATCTATTTTAGACTTATGATTGTGGCATGGTTTATTTACTTTCTGAAATAATTTGTTTGTAATGAATTGAAATTATTATACTTCAATGTAGCTGTTATTTTTATTTGAATAACAATTCTGAAATAGATATGGAAGTTTCATCTCGCCATTCGCTGTTGAATGAATGTTTGCCATCTAAACATTATGTAAATAGAAAGAAAATAAGAAAATTAAGCTAATGAAATATAAATATTTCGGATAGGGTTTGAACAGGTGTCAAACTTAGTGATAAGTAAGCGTGACCTTATGTTTTGAATATTATTGACGTTTCCAAGCTATTTCTTTATGAATTCTATGTTTTTTACTTAGGACTTAAAATATAAAAAACAAAACTTAAACATTTTCATAAAAATTCAGTAAATTCTTTGATAGTATAATGTATAAAATTGAATTGTATATTAAGCAAAATAGATGTGAGGGTCTTATTAATCAACACTCATATAACTTTCATATTTTCTGATTAATATTTTCAGCTGCCACAGTACCAAAGCCATCAACAAAGGAACTATTTCACTGTAAGTAATAACTTAAAAGATGTCACAAATTTGGTGTTACATAATTCTGAATTAATAAAAAAATATTATGTTTTGCAGTGTCACTCGCAAATTCAATACCCTTCATTGGTTTCGGTTTCTTGGACAACTTCATTATGATTATTGCTGTAAGTAAAATATATAATTTTATTTTGTGTAAGAACCTGGAGAATCTATGCTAGGTTGTTGTTATCTATCAAGTGGTAGGTTTTCCCCATTTCAGGGTGATGGACGCAACACAATGCGACTTGAGTTATCTCATACTTTGGTGGAGTGGACTCGAGTTGTATTGCTGTTGTCTATGGGCGGCGGTTACCACTTAACATCAGATGGGCCGTCATGGCACCTTCTGTCACTAAAACATAAAAAAAAAAGACGTGTGGCACTCGGAGACTGCCGCGGTAAAGCTATTGCGCGTGATATTTCAAAAAGTCATTAAAAGTTCTGGTATTTATCGATAGATGGAACTAAAAAGTATCACCGCTGTGCCGGTCGGAGTGGGGGGTGTTAGGTTTTTTTCGTTACGGAATTTCTGGATTCGGTCTCCACGCTCAAGGCCCGCGATAGAAGCTATGCAATAGCTTAAAAGACGTGTGGCACTCGGAGACTGCCGCGGTAAAGCTATTGCGTGTGATATTTCAAAAAGTCATTAAAAGTTCTGGTATTTATCGATAGATGGAACTAAAAAGTATCACCGCTGTGCCGGTCGGAGTGGGGGGTGTTAGGTTTTTTTCGTTACGGAATTTCTGGATTCGGTCTCCACGCTCAAGGCCCGCGATAGAAGCTATGCAATAGCTTAAAAAAGGTACAGGATTTACAACTTGATGAAAAGGGATTGTAAATCACCATACAACCAGAGCCAGAGCAAAGTTCTTCATTTCCACCACTGGTATAATCAGAAACATTATATCTGTGTTGAACTTTAAGTTTTAGAAGATATGATTACCATATGAGACTTATATAAATCTGCTATTACACTCAGGGTGTAGATAGTATAGCCATTTCTGACAAAGCCAAAAAGCCTTGAGTGTCAACAAAGGTGTTGAAAAGTAATTAATTTTTAATCAGTTGTGAGTAAGATAACACCCCATTTATCGCTGACTGATATATATATATATATATATATACATATATATTAAACATTTATAATATTCAGGGTGACCGCATCGAGAGCAGCATGAGCGTGTACATAACGCTGTCGACGATGGCGGCGGCGGCGCTCGGCAACACGTTCAGTGACGTCATCGGCATCGGCTCCTCGTACTACGTGGAGCGCGCGGCGCAGCTGCTGGGGCTGGGCGCGCCCGCGCTCTCGCCCGTGCAGCTGGACATGCCCGTCAGCCGGCGCTTCGCTAACGTGGTCAGTACTGCCTAGCGCCATCTGCAGTGTGGAGCGCGCGGCGCAGCTGCTGGGGCTGGGCGCGCCCGCGCTCTCGCCCGTGCAGCTGGACATGCCCGTCAGCCGGCGCTTCGCTAACGTGGTCAGTACTGCCTAGCGCCATCTGCAGTGTAGAGCGCGCGGCGCAGCTGCTGGGGCTGGGCGCGCCCGCGCTCTCGCCCGTGCAGCTGGACATGCCCGTCAGCCGGCGCTTCGCTAACGTGGTCAGTACTGCCTAGCGCCATCTGCAGTGTGGAGCGCGCGGCGCAGCTGCTGGGGCTGGGCGCGCCCGCGCTCTCGCCCGTGCAGCTGGACATGCCCGTCAGCCGGCGCTTCGCTAACGTGGTCAGTACTGCCTAGCGCCATCTGCAGTGTGGAGCGCGCGGCGCAGCTGCTGGGGCTGGGCGCGCCCGCGCTCTCGCCCGTGCAGCTGGACATGCCCGTCAGCCGGCGCTTCGCTAACGTGGTCAGTACTGCCTAGCGCCATCTGCAGTGTGGAGCGCGCGGCGCAGCTGCTGGAGCTGGGCGCGCCCGCGCTCTCGCCCGTGCAGCTGGACATGCCCGTCAGCCGGCGCTTCGCTAACGTGGTCAGTACTGCCTAGCGCCATCTGCAGTGTGGAGCGCGCGGCGCAGCTGCTGGGGCTGGGCGCGCCCGCGCTCTCGCCCGTGCAGCTGGACATGCCCGTCAGCCGGCGCTTCGCTAACGTGGTCAGTACTGCCTAGCGCCATCTGCAGTGTGGAGCGCGCGGCGCAGCTGCTGGGGCTGGGCGCGCCCGCGCTCTCACCCGTGCAGCTGGACATGCCCGTCAGCCGGCGCTTCGCTAACGTGGTCAGTACTGCCTAGCGCCATCTGCAGTGTGGAGCGCGCGGCGCAGCTGCTGGGGCTGGGCGCGCCCGCGCTCTCGCCCGTGCAGCTGGACATGCCCGTCAGCCGGCGCTTCGCTAACGTGGTCAGTACTGCCTAGCGCCATCTGCAATGTGGAGCGCGCGGCGCAGCTGCTGGGGCTGGGCGCGCCCGCGCTCTCGCCCGTGCAGCTGGACATGCCTGTCAGCCGGCGCTTCGCTAACGTGGTCAGTACTGCCTAGCGCCATCTGCAGTGTGGAGCGCGCGGCGCAGGTGCTGGGGCTGGGCGCGCCCGCGCTCTCGCCCGTGCAGCTGGACATGCCCGTCAGCCGGCGCTTCGCTAACGTGGTCAGTACTGCCTAGCGCCATCTGCAGTGTGGAGCGCGCGGCGCAGGTGCTGGGGCTGGGCGCGCCCGCGCTCTCGCCCGTGCAGCTGGACATGCCCGTCAGCCGGCGCTTCGCTAACGTGGTCAGTACTGCCTAGCGCCATCTGCAGTGTGGAGCGCGCGGCGCAGCTGCTGGGGCTGGAGCTGATCAGCTGGAGTATCTAAGAATCACCACAATCTTTTGCCACAAGCTTTTGATATCATGCAAAGCTATAACAGAGTATTTTTTTATAGACATCCTGTCTGGCATGGAGCTTGAGGGATGATAATGTAGACTGATTCTAAATTTAACATATGGGCTTGCTAAATCTGTGCCCTAAAACACATTTATCAATCACTACCAGTATTATTAGGCATTTTTTAATTATATATTTATTTATTTCATCATATATATAATTCATAAGTCAATCCATCAAATTGTATGTGTGTACGTATAATTGTTGGTGACAGGGTCGCGTGCTGGGCATCACGCTGGGCTGCTTCCTCGGCATGATCCCGCTGCTGTTCAAGGACGACGAGAAGAAACCCGAAGCCAAGCCGCCCGCCCCCCGCGCCGCCGCCGCCGCCGCCGCCGCCCCCGCCGCCCCGTGAACCGCCGGCACCCGCTTCTGCCTCCACACCTGATCTACCACATTGGCCCTCCCCACCCCCGCGCCCTTCAAGCCACACCAATGTCCTGACAGAATGTCTGTTCACTCATTATATCCGCTGCGCTGATAAGCTAAATTCTATATTAAACATTATGTTGCAATTAATTACAACGAGATTTACGCTTTTCCATATAGGTATCGGAAATACTTGTTATGTTTAGATACTTTGGTAGCGTTTAAGTAGTTAGTGTAGGTGAATAATTAGTACATTGTCGGCGTACATAATGTATGACATCCCCCACGATGCTGTATAGGCATAGCACTGCACTGCCTTAGAGCAACTCTATGTATGTATGTAGCTAAAACAATTATGTTACTGTGGTACTTAGTTAAGATCAAATGTTATAATTTATGCACAATGTGATTATTTGAATCATATGTGTATTGTGTACCTGACAGTACTTGTAAGGAATATTACATAAGATAATATACTAGCTGTATGTACGAACTCTTTAGATAAATAGTACGAGGCAGCAACATCTTACTACGTGATCAAAAGTTGAATTCAAAGTATACTTTGACTTTGAACACCACTATTAGTAGTGAATTACCTGAAACGTAAATTTTACTTGTAAGTTTTATAAAATCAGTGTGTCTGTGTGTGTTACAACGTAATCCCTTAACTTATAGATGGTGTGGAGTTAGTAGTTATACTGATATATTATATATAGTTGGTAATGCGACCTGCGAGCGAGATATAAATACGTTAGGTACCTACACGTAGGTACTTTATATTTCAGAAGACATATCAAATTATGTTTTAAATCTGTAGTTGAGTGTGTTGGCTTTGAAAACTTTACTTTAAATGTCCATTGCTTGCCAATAGCAGCTCACTTTGTAATTATTTAAATACTTAACTTGTATAGAAACTGAATTAGTCAGACGGCCCGTACCCGCTTTGTACGACACAGTAGCCAAACACGATTTATTAATTAGTGTGTGTGATGCATCTAGTCAGTGCACACTGAATGTTTGTTTACTTTTAGAATATTTATGAACAAATTTCAATACATTAGGTAATATACTGATATGATGAAGTTCCTATAAAGTGTGTCCTCTATGTGAATTGTACAAAAGGTGATGAGAATCTAACGAATGTTATTATTAATCTTGTATGAAATTTTCGGTTCACTTTTAAAATATCATTATAAATAATGCATTAATTCAAAGTTAAACTCGCCATAAGGCCCCAGCCAGTATTATTTTAGTGCCAATGATATTGAAGCTTTCATTGTAGGGGTAGCTTGGGGGGGTACATACATACATACATACGTACGTACAGGCATCACACGACATTGCCTGCGTGTTGTGTGTGCGTGTCTCTGTCGCGGGACTCTTTCCTGCTTTATGATTGTTAATATTTTTATGACTTGTGATTAATTTAATTCAAATATAGATGAATTTAATTATTTATTGTCATTTTACTGTCAACACAAGTAGAGAACGCTTTTGATATGAAGTATCTACAATAAAATCGGTTTCAATGTTGCGAATATATTTTTAAAATCTAAATGTGTTGATCAAACCCTGGATACCACCTTTCTTTCCGAGACAAATCTAACGAGCCCAAACAAGAGGCTCCTCCTTCATCATCACACTAGCTCCACGCATGCAATGCATCGACACCATGTCTTTTTGGATAATTTTGATGTTAAGCGCCCTCTGCCGGTGACTTGAAGCAAAGTAAGTTGGGTACATAGGTCCAATATACTTCGTATTGCGTCCATGACTCCATAAGACTCAGAAGTATACCGTCACGTATGACACCGGTAATTGCACCGGCAACTAACCCCTTAATAACCTAACAAGTTATGAAAAGCGTTTTGTTTTCGACTTCGTGGCTGAGTCGGTAGGAGTAGCCCTGCCTGCAAGGAGACGGGTCACGGTTTCGAATTCCGGCCGGGGAACAATGTGTAGAGAGCGTGGTCTATTCTAGGCTCTTGGATGTTCATGTTGTGCATCAGTTTCTCAATGCCACCTGTGACACAGGAAATCCTAGTGTCCCTCATACACCTATGAATGAATAAGTGTAATAAAAATACATAATATATATGGTTCCACACACGATTATGAATAACTAATATACTTAACTACAATATATTAGTAGGTGCCTTTAAAATAAAAGTCAATCGTCATTTCGAAATGGAATATTCATTGTTTAAATATATTTCACTTTTCGATACACACAGATATGCGAATGTAGCAGCTGCCGATCTGTACACAACTAGTTCAAACAAACATAGGTCAGGTCACTCCGGGGAGAGTGACACACACACACATAAAACAACCTGAGTATTCGCTGTCAGGACCGGGTCACACCCATAACATTTAGCATGCTTTCCAAAAATGCTTTATTAATTATAATATAAAGATAAGAATTAAATAATCAAAAATATCACAATGGAATCTCAGTAGTTATTGGGGAGGGTGCAGTACAACCCCTATATTGGTGAAGTCAAGAACCTTGTAAGCACCAGCAACACAAACGAAATGAACAACCAGTGCGGTAGCGCATCATCAGGTAGCTATGTACCGATTACACTCAACACTTAAAAACACTTAATTGCTTTTGTTAATTTAACACATATGTTATTGCACAGTGGACGCAGGCTTTTAATTTGTCTAATGAACATGACAACTAATACAAATTTATTATAAAAAAAAAGGATATTTTCAGACTACTTTGTACAAGGCAATGTTTTTTGTCTTTACTCAGATAATAATCTATTTATTACAAATAAAACCTATTCCTAATCCTATCTAGTACAACATACGACTAGATTTTTCAAAATATTTATTATGATAAGTAATGGTACTCATTCTGCCAGCGATCAATTTACTGAGATAACTAGGACTGATAGCAAATCTACACCTAAAAATATTTGCGAAATACATCTCTGATGTGATATCTAATTTTTACATGAAATCCAATGATATATCCTCGCAAACATTCCATCTATATTTTTCTAGTACTACTTGTTTCGCAAATGCAAGCGTTATTTATAATACAAACAATTTTGGTCATTACATTCTAATACTTAACATTACACTGAGATCTGTAACCGCGCGACCACTCGGCGCGGCTCGTGACGTGATATCAACATTCAATGTATATACATATAAACCTATATGTATATATGGCAGTTACGGGACAGATAAACGCAAATATATAAAACAGTAAGTAAAGGATAAAATACATAAATAAATATTGGTGGACATTTCACACAGCGCCATCTAGCCCCAAAGTAAGCTAAGTACAGCTTGTGTCATGGGAACCAGATAACTGATATAATACTTATATACTTTTCTTTCGTAAATACATATAATATATATAAATATATATACACCCAGACAGAACAAACATCAATGTTACAAATGTCACATAAATGTTTGTCGTGAGTGGGGATCGAACCCACGACCTACAGCGCAGAAGGCAGGGTTACTACCAACTGAGCTATGAGGCCAGTCAAGTAAAGGATCACTAAGGATTGGCATATTTGCGCTCGTTACGATACTGTACTGCACGCAGCTAGCGTTCACAAGCTAAGCATGCACCCGGCGATGCTTAGCGTCAGTCGCGCGCCTCCCCAACACCCACGCATTAAGTATATCACATTGTACTTTATAAACTAAGTAGGTAAATAATTGTACTAAAACTGTACCTGCTCCCCAAATGATATTGGAATCACAACCCTTCAGTCGCGTCCTTCAACTGAACATTATTACTATTATGGAATATAACATTGTAAACTCAATATCAAGGATACAACTCCCGTTGGTCCGCGTTGCACTCTCAGTATTATATTGCCATCCCTATCACATAAACTTAATGTTTTTTCTATCGATACATTGCACACAGCGCCATCTAGCCCCAAAGTAAACTACGCGTAGCTTGTATCATGGAACCAGACAACTGATATAAGTATATACTTATATACTTTTTTGTAAATACATACACATAATACAAATTAACACCCAGACAAGGAACAAACATCTATGTTCATCACACAAATGTTTGTCCTGGGTGGAAATAGAACTCACGACCTACAGCACAAAAGGCAGGGTTACTACCAACTGAGATATAAGGCCAGAGATAAATATGTTAATTTAGGTTTTAGGTTGTAAGAATGAAATGCAGAATGAGGGGTATAATATGCAAATACATTGCTGCAATACAACCAGCTAATGAAACAGGTTAGTTCCTAATCAGTGGTTTGTATCTAAACATGCAACAGCTTGCAGCTTGCAGCTTGCAGGGCTAGCCAAACTGTGTACATCATTCATACAATTATAAATCCAAAATATATAATATACGTCACTCGCAACTAAAATTTGTGTACAGGACCTTACAACTAATGAGTATCGCGAGTTCCAACGAGAATGCGCATCCACGCTTCAAATACAATATGTATATATTACAAAGTAAATAACTTACTGCCCCTACACTATATATATTATTTACATAACGCTAAGCTTCACACGGCTCGGCTTCAACAAATCAATACCTACTGAACAATTTCAAATTTAATTCAAAAACAGTATAACGATAAATGGGCTTAGTTATGCAGAAAGCCCTGTGCCATGTGGCATTTTCCAAAAATGAGTTATAAACGCGGCCAGACTAATTTCGACATAACGGATTATTTGCAACGACAGGCACGTCGATATCTCTATTTTTCACGGAGATATGAGCCAATACAATATATGAATCAATCGACAGAAAAATGCTTATAACTCCGTTTGTACTTTTCCCCACATGGCTGCTTTCTGCATAACACGGTCCTAAATATAAACAAGTAAGTGGACCCTAAATGTAAATCAACAGGACATACACATGTGTACGTATTCGACAGAGTCACACACACGCGCCACTTACATAACAGATAATTTGGTTTCCAATCACACACTGGATGTGAAAATGTTGCAGCGCAAAATACAATCATATCATAAACGGGAGGCCGAGTCCGCGCCGAGTACGGACTCGGGAGCGACACCAACACATTAGCGCCTTCTCGGCCAATAACACATCAAAAATTATATCTATGGTATTGTATACACAGTGTAATATATTTAAAATCAAGGCAATGGATAGTAAATTTATGTAAGAGCATAAAAGGGTAAACATTGTGAATCGTTCATATCGGTTCCTGATCATACAAACACACACACACACACACACACACACACACACACACACACCCACACGCAGAGCACCACACGTGATGTCATCACACCTGGGAATACACCCACACTATTGATAAAGGTCCAACTCGGGACCCTCACTACTGGTCTGGTCTGGTCACTGGGGGGGGCGCGGTGTACACGCACACTATCGGGGCGCGGGCGCGGGCGCGGGGGCGAGGGCGGGCGCTGGCGGGGGCGGGGGCGGGGGCGCGTCGGTCTCGGTGGCATTGCGCAGCAGCGCGTCGAGTTCAGCGCGCGCCGTCTCGTCGGAGACGCGGCGCCAGGGCGCGCGGCCCCGCCCCGGCGCCGCGTACTGCGACTCCTCGAACCCGGAGCGCAGCCCCAGCAGGATGCTGAGGGCGGACGCGTCGCGCTCGTGGCACCCCGAGTAGCGGTACTGCGGCTTCTTGTCGAGCTTGCACCCGCCGGCCTGCGCGCCTGCAACCAACCGCCGAGCACAGTTATAGAATCAGCGGCGCCGGCGTGACGCCCCAGCCCAGCCCCGGGTCGGTCGTGTTACCTATCGGCATGATGCAGTCGAGGGTGAGCGCGCACTGTATCCACGCGCGCATGAGCCGCGCGGCGGGCGGCGTGGCGGCCACCACCAGCCGCGACGCGTCCACCATCTGCACGAAGAGGAAGTCGTCGACGGCGGCGTGCAGGTACCGGAACATGCGCGGGTGCGTCAGCGAGGTGACGGCGGCGCGCCGCGGCCACGCGACCACGCCGCCCGCCCCCGCGCCCGCGCCCGCCCCCGCCCTCGCGCCCGCCCCCGCGCGCCGCCACAGCGCCGCCAGCCCGGCCGCGCTGCCGCGCCACCGCTGCCACGACTCGCAGAATATCACGCCGCCCACACGACTCAACGCGTGCTGAAACAACATACGGGCTTTATTAACAACATTATTATTTGAAATAATCAAATCGATTAGGTTTTGGCGAGTGCACAGAGCTGCCTGCTAAATCTAACATACATAGATTTAAGTACTCTAATTTTTGACAAGAGTCTTACTCCTCGTCCTCTTTTGGGGGTTCGTCGACTGTTCTTTCCCGTGGAACCATTTTTCTGACTGGCCTCACAGCTCAATTGGTAGTGATCCTGCCTTCTGCGCTGCAGTTCGTGGGTTCGATTTACAACAAAAAAAGTATATATGTGTTGAAACAGTTATCTGGTTTCCATGATACAAGCTATGCTTAGCTTAGTTTGGGGCTAGCCCCAATGGCGTTGTGTGAAATGTCCACCACACAATCTTTATAAATTCTACGGTAATAAAGTTTTGACTCTGAGTAAGCTAGCTTTATTCCTAGCATTATGTGTCCACGTACAAATGAAACTGATTGTATTGAATACGAAGGCATCGATAATTTGATACAGAGTTATGTTAAACACACGTATTATGCCGCTAACCCGTGGCCGTGAGACAATACTCATAATAATCGTGACAAGTCCAATTATAGAAAAATACAGCGCAACTCTGAAGACGATAATTGCTGAACGTTTCCACTGAGGCATTACACTTCAAATTCTCACAGTTATGGACGCAAAACTTTTCAACTTGGATCCTTCCTTACCTATGTAAAGGAGGGACCCTAGTCGTACTATTTTGTTAGGGGCAGAGATTACCACTTAACACAGGGTGAGTCATCTGCTCGTTCTATACTTGTTCACGTATTATGTTTTATTATTATATTTACAAACCCAGTAGAGATTTTTGAGTGTAGAATACTTAAATGTGACTTATATAAAATTAATAAATAAATACAAAAAATACATAGTTTTCGTCGTCCGCTCTAACGCGGGATTTGAAACAATTGCTCCCAATCTTGCATTATGAAATAAAGTAGTGACTCGTTTAGGTAATTTCACCGCCTTACTTAACTATGCCTCGAGCCCGACTCACGTCGTGCATACCCCACCCCACTTAAAGGTTTATACGAGTCTCCAGACGCAACGGACAGTCAAATGTTTACGACAAGCGATCGAGTCTCCATCATCGTAAATAAGGCGGCCGAGTCGACATTCACGACCCGACGCGACGCCGACGTCGCGTCCGTCTGAGGGACATAAATCGACGAACAAACATCAATTTCCATTAGGTTAGCACCACTATAACCAATGGAATTATTAGGGCGCGGTTATGGCACTGTTATTCTATAAATCCAATGAGATATTCATTTTAGTAATAACTAGCTGTTGCACGCGTCTTCGCCCGCGTGGAATTCGGTTTTATCACGCACCCCTATTTTACCCCTCGGAAAAGTAGCCTAAGTGACTCCTTGTTACATCAGCTATCTGCCAGTGAAAGTCCCGTCAAAATCGGTCCAGCCATTTCAGAGATTAGCCGGAACAAACAGACAGACAGATAAAAATTGTAAAAAAATGTTGTTTTGGTATATGTATCGTGTGTACATCCATATGTACTTAGTAAAAAGCGGTTATTTTAATATTACAAACAGACACTCCAATTTTATTTATTTGCATATAGAGGTAGATGTCTTGCGATAAGTTTAGTGTAGTAGTGATTATTTTAGATTCAATGTTAGCTCTTCTCGCCAGAAACACAGGATTACCTAGTTCAGGCTCCCGTGTTATATATACCTATGTCTAAATAAGTTTTACGATTTTTTATATATATTTTTTTATTACGTCTCCCAAACTGGGCGTTACACAATACAACAATAAAAACTAAATTAAATTAAAATTACATAGTGTACGACCTTCTGGAGGGAAAATTTACAATAATGTTTTTTTTTCATGTATATGTCATCGACCAACACTGCTTGCACCATTACTAGCCCGAAAGTCCCTACCTAGACCTTTGAACACTAATGGCATTTAAAACGGAATGTTACCGTGCTTCGGAAGGTATGTGACCGCGTCAGATTCGGATATAGCAGTCGACAACTGACCACAATTGTCGCAAGCGTACCGAGCCAGGCCAGGCGGCGTCGCTAGTCGATGTTTGATAACATTTAGGGATGCCTACTGAAAACTGTTACGTACATATTTGTACAAACAGCTACCGTTCCGGTGTAGTTAGGTAAAGCTACTCTATATACTCTACAGTGTCCTTTTAAGCGAAGATCAACAATATTATCTTATCAGGAGATTGCCGGAGTGGGTGAGAGGTAGGTAATCAGTGTGGATTCACACTTGAAGCTGGTGTGCGTTACATCGCATCGACCAACTGAGCTGATGTACCCTAGGTACTAGCACACTTGTACAATTTATATACCCACCACAGCTATTCTAGAAATACGTACGGCGTTTTTCAATTCCATTCTATTCTATTCGAGTCACTGTTTCTCTTGAGAGCGTGGTGGTCTAGTGGTTCACACCCCGAGTTTCAATCCGGAGATCGCCGGTTCAAGTCAATTCAAATTGTAAGAAATGTGGTTTTAGTATATGTACCGTGTATACATAGGCACTTAGTAAAAATGGGTTATTTTAATATTACAAACAGACACTCTAATTTTATTTATCTGTATAGATCACCTACTAATTGATTACATAATAAATTATGAGCACAGCAAGCAAAATTCACGCATTCGTTTTATTTCATCTTAGCATACTAACGACCGGCGAGAGTAAAATGTATGTATAAACGACAACGATTACTAAAGATGGGAAGTCGATTGGAATCTGTGTCTGTGTGCCTTCCGTTTACAAGTTTAGTTATATACATATTGCGAGACCTAGCCGGCGCGGCGGACCGCATTAATCACTTACAAAGATTAACCACCCTGATTGATGTAATTGTAATTAAACCGCCCCGCCCCGCCCCGCGACCCGTCAATTACTAGATGACCTGCAATTAGGGCGTTAATTACGAAACTGGTTAGATCCCAAGCGCGGACGAGGTCAGACTAGTTTTGTTTATCGCCTCGTATAATAAAGGGCCCTGATATGGTGCGACCGGCCACCCATCGACTGTCAATCAATCGAGTCGCGGCACAATAGAAAGAAACAAAGAAAGAATAAATCTATACAAAGAAATAAAATTGGAGTGTCTGTTTGTAATATTAAAATAACCGCTTTTTTACTAAGTGCATATGGATGTATACACGGTACATATACCAGAACAAAGTTTTTTACAATTTTTGTCTGTCTGTCTGTGTGTTTGTTCCGGCTAATCTCTGAAATGCATGACCGATTTTGACGGGACTTTCACTGGCAGATAGCTGATGTAACAAGGAGTAAATGAGGCTTCTTTTCCGTGGGGTAAAATAGGAGTGCGTGATAAAACCGAATTCCACGCGGACAAAGTCGCGGGCAACAGCTAGTTTATTTATACAAAATGTACACCACAACACAATATAAAAAGAAAAAAGACAGACATAAAAATGGTGATCGTTGTCGCGTACATACATTTGTATAAAAAGCCCCGAGCTCAGCGTGTGCTGCAACATGTTACAGCGCTGATTTTCAGCACAATACGGCCGAGGTATTCATTCCATACTATACATTACGTGACATATGTAAGCATGTTGAGGACGCGACATATATTTGGTGCCGCAGCTCCCACTCTCTACCCGGCAGTGTTATAACGAACAATTACATCTAGTAAGAAGTATCGTCAATTCGTTTAACATAATTCATGCAAGTGAAGCTCACTGCGATAATCTCCTTTGATGTGCGAGAGTTTACCCACTACTTGGCAATGTCCAAGTCCGAGCTCATATCGCGCAACTTTTAAATAAACTAATAATAACAGTATTGGTGGACATTTCACACAGCGCCATCTATCTCCAAAGTAAGCTAAGAGTAGCTTGTATCACGGGTTTTTTTTTTTTGTAAATACATACATATAATACATATTAACACCCAGCCACAGAACAAACATTCATGTTAGTCACACAAATGTTTGTCGTGGGTGGGATTCGAACCCACGACCTACATCGCAGAAGGCAGCGTTACTACCAACTGAGCTATGAGGCCAGTCAATAAACTGAAGAGTAATGTAAAACAATAACTAGAGAGACTTGCACTATTTTTCTGGCAAACAATAGAGTGTACGAGAAAATGTGTTATTTATTACATTTAGCAGGCATTCAGTGTCTATGTACAATTTGTACCGCTGAAGCGTTGCCAAAAAATTCGTCACACCGCAAATGTGCAGTATACAGCAGTAGCAGCGAGCGAGGTCGCCGGTGGATATAAGTTGAGTATTCAGATAAAATCACCGGAAGTCTTACTGCATTGTTACCACACACACAACGCCTACTATATCTAATTAAATAAATAACGTAGCGTAATAATAAATGTATTTTTGCTACACACTGTTCACTTGCAAACACATATAATGTATTTTATCAAAAATCTTGCGATTATTTTGTAAAGGGAGCTCGGCAAGGATCCAGGAAGGTAACTCCTCACTCGCTCAATGTACCAACTTGTTTGATAATCTATACAAATAAATATAATTGGAGTGTCTGTTTGTAATATTAAAATAACCGCTTTTTACTAAGGGCATATGGATGTATACACGGTACATATACCAAAACAATTATTTTTTACAATTTTTGTCTGTCTGTTCCGGCTCTGAAATGGCTGGACCGATTTTGACGGGACTTTCACTGGCAGATAGCTGATGTAACAAGGAGTAACTTAGGTTATTTTTCCGAGGAGTAAAATAGGTGTGCGTGGTAAAACCGAATTCCGCGCGGACGAAGTCGCGGGCAACAGCTAGTTCTTAAATAACTGTAATCGCTTCAGTAGCTATTTAATCCATTGATCGAATATAATAATAAGTATTTATTTCATTAAACTTTATGTAAGATACATTTGAAGTGTTTCTGACAGTCTTTTAAGTATGGAGATACCTGTGTTAGAGGGTCACGCTTTTCCGTAGTACAGGTTGATTTGATTAAGCAGTTGTATTCAATCAATGGATTTCCCGATCACCCTGATATAATATCAATTAACAACAGTTAGTACACATACCTGTATGACGAGGGGGCGAAACGCGTGTATGGTGTCGTCGCTCACGTGCGAGGGGAACACGCCCAGGTCGAACTCGATGATGGCGCACTTCGACGAGTTACAGAAGTTGGACACCTGCACACAAGTACATACATTGTCACAATCATACGCCACTGACAATATATTATTCTATCTCACAACTTCACCAGACTACCATCCAATTTGGTTATGTCGTCCATTTTAATACCTAAGGGGTGGAATGTCCCAAATAACGTCTTAGCATTTACAATGTGATAAGAGTCTCGGATGTGCAGAATCTCAACTCGGCCTTGTACGTTCAGAGATGAAGATTATTTTTAGTTTTCTCTTTCAGAATGACATTCATAATCTGGACAGAACGTAGCGTGTGATTGTAGCGAGGTGCGGCACAGTACATTAGTAGTAACAGGTGAGTGGTACTCACGATGGCGAGCGAGGCGGGCTTCAACCCGAGGTCGTAGAGCAGCACGGTGTAGGGGAGTCGCGCGGCGTCGCGCACGAACCCCACGGCGTGCGCGTGCGCGGCACCGCGCGCGTACGTGACCAGTGCGGGGAGCGTGGTGTTGCGCCAGCGCGCGGGAGCCGCCGCCGCCGCCTCCAGCCCCAGCAGCCGCCAGTAGCGCGCCTCGGCTGCCACCTGTGACTCCTGCACATCGCGCAGCCTCTCCTGGACCGACACAGACGCCTGAACATCATATCCATCATGTTATTACATGTTATATATTCTTAATCATCCATACCTAGCACCAAACAATAATGCACTGGCATTTGTTTGAAAGATCTATCTTCATATCTCTTAGTGCCAGGCGTAACATGGTTCTAATAGGGTGTTCCCTTTATTAAAGGATAAGACCTAAAAGACCTAAATGTATAACCTTAAACATTAGTTGGACCAGTCATTGAACTCATAAAAAACCCAATCCCCATTTGACTTTGCTGATTTGCTATATGGATAACTGAACTTCAGCTTGACAAACTTGAGTGGCTAGAATACTTAAGAGCAGTAGAACTCTAGCCAAGTTCGTCCGGGGAAGTACTGCCACCATGCCCATTTCTGCCGCCAAGCAGTAACGCTTTCGTGTTACTGTGTTCCGGTTTGAAAGGTGTGGTTGCCGGTGAAATTACAGGCACACGAGACATTCCACCTACACGTCTCACAGTTACAGGCGCATACGTTGCGACTTGGGTCTTGTCGTACCTAGTAGGGGAGGACCCAAGCCGCGTCGCTTGTTATGGGCTGAGGTTACCACTTAACACCAGGTGGGCCGTCAGCTCGTTCTGTAAATGTATTACATAAAAAAAAAAAAACTTTTGTTTTAGCCTGCACTATTCCAAACTTAATCAATTTTGGACTGAGCACAAGTGATTGCAATCTCACTGTTCTTTAAAATATCTTATTGAATCCATCTTCTCCTCTATATGAAAGAATGTTTACAGTTTCTTTATTTGACAAATTCCCCTTGCTTTAGCTCCACTGAAACCCATCAATTACAAACTCTTGAACATTCTTCTTATTACAAAAATTATTTCATTGCTAAAGCGGTTAGCCTGTGAAATGTACTTCCCATATGCAAAACCTATGCTTAAAGGAACATTATTTGCCTTATTCTTCAGTTGTATTAGAAGTATGTATATTAGTGGTGTTAAATATGGGTTTATGCATGCTGATACAGTAAAATATTCATTTGCTAGCTATCACCTGGCAAACATACCCATTCCATAGTTAATGAAAAACACTTAATAGGGAAACATGTTGTTAAACAAACCCTCTTTTGGGCAGAAATACTTGTTGTAGAGTCGCTGACTATGTTAGCTTCACCCATAAAATTGTGCCAGGCCAACCCTGGAGGTAAGGTCAAGATCACCTGAAGGGATAAGCACTAGTAGCTTTAACTGGTTACCTGGAAATCCTTTATATGCTGATGTGTTTGTGTTACAATGCTCTGGATGGATTGCGGCGGCTGTGAGTGGAACACTATGAGAAATAAACTGATTAAGAACACAGACGTCGAGAACAGAAGGAAATTTTTAGTTTTCATGTTGCTGGCACATTATCACTGAGATTTTCGTACAACTGTCATTTTAATTTGGAAGGGCTAGGACACGGTCTTCTTAATAACAACGTATTTCGGAAAATAAAAGAAATCAATATCAATGTCACAGCGACCTCACTCGACGCAAATTAAACGAGTATAACGACACTTCCAATATGTATGCGTAAACTAGTTTGATAATATAAAATCTGCACTAGTTAATATGCAGTCATACAATTTTTTTAATTTAGTATTATTTTCTTTTGCAGAAAGCGGTACGCGCTCTCCTCTATCCAGTTTTCAAATGTCAAACCAGGGGGACAGTGACCAATGATTACGATCTGTCAATTTGCAAACATGACACTTCTATCTAGCTTTTGTTTCCAACTTTTAGAAAAACGATTTTTGTTTTTTATAGTAACCATCCGTATTGCCAAATTAATGATGTAAAAATGTGTCCGCAAAAAATATATTAAAAAGTGGTATTTTTGCGGCACCAGGCGCCGCGTGAGATGCAGTGTTAGGGCGACAATCCTCAACAGACCATGAATAAGATTTATCAATGTTGAAATGCCATAAGTGTCAAACCTAACCCGAAACATGCAATATAAACAATTTGAAGTAAAGTACCAGCAGTTCCAGCACAACAGTAGGAGAATAGTAGTAGAAAATAGGAGATAGTGGTGATACTAAAGTATAGTGCCATCAGTAATAACCTACTGGGCAAAAATATGATGTGATTTATTAATTCGACCCGAAACAAGACAACAGCATTATATCTACATGCCACTTGATGCTAAAAATGAAATGTTAAAAATGCAACGGTGGTACATATTTATCATTAATAAATAGTTGTCGTTATTATTCGATTGTCTGTATTGTACTTCATTGTATTTTGATGGTTTTCCCAGTGTTGCTAGGTATACCTACTTTTCCACTTTGCCATTTGTTTTTACTATGAATCTGCCTTCAATATTACTTCAACTTTAGAATTTTGTATGAATATGTTCGTACAATTAGAGTTTCGTTAACACCACTTCACACAAGAACTTATATACGAATTAGGATCTAACTGGAAACTTTGCTACGGATATATTTTCCTTCGCATATAATTTAATTAATTAAATGATTTCATTAAGGCATTAAATTAATTTTGTTTGGATCTATCTTGTTTTTTATTTTAAAGAAAGACCGACTTTTGTTTCCTAAAAATACGCGAATTTCGAGCCCTGCTACCGCATTTTTAACTTCCCCATTTGGCAATACTGGTTCTATTTGTCTGCCTGCCTCTGCCAGCCTGCATGATACACCACACTGTGTTTGCTTGGCTGAATGATATACTCGGCTTTCCGTTTTCGAGTAATTTCGGCGTAAATGCAGTAAGCCCAAGAGTTCCGAGGAAATAATAAAATTTGAAATGTCTAACGTGTCGAAGAGGCGGAGGGAAGGCTCTAGGACCAAGATCAAGGTAAGAAAGGAGGTCACAGTGTCATGTCGTGGCTCTGCGCCTCCCCGCTACTTACCCCAATGCTGTCATACTTTCTATCCTGGAACTCCCGTTAGCAAACTCCCCGCTAATGACTATAATTACGAATTATCTGATTACGGAAAAGAAATGTTACTGTTATTCATTGTGACAGTTCCTGCAATATTATCATAATTTACTACAGTTGTTTACTACATGGTTGTTTATAACTTTAAATTAAATTGGATGTTCTGTATGTTGTCTTTATAGTATTTATAATGTTTTCCTGTTAGGTCACAAAATTATCATATATTGAATATGCCACACAATATATTTAAAGTATCCCATTTCAATTCACCTTGGTCCATTGTTTACTAGATATATTTAAATTTAGCAACCTTTGTTAATCCATATTAAAATCACATTTTTATTTACCAAGAACAGTGGTTTCGGGATTTCATTAACAATAGTTTCTCTAGTGGTAAAAAAATAATTTGTTGATAATAAGCCATCTGTCAAATTCTTATAATTATTTTCATTAACCATCTGCCAAATTAGTTACAAATATACTTTTACAGTGATGATGATTGGGATTCATGGTATTGAGCTAAACTAAAACAAATACTATTATGATTCATTATATACTGAAATTGATATCACATGAAAAAAATGCATTTATTTTTGTTGTTTTCAAGTTTCTCAGTATACTAGTGAACTAGCATTTACCTTGCATTTTTCTAGGATACAAAGTAGCATATTTTGTACAACTCTCCTCAGATTTTAATTTCTCTTTGAAAAATTATAATATTGATCTGGTTCTGTAGATATTTCTAGTAAGAAACCAGCTTCACTTAGAGACAAATAATGATTGTAATTTTTCTGTAATCCAGTAATCATATGATTTGAACGTAATAATATGCATTATTCAGATCCTGGTCAATGTACTTGCTATCAAGTCAAGTATTGTAATTTTGTTGTGAATTTATATTATTTATTTCATATGTACAGACTATGGGGGACCACAAGGAGTTTCTGAAGCGTATCACCAAGACCCTGTATTATGGACATTTGCCGACACTGCCCTGTCTCAGCATGCCTGTTACCGGTAATTACCTCTAATCTTCTCGTGCCACATCATCCCCGGCACTCAAATCGGTTATACAATTGCATGAGCTGATGAAATTATATGGTCGTTTAGGGAATTTTCTTGGTCTTTTATATGTGTATGTCTATAAATACATTCATAAGCATATAATTTATTTTGCCACCTTACTGCCTTTATATATATGCATTTAAATTTTCCCATGTTGTTTGCATTGATATCACAGTCTTGGTGGCTGGTGAGATGCGCCGTAAAGTGCACATTGAACAGAATGACTGCAGTGAGTGTATGTGTGATGTAGAGGTGGCGTGCTCGGTGTGGTCGGGGCGGCAGCGCGGGCGCTCGCTGCGGCGGCTGCACGTAGACGCGGCGGCGCGAGTGGCGCGCGGCGCTTGCGTGTCCCCGTGCGCGCTGGTGCTGGCGCTGCTCTACATGGAGCGCCTCAACGCCTGCAACCCCGACTATCTGCTCAACGCCGCGCCACAGGACCTCTTCCTCATTTCTTTGGTCAGTACTACTACTGTGATCATTTTGAGCTGCAAACGTAATCCCTTTACCATACTTCACCAGGGTAATGTCTCTATGTAATGTTCCCTGCAGGGACACGGGCCTGCCTCTGGCGAAGGTGAATGGGCTTTAAATCCACCATGTAGATGTCATGAATTCAAATATTTGTTTCTAGGACATGCTGCTGAAGTTTTCTGACTGTTCCCCTTCACATTTGTTGAGGCACATAATATTTGTTTGAGCAAATAAACTCTGTTACAAGTTTGGATTTTTATTAGCTACTTTAGATTGAAAGTAGAGTTTTGTACCAGTACACCGAATTAAAAGGCAAAGTATATGAATGAGTTGACTGTGCGAATTCTAAGTTTGAAACAGAGCTGTGCGCACAATAATTGAGTCAGCTTTATAGTAACTGTGTATTACTTCACGATGTAAAAAAATTGCCTCTGTATCCGTTGACTGTGTTAATTTTGAAGGAAGACCTATTGTCGGTTTCAGATGGTGGGCAACAAATTCTTGCAAGACGATGGAGAAGAAGACGAAGTGATCTGTTCGGAGTGGGCCGCGTCCGGCGGCATCCATCTCAAGCAACTCAAGAAACTCGAACTGGAATTCCTCGACGCCATAGTGAGTACCACTATGATGTTCTGTTTCATTTCATCAATATTATATCACGTACATCGTACATTATTACTCGTTTGTGTACTTCACTGACAGGTCGAAGGGCAACGCGAGTATGGATATCAGTAATAAAGTTAACAAGACTTTGACCTGATATTCAATATTAAAAACTCAACGTGACCGTTATTTACATTGCAGGGTTGGAATATATTCGTAAACGAAGACAGTTTCGAGGCGGGTCTGGCGCGGCTGGAGAGGCAGGTGGCTCTGAAACAGGCGCGGGCGCGAGGGTTCTTCACGTACACGGACCTGGCGGCGGCGTGCGACGCGGCGCGCGCCGCCGACCTGCTGCACGCGCTCGGGGCCGCCGCGCTCGCCCTCTCCTCGCTCGCCGTCGCCGCGCTCGCCACCCTGCTGGCCTCCGCCATCCTCGTCTCGCCGGCGAGCCTGTCTCCCGCGCGCCTCCACCCTGCACCGGCACCGGCACCGGCACCCGCGCCCGCCCTCGTCCCGCTCGAGTACCAGCCCCCCGTCACGTTCCTTAACAACGACACCGTGGAGTTCGCTATCGAGGTGCTCGCCGGCCGCCCGGGGGAGGGAGAGGGCGCGCGGCTCCGGTGCTGCCTCGCCTGGGAGCGACGCCGCACCGCGCGACCCGCGGCGCCCCCGCCGCGACCCGCCGGGGAGCCCTGGTGGGCCACGTCGTCGGCGCTGAGCTGGCTGTACTGCAGCACGCTGGTGAGCCCGCTGCGCCGCTGGCTGGAACGACTCACCGAGTACGCGGACCTGACGAGGGAGGGGCTCCGAGAAGCTTCACCGTATCGAGGCGCGGGCGGGGAGCCGTGCGTCCTCGGCGCGGGGGGGCTGGGGCTCAGCAGGCTGGGCGCGCTGCTGGCCACCGTGTCGGACCGGTAGCCGCCGCGACCACCTGTGGCGACAGGTTTTGGAAATTCTGAAGATGGCTGTGAAAGATTTTGTCCATCTAATTCAGAGTTGACGAGATCCCACGCCGTGACGCCCCCTGCACACGAAACCGACCATGATCAAACGTAACGAAGGACATTAACATGCTTGTTTGTGTTTAAGAAGCATTTAATTGTATATACCTAGTTGGTAAACCAATTTTTTTTATTTGCTTTGGATATTCTAATCGAAACTAATAATATGTCCATTGATGTGCTCAATCTCGTTGTAGGATTCCCTTTCCAAGTAGCGGCCGACGTGTCCGGCTTAACTTTTTAACTTATTATGTTACTTATCTTGATGTTTTTCAACATGGATCAGTTCGATAATCCATACCCAGTACTGTCTTCCAAGAATTACTGGACCTTTTTATTTCCTGTAGCAACTTTAAGGCAAAAGTAATTCAAAGGTCAGTACTTCCCCAGAAGGTACTGCTAACATATGCACCATCTTACATATTTATTGATGTAAAACAATTGTGAACTCTAATTACCAATAGAAGAGTTGTTCTCTTGAGACTCACTAATAAATTAACCAATAGTCTGTTTGTAGTGAGCGTGCTCCTGTGCTGTGTACTGTATTTATCATTCAAAGTTGTCTATTTTTATATCATGATAATGTTAAATAAAACTTCAGCATTATCTTAATTTTTTTATTTGATACAAATTATAAAAAAATATAATAGAAACAAATATAAAAAATGTGTATCAATAAATCTTTAAACGTATCTAAAATACTCACAGTCATACACGTTGTTTGACTGTAAAATCATTTAAAACATGTCTCTGGTATTGAAACACGTAACATTAGATTAGCTAGAGATATAGATACCATTTCTAGTGGTGGACTGTAGAATTGTATGCTGTATGCAGCACTAAGATAAGTGCAGTGTTGCAACATGCACGCAAGCTCGACAATGCCATTCTGCATGTGGTTTGTTGCATCGGCACCTCTTCACATTCATATTTAAAACAATATTATATTTTAACAATGAACTGGACTACAACTTGGTCCGTCACTTCTTACCAACATAAAATATCACAGAATTGTAGTGTACATATTGGAATAATTTGTTATCATAAGAATCTGTGATGGCAATAAATTCATTCTAATATATTTAAACTCATAAATAGCTTTTTCCTACGATCACTGCTATGAAATAACAGTTGCTGTCCAACATCACATTATACACAGCAGACAATTTTAAGAATCAGTTCAGTTCATTTCTTTTAGAAGTATTTGGTGAAACTAGTCATGAACAAGTAATATTTGTTTACAAGTGTCCTCAATACTAGTATACTACTGATGTACTAGTATAATACATAATTAAGATAAAATAATTTACTCTGAGTAGCATTGTTCATATGGTCGTCAAAACTTTAATCTCAACTTATCACGTCAAGTTTAATTACAAATATAATATTTAAACATAGTTTTCTTATTTATATTGATTTACGGCATCAATTGAGCACCATTAATTAATAATTAAAATACATAAAGAGGTTCCATAATACACTATACAATACTGAACGAAAGCTAACTCATACTAAATGCATTACAATTACAATACATGATTGTATCACCCACATATTACATCAACAACTGTATTGTTGAGACTCATCCTCATCCTCATATCAATAGACAACGCAACAATGTGCCCCGTGTATACAAGCACACGATCACTATAAAGTGTTCTCAAATATGTATCACAATATATCACCGCACCACAGCAACAGTTGGAGGGTCACTCGTGCAGGCCCGGGTGCAGGTAGAGGCGCCGGTTGAACCCCCAGCGGTCGACGGAGGAGGTCTGTATGCTGAACCGGTCGGCGAGGCGCGCGTCCACCAGCGTGAACAGCTCGTCCACGTGCGTGTCGTGCGCGCGCTCCGCGAACACCGCGCACAGCGCCTGGATGTACCACGAGCCCAGCTCCTTGTCGCGGTACGACACGAACCCTGCAACCCAACCGCACAGTTAGCTCTGATCACTCGCCGTAGCAAACACAGATGATGGACTGGAGCAAAACAATATTTTATTTTTTATTACGAGAAGCTCACATTTGACCGCAATGTCACCTGATGTTAAGTGACGATGCGGTCTACGGTGTAGCATGCTTGCCTAGAAAATACCTATTCACTCTCCTAAATAATAACATAATTCATATGTAAGTGACAGGTGCTTATAAGCCAAAACCGTAGAATAACATTTCAGTATAATTATGTATCTGTTGTTGGTGTGTCTAAATAAATAAATGAATAGATGATGACCGTTACTGACACAATCATTCAGAAATGACTTTGTTTGACTTGACCTTTGTCCAATGCTCCTGATTTGAGATTAGATTAGAGATTAGACCTATCCAGTTGGCCCGCCTGAAATCAACGTCAGCTGTATACCCTGTCGATTCTGAAATTCCATACATTACACATCACCTGTAATTCTACCGGCGAGCTTTTTCAGTCCAGTTCAAACCGGAATCCCGGTTCAAAACTGCTTACCGACAGAAACGCGTATCGGTGGTGGTGCGGCACGGTAAGGTCGGCGCCGCGCCGGTGGATTACCTGGCAGCGTGGATTGCGCGATCAGTATGTTGGAGTAGAAGGACTTGTTGTTGTTGGCGCGCGTGGCGGGGGCGGTGCGCGCGGCGCGGGTGGCGGGGGGCGAGGCGCCGGCCGGCAGCGGCGTCCCGTCCGGCTCCGGCATGCGCAGGTGCGGGGGCGGGGGCGCGGGGGCGCCGCCCTCCGCCGGCACGTACTCCATGCTCGTGCCTCTGCAACAACGTCATCAACTTTCAGTCTACAGTAGAGACAAGCAAGCCTGGCTGCACGTGCGCATCATGATATGTCATTAGGTGGCGCATGAGGCTGCATAAGGGGTGTGCGCGATGCGAGAACCAAGATATATTGCGAAGACTATGAGGTAGGCAAAAGTAGCGCGGCGCGGTGCAGTGCAGTGGTGCGACCTCTGGCGCGTCCGACACCGCCACTCGCGCACTAACAGCTGACAAATTGGTAGCAACTGTACCACTTCCGAAATAGAGTGAAATGGGTGGACTCCAGATCTAGCCCGACATACACGCGCGCCGTTTAGCCTGCTTCTGCCCAATGCGACAAATGTTCATCTCGGCTGAGGATCGAACCGGGGACCCCAGCTTTGCAGGCAGGGATTACCAGCACCACAGCAATCGAATTACCGCTTGAACTCGGACGAACGGTATAATATATCCCCGGCTGCGCTCCCCCCTCATCTAGTTTGTTTTTGAACACCAATTGTGGCTGAACTGACTGACATCCAACTGGACACAATGAGTCCAAAAGAGCGTAAAAAAACTTACGCTTTTGTGTAAGTTTATACCTTTGCAGGCTGAGAGGTGCGGTGGCTACTAGTCCAAATGACACTGTGGGGTTCAGCTGGTAGATTGTGTTACCTGCACATCTGGAATATGAACACCTTGGGCACGTGCGCGAGATGCGGCAACCGCTTGTTGCTGAAGTACGAGATGATGTCCCACAGGGAGAGCAGCGCGCCGTCGCTGCAGCGCACGTCCACGTCGGAGCCGGCGTCGCGCGCGTGCCCGTGCGACGACACCACCACGAACACGCTCTCGCACTCCACCAGCACCTCGCGCAGCATGCTCAGCGTCTTCACAGTCTCCTGACAATACACATTATATACTTCAACCACCAAGCGGGCTAAACAAACAATCAGCTGGTCAAACAACTTGGATGAAAAATTATTTTGGGAGTCACCGTCAGCCGACATTACTCCACTGTTGGACATTTTTCTCTCAGTAAGACGCTATCTATGCGAATACACAGTGACAGTGAGATTAGTGATCTGTTTGCTTATTACGCCGCACTGCGCCAAATCCTACGTGTGTTTCTCCCGACTCGCAACGCCCCAAGAAGAGGTCCGAACCTAAGTGGTGCCCTTGGTGACGTATATAATTTAAAGTTTTACCGGTTGAGAGCCGTCTGCTCTCACCAAAAGCCTGTGTAAACGCTGTCAAGGCCATCTGCGGCCAACAGCAAACTGTCAAGTCATAAAAGAAAACCTACGTGTGGTGTTCCTAAGCGGCGTTCGGTCTACTGATCTCCAATCTAGAAGTTAGTACCATCTATCACCTCGCCTGGCGCCGCCCTTAAAGAAGGTAGTGTAGTATAGTAGTGTGTGGATGTGGTGTCACCTCCTTGGTGAGGTCTGTGTACGCGCGCACGGTGAAGCCGAGCTCGTTGAACAGGTGCTTGAGGTTGTTGCAGTCCACGTTGACGCCGTACCGGTACGGCTCGATGTTGTGCTCGAACGACACGTAGCTGAATAGGAGCAGCACGCCGCGGTTGCGACCGCGCGTCCTGTACGTCTTTATGTCTGCAAACAGTTACACAGTTAAGTAGAGCCCTAGGGGAGAGACGTTCGTCCGGTAAGTTACAATCAAATATGTACATACCTTTGCTTTCGTTTTCATCAAAAAACCTGGTGGACTTCCTGACAACAAAAGGCACCATTTCTTCATTATTGTTTATGTTTGGTGGTAGACCTCCAGCTGTGGCCGCTGCGACTTCTAGCAACAATCAAAGATAACCCACATTATTATGATATTTTATTAGGCTGCAAACCGGAACAAAAAAATATATATTAAGTATACTCATAAGAAATAGTTCAATAAACAAAATGGCTATTTGCTAACTTATAGCAAACAAACTTAACTTACATAAGTACACTACTTATCTAACTAACACATCTAACTACACAATATTACAAAATATAGGGCCAATATTTTACACTAAGCAGTTTAAAAAAACAAATGTGATGTTAGGCTGAACTTTTTGAATAGGACCTGTGGTCGGCCACTAAATTCAAGTAATTAGTACTTACTTGTCACAGCCTCGCTTTCTGTTTTATTCTTGTGTTTCTCATGACTGATGCTGATGAATTCATCTGGAGTAGGAATTGGTTCTGGAAAGAAAAAAATGATAACGAATAATGCTTAAATATGTTGTGCCAAATAACCAACAGTCAACTATTAAAACATGTTTGTGATGGGGAAGGACACAGTAGATAGCAAATATGATATTATGTTCTCATAAAATATGTTAGTGTCTGACTGTGAGGCTCACAAAGTGTCTTTGGTAATGAGTATATTTTATTTTATAGTAAGTATTATAACTTGTAAGACTGTTTTAATAATCAATGAAAGATTTATTGCTATTTTCTTATTACCTTACATGGAAATACTAGATACCAGATTTATTACATACTAGCTGTGCCCCGTGGTATTCCCCGCGGTGAGTAAGTCAACCTACAGGGACACTGCACTTTTCCGTGATCAAAATAGCCTATGTGATAAACAAGGATATAAGCTATCTTGATACCCAAATTTCATCCAAACCCATTCAGCCGTTTGAACGTGAAATAGTAACAAACATCCATACATACAAACATTCACATTTATAATATTAAGTAGGATTACCAGAGTTGTTGTGTGTGCCTATAAATTTATGATGCTAGTCATATCAATTTAGCCTTTGGTATGCGAGTTTTGAGTAGGTCATAATAGTCAAACTGGAGACTAAGTCTTACTGACTGCAAGATGCTAATCTCCTATGAATCTGAATGCTCTGCTTCTATTGAGTCTAAAGCAGCCAGGTCAGAGTGCCTTTACACTTGATATATGAGCTGAAGTTAGGTCCGTATGACAACTATGCCTAAGTGTGATCTTTTATAGTTAAGTCTTTTATACTTTTCTTCGCTGAGAAGAGACATGCTTGGTTTAGGCAGCATTGAATTTGATGGCGGCTTCTATAGAATATATATATTTTAATTATTGATTACAGATATAGATTCTATAAATGTTTTTGATACAGCAGATGATTGCTGTTATTACTAGTTAAAGACAGAAAAGTGTGTGCATACATTATACATCTGAATACCCAAGGGGCTGTTAGTTGAAAGTTCAGGTGCTTATCAGGACTCAACCAATGCATGATGGTACTGTAAAGTTGTAATTGTACTTGCTTGAAGGGATATTTGTAATCCTATGTGGCCGTAGATGTAGTGAGCTGTTGGGGTCGAGGTCCCTCACCAGATCCCAGTATCCATGTTCCTTCAGTACTTCCAGTAGGTTGCCGAACGCTTGGGGACCTCTGCGCTTTATGTCTAAATAAAGTTTACGTTTTCTTTCTCTTTGGGAAACTGTTGTGTCCTAAAGTAATAAGATTCATTTAAAAATTCAAATAATTATGGTGGTAGTTAAAGTTATAATATTCCCAAAAAATAAAAAAACAAGCATGTGTGCAACGAAACAGGGCAGTTCCATAGTAAAAAGTTGAGCTAAGTTATACGGTCGTTTCAGTGACAGTTTAGATTTTGATATTATTGGACCCAAGTGTGGTTATGAGTTAGCACGGAAACATGCTTTGATTCGACGTCATGGGTAACTCATATTCTTAATGCAGTCGTGGTACTCACTTGGTAAGGTTCGATCATTTGTTCAGAGAAGACTCCTCTTTCGTAAAGAGCAGTTACCATGGAATCCAGGTCTGTCGTTTCCACTAAGGAGACGAAATTGCTTTGGATAGCCTTTCTATGCGCCTCTTCCATTTCGACAATTAAGTTGATATAAGAAAACGAAATTGAGACAAAATAAATCAACAGATAATTTCAACAATAAACACTTTTAATGTCAATGTCAAATGTTACATTAGCAATCTTAAATAAACATTGTTGCCAGTGTATTTTGTTTGAGAAGAACGAGAGATGGATGGCAAAAAGGGAAGTTTTGGGACATATCAATATAATTAAAGATAAGAAAAACTCTGTTCCATACTTTCAGATTCTTCCAATCAGAAATTTCCTACATACTCAAGGACAGTAAGCTCAGTTAACCCTCTGTGTGACTGAGTTTTAATAAAACATGTTCAGGATGTTGTTGTGCTTTCCCAATCGCTATGGAAATTTTCGGAAAAAGCAAGCGTCGTCAGCGTGGATTACTTCTTCACAACCATACGCAGTGAAGTGATGCCTAGGGATAGTGCATATTTACACACCGTAAAACTGCGTTAAACACAACACGCATTATAATATATTAATAAAAAGATTTATTCACAAAAAAAGCTTACAAAGATTAATTAATATTACTCTGTGCTGCCATCGTTTACCACTGCGTCCCCCGATTTTTAGCGGTTGATCTGCCTTCTCCTATACCCGGTCGTTCACGGTTCTGACTTTATCAAATCTACTGAAATAATCCTACGGGTTCATGAAAAAAGTCTTTTACCGCTATTTCAGCTACCCCCTTCTGGCAACACTATTGTTTGACTTTGATTTTTCTGTGATTGTTCTGTAGGTATTTATTATTATAAATCACGCACGTATACGTCACAATCAAATCAGCAGATTTGTGCACCTAGCAGCGGCTCTAGTATTTTTTAGAAATATCCAATAATGAGGATATTTTTCGTGTTGCTGTCTGTTATCTTAGCTGCATCAACTTATGAGATCTCCGACATCGTTTCAGCGAGAATCGAGGTATGTTCAGTTAACCTATCAGTCCGGTTTCCTCCTACATTACTACATAATTACTCAAATTCTTAAGGAGTGGGCGTATGCAAGTGACTGGCGCGTCTAAACTGTACTTTTTCGATTGGTTGTAGACATGCAGAGGATGCTCGTTAAATCGTCTGCCTCAAGTGAAGCAATTTGTGATGGAGGACGCGCCGTTCTACGAGGGAATTGAAGTTAACTTCATCACCGGCGCTCCCCCAGAGCTGGTGGTCCTGGGCGCGGGAGACAAGGAACTGGAGCGCCTGCCGCTCTCGCACCTCGACCGCCAACAATGCAATGAACTTGTTAAAAGCAAAGGCTTCTCCAAGAAAGAAAAGGCAGATTTATAAGGACTTTACTGCCATTGCCTTGTCAAATACATTCCTATATTATAGGTACTAAGTGATGTAAACAGAAACAAGTTCTCAAAATGGAGTTTCATTAAACTGTATATTTATTGACTTCTTTTTCACATATTACAATAGTTCATGTTAGATTTTACATAAATAATAATTGTCTCGAAAATACTTTATATAATTATACCCAAATTTCTCATTCAACAGATTTTTACCATTGTCAACATGAAGTTTAATGTCACCTTATCTATACATTCTTTTGAAGATATCATTCATAAATAAAGTATTATTAGTATGTTTATATTAATACAAATACTTAATGCATCTAAATGTTTTTCTCAAAGATAACACTGGACTATTTACGTCAGTCAGATGGGTCATCCTAGTAGCTTCCCTGTAGGGTGTACATCTCAATTCAACAGTCATAATGTTGTTAATTTATATGAGTGTTTTAGAGACTAAAGATAATTAATAGTGAAAATTAATATATATAATATTTGATATAACAATGGGTATGCATATGATGTCTCAAGTGAGTAGCGTGCAGTCGAGGTCTTCGTCCCGGGTGGGTTCGTGTCCGCGGCGCAGAACGCGCGCCACCACGTCGTTGAGAGCCTCGCGCGCGCCCTCTTCCAGTAGAGCTCCACATTGCTGCAAAAAATTAACAACTTGTACAATTGCACATTAGTACAGACCACCCTTAAATTTGGCTTGCTGACCCTGTAATCCAGCAGGTAACTTTTTGTGTTTAAATGTGTTTCACAGGGTGTAGAATACCAATGGAAAATTCATGCTTGTGTCACATGATATAATTCTCTCAAGACTACTAATATCAGTTTTAATTGTCAAGACAAGTAGATAACAGAGTGATAACACTGGACCGTGTTATGCAGAAAACAGCCATGTGGGGAAAGTACCAATGGAGTTATAAGCATTTTTCTGTCGATGGTTGCACTTCGGTTATGTATTGATTCATATATTGTATTGGCTCATATCTCCGTGAAAAATATGATGATATCGACATGGCTGTCTTTACAAAAAACCCGTCATGTCAAAACTAGTCTGGCCGCGTTTATAACTCATTTTTGGAAAAATGCCACATGGCTGCTTTCTGCATAACTAGGTTAGGTTAATTTTTTTACCATTCCAAACATGTGAAACGCCCACTCCCGCGAAATACCGCCTACCGAGGAAACAATCACATGGGTGTAATTACTCATTATTAATTGTGCAAGTTTCCATGGGTTTTGATGTTTGGTTCAATTTCCGTAATATCGCAAGCAAAATCACTTATCACACTCTCACTGCATTCAAATTTCCAGTTTTGAATTGAATTTAGGCATATTCATAAAAAATTATGAATTTATTGTAATTTAATTATATCTTACATTTACTAACCGGTGGGATCCAAACATAAGTGATGTACATTATTTATAATGACAACACTATGATAATGAACGTGATACAGTCAAATTTGCAAACTGCTGATATCACTGTACTGTGAATCTAAGGTTAGCAAGCAAGCAGGTCTGGACGTAGTTAGTCCCACTGGGTTGTGTGCCTGTGCCAGTGTGAGCGCGGGTACAGCAGGTAGTTACCTGCGCGTGGCGGTCGTCGTTGGGCAGGCGCAGCAGCGCGCGCAGGGCGAGCTCCGAGTTGGCGCGCACGTACGTGTTCTTCTCCTTGGTGCCGTTGACGAGGGCGGGCAGCAGCGCGCGCAGCACGTCGGCGGCGGCGCCGGTGGCGGCCACGTCGCGCCCCACCACCACGGACGCGCGCGCCATCAGCTGCTTCACCTCGTTGCTGCTGTGGTTCATACTCTGCAAGTGGTACACGACATTCACTATCACTCGGATGAGGATAGAGGATTGATCAAACCAAACAACAAAGGCGGCCACTTCGTGAATAAAACATAATAATAAATATCGGTGGACATTTTACACAGCGCCAACTAGCTCCAAACTAAGCTAAGCATAGCTTGTATCATGGGAACCAGACAGCTGATATAATACTTAAATACATAGAATACATATTCGTCACACATGTTTTTCCTGGGTGGGAATCGAACCCACGACCAACAGAAGGCAGGGTTAGTACCAACTGAGCTGTGACGCCAGTCAAATGTCAATAATATCCATCTTGCAGGATGGAATACCGATCCTTTAACCGCGCAAAGTATGCTTGTAAGCATCATCTTGTACCCATATACCATGGTCCACATGCTCGTCAACTTCAGCTACACTGGAGGTAATCACGATCTCGTGGTATTGTGTGCACTCACCCGCACAAACTGCGAGAGTAGGTTGGTGGGCACGGCGCGGTCGGCGGCGAGCAGGTGCCGGATGAGGTAGCCCATGCCGCGGATGCCGTTGCACACGATCTGGATCTTGTCGCTGGCCAGGTAGCTCTGGAGAGTTTTCTCAATCTGCCAAAACATACAGAATTTGTGACATCAATATTAGCCTTATCGTTAATGCAATTAAACAAGCTTATTCATATATAAAAGACGTAGCATCGTATGTGTGGTATATTCGACTGGCCTCAAAAGTAATCCTGCCTTCTGCTCTGTAGGTCGTAGGTTCGATCCCCACCCAGGACAAACATTTGTATGACGAATATAGAAGTTTGTTCTGTGTCTGGGTGTAAATATGTATTATATTATGTATTAATTTACATAGAAAAGTATAGAAGTATTATATCATATGTCTGGTTCCCATGATACAAGCTATGCTTAGCTTCCTTTGGGGCTAGATGGCACTGTGTGAAATGTCCACCAATATTTATTACTCGTGCGGACCACGCTGGAGACCAGTGCATGCGTCTGGAACCCGCACGAATCAACATATGCCTTAATTCTGGAAAAGGTGCAAAAAGCGTTTCTGAGATACCTCTATAAGTGGCTGTACGGGTATTACCCTTTTATGTACCCCACTCAATTCCTTCTGGGTTGTTTGGGATACAACTCGCTTGAAGTTCGGCGGAAAAATGAGCAGTTGATAACGGCGTGTAAACTTCTCCGCGGCAAAATAGACTTGAGCAATGAGCTGTGTCAACTCTTCACCTCCGACAAGTACAATAAGGCCCGGAGACACAAGCTGTTTGCTGTGCCACGCATCCGCACCGTAGCGCGCGCTACCTCCCCTCTCCCGCGAGCCCTAACCACGCTCAACGCGCTCCTGGTTGCCGCGCCCCACACTGATATATTTGCGGACGGATGGATGAGATTATTATCAGTGTCTCAGATTTTGTGAGACTGATGACCATGAATAAAAGGATGTGTTCTTTTAATTTTGATTTATATTTTGGGCTTTCATATTATTATTATTATTATTTTTTGATCCTTATTTATAAGTTGTTTTATTTTGACATTGTGTTATCATCTTGTATTTGTAATTGTATTATATTTGTAATGTATTCAGTAGATGTAATTGGTTAATCCGTGTTTATTGAATTAAAATAAATAAATTAATTAATAAATTACTGTTATTTAGTCCCTTTACGGCCAAAAGTAGACAGGTGTCAGGATGTACCGGCTGAAGGGCAGGCTTCACGGTTAGTCTGTGGGAGGGGTGTGGTTAAGTGTTTACCTTCTCCTCGAAGGGTTCCCTGTAGACGGCGGCCGGCGTCTCCTTGAGCGCGACGAAGAGCGCGCACGAGCGGCCGTGCGTCACCAGCCACTCCTCCGGCGGCGCTGCGCCCAGCACGTGGTGTTGTATCGCCGCGTCCTACCAACACGCAACAGTTACAATATAATAACAACACAGTAGCTAATATCCAAGTATGGAAGAATTCGTAGTTAGTAGCGGTAAATGTTAATGGATTTATGCGTCACTGTGTTGTACTACGGTACCTGGTGTGGGGGTGGCAGACAGTGCAGCAGCGCGCCGAGGCAGCCGCCGACGGCGCCGCGCAGCGCGTCGTCCGCGTGCGCCAGCAGCGGCGTCCCACTCAGCGTGGCGAGGATGCTGAGCGCGAGCGGGCCGCTCATCTTTTCTCCGCCCGCCGTGATCACGTGCCGCAGCGCCTGCACGCACGTCTCGCGGATCGCTTGCTCGTCCGCGCTCTTTATACCTGACAACAAACATTCACGTTTATAACACCCGACATATACATACCACCACGAGTAGTATAATCTGTATCGTTGTTATTAAATAAAACTTACATTAGCAACTGAGTCAAGAACAAATTTTTTCCCGTGCGGAAGACGAATCCTCGTACAATTCAATGGTTTAATTAAACAAACAACTACGTTAATCATGTAAGAATGTGCGCTTACATGAGATCCCTGAGAAAACCCAGCTACTGGTTCCAAATAATAAAACGTCCTGTTAAACACTCCCCCACAGCTGTACAATTATATGTTTAAATTAGTAAATATTAACATATTCAATGCCCGTATTATCTAGTGACGAAGCACAACAATACCAAAGGTAGTTGTGTAACGGGAACGTGACAGTGTGTAGTAAGTAAGTGTAGAGCGGGTACCGTTGTGCACGTCTGTGAAGAGCGGGTCGGCGCGCGTGTGTATGAGCACGAGCTGCGCGAGCGCGGTGCCGGCGCGCAGCCGCACCGGCCGGTTGGCGTCCAGCAGCGCCTTCAGGAACGTCGTCTGCAGCTGCGGCAGGAACTGCTTCAGCATCACGCCCACCTGAACACGCAACAATAACATCATAATCAAGGATTTTGCGGTACCACAATCATCAAAAAAGTGAATTATTTGTATAAACTGGATCCGTTGCGTCAGTACGCACACCACAAGTAACTGGAAGACAGCGCCATGAGCATAAACGCCAACTTAATCTCACTGCTGGCGTGACAGCTTCATAAGATGATATGTAGTCCCCCACCTTGGCGAGTAGCGCAGCGAGCGTGTCCAGCACGGCAGCCTTGACGCTGGCGTTGAACCGGTCCCCCAGGATACGGATGAGCGGCCCCGTCACGTGCACCACAGACGGCTGCAGCGCCTGCGCCGACGTCAGCTTGATCACTTCGCCCAGCATCAGCGCTGCGTTCTCCTTGTCTTCCGGAAGACCGTTGAGAATGGACTCGCGGAAGAGCGGCAGGATTGGTGCTATACCCTATTACAATACAACATTTGTGCAGTGACTATTTTAATTCAATTATGTTTAGTGAGCAAGCAAATCAAAACTCACTTTACTACATTTTAAATAAGTAAGAATATAATGTGACAGTTCAATTGGTAGCGATGTCGACTGGTTATTCGCAGGTTCCAATTCTACAGGATGTTTGAGGTTTCACAGTGAAAGGAATATCGTGAACATACCAAAGCAGGGGTAGGGCTAAGGCCTCCCTGGATAGCTACCTACATAAACTTAATAATTGGAAGCCACTTCGCCATCCAAGCGTTGCGTAAACAACACCATTGTCTTACACAGTAGCTTGTCACTGTTGTCACTGTCAGAAATAAATAAGAAGTGTTCACATGAGATCGATATTCCGAATGATACCTTGGGCAGACAAAATCCTGGCAGCAGTTCTCCCTTAAGATCAGCGGCGATGTGTCGCAGCGCGCCGCGCACGTCGGACACGTGGCTGATGAGCTGCTCCGGCTCCAGCGACTTCGTGAACACCTGCAACAATACAATATCACCTTTATACAGGGAATTTATTTAGAGGTACATTTACCTCCCAAAGATGTATATCGCGGTAGACCTCAATCAAGCAAGCGCCTATAAAAAATAAATCACATGATCTTTCGTAAAGATATTCAACTCGATATAAGTATTTAATATCTGAATCTCACACAAGCTTATAACAAGCTGAGCTTGAGATTCACAGATGAATCTACGTCAAATAGGAACTTTTGTTAACAGCTACTATTATTGGAAAATAAAATTTATTCTTATTCTTTATTTAAACATGAACGCAAGAATGAAAAAAAAAAAGGCTGAAAACCGTTAGCGCGCATGAAATTCTGCATGGTGTTCGTGTGTACCACTATATAACATTGTGTGTGATACCTGCAGAGCCTCCCACGCCATGAGCAGCACGTCGCGCGCCGGCTCCGCGAGCAGCAGCAGCAGCCCGCGCAGCAGCTGCGGCACGTGCGGCGAGAGGTCGGCGCGCGTGTGCGACACGTACGCGCACAGCAGCGCGGCCGCCGCGTGACGGTTCGCCTCCGTGCCCGTGCGGATCGCATCCAGCAGGAAGTCGATAACGCTATAAACAATATTACAACACACAATTACATTTGTGCCTGCCGACTACCCGTGTTACAATTAACGTTAGTATTACAATCTATCTTCGTTTACAGAACGCGCAATACTCATCCGAGATACTAAGATGCTTAAAGCGAATTTAGATTCGTTGAAGCCATATGACTGGGGTATACAAACATTGATCAATCATTTCCACTTCCATGTTTTAATGCACTACTTGTTTGAGTGACAGGTGACCACCACATTAACAAATAAGGCTCTACACTAAGACTTCTTATGTAGAAAAAGTGGACCAAGTATGTAAATGTTAATCAGTCTCTGGGATCAATAGTTACTACAGGCAGGGATCTATATTAAGGCTCTCCTATTTCTAGTTTGAGTACAATGAGCTATCCTACTGGGTGAAGCCTATGTCTGGCGGGAGCGGGCTAACGATGAGAACAGCAATATAATCGTGGTACCATCTGACGCCGGGCGGGTCCATGACGGGCAGCAGCGCGTCGCGGCAGTGCTCGAGCTCCTTGGCATGCTGGGGCGTGCCGCGCGCGTTCACCAGCGCGGCCAGCAGCGCGGGCAGCACACGCGACAGGTGCCGCCCGAGCGCGCCGCCCGCCGCCGCCGCCAGCGCGGACAGCGCGCGCGTGTCGATGCTGGAGCCGCCCGCCCCACCGCCCGTCAGCACCGGGATCAGGTACGGAAGCACGGCGCGGGACTTGATCGCCATTATCTGTACACGGTATATATTTATGCACGTGTATCTAGAACATTCAAGTACAGTTCTATTCTATTCGAGTCACTGTTATCTCGAACCAGTGTGGTAAAAGAATTTTAAGTGCGCTTCCAAGAGGTCTGCGAGTTTTTATTTCTAGGACATGTCGGTTTCCTCACGATGTTTTCCTTCCCCGTTTTGAGAACGTGGTATTGCGCACATAAATCTTTCAATCGGAAAACTCATGTGTGTACGTCGGGATTTGAACCGGCGACCTCCGGACTTAAACTCGGGGTCATTACCACTAGACCACCACGCTCTCAGTACAGTTATATATATACTGTATGTGGTACCTGCTTGAGTCCGTCGAGCGCGGCGTGCGCGCGCGCCGGGTCGGGGTCGCTGAGCATGTCCAGCATGGCGGGCAGGATGTCGTCCAGCGCCTTGTTGCCGATGGTGGCGTGCAGCGAGTCGAAGGTGCGCGCGGCCGCCACCCGCACCTCCGGCAGCTCGTCGCACAGCGCCGTACGCACCGTCGGCACCTGACACATTACCGTAACAATGAATAAATATAGGTTGCTTTCGACACTATTCACAATGTTAAGTAACATTCACAACAATTATCTTCGAGTACGTTATGATAATGAGAGATACTTGTTGAGAGAGAGAGATAGATATACCTGTCCGAAGGCGGTGTAATCGATCAACATGCCAAGTAATAGTTCTAAAAATCAAAATGAGACATGAAATTTTGATGTACCTACAACAAATGTTAATACATTCTCAGCAAATCCTAAGTAATTTTTGAGGATGCATTTATTATGTGGGAAGTATACAACTCACCAGTCCATCTGCGAAGCTGAGCACAGCCTCTCGCGAGGTGGAGGCGAGTATCTCCCCGAGGCCGATGCACACGCCCTGGCGCTGATCGGCGCGCTCCGACATCAGACCTCGCTCCAAGATTGGCACTATTTCTGGCAACACGCGCTCACCCAACTACGATAGAATTCTTAAGTGTTGAACAATAACAGAGGTAACTATAAAAGTTTATAAAACTATAAAAAAAACATAAAATTTTTACTTAAACACTCTTGTTATCTCCTTAATCAGAGATTGCTCTGATACACCTGATAACATGGCTCGGGGCACACTGATGCAGGGTAGAACCGTCGAGCCAATAGTGCCCTAAACCGTGGTCTATTCCTGATGTCCGGCTGTTGCGGCACACCACACAGTGGGGGATAGTGTTGTAGCATTTTGAATGTTTTATCAACTATTCATACATTGATTTAATGGATCAGACATTACGTGTGTGAAGTAATAAAACGCGTTGCCACCAAACGGTTTGCACCACACGCCCTGGTCGCAGAAAATTTGACTAGAGTTGATCATATTTGCTCCCAATAATTTTATTACTATTATATCCTGCATTTACTCAGATATTTCAATAACAACTGATGAAATAATAATTGTTAAATAAATAGTTTCTCACCTTCCTGACTAGATCTCCTAGAGTTCGCGCCGCCACCTGCCGTTTGTCGTAGCTGGTGGACGCGAGACATCCCAGCAGGAGCCCAAACAGCGTGGGCAGAATTTCGCGAAGGGTTTTTGGAGTGTTGGTCACTACCACCTAAAATACACGAAAAGAATTGTAAATCAAAATGGTCCTCCATTCATTTTAAAATACGATGTGAAACAGAATATCAATAGAAGGGTGTTTGGACGTTACCTTCCAAACGTGCAGCGCCGCTTGCCTGACCATCAGCGCCACGTCACTCCTTCCCATATAAAGTCCAGCGAGCACTCGATTTCTCCTCTCGACACCCAGCCCAGCCAAGATCGCCTTGTGCGATTGTTCCGTTCCGAAGTTATCGTCCTCCGACGCCGTTTCTGTGCTCATTTTGCCCGAAACTCCAGAAATACGGTACAGGAGATCTCCCAGGAGTTGCACCGAGCTGAATCGGATACGCCAGTTGTCGTCGAACAGTCCCTTCTCTAACTCCGGCAGGAGCAGAGCGATGGAAGAGTCCGCGTACAGGTTGACCATACGCTGTCCGGCGCGCAACGCCGTCTCTCTCACGTATTCGTTCTCGTCCGCCAGCGCCTTGAGGATAGGGTTTATGATCTGGCCGATGTATTCGCGGAACTCTTCGGGGAAGCAGCCGGGCATGTATATGAACATCATTATGTAGCCGTCTTTCACGTGGGGCGCTATGTCCGACCGGTCTGCCGTTGAGATTATATCTGGAAGAGGAATTATGACCTCACATTTTTATAACGGGTCGCAACATGCAGTGTTATATATTCAGAAGAGTATCAGCCTACCGTGCCGTATCAGCCTGTAATGTTTCCACCGCCGGCAAATTGGGAATAACGACATTATATGTCAGACGTTGCAATTGCCGACTGCCGGTCACTACGCAGTCTACACACATTATAGACAATATAAAGGTGTTTTATAGTGAACAAAAGTACTAAAAATACTTCGAGTTGAGGTTGAGTTGGAGTATGAGAGATGAGTATGATGATATTATTATGAGAGACGAGAGCACGGGGAGTGTGGGGTGGGCGTGTGAGTGTGTTACCCGGCATGATCTTGTGCAGCTTGGTGACGCCGAGGCCGGCCACCACCTCGGAGAGGCCCTGCGCGGCGCCCGAGCGGTCCACGCTGCTGCTCTCGGACGTGAGCTGCGTCATCAGCCACGGCAGCAGCTCCTCGAACGAGCTCTCGCCGAGACCCTTCACCATCGCGCCCAGAGCACGAGCGCTCACCGATCGCACCTGCACATAACATTACTCGTCGAATATACTCACCCAGTACCAGGTACCAGCTGAATCGTTATAGACTTAGCGATTACGCAAAAACATTGGCAACGACAATCATACTTCAGATTAGTAACTATCAATATATGAATAAACAATTAATAAAAAATCTAGCTCCCTCATTATTTGCTAATCAACTTACGTCCGGCACCGGATCCAGCAGCGAGCTCTTTAATCCGGGCATAATGTTGGGCAGGTAGGGCGTGAGGTCCTTCTGGTCGGTCAGCGAGTACATGTTCCCTATGATCTGCGCGGCCATCTTGCGCGTCTCCGTGCTGCGGTCCAGGAACGCGCGCTGCACCACCGGCATTATGAGCGCCAGCGACGGCGCGTCGATGAAGTGCACGAACTTGGTGTCGAGGAGTGTTTGGAGGCACACGGACGTCTTGTTGGATGGGTCTTGGAGCGCTTCCAGAAGCACCGGCACGATGGCTGCAACGAAAATATATAAAGTGTCCTTCTAATTACGAATATGATATTTATTTATCCTACAGTCCCTACGATGGATCTTGGCAACTCGGAAGCCGCCTGTTAATATATAGTAACAGACAAATGCTTTAGCAGCCAACTTCAGATACCAACTTCCGTCGCCAGAACTCCAATTTCATAGAAAAATATGCATTGTACTTTTCTTTGCATCTTCATCTTGCACGTATTAGATACCAGAGCCGCTTTTTGTATTGATTCTGAAAAGAAATTGTGTGACTCGCTTAGCCATCGATGAGCCACCACAAGATGCCAGGCCGGCAGGACGATAGCCGCTCAGGAGGGGTTACCTTGTATCTCCGGGTTCCGTATGACGGAGCCGATGACGCGCAAGGCCTCGGCGCCCGCCTCCTGCACCTTGAGATGTGAGTCACTCAGTGTGTCGATGAGTCGCGGCACGATGCTGGGCAGGCAGGACGACAGTTGTTTGGGCGCGCAGTATGCCATCGAACCCAGCAGCTCGATCGAACCTGTTTATCACACGGTTAAACAGTATCACTACGGTGCTGGATAATAAATAATTGTAATATGATAGTTGTCAACTCTGATCGACGCATAATTATTGCATTTTGTACGACAGCAAACATGCAAAATCCTAATTTAATGTGTACGGCACTGGTCACAATTACTCCACGCGAAACTACCCGCTTCGCGCGAGTACTGATTCGGACTCTGAAGATAAAAACCATACTGAAATGTTTGATCAGTTCTATTTGACGAGTTTGTTTTTATTCATGGTATTATTTGATGTATTATTTGAAGTTGGTACATCAACCAACTTCAAACTTGAAAGTAAGAAACAATATAACTTTGGAAAAAAAAATTGTCGAGAAAATCGTATACAGTGTAGTGAAAGAATTAAAGTGAGACTCAAATGTGCTCCTTTCGTGCACTTGATAGATTTCTTCAATTTTTGGGTCTAGAACATTCTTATAATATTAATGTCCTTCGTTTACCAGATTAAAGATGATATAATAAAAATTGAGCTGCACAGTGAGTTCGAGTCTCGGTGCTCATAGGTGGAGGATGAGTAGGTAAGACACTGACCGGCCTTGGTGCGCCAGTTGTCGTCGGCGAGCGCGTTGAGCAGCGCGGGCAGCACGAGCTTGACGCCGTGCGCGCTGAGCTTGCTCATGATCAGCTTGGCGGTGTCGTCGGCGGCAGTGCGCACGTACTGCGACGTGTCGCCGAAGCACATCAGCAGGTGCGGCAGCACGTGCACGATGTACGGCTCGAACAGCCGCCCCAGCTTGTGGCACAGCATCTCAAACCCGAACAGGGCACCTGCGACACAACACAAACACACAACAAATGGCAGGCACGTGTTACGATTACTGAGCGAGTGCTCAGTAATCGTAACACGTGCCTGCCATTTGTCGTTTCACCGCTTCAACACATTTGATGCCTATCTTATTAAAATAATTTAGCCCAAATTAATTCGCATATATAATAGAGCTCTTCTACGTATATTTAAATAATTAATGAGTGTTACCTTCGCGATTTTTGTAATTCTTTTTCTCCTGTACCGCCTCCGTAAGTTTTCCCATCACATCCAGTTGTTTCAGGGACAATATTCCCAGTCCTTTGATTATACCGGCGATGCCGTACGCAGCACCCTAAAGAAGAATGCCCCTTGTTAAATAAACTGTAGCTACATTTACTTGGGGTTTACTTTCAAAATAAGGATATTAAGGCAAGGGTTTTTTAAATGACACAGAAAATGTATATAATGAACTAGTTATTTTTGTTCGATTACCTTACGTTCCCCATATTTCTCGGCTGTTAGCAGTTGCTTCATCAGTTTGTTTACGATATTCGGTATCTCGCCTTCAAGGGCCGGTGACGTCACCAAATGGGGTAAGCAGTTGCTAACTGCTTCTTGAACCTAAGAAAAAGATATGTTCCAAATAATATTTTTCTTTTATGTTATAATAAATTCGCAAGGTTTTTTTTTCAATGCGGTTTACCTGTTGGCTGGGAGTTCCCAGGGCGGCTACGAGTCTCAAGGTGATGGGTTTAATTCTCGCGTCCTGCGGCTGCAAATGTCTCGCGAGCCCACCCACGAGCAACACGACACTCTGTCGCACGGAGTCGTAGTTTCTGGTCTTCGGCGCCTTGTCCAGAAACTCTTCGAAAACTGGGAGCTGGCTCCCGATAGTTTCCTATACAATAAAAAAAGTATTAGGTGAAGGGGAAGACGCGTTTCACTTGCGAGCCAAATTATTTTTTGTAATGATTGTCAAATTGTATGAAAACTAAACATTATTCTTTTATTTTAAAGAATATGGCCGAAGTTACTGGGAGATGTGCGTTAGCGAAGGTGGTCTCACCTTCCCGTGTATGTCGACGACGGCCATGGCGGCGTCGAGCATGTCAGCGCGCACCTGCGCGGCGCGGTCTGGCAGGCCGCGGCTCACGAAGAACTTGACGGCGCACGCCACACCACCCGCGCCCAGCTGCGGTGCGAGCGCGCGCAACGCCAGCGCCACGCCGCGCCGCCCGCCCCACGGGTCCACCTCGCCCTCCACCTCGTGCCCCAGCGAGTCCACGCGCGCCGGGATCAACTGCAACGACACACGCTCCTGCTTACTTAACAACTCACATCAACAAAACTCAAACAGAGGTCACCCTTCTGTTAACCGGTATCCCTCGCTCGGAGCGACGGCGACACCGTAACGTCGACAATAGGACGGTTAGGTCTCCATCTAATTAGGTAACGGGAGGCCCGAGTCGCGATCATGTTGCGCAGGCCGTCCTGACACGCAAAGATATAACACGTTTATCATTACAAGACAAGTTACTAATTGCGCTTTTTTTACCCTATTCTTCGAGAGAGTGGGTCATGTAGAATACACAATTATTTGGTGGAGTGTTGTGCGACGGGTGCGGGAACACTCACCGGCAGCCTCTCCTCGTATATGTCCTGCAGGTGCTGCAGCACTATCTCCGCGGCGTCAGGCCCGTTGCGCTGGACGACGTGCGCGAGCGCCAGCGCGGCCGCTCTCTGCACGGGCTCGGCCGGGTGCTGGATCTCGTGCAGCAGCGCGTCCACGAGTGCCGCCTGGTGGCTGCTCTGCTGCGCCGCCGGAAGCGCCTCCCACAGCTCGCCGGCTAGCTTCCTGCTCAAACAAGTTACTATCCTAGTTCATAGTTCATAGTTTTTTTATTAATAATGATAATTACAGGTCAATATAAATGGTAACATAACATCACAGTCATATTCAAAATCTATTCAAGACATTTATACAATTCTAACTATGTTAACAATTCGTCAAAATAAAATCAAATCATAAAATTATAACAAAACAAAATTAAAAGATAGGTAAATAAATGTAGGTAAAAATTACCTAGGTAACTTTTTGTTCAAAAATTCGTCAAAATTATAAAAAGTTTCTTCGATAAGCCAGCGCTTCAGTCTTATTTTGAAGCAAGATAAACTGTCGGCTCCTGTAACCTCCTCAGGTAGTCGGTTATACACTGTCGGACCCATAATATGCGTCAGTTTGGTAGATTTTGCCATTGAATGTGGTATAGCTACCATCATTTTAGCGTTCCGTCTGTTATAATTAGATAAGTCGCCTTTTTTTCGGAACTGAGTTATGTTGGTTCTGACATATAGTGCGACCTGCATAATGACAATGCAGGGTAGTGTCAGTATCCCCAGTTCCTTGAAATATGGCCTGGCTGAGGTCTCCTGAGATACCCTCACTAGTACCCTAACGGCGCGTTTTTGCATACGGAAAGCGCGCTCCCAGTCCGCAGCACGCCCCCAGAGCTCCGCGCCGTATTGTAGCAGCGAGTGTACAGTAGCGAAGTAGCACGACCGTGCTACACTCGCCGGCACCACACTGGAAACTCTTTTCAGAGCGTAGCATGCACTCCCCATCTTAGCGCATAGTTTGTCAATGTGCCCTTCCCACGTGAGCCCACTGTCAAGTTCAAACCCAAGGAATGCTGTACTCTTTGCCTGGCGGATGTTCGTTCCATCTGTTGTGAGAGTCAGCGGCCTCATCGACCGTCCGGCTAGGTTGAAGTGAATGAATTGTGTCTTTTTTAAGTTTAGACTCAATCCATTCATCATAAACCATCGAGCCAAATGAGACGCCGTGCGGTTGAGTTTCTCCTCGAGAATGTCCACCGAACTTGCTGTGACAACTGCAGCTACGTCATCAGCATACATTAAGATGTCTGCAATGGTCACCGCATCGGGGAGGTCATTCAGGAGGAGTGAGAACAGCAGGTTCGAGACCGAGGAACCTTGAGCGACTCCCATCATTGGCGACAGTGGATCCGATCTCTCGGCCCCACTGTCCACCACCTGAGATCGATTGCGCATCAAGTCTGTCAGGACAGAATGTGCTGCGCCGTCGATCCCGTAGTATTTGAGCTTGGCAGCGAGTACAGCGTGATCAGCGACATCAAACGCCTTGGAGAGGTCGCAGCACAGAACGGCGACATGCAGCTTACGTTCGCGAGCGTCCATGATCCGGCTCACCACCTCTCGTGCTAGGGATGTAGTCGATCGGCCTTCGCGGTAGGCGTATTGACGATCAGAGAGTGAATTAGTCGCTGTGAGGAAATCGACGAGACGAGAACTCAAGCCATTTTCGAAAACTTTTGCAATCGCTGGAATGATCGATATGGGTCGGTAACCGTCGATGTCTTCACGTTTTCCCTTGCCTTTAAAAATAGGTGTAATTTTGCTTTTCTTAAGCGAGCTGGGATAAACGCCATCTCTGATGCAGCTATTAAATAGGTGAGCAAGTATATTTGCCAAGGGACACACGGCTGTTCTAAGTAGTTCCATGGAGAGACCGTAAATATCTTTTGACGGTTTGGGAGCTATGTGACTTGACACGATCTTAAACACCTCTTGGGCGGAGAAAAAGCGCAACCTCAATGAGCGATCGGTACAGGGGCGCGCTGCAGACAATGCTCTGAACGCAGCCTCGACCTCAGCGGCAGGCGCACCGCACGCCACCGCAGCATCCAAGAATCGTTGATTGAGTGCATTTACGGCCTCTCTTTTGGACCCGAACCTTGTTCCATCGCTGCCCTTTAAAATATCGGTAAACATTACCTTGGGTGTATTATTTATACCCCGTTCCCTGTTGACTATGCCCCACATCGCTTTGGATGCATTACGGCTTCCTTTTATCAAGTAGGAGTAATATTTTGTTTTTTCCTCTTTCATTATTAAATTCATTTTATCATTCATTGTTTTTATTAACAAAATTACTGAGTCATTAGGAAATAAATTATTGAAATAAGTCAAATCGATTATAGTAGAATTCATAGCTTTTACATCAGGAGTTACCCACGATGAGTCATGTTTTTTATTATTTACCCTTTTCATCGGAAAGCATATTTCATATTTATTCTGGATAATATTATTTATGGCACATGCAAATGTTTCGGCAGATTGATACCTTTGCTTTATTTCGTGCCAGTCGATGCTATCCAGCGATGCAACAAAGTTCAGCTTATTTGCATGAGTGTTACTTCTCACGAGACGCGACTGCGACGTTTGAACCTGCCTAGTGCATATTATGTCGCCGCGTATAGCGAGATGGTCGCTCAGATTGGTTACTACGGGATATACCTTTGCAGAATCTGCCGGTATATTTGTGTAAAAATGATCCAAGCACGTACTTGTCGCAGCCGTTACCCGGGTAGGAAAATCCACCAGATTCGACATATTATGGGCCGACAGCAAATCACATAACCTCTTACTTTCAGAGGTCGACCCACCCAGACAATTTATGTTAAAATCACCTACTATAATGCATGTTAGGTTGAGTTCGCAGATCTTATCGAGCAAAGCTTCAAAATGTATAAAAAAGTCATTCGCACTAATTAAATTAGTCCTGTAAACACAGATAATTGTCAACTTTAATTCTACTAGGTCAACAGCGGAGATTTCGCAATATTGTTCGGCCGATAACGAGCCTATGTCTAAATTATCTACGCACTTTATATTGTCCTTAGTAAATATACATGATCCTCCATGAGCTAACCGTTTTCTACAAAAACTAGACGCTAATCTGTACCCGTCGATCGAGATGCACTTCAGATTACAGCTCGTCAGCCAGTGTTCGGTAATCGCGAGGATTTCACATTTTAATTCGCCTCTCAGTAGTACTTCCAATTTCCGGGTTTTATTGTCTAGGGAGGCGATGTTTTGGTGGCATACTGTGATGATTGTTTCCTTCGCCGATGACGCGCTTTCGTATTCGGTGGTCTGCATGCGACTAGCGCTCGGCGCGGCCGGCCGCGGCCGTCGCGGAAGCGGCGCTCGCGCACGCTCCGCCGACGCCGACAGAACCGGTTTCGGTTGCGTGTGTGCGTGAGCCCCGCTCCGAGCGGGGATGCCTCGGAAACCACTCGCATATTTTTATGCCGGCGGGCCACGAATCAGGCGTGTATAGCATGTTATACAGCTGTTCGGGAAAACCAATCACGAAAGCGGCGTGCGCAGTCGTCCGAAGTACTCGTTTCTCAACAGAGTACTTGTCACATTTGGATAATTTGTTGATGTAGTTAAGTACCATTGATTCGGTAGTGTCGGGATTGAACGACCAAGCTTGAATGTGCTTCATTCGCTCCGCTGTCTGAAGTTCGTTGTCGTTCATTGTCTTCGATCCGGTCAAAAAATTGCGTGTTACCTTCGGCCGCTTTCGTTCGACTAGTTGCCATCCTTCAGTACGTTGTGCGGTGGTGGACTCATTTTCAATCGTCATCGCTGTTGTCGTTGCCCCACACGCGGGCACTCGACCGATGATGTCAGTAGGTGGGATGTCTTTCGTTACGTCATCGCATCGGCTTACCTCGTTGCACTTGGAGGGAGCGATGGACGGATTCGTCTTGCTGTCCTTGTTTGGTTTTTTCATCGGCGCTGCAGCGCTGGGTTTCGTAGCAATGTTTGCACGAGTATTCATGCGGGCTTGACGAATAGGTCGCTGCTGCAGCGCTGCCTGCGCTGAGGGTGTTGAAGCGCCAGATATTGAGAGTCGGGTGGTCACTAAATTAGATGAACGATGCTTACCCTCAATATTGGATTGGAGCTTGCCTATCACTTCAACTTGATTTCCAATAATTTCTGATTGTTCATTGATCTTGCCTTCCAGTGACGTGACTTTTTTCACGAGGTCAGCTATTGTTGTTTGCAGTTCGCGAAGAAGTGATTCCATTACTTTTTGAGCCATATTAGAAATATAAAAACACGTAAGTACAGTGCGTAGTGTTACCAGTGAGGCGACCCCCACTCAACTCCCAATCAGGACTCAATCCCTCAGGAGCCGTCCACCGCTTCCCTGACAAAGGGTACTTTGGAGACGAACACATAATTATATGAAAAAAATGCGTATTATAGAGTCCCTCGCCCCGTATTCGATTAGACAAATTGGAATTAAATAAATCAGTCGCTGAAAATTTGTTAGTTGAACAGTACAATACCCGTGGGACAGTAATGGGATGTTGCACTGATTAACAATCGATCCCAACAGGATCAAACTCACTTGTTGTCTTCGGAGACGTCGAAGGTGGCGATGATGAGTCGCTTGGTGAGTACGAGCGCGTACTCCGCGTCTTCGAACAGCGGCGGAAGCTGCGCACGGACGCACACCAGCGCACGCAGCGCCGCGTCGCGGACCACCTGCCGGTACATAATGATTCTAGTGCGTGCCAATCACAATGGCATACTGTATACTGAGTACTACAGTTTACCCAATATAGTAAAAACCATTTTCCAAGACATACTTAAATATAAACTTAAATCTTTTTTGAACTCCACCTAAAATCAATATTTTTTCACAACATGACAAATACTATAATGTTTTTGCTGGTGGGGTGCTTGATTTCAAGAAGCATATAATCAAATGATTATTGAGTTCTCAAACTCAGATGGTTAACATAAAAATATAAGTCAATTTATCATATTTTTAGGAAATTTTTAAACTTGTTAATGACGTATTTTAGATTTTATTTACACGTTGTATTAAGCAGTTATTTTTCCTACAAAATTAAAAATAAACGACATATCTACTTCCCTCCTACACTAAACTAAACTATATAGTAAACGCGTCTCTGTTACATTTGAGTGGTGTAGATGACCAGCGTACACGATCGTTACTTCTTCTTCTTCTTCGAGTCACCGGTTCTGTCGAACCAGTGTGGTGAAAGGATTGTAAGTGCGCCTCAAAGAGGCTCCTTTCGTGCACTCGACACGACACGTCTTCGAATTTTTAGATCGTTACTGATCGACTGACCTCTAGCGGGTTCTGCAGGCCGGCCAGCAGGCAGGAGACGTCGGTGCGCGTGAGCGGCGCCCACGCGGACATCTCCGCCGTGTCCAGCAGCGCCGCCGTGCACGCCGTTTGCGCGCGCCCCCGCGTGCTACCTGCGACACAATATTCACATTCATATACACTCTCTGAAGTTACTGCTGCACCATATGTCAACATTTGTGTAATGATTTTTGAATACACGATACCCTGTTTATCACCTATCACGGATTCTGAACAGAGAGGAAACGTATCGTTCACATGAATATTAACTTATTGACGTTTCCAAGCCACTTCTGTATGAATTCTAAGGAAATAAAGTTTTTTTGAGTTTGACTTATGTTGCGGCTGCGTGCACGTATCTAGCTAGCAAGAAGCTACCACTTGAAGTGAAAGGGGAAGCCGTCGTTCGCAGTCGATTGTGTACACATTCGTCACTCACTGATGAGGTCGATGAGCAGCCGGAAGGTGTCGTCGAGGGGGTAGAGGTGGGGCCGCAGCAGGGGCTCCTCCTCGTGGGTTGACATCGCGCGCGCGTGGTGCCCCAGCACTGCCACCCCGTTCAGCATCGTCGTCTCGTCCACTAGACCCACTGACAGACCTGTCGATAGTATACCATAAACATTAGTAATCATTACAGCTTTACTTGTTAGTGTGCTGAACAAGCTGCTCGGTACAAATCAATTCTTGGTACCCAACTGAGCTGTAATTTCGCATACGGGATTGGTTTCGATTACCTTTTTAATTTAGCAATATGTCGTATCGGAAAATATATTTTTGATCAAATAAATACTTTAATCCCAAAAATAGTACCTGCGCAAGCTCAAATCACAAGGCCAAGTAGTTAAAAATAAGCATGTCACTTGTTTGATCTCCAAGTCATTAATGTCTTGGTGACTTGCCGATTCTATGCCAATATGCTCTAAATGAAACATTCCGACATTGGTGGAAAAATTATACTTTGTTGAACACACGTCCATACAGCACAACACGTGGGACACGGGTTGCGCAACTAAAGGAATCAGGAACATGTGGCGGTCACCTTTCTTAAGCAGCGGGAATACGTAGCAAAGGCCGGGTGCGGTGAAGTAGTTGGGGCACCCCCCGGGCTGTGTGGCGCCCGCGGTGACCGCGTGCACCAGGTTGATGGCGCGGGCGGTCGCGCGCTCGATCGGCTCCTCCTCCCACGCGGGATCCAGGTCACACTGAGGGTCGTGAAGCCTGAGTGCAAAATTATATTATAATAATGCCTAATGAGTAAAATTAACAGTTTTAGCCAAAAGTTCTCAACGCAGAAACGATTAGTATTCTTTGCTGGGTCAGTGGTGTGGCTGGTGTTTCAAAAATTTTTATGACCTATAAATATATCGTAATCCAGATTGAAAAATATCTTGAAAAATTATCATAGGACATGCTTATTTTCTTAATGATGGTGAAGGGATCAAAGCTACGCGTTGCGTCGCAGGTGTGACAACGGTGCGTAAACTTCCAGTTCAACCTGTGAATGCTGATGGGTGACCACGAAGACTACAGACGTGCTAAGTGACCACAAATAATTTAATCAATAAAATCAATGTCTAAGGTTCTAAGTAGCTTCCTCTCTCAATTATCATGATTTCTAGCAAGAGAAGAAGTGATCCCGGAATGATAAGAGGCCAATACGATTAGGTACATTGTTGTGTTCAGTGTTATAATGCACGAGCGACCTGATGGTGACCCTGGCGAGGGTGTGCGCGAGCGCGGCGTGTTGCGGGCGCGGCAGCAGCGCGGGCGCGGCTCGCAGGTAGTGCGCGAGGAGGCGCGGCGCCGCGAGCGGGGAGCGCAGCGCGGCCAGCAGCGCGGGCACCAGCCGGCGCGCCGCCGCGCGCACGCACTCCGCGCTCCCGCACCGCACGCTCTCCACCAGCCCCCCCGCCTGCTCCACGCGACTTGCCACCTGACACACAGTTCTACATGTTACGACAGTGCCATTGCCATCTACTGTCTGCGGACCCGGTCCACTAGTTACAATATACATTTATAGAAGGGCAACAGTGACGACAGGCCGCTATTAGCTTAGTAGTTATATAGTAGAAACTTGTCCCAATTTGCGGAAGAAGGGGAAGAAATCACGGGTTGTTTCACAAAATATGTGTCTATGTACTTACCACACTCAATCTTTTTCTGATCTCTTCCTCTTTAGCCAGCTGAGCCTTGATTGCTTCCTTCTGTTTTGCTGTTAGTGGTACCTAAAACGTAATTATTATGTATCATTATATAATACGACACTTCCTACAATACATATAAGGAAACACGCAAGCATGTGATTAACATAATCTTCCCAAACAGGACCCTCAGCCCCAAAGTAAGCTAAGCTTAGCTTGTATCACGCTAACCAGACAACTGATATATAAATTAAGGACTGACTGACGTCTAAAAAACGCACATCTTGAACAGCTGCGGGTCTGCTAAGTTATTATAAATATTACATGGAAGTAAAGTAAAATTATTTCATCAAATATTCGGTCAGATGGAACATCCTGACCCAATACACTACAATCCCGAAAGTAGTCGGGAAACTGTAATGAATGTAGTGACACCCACATTATTTATTTATTTATTTTAATTCAATAAATACGGATTAACCAATTACATCTACTGAAGTTTATATAACACAGCGGGTAGGCGCATCAGTCGTGCGCGTCATTCCGCCATCGGCTGCCGGTCTGTGTGCGTCGGAATAAAGGCAGTTGATATTAACCCAGTATTTGTTTGTTATAGACACGGCTACGGCACCGTAGGGGGTTACCTCGACTTGCTTCCCCTCCCTGCGGCGCTTCTCCTCGAGCTCGCGGCGCAGCTGCAGTTCTTCCTGCTGCTCCTTGTAGCTGTACGCCTTGCTCTCGCGCTTCATGTTCATTTCTTTACTGTCGTCGTTCCTGTAACACAAATAATTCCTTAATTTATGCCTGTATATCAAGTGTAGCGGGGCCGACCACCACTTTGAATGCAATTTTGATGATGATCGCCCATTAAAATCAATTTTCTGAATACGTATACGTCCTGTTTCAAACCCTGAGTGGAATTTCTCAAAATCCCGTATCGAGCGTCTATGTCATGAAAGGAATCACAATTTTCTTTTTCAATCTCGTGAACTTTCAGACATTTTGTGATGAGCCTTAACAAAATCTATGACTACAAGTAACAGACTGAATGAATGAACATGATTGGGGTATAAACAAATCGTATTCCAATGTGCGAATTTAACAAAATTTTACGCGGACTAAGTGACGTGCGAGCAGCCCGATTGCAATATTATTATACTACTTGCCGGGACTATCCGGAAAGAACTGAAAGCACAAACCGCAGTAAAATATTTCAGTAATGATGATCTTAGTATGTGTGGGAACCACTCAAGGTATACTGACCCGGGCACGGAGGTCTTGTCGTAGAGATCTCCTTCGGGCGTGAGGTAGGTGAAGTACTCGTCCCGGGTGACGGCCAGCAGCTCCGAGTCCTGCAGCAGGTCCAGGATGCGCCGGACGGCGCTGCCGCCGATGCCGTCCGGGCTCGACGCCACCAAGGTAGACACTATGTTAGACATTGTCTGAAAATATCACCGAAAATTCAATTCACTGGACATACAAGTGAGTGAGAACCACATACTGATTATATCAGTACGTGGGTGGTGCAAAACGAGCAACCCAAAGTGGCAGTAGAACTTGTGCCCGGAAGTTCGCCTGGAGAATTTTGTTTGCCTGACGAGTTAGTTTTACTACTATTTTTGTGTGTTTTGTTGTATATGAGATAATATATATATAGTGATGTATGTATGTGTCACCTCGGTGGGCGTGTACGAGTGCACGTATTGGTTGTTGAGCGCGGTGGAGTAGTGCGCGACGAGCCGCTTGGGGTCGAGGTGCAGCGCGGCCGCGAGCCGCACCCACGCGCGCCGGTCCACCTCCACGCATGCCGGGTGGTGGCAGCACTTCAGCGCCTCCAGGGCCAACAGCTGTGCGTCCTCCTTACGATACTCTGCGAGACAAGAACCCTTTTTTATTATTCTATATATTTTGAGGTGAGTATTTTTTGAGTCATTTATTTTAGAGCTATATTAGACCCTGTCATCAAAGGTGTCTCAGCAAGGTATTAATCCTTTGTTGCCCAAAATTATTAAAGAGCTGGGATATATAATGAATGCACGCCACTAGATACTCAGTTCGGCTTGTATTATTATAAGAGCATTCCACTATTATTGCAAAGGTATAAAACTGTGTAATCTGTTGTAAACGGTGTGGGTTCCACAGGGAATAATTTATTTAAGTGTTTATTTTTATGTTGGCACTTACTGTGTAACTGTTAATTTACCCAATAAAAAACAAAGGAAATACTGTTTTGTACTGACCTCTAGAGGAGCACAAGGCCTGTATACAGTCCAAAATGATCTTCCCGGTGACGGTGGGCGCACCCTCTTCCGGCGGCGTCTTCTCTTTGTACGTGAAGATCTTGCCCTCCTCGAGCACTTCGTTCAACTTGACCACTAGATGCCGCGCTATTTGAGCTCTCTCCGGCGTGGCGAGGAGGGACTTGGCCTGCTCTATGGCTACCGTCCGGACGTTCTTAATAGTGGACAGCAGAGTGAGAATAAAGGCTCGGTATATGGGGGAGTTGGCCTCTCCCGCCACGGCAGGATACTTCTCAAGCACAGTTCTGCAGAGTAGCACCACCTGTATCAGGACTATAAAGGGGTAAATGTTATAGCTATTCATTGAAAAAATATGTATTACTGATAAATTCAGGCAAATTATTATTGTGTATACGAAATGTTATGAAAGTTCTGCTATAAAATATTATTTACGTATATTGTTTAGGTCCCACAGTAGGGCAACTAGATTGTGTTTAAGATTTAGTGGATAGGCTGTCAATATAACAAGTTCTATTCAGACGGGTTGATTTAAGATTCAAGGAGCCGCCTGTTTCCTTTTGCAGTTCTAAGACCATGCTTTGATTTACGCTATTGCGCAAAAGGTTTACATAATAACGATTGAGATGACATTACATGAGATAACAATGGGCCCATAACAGCTTCAGATTTGCTTATCGCGAGAAATGTGGATATAAGTGGTTTGGCTCCTTTATCACACGACACAATGCTGAAAGCTGACTGACAAATCGTGGAAAAATATGAAACGATTAATGAAAAATAAAAAAATAATGATTTTTTATTTTTTATTAACACCATAAAAATTACAGAAAAAGCTTAAATTAATAAATCTTAACTTTTGTGTCAGTCAGAATCATATTAAAATCTGTCGTTATACCGCACCGCATCGTTGTCCTATTAGCTGTGACATAGGTTCGCCGACAGTATACTAGCTGATCTGAGACTGATGCGAGAGAATGAGAGTGATGCGAGAGAATGAGAGTGATGCGAGAGAATGAGAGTGATGCGTTACCATCGTCGGTGGCGGCGGCGAGCGTGCGCTCGTGCAGCAGCGCGTGCTTGTCGTCGCGCGCGAGCGCACCCGCCAGCGCGCCCTCGAGCGCGCCCAGCCGCGCCAGCGCCAGCACGCACGAGATGCCCTCGCTCACCACTTGCTGCAACAACCGACACCACGCTTGCGTTCACATACACACGATTACCAACGACTAAGGCTATAATTGGGAAAAAGGAAGGGAGGCTTTTGCCCTGCAGTGGGGACGGGGAAATTCAAGTATATAATACCATCCTAATTTTGAGTTTGCAGCGACGTGGCAAGGCTTGGGGAGTAAACTAACAGGTAGAGAATTTTGGAACGGTCATCTGGCTAGCTCCCACATTTAAAGCAATGCGCCGACGCCGTACGCCACTATACCTCCCAACACCATACTGATGTAATCCATACTTCCTACTGCTATACTACTGGTGCATACCTGCGAGGGCTGTTGCAGCGCCTTCTCCCCCGCCTTGGCGAGCAGCGGGCGCAGCGTCGCCGCCTGCGCCGCGGTGACGCCGCACGCCGCTATACCTCCCGACACCATACTGATGTACGCCGTCCTTACTGCTGCTGTGCTACTTTTCGCAGATAGGTTTTTCTGAGAACAAGGCGTTAAATCAGAACTTGCTTTTGCCATCTTTCACCACATCTAAGCGTCGTCGCCGTCTCACATGGTATTATCGCCCCCGTTATTATCATCATCATTGCTACAAATAAGTGGAATAGAAGTCTATGTTACCAGTTGATTGGCCCCATGATTAGATTCCGACCTCTATTTCCACTACAAGTATACTAGTCTACTCTCGAAGAATCCACATCTAGTTAGGGGCAATTACCCAATAAGTAATGAAGTGCCCTTCTCGTTTCTGGCACATTTGCAAGTTATCGAAGACAACTCTTCTTATCCCTTCACCGCAATTTAAAAGCTCACCTTGAAAATGTCCAAGATCTGGTCAGGCAGAGGAGCATTGAGCTTCAGCAGCCAGCGCTGCAGGTTGTCGAGGGCGACACACAGGGTGCGCTCGTGCGACTCGTTGTCCAGCACGCGGGACATCTGCGTCGTCAGCTCCGTGAACAGCGTCTGCCGGTCTGCGTCGCACACGCCCAGCGCGCTCAGGGTGCCAATGCCCTGCGGTAACAAATATTATGTAGCCTATGTAGCCGATGGATGTAGACCTGATCGCGCCGTCGTCGGTTACATATGTCACCAACACGAAACAAATGATCGACGTTATGAGACTGGATTTATTGTCTTGTGAATTTTGAAAGTGCTACCATCAGGTCTCACGTTTTCAATACCCAAGAGGAAGGCACTATAGTCACACATATAGAACATACAGAATGGAATTAGCACAGACGGATGGTAGATAGATGTGAGGTGAGATGGGTCTCACATTGAGCACGGCGATCTTGTCCTCGCCGGAGGTGAGCTTGCCGCCGGCGCCGTTGTAGACGCTGAAGGCGTGCGCGAGCAGCGGCCGCGCGGAGGGCAGCTCGCAGCAGCGCGCCGCCAGCCGCCGCAGCGCCCTCTGCGTCTCCGCTCGCACCCACTCGTCCTTCGACTGGAGGTTCCCTGAAGTTACAACATTATGCTATTAATGGGTGGGACAATATATTTGCACCTAACCTGCAACTGTGTTTTATTGCAGAAAGGGCTATCTGTATATATTTTACTTACTGTTAAAAATATGAACCACTTCCAAGAATTTCATGAATTAATGATAACATTATTTTTCATTCATGGTTTTAAAGATATTTCTATATCTAAGATTATTCTTTCCTAGAACTTTGATACATTTATACTGTTTTCAATGCCAACGCATAATTTATTTTTATAATCATGTTTTACCAATCAAGCTCTTTCCAATGTCAACAGCAATGCCATCAAGATTGGTTTCCAAATTGTCGACAACTTCTCCGACTGCTTGAATGATGGTCTCGGGGCTCCTGAGCATGGATTTGTGCAGGGCAGGCAGCAGAGTTTCCTGCACCTCCACTTTAGTCAGGAGTTGCAGCAGGTATGAGCAGCCTTTGATGTAGTTGGCGTTCGGCTGGCTCTTTACGCTGATTAAACTTTTTATGAAACTATCCAACATTTTAGCCTGTGAAAAGAGAATCTTATTTAATTATGATTACAAATTAAATATAAATTTTCCAGTATTATAGTTAAATAACCTACAAAAACCTTTAAACATTAACAATTTTAAAAACCTTATCTTTAATATATGAAACAGAAGATTTATTTTTATAACTCAAATGAGAAAATCACTGGATATTATAAATATATCAATTATAATTATTTTCACTGATAAAAGAATTCAATGAACTGAAATGCTGAAATACTGAAAAATACTGAAATGGACATATATTAATTTGAAAGGTAAAAAATATGTAAGTTTTTGCATTCTGATTATGTTATAACTTATAGAAAACATGATATCTGCCTAACTGAAGCAAAATATGAGGACTACATGATCTAAGTCTTCTTCTCTAAGCTTCCTGTAACACAGTTTCTATAAACTAAAACAGGAGGCAGAGTTTCCACAGTTATTGTACCCTTACTTTGTATGAATAAAAATTTTTGTATTTTGTATTTGTAAGTACATATTAAGATGTGAAACAAATGTTTAGTGGCTAACCTTGTGTTGCATAATAGAAGCTTCATCTCCGATTTGCTTGAAGTGCCTGCAGAGGGCAGAAAACATAACACATATATGTGGTCCAGAATCTGTCGGCTGTGCTAGGAGGATTTCAATCCATTTTGCCATTTTCTGCTTGCCAATAATGTTCCATGATGTATGCAACTGAAAGAAAATTTGAATATGGGCAAAATAATGTCAAAGATAATTAAGTGATATACTTATTGTTTTATATGTATGCAGATACCATTGAATAAGCCTTATCACTCTTTCTCTTATCACCATAAGCTGTGACAGCAGCCAGCATGTTCGCTTGTGACAGAATAAGTGACTTGTAGTCTATTTCCTCTGTTTCTGGTGCCTTGATGGTGCTCTCTATCAGCACTGCTGACCAGCGCATAGCATAGATGCCATTTCTACATATGCTTTTACTGAAACAATTATTTAATACATCAATAAGCATTCCCTACACTTATTACAAACTGGGTGGGGTTGGCACAAAATGTATTTCCCTTCCATCCCCCTCTATCTCAGCACTCACACCTTTCTACCAAATATTATTAAATACACCAAGTACTTTTTTTGGTTGTTTTATCTCCCCATTTGGGAAGGGGACCAATTTTTGCCCTTTAAAAAGATAATGAAAAATTATAAGATATTTTTATATTAAGTAATTATTATTTTTCCAAGACAATTTTCTGGAAATATGGTAAATGCGGGGAGGTAGTTAAAACTTTTGTTGGTACAAGCCAACAAACACTAAAGTCTGTTTAAATAAAATAGTAACTTACGAAGTAGCAATGTTTCGGAGGTGTTCTGATGTTTCCATCATAATTGGGAGTAGTGTCTTCATTGTCCATTCTCGGTGTGTAGCAGTCAGGTGAACAAGCAGATCTTTAACATATGACTGAGAGGTGGTATCCCGATATCTGTCTAATGTGATTGTCAGTGCACGGCATATAAACCGCACTGCTGGCTCCGATATACCTGCAAGTAATGGAATCCCATCTACAGCATATACCACTAGATAATTTTTCAAATCAGATTCCATTTTTAACCCAAAATAAATCCATGTTCTCAATACATTGATGTCCATCATCATATCAGGTCAGTAAAGTGACACCTCTCGTCCATTTATTAAATTCACCCAAGGTGTGAAGGGGCGGCGTAATGATTGGTGCATCTAGAGTGCAGTGGGGTGAGGTTGCACCCATCCGGCCGGGCCCGGCGGATCAATAGAGCTAGACTCTATACAACCTAACAAACCTGTAGAATGTTTTCTAACTAGACCAAGATGATTTTCCCATTGCTAGAATATTTGAAATTACAAGATACCAAACGTTATTTACCTTCAGTCGATATCACATCGCGAATTTCATTCAAAACCTCACGTCTTTGCTTCAAATTGGTCGTCTGGATTTTGTATGGAATATCTCGGAGTTTCTTTAGTACCTGTCGAAGGAGAAAAGACTGTGTATAAGACAACACTTGTGCAATATCACTTAACAAATTATTAGTATATTTACCTCGGAATCTGCCATTTTTCACGAACATTCAGGTAATTTTTGGAATAAAACCCGGAACACCACACGTCTCCCAGCACTGCCGTTTTAACAAGAGCACAGATGATAAAAAGAAGTCATTAAACTGTCAGCTGTCATAGAAAGTTGCCAGATCCAATTAAACAAAAAAAGCTTCAACACGTACACGTATAGGAGGTACAAAAACAACAACGCGCGCATGCACAATCTTATTGTCACTTTTTATTTGTATACTTCGCTCTCTTTTGCTCCATTTCCATGCATGTCAGAATATATAGCTCTCTTTCTTTTTCTCACTACTCGTATCTTTTTTCTCCTTCATGTAACTTAATTCTTGTTCACTTCTCGATCGTTGAATTGGCTTGAATCGATTGAAACGCTGCGATCACTGTTATCTCTGTTTAAGAGCGCTTCATTAGAATAATCAATATTCCACAGGCGCTATTTTTCCGCAAGCCAGATCTTATCCGTCATGTGAAATGCGTAATTGCTTATATTTTAAAATTATTAAGTAGATGACATTTAGTTTAGTAGTAGTAGTATAGTAGTAATTTAGTTATCACAAGACCATAAGATGATATGCTGTTGCATCTTAAATATGGGATGTGAAATATGATATAGTGGCTGGCTTTGAGATAACAAAAACAATTAAATGCTTTTGGAATAAAAGGACCAATTAATCGAAAGATTAATAGGCACATAAGATGATAAGCTTCATAAGATTTATCTGATTCTGATCTGATCTGATTGGTTGTTATTAGTCAGAAAACGAACTAGTCGCCAGATTGCATCGCAATCAAACAAGAAATTATGCTTTTATGCTAAAAAGTTTTTTAAATGTTCTTCGAGCAATACTACCGCTTTTTCAGCAATCCCACCTGGCAGCACTGGAGAAAATTTGACACACCTTTTTGACTATTTGGTTTGACATGAAGAAGAAGAAGAAGAAAAAGGGCTGTTTGTTTTAATTTGATTTTGTGTTACGAATATACATTTCGTACAAAAAGAAATGGACACAGAGGAAAGAAGAAATAGACAACAAAAAATTTCTGAACTCAAAGCTTTCAGAGATGATATCGAAAAAGAAGTGACATTGTTATTACAGATCTTGCGTTGGGATAAAAATAAAATAATAGAGGTTAGACTTTTTTGGGTACCTAACATAGTTAATAGAAACAGCCTAGTAGAACAGAAACCACGACGCCTGAAATTAACTTTAATAATTAAACTGTAGGGTTTGCCAACAGGGTACATTTTTAGCCGTTCAAACAATGTTCATCATTGTTTGTTCAAATCCAGGTTTTACCGGAAGAGTGCTAGAACATTACAGACTTTTACTAATTGAAAATATCCCCGAGCCCCGAAAGCAAGATTAAATTATTTAAGAGTAGCTTTCATATGATGTACTCAGTATTAATTTTTAATAAAGTAACGGTTTTTAATAAGTAACACTTGACATATACTATTTACTGTATTGTAAAATGTAGCTGTATCTTACATGATAGTGAAATTATACTGTGTAAATTTTATTTGTACTTATATTTTGATTTTGTTGTAGATGCAAGCAATGGTTGTTTGTAAGCATGATGCTAAACATAGGATACCATTAAAGGACAGAGACATCCATGAGACACAATGTCACCTGGCCAGGCTCGGTTATACCAAAGATGATAAGTTTTTGCCAGATCCTGTTGACCTTACCGCAAACACACTAGTCAAATTTTGTATGTACTCACTAATTCAACACTTCTTAATTAAATATGCTGGCTAGTCATGTTTTTATTACATTAAACAAAATTTAATTTTGCAGCCAAACAAGACATTGCCAACATAATTGAAAGCGCTGCAGTGAATGACTCATTATTTAAAAGAGGTAAACAAATTGGTTTATATTAAATAAAATTTCTTATGTGCTCCATTGAAATAAAAATCATCTATTTAATTGCAGCTAAAATTGTCTGCAAACTTTCTGCCAAAAAATGCTACTCACAATGTATCCTTTACACATTACATATTGTCAGAAGTACCTAGTAGTCTAATAAAATAAATATATACATTAAATAATAATGTACTTGGGACAAGATGTATAATTATTTATATTTTAAGATGTAGTAGACTTAATAGATTTCTTAACTAAAGGTGTACGATGTGTGGGCCCTGAACCGCTGACAGTGGAGTGCCTGCAGCGAGCCTACTCTGCAGATGAACGAAGGGCTATACATGATGCCGTTGTCAATGCAGCTCCCTTCTGCCACGACTTGACGGACTTGGAGTTGCTGAGGTAACATACACTACAGGAAACTAGGAAAAATGCTAAACTTAGGCACCCTAGACAAGACGGGCAATAACTTTAATGTCAAAATTTTAGGCAGTTGATAATTTAAAGCTTGATTGAGTACCACCATATCAATATGTAATAGTAACCCAAATTTTCATGGCTAACTTTACTATTCCTTTATTATAAGCTCGAATGATGATGCCAAAACTACACAAAAGAGTCGACTGGAGATACTGGCGGAGCTGCGCAACATGAGGCGTCGCCGCACCAAGTACCGCGTGGCGCCTAAGACTCGCAACTACTCACACGTGTTGCGAGACCTTATTCAAACACAGGTGAGGCAAAATAAGGAAAATTATTCTTCAATAACTTAGTTTTAAATTAGGTGTTCAAACATTAAGTGCATATAATGTTATTGGAATTAATGATTTTAGATGATATGTAAGGAGAGGAAGTTTCTCTTATGTCTGTAACAGTGTACAATGCGAAATCTTTCATAATGTTGGTTTGGTGTCCAACAAGTGACACTTAGTACATCGGCCGTAAAACTGCAATACCTGAGAAGCTCTTTTGTAACTTGATTTTTTTTTTTCTAGATGGAATCTCCTGGTGAAGCAACAGGAACAGTAATTAATACAGAACATGAATCTAATATTGACATGAACACATCAAGTGAAATTTCTGAAATGCATCATGTCGAACAGGAAAGGATGTCAACAGAAGAACATACCTCCTACAGATATGCGGGTGAAAATTCTAATGAACGCCGTAGAGGAAGAAGTCGTAAAACTGGATATGACGATACGAAAAGAGGTTATCGCAGAAGCGGTAAAAGGATTGACAACGTTGACGAAATAGATTATTACGAAAACAGATCCAAAGACAGGAGCAGGAAACATGAAAAGAGTCACCGAGATGACAAAAGTATAGACTATGGTAAAGACAGAAGTAGAAATTCAGAAAGATGTGATGATAGAAGGAAACATTCTAGAGACAAATATCCATCAAAATATAAGAGTGATAATTGTAAGGATAGATCCAGAACTGACGTGATTGTCAAACAGGAAAGAGTTTCACCTGATGAATGGGATATGAGACATCGTGATTCCGTAAAGTCTAGAACAAAATACTCGTGGGAAGGAAGAGATGGAAATTATTATGATGAACAATTCAACCCATATCAAGCGATCAAACAAGAGAGGGAATTACCAGAAACATATGAATCGAGTCGCAATGGTCAAGGTTCTCGAAGATCCGAAACTGACTTGATTGTCAAACAGGAAAGAGTTTCACCTGATGAATGGGATATGAGACATCGTGATTCCGTAAAGTCTAGAACAAAATACTCGTGGGAAGGAAGAGATGGAAAATATGATGAACGATTCAACACAAACCAAGCGATCAAGCAAGAGAGGGAATCACCAGAAATATATGAATCGAGTCGCAATGGTCAAGGTTCTCGAAAACGTGGTAGAAGTAGCAGTGGAGAGAGAAGACACCGGGACCGAAATAAGAGCGATAAAGAAAGACACTCACCTAAAAGAAGTAAGTATTATGATAGTCGTCATACAGATAGATATTATTACCAATAAATGAGTTATTAGTAACCTCTGATTTTGTTTTTATTTCCTATACGCTAGCGTTTGACCGTTTGGTGTTAAGTCTACTCTTGCCTGTGAGTGACCTATTCACCTATTCACTCTCCTCCTAAATACTTATGGATAAAAGCTTTTAGGAAATCTATCAACAGCCACGGGTTCCACTGTTTGGTTGTCCGACGTTCTGTGCCTGTAGTCTACAGGTGAAACTCGTGTACTGTTTCTGGGCTCGGGCTGCAAGTTAGTAAGCTGCCAGGAACTCGATGCTCGTGTTCAGGGCTCCAGGGGCTTCAGGAGTTCCGACAGGAACTGCATTAGGAGTTCCGTAATGCAGTTGCAGACTCAATAGCATCTAAAATGTCTCAATGTTTGTTGATAATATTTTGTGTGGAATTGATAAAAGGAAGCCCTCCTTTAGGTGTTTCTTGTCTGTTCTTCTTCCCCATAGAGGGTCGGATAGGGTTTGAACAGGCGACAAACTTAGCGATAAGTACGCGTGACCTTATGTTTTGGATATTATTGATGTTTCCAAGACATTTATTTATGAATTCTGTGATAATAAAGTTTTTGACTTTGACTTAGATTGATACTTGAGAATCGTACTAGAATAGTTTTCAGGTACGCGTCGTGAATCACAGCCAGTGACCGTAAAATATGAATGCTATGATATTCGGTGGCGTGTGATGTGACGGCGCGCGCGCATCCGTTGCGAACATTGAGCCCAGAGGCAGTAGGTACTTCACCCACTATACATTTCTAAATAGGTAGAATTATTGAAGAAAGTACGATGGTTATGTGCCTTATTTTTGTGCTCTGAACCATGAATCACCATATTATCGTCACGCACAGATTCACTCTAACGTGAGTCATTTCCTACTTGAATTGAGTTTTTACAAAAAGTTGGTAGCTGGGGAGAAGAGTAAGGTAAGTATATCTAAATCTGTCGAATTGCTGTCGAAATCTGATAATAAGTTGCTTTAGTAGGTAAATTGACGAGTTTACACTCGGGTAAGCACAACCTTATGGTTTCAGGCGTTTAGGCTAAGAACCATTGTTCTAGCTAACTGATAGAATACTTGTATACTTTTTGTAAATAAATATATACAACACAACAAGACACAGAACATGTATGTTGATCAGTCAAATTTTTATCCTGGTTGGGAATGGAACCATTTCCTGCAGCGCAACAGACTGAGTAGGTACCAACTGAATACAGTCAAATGTGTCCATGAGTGTATAGACCAAGTATTGTCACATCAGAATAGAAATTGGTGGACGTTTCAAACAGCGCCATCTAGCTCCAAAGTACCTAAGCTCAACATAGCTTGTGTCATGGGAACCAGACAACTGATATAATACTTATATTTTTTTGTAAATTCATATTTAAAATACATAATGACACCCAGATAGAGAAAAACATCTATATTCGTCATACAAATGTTTGTCCTGGGTGGGAATCGAACCCACGACCTACAGCGCGGAAGGCAGGGTTACTACCAACTGAGCTGTGAGGCCGTCAGAGTTGAGTTGACTAGTCTTTTGTTTTTTTTTTATGTAATGCATTTACGGAACGAGCTGATGGCCCACCTTGTGTTAAGTGGTAACCTTGGCCCATAACAGCCGATGCGACTTGGGTCCTCCCATACTAGGTATGACAAGACCCAAGTCGCATCGTATGCGCCCGTAACTGTGAGACGTGAAGGTGGAATGTCTCATGTGCCTGTAATTTCACCGGTGACCACACCTTTCAAACCGGAACACAGTAACGTGAATGCGTTACTGCTTGGCGGCAGAAAAGGGCACTTGTATACAAACCAATAAAATTACTATTGACTATTATTATAGTTAAATAAATTTATTGTATATAATGGTTCGACTTATCGTTACTTATAACGGACATAACAAGTATGTAACATAATTGAGTTGTTACTCGAAGTGGCGTGTCTGGCTGTCTGTCTGAATTGACACACCATTTCCCAATCCCGGATTACGGTAATAGCGATTACACCAACATCGATTGTAATGTAAGTACGAGAGTGATCGGGAAGTTACATCCATTTATAATAATTACGTTATCGTTATTTTTTTTTTTATTTTTTTTTTATTTTTATGTAATACATTTACGGAACGAGCCGACGGCCCACCTGGTGTTAAGTGGTAACCCCTGCCCATAACAGCCGATGCGACTTGGGTCCTCCCATACTAGGTATGACAAGACCCAAGTCGCATCGTATGCGCCCGTAAATGTGAGACGTGTAGGTGGAATGTCTCATGTGCCTGTAATTTCACCGGCAACCACACCTTTCAAACCGGAACACAGTAACGCGGATGCGTTACTGCTTGGCGGCAGAAAAGGGCATGGTGGCAGTACTTCCCCGGACGAACTTGGCGAGAGTTCTACTGCTCTTAAATTAATTATGATTATGCAATAATAAGTACATACTACTGCCTTAAGAGTTTAAGGGTATTTAAATATTTTCTGTTACATTGTCAGTAAGAATATTGGCCACATAACAGTGAATGTTAAAGAAGGCAAATCGTACTTATTACGTCTGGTTACTTTTATATTAGTAAAAAAGAAGTTATAACTAATCATTAAACATTTCTCCCAAATTCAAGAAATCGTTTAAAGACACATTTGCATGATTCCTAAGCAAAAAAGAGCAAACAGAAAATTACAGATTAATTACATCTTTAAATAGCTAAGGTAATACATACCCAAAATAATTATAAATTATTTTTATGTCATGTAAATGTCCTTTTCAATGGCTTCCACCAGACCAGAATTAGAAACGATTGATTGATCTGTCGCGCGCGTTTCGTCGTACTAATTTCACGGATTGTGCACACCAATTTGTTGTTATAGTTATTTTCGGCCGCGACCAATATCATTTGGGTATTTCAATTATATTTATTTGAATTTCTAATTTCAGTTCGCTAACACAATGTTGTTTTGATTTGATTCCAGCCACACACAATAATTCAGGGTTTGGTAACGTTTTATCATGTCTTTTGATCAACGAACTTGGAGCACTTTAGTGGGTAGGACTAAGTATAATGACATACAGATCCAATACGAATACTATCACCATCATGCAAACATTTGTTCCGGGCGGGAAACAATCCCACGGCTCAGTTGGTATTTGACCAACTGAGCCGCGGGATTGTTTCCCGGTCAAAGATTTGTTATGCGTTTAGTCCTAACCTGGCCTGCTAATCCAGTCCCATGATAAGGACGACGGAAGTTTTTTTTTTTTTTTCATCTTATCGAGTCCCGTTTGATCTGAACTCGTATCGAATCACACTTGTAGGTATTTATGTGCAGGCAAATAACAATATTGTCAGCTTTAAGCAGGAGTTGAAGCACTAACGCTTATTACGTCCAGATAGAGTAGTTAAGGGACATTCATGCAAAGTGATCCATTCGCACATTTTAATTATTTAAGTATACATTTTTAACCAGAGGTCACTCTAATAGGTAGCCACTTAAAACATGGACGTCGGAGTATAATTTATAGATAAATTGTTAGGTAGATGATATATAATGATGATGAACTTCCTATGCTCATGTAAGTACGAGTATATGTAATGAGTAAACTGCTTGGTAAGGTAGCAAGTACACACGCATATCACACACCGAAAAAATATCAAATCCATTCCAATCACATTAAAATCATATTAGAGTGTACTATATATTTTCCACTGTTCAACTCTACTCAAACATCCTTAGTTATTTATCAGAAAAGAACTGCATATGAGATCTCCAGACGATCATAAAACCCCCTAGGTTTTTCTACAAGGATTCGGTAGTTTTAGGGTCCCATAACTAAACATTAAACTTACTTAAGCACTAAAGTCGTACTTTTGTTATGGGCCGGTGGAAAGCCGGGCGATTTGCTAGATCCATCCAGTACCGTTAGACCACCAGATCATCTTGAAAGGTCGGTGTTGCGTCGGGGTTCGCGCTGGGCGTCGAACCACATGAGGGCCGAAGCACAGCCCCACACCACACCACACGCACCGCTGTGACTTCAGTCGACAGTCGACGGGCGACCGCGCGCGCGCGTTCCTGTCGTTAGGGTGCGTACACGGCTCTTTACGACAAACTAACTTACTCTTCGCTACTTTAACAATATTGTGACGATTATTGGAATGATTATGAGTGTTTGTGTAAAAATATGTGAAAATGAGTGATTGTTGAGTTGGAGAAGGATTTTATTTTGCCGGTTTAAGGTAAGTAAAATAATGATAAACTAATTGCTCAATTACAGTGTTTAAATTGTTATATATAACAGTATTTAATTTAGAAAGTAAGCGTTTTGACTACATTAACATTATTATCGCTATTTACGGTAAAAAATCAATAGTGTTTTCAACGAACTTGCTTCTGCGGTGTGCGAGCTATTCCTCAATTTTTACTCAGATATTATACAGGAAGAAAACTTTGTTAATTACCTATTCAGCTACAGATAGACAGAGTGTATTGTGTTGATAGGATAAACAAGATTACCTGTTTACACCTTGCAGCGCTGGATTTCAGACTGATTAGAATTATCCAGAAAGTTATGGCTACGAATAGGGGAATAAAACTGTCGTTAATAGAAGTTACAAAATTAGTTTTTAAGTGGAATACCAATCCTTCGAACGCAACGCTTCGGAAAAGCTGATAGCTAGCCGATAAGCTGGGAATAGATGCTGTGTGTATTCCCAGCTTACACGGCTTGCAGGGAAGATGAAATAAACGGAGAACATTAACTGTATATCAAATTACCTCTCCGAGATATTAATGGGCATCGGATAGAAGAACCCGAGGGGAGATAAGCAACCTAATTGAAATATCCTCTCGGCCGGACCAATCTCGACTGGTTGGTGCACTTCAACAATTTGCTATTTCTCGGACTCATTTAGAATACTATCGGATTACTAGAAATTAAGTTACAGATCCCTCTGCATACATTTTCAATTAAGATTACACATGTGTTTGCTAAACAGGTTTGTATTATGTGCTCTTATTTCTGGTGTCTGCATATGAACACTTCAGTATATATATTATATACAGGGTTACAGGAAAAGTCGTGCTAGATCCGTTAAGGGCGTGGAGTACCCATCATTTCTGACTTATTTCACTGTGAAACACCCTACCCTAAACTTAACCCTTTTCGAGATATTCGACTTTTAATTTTTTATTGAATATTGCCGATTTTTAGGCTACGAAATTTATTTTTGTTTATTTTGTGTATCTTATTATTATTATTATTGCATTTTTACATGTGTAATAAGATGTTTTAGGACATCAATCATTAAAATAGTGCATAAGTTAATTGAATAGACCGTAGTAGACAAGTGAAAGTAAAAAATAAAAAATAATATTAGAAAGTTATTTTTCTCTAAGGGATATCTAAAAAAAATATTATGACAAGTGTTCGGCAGATATTTTTTAAAATATCCACGTTTCATCAGCTATCTAACGAGGTATAATAATCTAGGGTTTTATTCAAATGCATTGGAAAAAAATTAGTTTCATAGGCGACAGTGGAGAAGAAAATTTATACTTAGCCCTAAAAAGTAAAATAAAACATTAGGTATGCATGAAATGTCATTTATTAAAGGTTTTCACACAACTTTTTCTTATTCTACAGTTCATGTTCAACATGGCCGCCTCTATTTCTGAAACATTGTCGCATCCTTCTACGGAGACCAGTCTTCACTACTCTAGTGGTCAACGTAGTCCTCATTTTATTTGCTGCATCCACAATCCTTTCTCTTAAGTCTTCCACAGACAAAACTGGATTCGGCTCGCTGTACACAAGACTTTTTATGCACCCCCATACATGAAAATCCATGGGGGTTAGGTCCGGACTTCTTGCTGGCCATGGCAACGGCCCACCTCGTCCTATCCATTTGTTTGGATAATTTGTGTCCAGCCAGTCTCTGACACTTCTTCTGAAATGGGCAGGGCAGCCATCGTGTTGGAACCACATGTCCCTGATCAGGTTGAGTGGCAGATCATCCAGCAAATCACTCAAGTCTGCTCTCAGGAAATTTTCGTAGCTTTCCCCATTTAGATTATCCGGGAGAAAGTAAGGTCCAATCAAATGATTAGAGATAATGCCCATCCACACATTCACGCTGAATCTTCGTTGGGACCCTTTCACTCTTTTCTTATTGGGATTCCTTAGTTCTTTTGGGGCCCAGTAATGGACGTTGTGATAGTTGGTTATGCCATCTTTATCAAATTTGGACTCATCCGTCCACAAGATATTTCTTAGAAAATCTGGGTCTTCTACGTCAGCATTTAGCATAAATCTGCAAAAGTCCAATCTTCTCGCGGGGTCTCCTTCTTCAATAACGTGTACCGGCGTGTAATGGTACGGGTATAGGCCAGCAGTATGCACTGTAAACCACACTCTCCATTGCGAAAGTCCCAGATCACGGGCAACAATATTAGTGGAAGTAGTCGGATCCGCTCGAAAGCGTTGCACTATCTCATTGTCCTGTTCTTCGTCGTCAATTCGTGGTCTTCCCATGTCTGTATTTCGTCTCAAAACAGAGCCAGTTTCTTTAAGTCTTCGATAAACTCTGTCAAAACAGGCCACATTCGGCACTCGACGACCGGGGTAGCGAGTTATGTATTCGTTACGAGCTTGCGCAGACACACAATCGCAGTATCCGTAACAAATAAGCATATCAGCATATTCCTCAGGTGTGTAGGACGTCATCTTCAACACTTCCGTATCACAGGTACAAATCAGAGTCCGGTTAACAAGCACAGTAGTCACAAATCAGAAGAAATAGTCCAGAATCACAGCCAAGTCGAGAAAAAGATCAAAACGATATCACATCTACTATGTACGAAGCACAAAAGCAGACTGACAACCAAAACAATACCCTCTGTTGTATTCCCAGCTCTAACCGGTCTCTACACTTTTTCTTTCATTCGCACCTACATAAATCGTCACTTGTCTCGCTCTCTCGGTGCGTCTTAACTTGAAGGAAAATAGGCGCGGGACCGTTAGAACTGCTACCTGGAGTGTCCCAACTACTTTTTTCCACGAAATGTAATACAAACCCTAGATTGTTAGACCTCGTTAGATAGCTGATGAAACGTAGATATTTTAAAAAATATCTGCCGAACAAGTGTCATAATATTTTTTTTAGATATCCCTTAGAGAAAAATAAGCTTGCTAATATATTTTTTATTTTTTTACTTTCACTTGTCTACTACGGTCTATTCAATTAACTTATGCACTATTTTAATGATTGATGTCCTAAAGCATCTTATTACACATGTTAAAATGCAATAATAATAATAATAAGATACACAAAATAAACAAAAATAAATTTCGTAGCCTAAAAATCGGCAATATTCAATAAAAAATTAAAAGTCGAATATCTCGAAAAGGGTTAAGTTTAGGGTAGGGTGTTTCACAGTGAAATAAGTCAGAAATGATGGGTACTCCACGCCCTTAACGGATCTAGCACGACTTTTCCTGTAACCCTGTATATATTGACAATAATATTTAAGTCCACGAATAGAGATTTTTGAGTCGCACTTTAGTGTACCATACTGGTTAGAGAGAGACATTGATACGATTATAGTAGGAAGCAATTATCTACTAATGTACATATTTATTTGTAAATTTTATACTTGAGTGAAGGTGTTCTATTTACCCGATTGTTCGATCACTAGGAGCGTGGTCAAAAATATCGCTGGTTTTATTCTGCATAGTTTTGTACAATAATTGCAATAGTTATGCTGAATGTGTCCGTTTGTTGTTTTGTGATTGTTTAAATAAACACAATCATCTTCATAACCAAAAAAATTACATGTATAAGCCAATAATTAGTTTACAGTTTTTAATAACACAAAATTTCATTTAGGTACTTTGTACAAAAACAAAATATACAAATTTTTAAATTTATAACACGCTCAAAAATTATGTTTAAAAATTATTAAACAATTATATTTATCATTCATTTAGAGCACGTATCGGTCGTCCAAACATTTACAATTAAGCAGCGGTATCAATGACCAAACACAAAAGTGCCATAAATAAATAAGCGATTGAAGTGTCAAGTCGGCCAGTAGCGATGTTATCATTCGGTTTGCAGCTCTCACCGACCGCCACAGAAATATATATAAATCACGGCAAGTGACCGCCTTAATTGAAAAGATGGAGATAAGCAGATGTATGTAAATGTGAGGGAAAGTGCGGTTGCGAGCGCGCGGCGCCATTACTCTGCTCACACACCATGAGCACGGCAGGCACGGAGCTGCGGTCTGACAGCCTCTACCCAACACATACGTACTTACTCAGACAACACATACGATGTGGTGCCGTTTATTTAAAAATATATTGAATCCTGAGCTGTTGCCCGCGACTACGTCTGCGTGGAATTCGCTTTTATCACGCACCCCTATTTTACCCCTCGGAAAAGTAGCCTAAGTTACTTTCTTGTTATATCAGCTATCTGCCAGTGAAAGTCCCGTCAAAATCGGTCCAGCCATTTCAGAGATTAGCTGGAACAAATAGACAGACAGATAGACAGAGAAAAATTGTAAAAAAAAATATGGTTTGGTATATATACCTACCGTGTATACATCCATATGCACTTAGTAAGAAGCGGTTATTTTAATATTACAAACAGACACTCTAATTTATTTGTATAGATAACATATAATACACATATTGAAAAATGCCGTATATAACAAATATTGGTTTTAGCACAGATGATATTACAGAATCTCTTTCAGAATGCGTAAATCATATAAATGTAGATTACGATTGAACGAAGTTATAAAAAGTACGTGAAATAAAGAAATGTGCTAAGTATATTGACTTAACACATTTCTTGATACATTATTGACAATAAACTCTTCAAAGTTCACAGTTTTATATTGTTAGACAAGTGTAAAGTGTTAAGTGCTCAAACTTGAGAGCAAACATCGTTGAGTACCTACTGAGTGTATTGCAAACACAACTTGAGACCGGACTGAAGGGCCGCAAGTGTTAGTCTTTTGAAATGTATATACTCGTATGCCAATCATGATCTTTGTTAAACATTATTTATACATTTTGATTCCATGCCATTGTAAACAATATGAGAATGTAATTGTAATAGTAAAGAATATCCACATAAAAAACAATACAATTATTGAGTGTTGATTAAAATTATAAACAAATAAATACTTGATCGTTTAACTTTCCTGTTAAGCGATTGTTTATTACATACGAAAGACTTATTAATTAAACCAAAAAACCATCATGGCAAATAGTATAGGTAATCAAATTAATAACCTGTAGGCACGTCATTCTCAATGCAGTAAGTCTAGTTTATGAGAAAATTTAAACAACTGATCCATAATTCTTGGAAACCGGCGTTATTGCCAACGCGCATTACTCAAAGGTTTACAGATATTTTATTAGTGAAATTATGGTGATTTCTGAGTTCCACCAGCTCCGAAACCTACCACCTCTACCTTATCTATCTACTGTTCGTGTCACTCGCTGTCTCAAACCAGTGTTTTACATTAGAAATATCAAGAAAGAAGTCAATTTGAGGCGCACATTAATCCTTTCGGATTTAAGTAGTAGTAGTAATAGTAGTAGTAGTAGTAGTAGTAGTAGTAGTAGTAGTAGTAGTAGTAGTAGTGGTAGTGGTAGTGGTAGTGGTAGTGGTAGTGGTAGTGGTAGTGGTAGTGGTAGTGGTAGTGGTAGTGGTAGTGGTAGTGGTAGTGGTAGTGGTAGTGGTAGTGGTAGTGGTAGTGGTAGTGGTAGTGGTAGTGGTAGTGGTAGCAGTAGTAGGTAGTACTAGCTGCTACGCGAGTGTTCTATCTAAGTATGTATACATAATATATACATAACTACTATCTCTAAAAGTATTATGGTGTAGCCCGTGCCTGTGGAAGATGAAAATAGCATCCCGTTCTGTTGGTGGTTCTTCTCCTGGCAGACTGTAATCATCTCATAATTTAGTAAATTCCTGGAGCGTCCCACGCGGTGTCGGCGCTGCGCGACGGTGCGATGATGTGAAAGCATGCGCGGGCGCACGCCACGCGACGCCACGCCACGCGACGCGGATCTTTCCTATAAACTACTTGTTAGTTTTACTGTTATTATAGCTCTCGTACGTGTATATGTTAATATAATCAAATAAATGTTACCCGATTGTTAAGACGGTAAAATACGAGTTTTACGAGTTTGTCTTTCCATTCTTAGAATGATTCTATGGGAATGAATTGTTAGGAAACCAAGTGTTTGTTTTTGTTTAACAAGTTCACAACTTCGGCAATCGTTCATCGTGCGTGTGTTTTAATTTTTTTGTGCATATATTATAATTATAATATACAATTTTGTTATTTTTATAATAAACAAAATTGTTCTCTCGATGAATAATTCTATTATTAAGAATACATTAATGACAGAATTATTCATCGAGTAACTACATTAATTATATGGTATACATTAATTTCTTTCATTTGAATATTTCCGTGCAGTAAGCAATGGCGATGGTACGAGTACCTATGTGTGAATTCTGATCCACAATTATTAATTTTAGTTTAGATCTGTTCATGTTTTTCTTACAGCAATACTATCTTTTACCTTGACTCTACTATTTATAGATTCGTAACATCACGCTTCTGCTCACTGCTTAGAGCACGCAGTTTCTCTTCGTCGTTATAATAGCAGGGAGCTGCAAGTCTGTATCCAGCCTTTACATTATTCAAGCTTTACGTTTTTGTGTGAGAATGTTTGGGAGTTCATCGCCATTGTTCGCGGTTAAAAAGGTTTTCCTCCGCTATTTCTACACGGCCGTTAATTAACTTCTAATTCCATTGAAATCGAAATGAATAAACTTTTTATAAATGAGGATTTCTCGGATGCCTTTCATTGCACAAATGACAGATAAATTTCATTTAACAATACTCCTTAATTGAAATTTAACATTAATTATTATATTTTATTTACTCGTTTAACATTTAAGTGGTGGATTCCCTGATGTTGTGTTTTGTGACCCCTGCCTGTGCCTACACGATGATCTGAGCACTGCTAGTCCACTTTTGGCTAGAAACATTTTAAAATCCAAATTAAATCTCAACTAGTCCGATTCACAAGGAGTTTTTGGTCAATACACTGACGGCTTTGCTTCGCTGGATAGCCAACGCTTCAAATAAGCGTAATAAGTACATTGACTTTGAATTTTTTCGTGTGTTTGTTTATTTTTATGTGCCAATGTTACTGAGTGAGCTGACTTGTGTTGATATATTTTGGTTGATGCTCGGCTGCTGCCCTGCGGTCTATAATTTGGAAAAGGTTTACTCGGCGAGCGCGTTGAAGTCTTTTGTATGGACTAAACTTTGACGTTTGTTTTGCTCTCGCGTTGTTTTTTCTATTGGCCTATATTAATAGTATAACCACCACTTAAACTCACAGTAAGGACATTTTTGTGAGTTTGATACGAAACTGATATTAAAGATTGTACAAACAACGAACATTACAATCTGATATCAAATTCTATCACACAAAAACTTGCCCCTCCTCGTAGGGGCTGATATAGCGACGCATTCCGTCCTGCCCTTTGATCCTTCTTTAATTAACTACATCCCTTTTTTAACGGAATGATATTCCCGTCTCTGTCGCTCGTATTGTTAAAGCCGAGGTAAAGAGTGAGAAAGTCAAGCGGCCCTTCCTGCCTGAGCGCACTAATAACTGACGGTTGGGGAGACTCGTCAGGCGTAATCTTTGATTTTAAATAGCACAGTTTTATAAAAAAAAATGTAGCCACTGCACAGAGTCATGTCAGCTAAATAATGCACCAAATGACTTGCAAAGCGACTCGACCACTCATGATAAAACATTTGAATGTCCGCTTAATCTTCACCTTGATTTAGGTGTGCAGAGAACGGAAAATGTAAGTCAACATAGAAACTGAATTTGGCAGTAAAAAGTAATTCGCATACCTTGGCTCCCGTAGCTTCATTGCATTATAACATGCACATGTTCACTTGTCCTTACATTGTTGTAACTCTTTAAGAATTCTCAAAATAATGTGTTCCTTATTTTAAATGTAATTACCGAACGAGCCGACCCACCTGGTGTTAAGTGGTTCTGCCCATAACAACCGATGGAACTTGGGTCCTTCCCTAATAGGTACGACAAGACCCAAGTTGCATCGTATGCGCCTGTACCTAAATGAGACGTGTAGGTGGAATGTCTCATGGGCCTGTAATGTGTTCCTTATTGTAAACTGAAGTTCATCCCTGAAAAGATGTTTCGTAAGTATTATTCACACCTGAGTAAAGCTGGCTTTGTGTTATCGCAATACTGCGTGAACAATAGGTGACCTTCTGCCGGTGACACGGCCGCGGTGCGGTGCGCACGCGCAGGAAAGCGCCCAACTCCGGTCAAGTTTGTGATTACGTATTGTGACTGGCCCTCAACCGTGACACTACATGACACTGTACAAATAAGATCCGCGAATCTCCCAGCCAGTAGAACTTGTGCCAACTGCCTCTGGGGAAGTACTATCACCACAAAAGTATATACTTTTCAACATAGTTTCAGTAGGTGTAAAATATTCTGTAGTGTACAATGCCGTCTAATGTTAGTCTTTCCATCCAAAGGTTGCACGGAAGAGATCACTCTTAGTGATAATGCCGCCCATTGTGTTCCTTTTTTATATAATGTAATATCTTGTAATTATTATTCTTTGTTATTTTGTCTTCTTCTTTGAGTTCTTTGTCTTCTTTATTGTGTGTACAATAAAGAATAAATAAGTCTATCTATCTATTACCAAACTCATTTCGGCCGTCAACCAGTAAAGCATTAATGTGTTCCGGTTATAAAGTTGTGGTTAATTGCTGGTGAAATTACAGGGACTTGAGGTATTACTGCGTCGTACATCATAGAGTTACAGGCATATACAGGTATTCTTTCTTTCTAAACGAGGAACTTTCTAAGGGGAGGACCCAAGTCTTACTACTTTTGTTATGGACAGAGTTTATCACTTCACACTAGTGCCATCTGCGTATTTCGTAACTTATTCTCACAAAAATAAAAAATAAAATTGCGTGTTAGTTTCGAGGTCTCGATTCTTATTTACGATCGATTTTACTACCCATCAAATTTTCATACCGGAGGTTTTAAATGAAATCGGTACTTAGGGATAAACTCCAAAAAGAACTATTTATGAATCGAGACGTTATAGTATGTTTGGAACCGACAAGAATCTGGTGTGACTTATAAATGCAACTGGTCAGTTAGTACCACCGACAATTTATAACAGAATCTTCCATTTGATGAGCCACGTTGAAGTGATGCGTTGCATTCCCATGTATACTGCACCATTCGTGGAATCATAAAAATACAGGAATGCAGATAATATCAAACATTACACTTACCGCCTCACCTTGCCGCGCACTCGTGCCTCGTGAGACTTGCAGTCACCAACTAAATAAGATTAGTTAAGTTTATTCAAGTATTGTGTTTAAAAACTCCCTCCTTACTCGATACAATTCCAAATCCATTCTCAAATAGTGTATATAATAAAAATAATGTGTACAATTCACAGACCGTATCTAGCCCAAAGCTAAACATAGCTTGTACTATGGGACCAGACATCTGATAGAATATATATATACTTTTCTTTTGTAAATACATACATATAATACATATTAACGCCACAGAACAGACATCTTTATTCGGCACACAAATGTTTGTCCTGGGTGGGAATCGAACCCAAGACCTATAGCGCAGAAGGCAGGGTTACTACCAACTGAGCTGTGAAGCCTGTCTGATATCTTCAGATAGTATAGTATAGTTTGCGTAATATTGTTTATGAATTCCTTCTGGCGCTTCTAAACGGACTACATTCTATATAGATCACGACTGATCAGCCATAGATATTTCCAAACGTGGTAACAAACTGGTATTGTATTTTCTCAACGTATGGAATCGTAATGTAGCATCGGAACAGTAAATATGACAGTTGAGTTGTGACTGACATGCTTCAGCCCCGTTCGCTGCGGTACCTACTAACAAATACAGTCCAATCTCTCCGATAGAGTGCTCTCCTGATCAGCCGGGGCCGTGCCGGGACCTGGCCGGCAGCACACGCTCTCTGTTTACCCGTATCCGATTACAATTCAATCGAGAACAATTTGTTTGGACCAGTCTGCACATAATAATGTCAACAATGGGGAACAATAACTACATGCCGATAGATGTTGGGTTTAAGTTGTTTGTTGATTTTCTATTGAGTATTTTGTTTGCTGAGCCTTATTGTGGATTCATTAAAACGTAGGGTTGTCAAAATGCATTGCCAAATTCATTCTGCAGCTGCATCAGTTACTTCGTCATAAAATAGATGAGTGCACTGCACTGCACTGTCTCTATGAAAGGTGAAGCTCAGTTCAAATAACATTCACGTGCTCAAAACACAATAGTAGTTTATTATTATCGCGATAATCGTTAAAGTTTATGTGTCAGATAAGGGCTCAGACACAATAGAGAGCACATCTCCGACTCGATCGTATCCAACGGACGTTTACAACAACGGCGCCCAAATATAAACTGTAACAAACTTATTATCTCGTACGCTCGTCGCTTGTTGTAATATTTTATATACGGTGTGGGGGATATAATAGAGCGACTTATTGACTTGTGCAGTAGTCAACTGTCGCATATTTAGCGGTTTTAAATATTAAATAACAATATTTACTAATGTAATAAATACATTTTTTAATGAGATTCTAAATGAGATATTATTTTTAATTTAATGTATTCGTAAACCTTTGTTTACAACTTTTGGTTTATTACTACAGCTTTGCAAATATAAATATTTATAGCTAAAAATATCAACTTATTCGTGTGGGGAATGAAAAACTATTACGGCCAATTTGAATAGATTAGGTCATGTCGACAATCGGTGCAGCGGTTTTTTTGTTTATCATTTCTGTACTTTGGACTATTTAGGCGTTGAACTCCGAAATTCCTATCTCAGTGCTTGTCTATCTTACTTATTTAAACGAGCAATTCTTGTATATATATATATAATCTGAATCTCGGAAACGGCTCCAACGATTTTCATAAAATTTTGTATACAGGGGTTTTCGGGGGCGATAAATCGATCTAGCTAGGATTCATTTTCAGAAAATTTTCTTACTTATTTAAACGAGCAATTCTTGTATATATATATATATAATCTGAATCTCGGAAACGGCTCCAACGATTTTCATAAAATTTTGTATACAGGGGTTTTCGGGGGCGATAAATCGATCTAGCTAGGATTCATTTTCAGAAAATGTTGTTTTATTCGTGTTTTCAATAATCAACTTAACGACTGCAACGCCATCTCTTGTCGAGTAGCATAACTGCTTGAAAGTAAACTCTTCTTCTTCTTCTTCTTCTTAAACTCTATGGTCGTATTTTTAAATAGACGAGGCCAACTGACAGTAGCTAATGTCACTTTGTAAAATAATGTTGCCATATTTAAAGTAATAGTGATGCGTTCAGTTCTCGTTCAATCAGATGAATGAACAGTGAGTGTGAATACGAGTAGATAATCATTTCAAGCTATAAAAGAATATTATTTCTATTTTACAATAAAATTGTATAAAAGTGCTCTGATATAAATATACAAACAAGAACATTGCGATAAGTATGTTGTAGACGAGATGGCAGCGCAGCATAGGATAATTGTTTTACGTCTGCCCCCATACCACTGTGAGCTCAATCCCATTGAGTTGGTATGGGCGCAGGCTAAAGGATATGTTGCAAGAAATAACAAAACCTTAAAAACGCCCTAAAAGAACCTTAAAAACCTTAACCTTAAACCTTTTATACCTAAAAACGCGTGAATTCTGGAAATTTCGCGGCTTACAGTCTCACTACTGAACGCTAGATGGCTCTTTCTTAAAATGAGATTCTAAACCTTTGGCTATTCATTAGATACATTTTTTCATGCATCATTTCAATATCATACCTTTAATATAATATGTTTCACCTTCAATATACAAAATTTTGAGTACGATGATTGTTTCACACCTTGTATCTTATATATTTAAACGAGCAATTCTTGTATATGTATATATAATATAATCTGAATCTCGGAAACAGCTCTAACGATTTTTATAAAATTTAGTATACAGGGGATTTCGGGGGCGATAAATCGATCTAGGTAGGATTCATTTTCAGAAAATCAACTTAAACATAAACTTATTTTTTTTTATTGAAAGAAAATAACAAAAAGGTGGCGTTTCTTCTGTCGGTAAGATCGAAAAATATTATTCATATTTCATCATTTTATCAGTATGTACTTCGTACTTAAATATAATTTCTACAAAACACAATTTATCAAAAAAAAAAAATATACCGAGCAAAGCTCGGCCATCCAGGTACTAGTACTATAAGGAGCATTTTAAGTCGAAGTTACAATTCCCCAGTTCAGTTTATTCCATTGATTTAATTTATGGTATCATGTTGCTTAGTCCCCCAGGTTAGCTCGTCACTTGTACAGCATAGTAACTTTAAATCCACAAAAATTACTGTTGCCCCCCCTGTCTTTGTTAATATTCGTCACGCCATGTGCCACGTCGGGCAGATATTTTCAAGTACATTATATAAGGTGAATTTTGTTCTACCGCATAAGTCCCGCAATGTTACAAAGTGGAAGTAGAACTAGGCAATAATTAGACTTTGTTACGGTTTCGCATAGAATCAGCGCCCTAGCTAAGGGACCTTTATAGCGAAGCAGGCTGCACTTTATTGCGGGACGTCCGGTGTAAGGGGTGCGTAGAAGTGATAACAATAGATCTGTGCTGTATATCATTCATGGCATAATGGCTTTGGCCGCTGAGCAAATTAACTCGGATGATTATACATGTTTTAATATGAAGATCTTTGGCCAATCGTATCCCGCACGAGTAGTCCTGCAGTGGGAATACTGTAAAGACGAGAGAATCAGCAACCGTGGCTCTCACAATTGCAGTCTGATTCCCACTTCGCTTGGAGCTCATAAATCCAGCGAGATGTTTACGAGTCCGGTGAGTCTTGTAACATGTTTATCCTCTACTGTTTTCCAGCAGACGAATGTAATCTCATAATAAACATAATGTTGTACCTGTGAGTGGTGGATCACATTACAATACACTCATAAGACTGTTCAATTTTTTGAGTATTCATTTGCTATTTCTGTTGGATGCACATATATTCTGAAATAAATATTGGTGGACGTTTCATAAAGCCTCATCTAGCCCCAAACTCAGCATAGCTTGTACTATGGAGGGTAGATAACATATTGAGTTTTGTTTTTTAAAAACACATATGAATATATATATAAACAGACAGACATCATCACATCTATGTTTGTCAGTTACTACCAATTGAGATATGATGCAGTCAAAAGGAAATATCTGAAGTCGCGTACACACATCCAAACAAGCGTCATGAGTTGCAGAAATCACGTGAAAGTTTATTACCATTATCAAATGAAAACCACGTATTGTATTATGTTGTTGAATATGATTAGGTACGTAAACAAATACAGGTGTGTAAAAAAATCCTACAAATAATAATGTCGTTTGCAAATCTTTACACCCAGCCCCACATAACGCGTACTCAGCGAGTTTATTATATGTTTTGGATTTACGAGTATTCAGAATCTGTTGATCAGAATATTCCCTGATTTGAATGGAACCAGTTTGGTACAATAGGCCGGGGATTGGGTCGCGGGGCGAGGGGCGCCGGGCGCGGGGCCGCCCCAGCATACAATGAGTAAAAGCTTCATTTATCTAACTCACACCAACAAAGAGGGCACTGAACTAGAGGGCTCTAAATATTACGCAATTCATTGTATTTATTTGAAACTTCATAATTTATTCGTTAATCGGAAGGGGCTTGCATTTCATATTTTCATTCATATTTCATATTCAGTAATTTATTGCCGATTAATCGGGGCTCAAACTATGGGAAAACAACCAGTACTTTTGCGACGTATCTCCGACAACTCAAAATGTGTAAATATAATATTGAAGTCTATAAAAAAATAATATATTGACAGCCTTACAGCTCAGTTGGTAGGGCCTTCTGCGCTGTAGGTCGTGGGTTTAATTTCCACCCAGGACAAACATTTGTGTGACGAACATAGATGTTTTTTTTGTGTTTGGGTGTTCATATGTATTATATGTATGTATTTACGAAAAAAAATATATAAGTATCATATCAATTGTCTGGTTCCCATGTTACCATGATACCAGCTATAGCAAAGCAAAATAGCAAAATAGCAAAGGTAGCATAGCTACCTTTTGGGGCTAGATGGCGCTGTATGAAATGTGAACCAGTATTTATTATTAAAAAGCCTCGGTACTTTTATATCGCTTACGGCTCGTTTAGCTTAGTACACGTTTCGATTTATGGGACACCTATGCCCAGTGGCTGCGTAGCGCGCCATACAGAGCAATAAAAGAGAAAGAGAAATAAAATCTCCCTCGATCTAGTTCTGCAATTATCTCCCGTTACGCCCACCAGAATATCTTCTCTCTTCTCGTCTTTTCTCGATGGGTTGAGTCGTTAAAACTTAACTATCATTAAAATGGAACCTAGCCTCGGGCCTTCAAATCAAGAATCTCGACGCGAGTCGATAAAACAAGGCCATTGAATGCAACATGTCATTTATTGCTTCTGGCACTTTTCAGCTGTTCATTGTCTATTATCTCATAAAAAAAAACAATAATTTCTATGTCACAGTGTACATACACCTAGTTTAAAAATCGGGGGTTCATCTTACTATTATGCCATAGCGTACTTCTTACACCTCGATGTCACCGTTTTCGATATAGGTATTTTTTACTTTGTAGCTTTTTTGTGAATAAATTTCTTATTATTTCTTCTTATTTCTATTTCAATTGGGTTCCAAACATTGAATGAGTGTAAATGTCAGACTTTACAACTGTTATTTGGAATCATAGTAGGAACGATTTTACGTCATCTTTACCCATTAAATTGAGGCCAAAAAATACCAGGTACCCACAGTGATTTCAGAGCCGTCCGTTGTGCGTGGCAAACTTCATGACAGCGACAGTATCGCACTCACTGGAAGTACGCATCACGTGCGTTTTGCGAATCAACACGAGCGCACATTAATTGCAAGTAAACTACTTTTACAATGTTTTTGTAGTTCTGCTGCAACTCTTCTATGCAGCTAATTGTTGATACATTTCACTTTAATTGGTAGCATTAGAAATCTTTGAATTAGATTTAATTAAAGAAAACGCGCCATGGCGGTCCGTCTTGGCGCGTAAGCTAATCAATGTGTTCTGGTGCCAAGAATGTTGACAAATTCAGCGACATCCAGTCAACATACGAAATAGCCCATGTCTCAGAAAAGCATGTTAAGACTTTCTTGGATAAATAAACTCGAAAGATATAGAACAAGTGTAGCAAGAATAAAACTTGAACATTGAATACTAATTCAATTCTGTGACTGTCATTTTTGTCGATATGATCATTCAACATCATAACAGCACTGCGTTGTTATAAACATGTTATAAACTCAGAAAATACTAAAGAATTTTGAGAAAGTTTTTTTTTCTTCTTTTCTTTTTTTAGATAGGTGGAAATAGTCTTTGTGTAAGTTACTCTATTCTATTCTATTCGGGTCACTGGTTCTCTCGAAGTCGTGTGGTGAAAGGATTTTAAGTGCGCCTCAAAGAGGCTCCTTTCGTGCACTTGACCATGTCTTCAAATTTTTTAGTACTAGGACATGTCGGTTTCCTCACTATGTTTTCCTTCACCATTTTGAGAACGTGGTATTGAAGTTTGATGATATTTGTCGATTAAGTCGGAAAAAACACCGTGAGAGTACTACCGGTGCCTGTGAGATTATCTAATACAGACAGACAGACAGCGACAGACGAAATGAAAAGAAATGAAATATTTTTATATTTTATTTTTATTTTTTTGCGAACACGGCGGGGTCTTCGATTCATAATATGTAGTGATAAAATAAATATTGCGAGGTGGTGTTGCGCCGCGCGCGCCGCACCTCAATAGATAATATATTTATAAAAACAGACTGTTAGCGCACACATTTGATAGAAGCGGCAACCTTCCACCGAGCTAAGGAAATATGTGACCTCCTAACACTTATTTGCATTTAAAAACAGAGGAAATGGATAATTATGGCTGGAAGAGACGCCTTCGTAATTACCGGAAATCATACAATCCGCCGCCAAAGCTGTCTTATGTACTTTTTGGTAAACTCAGGAAATCATAAGAACAAACATATGATTTATGACGTAGCATATATGTATATTAACTGGCTTCGCAGGTCGCGGTCGTGGGTTCGATTCCCTGGACAAACATTTGTATGACGAAGATAGTTGTTATTCTGTTATTATGCATAGGTATTTCTATGTTTTTACTAAAAGTATAGTTATATAAATATATATGTGCACTCTACTAGTTCTTTTAGACTTTTCCCGAGCATTTGATGCTATAAATATATCCTTGCTTTTATCAAAAATGAGTTATTACGGTTTTCATGAAAATACAGTTAGGTGGTTCAATAGCTACTTAGACAATCGTTTCCAGTTTGTCGAAATTAAAATGGCTGATGGTTCCTCTGCCCGTTCAACTCCTAAGGCCGTCAAAAGAGGGGTTCCGCAGGGGTCGATCTTGGGCCCAATATTATTTATACTTTACACAGCTGACATTACAAGCTGCATAAAAAATTGTAAATTCCATATTTATGCTGATGATTTGCAATTATATATATCTTTCAAACCGGGAGACATGAGTGCGGCTGTAAGAGATCTAAATGAAGACTTGCAACGTATAGTAGTTTGGGCACAAAATCACAATCTCGTGCTGAACCCTGCGAAAACGAAATATATGCTTATGGGTAACAGGCAAATTATTAAGTCTGTACAGTCGTCTTCCATCGACCTAAATCTATTGGGTGAGCCCATAGAACGTGTGTTTGAAGTGCGTGATCTAGGCTTACGGATGGACGCTGGTTTGATTTTTGAAAAACACATAGCAGAATCTGTGCGGAATTGTTTTTATCGGCTGAAAATATTATACAAAATTAGGCCTTATCTGAGCGAGCCCATGCGCGAACAACTCGTCGAAACTCTTGTCCTATCAAATTTAAATTACGCTGATGCTGTCTACGGACCAAGACTACTTATGCGCACTCAACGTCTTATACAACGGGTTCAGAACGCGTGCGCGAGATTTTGCTATGTGGTTCCTCCCCGTTGTCACTTAACACCTTTTCTAAATTCTCATAGTATGTTAAAAATGAAATCACGCCGAAAACTTCACCTGGCATGTCTCCTTTTTGGTTTAATAAATTATAAAATACCTAATTATTTATACAAAAAGTTAACTTGGATTGGTGAAAATAGAAACTGTGACAGGAGGCAGTACTCTCAGCAGTTGTCCATCCAGCCCCATCGTTCTGCAGCTTTCCGGGGTAGCTTTAGGTACGCAGCGTCAAAATGCTGGAACAACATACCACCCCCCATTAGAAATTTAATCAGTATTGGTAGTTTCAGATCAAAACTGAAAGCGCACCTTATTGAGGCTCAGAGACAGCAGGGCGATATCGAAAACAATAATTCGATTATCTAGTTACACCCTCGTACTTCTGGATCTCAATAACAAATGCTTGAATAATTTATTAAGGAGGTAAAATAGTACTTACCTTTTTATAATATCTTCTTCGCTGCATCTTACTTGTTAAATTAATTGATATTATATATTTTTTTGTACTTTAAACTTTTCAGTTGCCTCTTGTTATATAGCCTGGCTTAGTATTTAGTTTTTATTTTTGTTTTTATAATCAATGATGAATCACATATATCTATCTACTCATAATGTATAAATATTTTTGACGCTTCTTTTCTTATTCTTATTGTACCTACTCTGTTCTACAGATTGTGATTGTCTTACTATATGACAATTTTAGCATGTAAGTACTCTTTGTGTTGTATTTATTTTAATGAAATGATTAATGATTATTTTTTATGTTATATGTTAACCGCATGGCCGCCGGACCTTGTCCGTGTCGTCAATACTAAAAGGTTTATTGGCTGAAAACCAGCGCTGGGTATTCTCAGCATATGCTGAGCCATCCCCTTTTTCAGCACAGGGCACATAGGGACTTTTTTGTGTTTTATTGTATTGTTATTTCATGTAATTGTTGTTCCTATGTTTGTGCTGAATAAATGTTTTTATCTATCTATCTATCTAAATAATCTATAAATTATATGCTTCCCATAGTACAAGCTGTGCTTAGGTTGGGGCTGCATGGGATCTAAATTATTGCGTTCAGTTTTAATCTTTACATTACCACAAGCATAGCGTGGAGGATATAGGGACGGTAAGTTTCCTGCTAGCTCTTATTAAAGATTCGTAAACATGTGATAGTTTCAATCGCAAAGCAATCTTTCGATAGTTATCAAAATCACCGAGAATACGCCAATATTTTGGCGAAATCAATATTAAAATTATGCTACAATAACGGTTTTTTAATCGCTAAGAACCGTTGGCTCAAAGGACAGGTTAAGTTCGCGGGTTCACGTGAGATTGAGGTTATGATTCGTCCGTGAGAGTTACATCGAGGTACTTGCAGTTTCACGGTTGGGCGGGTGCGACTCGCCTGAGGGAACAGACCTTTTGCCCTCCGCGCTACGACGGGACGGAGGGACAGGCATACTAGATTACCCGTATAACTATGTTTTAAGTGAATGTGTTGGTACAATATGTAGGTGTTCGTATAAATAAATGAATAAACACGGGTATTAAGTCCACGTCAAAGTCAAAAACTTTATTTCCACAGTATTCATAAAGAAATGGCTTGGAAAGGTCAATAACATTCAAAACACAACACGCGTACTTATCGCTAAGTTTGACGCCCGTTCAAATCCTATCCGACCCTCCATGGGGAGAACACCAAGAAACCCCTAGAGGAGGACTTATTTTTCGCGATCAAGATCGATGTCATGATGAAATTATATGAGAAAGTAGGCGGGAAGATATTTTGGAAGGAATAGCCTAGAAGTGTCGTCATCTTCATTTACCTTGTTCTTACACAAAAATAAATAATATACTACTTACAAGTTTGACTAAATATCTATCATCTGATGTTAAGTGACTATGATAACCAAAAATGGTGGATGTGAACTTGGAAACACCTGGATCGTGAACTTGCTCGCAAGTAACGCTCCGGGACACACAGTTAATGCGTTGCGACATATTTTCAACTTGAATTTAACAATAATCCATCGGTTTCATAATAAATTAGCAGGGCACAAACGAAATTGTATTTCTGAAATTAGTACACAGTTGTCGGAGTGGAACGCTGCGCCCGCGCGCACCTGCCGTCCGTCACGCCCCCGCTCTCGCGCCCTGTGAAGAAAGTAATCAAGTGCTGAATTATATTGTGTTCCTTCTATCTAGACTGGCCTCATAGCTCAGTTGGTAGTAACTATGCCTCCTGCGCTGTAGATCGTGGGTTCGATTCCCAGGACAAGCTGTGTGGCAAAATAGATTTTTATTTTTGGGAGTTCATATTTATGTATTTACAAAAAAAGTATGTTTGTATTCTATTAGTCGCCTGGTTCCCTTAATGCAAGCTATGCTTAGTTTGGGGCTAGATGGGGATGTGCGAAATGTCCATGAATATTTATCTATTATTTTATTTTATTGTTATCTATATCCTGTCTCATTGTTATGCAGTGTTGCATAACGATGTGCATACAATAGTAGATCAATATCAATATTGCAAAACTTTGAATATTCATGCAATTCACAACTTAAATTTGTCAGTATCTAATTAGATATAACAAGTCATAAACAATTTGAGCTACAAGTATGCGTTCACGAAAAAAAATTAACAAACCTATACAGGAATGTGAATACCCAGAATGTTTTAATCGTGAATGCATTTGTCACACCCCCTAACGATCTCCCGTAGATTAGCACTGAGCGTAGGTACACATCATGTGTGTTGCGTTGCGTGCAACAGTTTATGGTGCGGCCGCTAATTAACTCGCTGAGAAACTCAGCTCATCCGTGCCTCGCTTACGGTTAGCATTTACAAGTAATTAGGCTAGAAAGACACGAGCTTCTTGAGACTCATTAGCTGATAAACAAACGTTAAGTTTTTAGAAACATACTGCTAACGTGTACATTTTACAAACGATGCCAAGGCAGTATAATCGTTTCTGCTCTTAACTGCTCTTTCACTGTTCATGCTGGTATCATGCAATCGAATATCGATTGCTGGCAAGCTCTGGATGCCACGTGGTGAGATAAACATGTCCCTGTGGTTCCGACACTAAGTTCTGTCAGACAGAGATATAAGCTCTTGTGACTCGACTGTACTCGACTGTAACTCGACTTGTGAAATATTGCCACATTGTGTTTGTGTTCTCGTGGAATTTGACAGAGATCATTAATTTACTAAGTAAAGTAAGTATTTGCGCAGATAAGCGTTCTGCAATTAGAAGTAGTTATCTAACTACAGAACAGAACACAAATATATCGATCATCGAAAATCTGCATTCGTTTTACACGAAAGTGATATTTTCTTACCTTTCAACGACTAATCTGCTTGTAAATTGCGTCTCCCAACAGTATTACGTGCGTATAAAATTCTAGATATCAAATAAAATAAAAATGTAGCGGCGCCTTGCACCCGCTGTGAGTAATTTAAACTGAGTTGCTACAAAACTGCGAATGTCTTTAAACTATTTACTTCACCGCAAAAAGTGATCTGATAACACAACTGAGAGACGTACTCCAGAGAAACAAGTTAATTAGAGATGGATTTACCGTAGATTTGTGATATGTAAAAACACTACAAATATGTGTTGATCTGAGATGTGATGCATAATTGTCGCGACCACTGAGCAGTACCAGTAAGTTCACGAAACTTTGATTTCAAAAAATGAGCTTTGACCGGGACGTCACATGAAATATACCGGGAATACTACATAAGAATAAGAACAAAAAAAAAATTATGTAATTACTAGTGCGATGACAATTTTTTCCAGAATAACAGCCAGTTATTCGCTGTTAGATAAATTTTGAGTTTATATAACCAGTCTCAGTCAATATTAAGTATATTTATTGCCGAATCTCTTGCACAGAGATGTTAAATATTACAGATGGTATCAATGTGTTCTCACTAGTAAGGGTGAATCAATAATCTACCAGAAGCTATCCTGGCCTACAAGTAATATGCTGACCAGCTGGTCGACTCAAATCTTGGTTAACTATTTGCACGTCATGTTGTCATGTTGAAAGAAAGATAGAAAGAAAAACATTTATTTGACACGCCATAAAAAGAAAAAACATTTTACAAAAACATCCATAGGTATCCATAGTACTGTAGTAATAATTAATACAAATAAATAAAATTGGAGTATTTGTTTGTAATATTAAAATAACCGCTTTTTACTTAGTGCATATGGATGTATACACGGTACATATACTAAAACAAATTTTTTACAATTTTTGTCTGTCTGTCTGTTTGTTCCGGCTAATCTCCGAAACAGCTGGACCGATTTTGACGGGACTTTCACTGGCAGATAGCTGATGTAACAAGGGGTAACTTAGGCTACTCTTCCGAGGGGTAAAATAGGGGTGCGTGATAAAACCGAATTCCATGCGGACGAAGTCGCGGGCAACAGCTAGTAATAAATAAGAATAAGTACATCGAGCGAGTAATTATGAGTATCTAACTATTTCGGTATAGCGTATTATATATTGTACCTACTCCTGCTTGTCCTTCGCATGAGGCGCCGATACAAAACCACACAGAACAGTGTGTGCGTACCAAACGCAAACAGTGGAAGTGTTTAGTGTGGCCAGTGAGGCGGCGGGCGCCGGCGCGGCATTTCCATCGGCGTCGCGTCGCGTCGTGTCCACTGCCTGCCGCACGGTGGAACGTCTGTATGGGAAGGGTCGGACATTCGCATCTAAAAAAAGTTGATGTCGAAATGTGTTAATTTAATAATGCCACTGTGTTCAGTTAATGATCCTCTAAAATAGTCATTCCCGGTATTTTTGTTGTAACTACAATATTTAATGAGTAAATTGAGAAAACGTTGATTTTTATGTCAATTTTGTATGGAAATGAGTTTTCAAAACACCATATCTTTACATTGCCGTACGTTTTCGGGATGCGGTTTTTTCTTTTCATTTCATTCAACTTTTTTTAGATGCGAATGTCCGACCCTTCCCATACAGACTTTCCACCGTGTGCCGTGCCGGCTGATAATTGAGCGTCCGTTCCGATACGCTCGTTTGGTTCGTGTGTATTTCCGCTCAGTTCACTGTCTCCAGTATGCCTGGCGGTGAAACGTAAACGCAACACTGACCACTGTCCATTCGCATCTTAACAGAACGTTTATTATTGTAAATAATACAGGATTTTAAGTTTCTGTAAAATTAAACAGATGGCAGCACTTCACAGTCACAGCCACAGCACTAATAAATATTCTACTCATTTGGGGCAGATTGGATCTTCAAATTTCTACTTCATAATCTAGTAGAGATAAAATCTCTCTCTCCTTAACCAATTAGCTTAGCCATGCGCCTTCAGGAGTATGTAAATCTACCTTCTATTATTGTTGATGCTTACTCGTTCATTGCAAATTTCCTTCCTTACTTTTTATATTGTTTACTGTTGAATATCATTGTCAAAATTTTCGATATACATAGGTATACCTTTACATACATGTATATTATTAAATTTGACAATACCTCTTGTGCATCTCAATCTCAAGCTAATAATGTAAAGCTAATAATGGACATATTGCTTAAATTTTTTATTTTAATATAAATGTTAATTTATTCTTATATTCAGGGAGAACGATCAATTGTATTACAAATATTAACAATTTTATAAGTTTTGCAGTTAGTCTCCATTCCCCGTGGACTTGTGTACGTTTAATTACTCGCATCGAGCTGGGATGACGTCGTGTGTGGCTCGCGATTACAATCATTAACTGAATCGTGAATTATTCTAGCTTAGAACCTGAATCCTTTTATTCCATTTTCATTTTATTTTTCATGCTATAGTTCCAACCTGTAAAGAAAGCAAGCTTTAATTCAAGCCTTCATGTTTTGTTTGTTAGTTAATAGATATTTTTGGGTCGACTCTTTCAACCGAATTTATATTGCTAGACAAGATTGACATAGGACCTTTACCTACTGTACGTTTTCGTCAGCTCGATCTAGAATATAATGCAATACTCAAATCAAATCATTTTATTATAAATCAACTTAATTTTAACGACATTGGTTCACTTAATTTTTAATCATTAGTAAGGTATATTTATTAAAGTATTTTATATGACACTAAATAATCAGGTATAAAATAGCAGGACCAGTTGACTCATTTCGACTCACCCAAAATATTTCAACAGTACTACAGATACAATTATCAAATTAAAATTCTTCCAAAGATGGTTCGTGTGTAGCCGCGGAATCGTTATACGAGAAAAAAGCAAAACAAAGTGAAATATAGTCGGGCGGCGCAGAACCGGTCGCGGAGGCCGTTTTGAATAATTTCTCCGATACCGTGGAATTGTTCCGAGCGGATAGTTCGCGGCTGTTATCCCATACCAACCGTTGAAATCACCTGTATCTACAATACGACCTCTACCATATGTTTTGTAGTACTTTACTGGTGTATTATGACTGTGTTTTGGATCAGGTTTTAGTTGTTAGACATCGCCTTCCATATTCTCGAAGGCATACAGTTTTGCAAACCACGGCGATGTGAAAGTCAAATTCAAAAACATTATTTCAATAGCATTCTACAATGGATTCAAAAGGTCAATAAATAATATTCAAAAATAAGGTCACGCCAAGTTTGATGGTTGTTTAAACCAAATCCGACCCTCCATGGGTAAGAACAGAGGAAAACCCCTAAAGGCGGGATTCCTTGTCTTGATAGTCTTGGGGTCTTGAATTATAACGCATTTTTTGCTTCTCAGTTAGCTCTGCATTACAATCTAAATGTCACTCCAATGCGGACACCTCCTACCCATGATGTGAAAAATTGCTGTCTTGAAATCTTGTATTTACGTATCTGTATAAATAATTAATTACCAATGGTTAATGGTTTGTTATTCCAGTGTAATGGGCCCACTATGCGAGGTGGTATGTCTGTAAGTGCCTGTATGTAATGGTAATGGTCTTGCTTCTCTTGATGATGTTAAGATATCAAAAGGATTTCTCATTTTATTATTTTTTACGAGAATTAGCGCAGTCACTATATATTTAGAATAATTAATTGTTATGCTTATTTTTATAAACTAGCTACGACCCGCGGTGAATCATTCATGGGAATTCATTCCAGAGGAACACTGTACTTTTCCGGCATAAAAAGCCAGTGTAGCCTATTGTGCTATTACATACTATATCTATCTCTGTGCAAAATTTCATCCAGATCAGTTCAGCTGTTCTGGCGCGATTCAGTAACCAACATTCACCCATCCAAAACGTCGCATTTATAAAAGAACTTTAAGATAAGATAGTAGGTATATCTTAGGTATGTATCTTAAATGAGAGAAAGACATTATAATTACACGATTTTTCAATTAACTTACCAGTTTTATATGAACTGTTTAATAAATAACAAGTCTTTTTTCATACTATGTTCTCTTAATAGTTTGTGTGATCAATAATGATACTTTTTGAATACATTTAGAAGTAAGTATATCTTCTGAAGTAACTTGCAGAATAAAATGATACATGACCTTGTTATACTTACTATTCAAGCAAGTAGAAAGCTCTTGCCTCAGTCGTCTTGTGTTGTTTTGGCATCAACTAAGCAACATCGATACAACATGCCTGTTTCATTCTGTAAATACAGGTTAGAGAGCAGCAACATTTGATTGATGTCCGTGACGCAAGCACACGCGCCCGCGCACGCACACGCACCCGCACACGCGCACGCGCACCGCGCGATAGTTTTCAACACCAGATCGCAGATTGCGTAGTGCGTGCAAATTTACATCAATTTGTAGAACTTCCCGCTGAACTCGATCTACTGATAAATATTTGTAATACGCATTCGGCTATTATGATTCAACAGATTTGCGTTCCCACTGTTTCAATTTATCTGATGGGACGTGCAACGGACTGTAATCCTACTTGCATACGCGGACCCCTTGAGATTGGTCAACGTTAATTGTAGGCAACATTTTGAATGTTCTGTGTGGTACCTTCACAGGTAGTTTTAATAAGTAATACAGTTACGGAACGAGCCAACGGCCCACCTGGTGTTAAATGCTAACCTCTGCCCATACGAGCGATGCGACTTGGGTCCTCCCCTTATAGGTACGATAAGACCATTGCATCATATGCGCCCTTGTGATGTAACGTCTCATGTGCCCGTAATTTCACCCAAACCGGAACACTACTGCTCTTATTGTTGCGTTGTTACCTGAATAAGAGCTCTATTTCGTCATCTACATACGTATTACATACATATAATTTTTTTGTAAATACATACATATAATAAATATATTAACACCCAGACACAGAACAAACATTTATATTCGTCGCACAAATATTTGTCCTAGTTGAGAATCGAACTCACGACCTACAGCGCAGAAGGCAGAATTACTACGAACTGAGCTGTAAGGCCTGTCTTTGCGAATTGTTAATGAATACAAGAGTGAGAGCCTCAGCTCAGGGTCGCGGCGCGCAGGGCTTCGTACCAGGCTTGTGTAGGATTAACGGAAAGTGTGGTTAGCGCAGACTCTACCTTTTAATGTCTACATTTATTTAACCAAGTGAATGTACCTCTGCAAAACTCTGTAAGGCTTCTGTTGCGATTGACACCAACGTTTAAGGTAAAGTTAAATTCATTCCGTACTCTATGTTTTGTAGTATTTTAAGTATCAATCGCACTCAGGCACTAACGACCCTTGCCTGGGAGAATCGCGTTAATTTTTATTGTGTTAGGTCAGATAAAGAGGTGGCCAGTGCTTAGCTACTAATGATCACGTGACGCACATTCGTACATAGATATTGTATATTTCCAAATTCCCACAACACATTAAAAATATAGTATTTTTTATTCAAATACACACTCTTTGCTTCATAAATAGGCATATATTACGAAATATTTGAGAGGATATGAAAATTCTTAAAAGCCATTAACGGTGAGTTACGGGCGCGTTTGCATTTTCAACGAACACTATTAAGGTTTATTTTGTCATGTCAGTGATAGAACAAGCTGACGGCCCACCTGATGTTAAGTGGTAATTGCTACTCATGTACAACAGCAATACGACTCAAGTCCTCTCCACCAAACTAAGAGATGACTTAATTGCATTGCGTTGCGTCCATCACTCGAGACGGGGATGTTACGTCTCATGCGCCTGCAATTTCACCGGCACCCACTCCCTTCCACAGGAACATAGCAACAAATGCACTCGGCATTACTGTTTGGCGGCAGATTATCAGGTGTGGTGGCAGTACTTCTCCGGGCGAACTTAGCCAAGTTCAACTGCTACTTTGGGTTGCTCCTTCCGCACCACCTGGGGGACACGTGTAGGGATTCAGAGGGTTATCTCCTACGGATGCTAACAACATGGGCCCCCGGAATCGCGCAATTGTGCCGCATATAGAGTGGTAGAGTTGCGTGAGCACATTTGCAATTGGAGATTTATACAGTTCGATCTTTCTCTAAAATTAGGTACCATATGACCTGTTGGAGCATGTAATATAGATATGGATTGACATTATCTATTGCGAGCACATTTTGCTCTGCGGCAGGACTCGTGTCCTCCTAAATGAATATATCTTACCGATTCCTATAGAAGCCGGCAAAGGGATATCAATCTTGCGTTAACCGTTGCGTCCTGCCCGATACATTGCTGACTTGCGTTTTCATTATCCGGAACCCTCCGATAGATACGTTTCGCCGAATTGAGTTATCGTTTTAGAGATTAGCAAAAGGGGAACAGATTAATTGATAGGAACTTATAGGCATCTGTTGGATGTTTGTTTATGATCGCCTTTATTAAAATGCAAGAAACAATTTTGGTAAACTATTCATCCACAATTTTTTTATATTGCTGCTCAATTTACAGCGCCATCCAGCCCCAAACTAAGTATGGCTTGTACTATGGGAACCAGACAACTGATAGAATACTTATATACCTTTATTTGTAAATACATATTAACACCCAGATACAGAACAAACATCTATATTCGTCGCACAAATGTTTGTCCTGGATGGGAATCGAACCCACGACCACAGCGCAGAAGGCAGAATTACTACCAACTGAGCTATGAGGCTTGTCGAATTATGGTGGCCAATCAAAAGTCTTGTTTGTAGTCCTTAGATAGAGCATAGATACAGATAACTTTTTCTTAAGATAACCTTTACTGAACTTATAACAAAGTAGTTTTTTGTTAATAAATTATTGATTAATTGGATTTGATTTGTTGTTCCATTAGATACATGTAATCCAAAGCTTAACGTAAGTATTGGATATCCAATAGCTATTGTCTGGGCGTGATTGTCGGTGGAATTCATAATTGCAGGATCCCGACCCGTTATTCCATATTCCCACTGCAATGTTGAATGTGAACACAGTTTATGTAATTTATATCTCTATGTCACAATTTATAATTACTGAGGAATATATTACATTAAAGACAATGTAGCCTTCGGAATCTTACTCTAATAGACAGCATTGATACATTGTAATTGCTGCGGTAATATTAAAAAACATAATCTGACGAGAAGGAAAAAAAGGCGGTTTACATATTTTACAGTAAATACCATAGCGTCTATACCTATAAGATATAAGGTTATACTTTCGGATTTAGTTGCAACTGTTTTTTTCGTGGAATAACCTGAACTAGATTTTAACAATAACAAGATTTCGGAATGTATTTTGATATAGTTTTAAGTTTGAATCTACTTGGTAAGCAAACTGTACATTTGATTGGGGCTGTGTGTTTCATTTAGTTCGTTGAAAAACAGTAATGACTCGACAGAGCGACACAGTAATGACGGTCCACATATATGTTCAAAGTATGGTGCTGGCAACAGTTATTATGGAGCATGTGCAGATTGCGTAGCAGTTGGTTGGCACGGTGGAGTTTGCCCGCTGGCTGCTCTTCAATACACCCACTAAACAGGGTCTCTAATGGCTGCGGTCAGCGCAAGCCAGGCGCTCGCGTGTGGATCAAATTTTACACAAATTACTATAAGTATCCGTAGTTATAATAATGTCGAATCAAAACGACAGAATAGTTTCGTTTTGTAATCTGGGTTCCAATAATCTACACACTAATAAAATAGGAGGCTCGAAGAATTACATGAGTTTCCAGTCAATACAAAAATAACCATCCAATAAAGAGAGACTTAGTCGGATTCACATAAGTTGCTTTATTGGTGTTGTATGTGCTAAACACGCAGACGCATTCTCCTTAGATAAATTCAACAGACCTTTACCAAGTGCATTAAATAGACAAATAGCTATTTTATACATTAAAAGCGTCATAAATCCGTCTAATACGTTTTATTACTAATAGCCGGCCGGCCACTCCGCCGCAATGGAAGCCAATATTAATATCTCCGCTGTAAGTTATTGCTTATCAGACAATTAATACGCTTTATTCGTAGTAAATGCGCCTACTTATCATTATATTTTCAATCGCAGGCTATAAATTGAAGGTATTTACCATTTTTATTATGTCTAGCTATAGCTATAGCGCTCAGAGACTCATTCGAAACTTCCAGTTCTTAATGGAGTACATTATAATTAAAATATCATCACTTCATGACAAAATGTTTTCAGTTGTGCTTTGCTGAATCACAATATTCATTGACTAAATAGAGTTCATTACAAATGGCAGGGGTACACTAGTTATTTGACAATTGTAAGGATGTGGTCAAGGAAAACATGGCGGGAAAAATGAACGATCGAAGTACTTTTTTTTTATAACTATATATAGATAACAGCATCAGGTTTGTCTGTATAAACTAGGAAGTGTAAGCTTTCTAATATTATCATATATACTATAGGTAGTATATATATGATAATATTATAGTGGGACACATGCTACTGTGTCCCACTGTATCTAGGGATATATTGGGAATACAGTAATAATAAATAATAATAATAATAATAATAAATTTATTCAAATAAGACATGGTAAATATAAAAAAAACATAAAACTGATTTAGACATAGGTATATATAACACGGGAGCCTGAACTAGGTAATCCTGTGTTTCAGGCGAGAAGAGCTAACATTTAATGTAAAATAATCACTACTTTGTTATTATTATAGGTACCTACTTATAGCTACAAGTATACATAATGTGTAAACAATTTGGATTTGAACGTAAAAGTAAACATTTCAGAAACTAAATAGACGGAATAACAAAGTCCGTAGTTGCAAATTTTTTTATAACTGAAGTGACTTAACTTAATTAAATTTATAGAAACTAAAAAGATTTATTTTAACACACTCAATAAGTTCTCTGTATCATGGTAAGACATACCCTGGAGGGTATCCTTAAGGATATTTTTGCAGTTACAGTGGCGTAGCTAGGAGTGCGAGCCGCACTCAAGAACCAAAGGTGTTCCAACTAGGCAACGTTAACACAACACTGAGAGCGTGGTGGACTGATTCCGTGTTTCAATCCAGAGGTCACCGGTTCGTGTTTGACGTGCACCTATAAATTTTACGACTGAAAGATTTATGTGCGTAATACCACGTTCTCAAATCGGTATCTAAAGCAAAACATCATGAGGAAACCGACATGTCCTAGAACTGTGCCAAGTGCACGAAAGGCACCTCTTTGAGGCGCACTTAAAATCCTTTCACCACACTGGTTCGAGAGAACTAGTGACTTGAATAGATAGACTATGTGGTTATGACTAGCAGTGACTATGACTAGTGTTTGCGAGTGAGGTGGTTAGGTGGCGCGCGCGATGGCTCCGTTTATCCGAGTGATTTGTAGAGCGCGCGCGCCACCCGCGGTACCCGTCCTATTTACATTGGTGTACATTATTTATACAGTTCTAGTATTACCAGTTACAAAATGGAGTTTAATTACATATGATTATTATTTACTGGATATTCCATTTGCTGGGAGCACTACGTATTACAGCCTTTGTGAATGACAAACGATTATTCGTCTACGCACACTCGTTGCCTGACAAAGTAGGAAGTTACTGACTTTGTTACCACTTTGCAATTATGAAATTACATTACGAAATACTTTGTATTATGGAGTGGTATTGGGCAACCTTAGATTTTCGGATGAAGGTTTATGAAGCCGGTGAAACATCCATCCCACAGTACCACCATTTTCATCTTTATATCTTAACAGAGAAAAACGTAAAATCAAGCGGTTCTGTCTGTTCCATCTTTACATCCAACTAGTTCCAATTTAATGCCTTTGATGTAACTAGAGAGAATTGATGTAAAAATGAAGCGTGGACAAGCCCGTTCCATCTTAAATCCCAAAAGCAACAATAAAGATTTATTAATATTTAAACATCTGCTTTACTGCTGAAAATTCTTTTGTATAATGTTTAAAGCATTTATGTGTGACATTTTCTACTATGTTTTTTTTTATGTCATTGAAGTGATGGAACTAGCTGACGGCCCACCTGTGGTTAAGTGGTAGCCGCCGCCCATAGACAACAGCAATACCACTCAAATCCTGTCCATAGTACGAGATGACTCAAGTCGCATTGCGTTGCGTCCATCACCCCGTGACGGGGATGTTACGTCTCATGCGCCTGCAATTTCACCAGCACCCACTCCCTTCCACCGGAACACGGCAACATGAGTGCATCACTGCTTGGCGACAGATTACCGGGTGTGGTCCTAATAAGAGCCTTAATCCTAATGATGTGTAGGTAGAGTAAGATGTCACTTTGTAGAGCAACGTACCTACATATGGTTTGTTTTGTTTTGTGTTGCAGATCTGACGCGGGCGGGCGGGCGAGGTGCGCGCTGCATCATGTCGGCCGTGATGAGCACCTTGTCTATGATCAGCGGCGGGAGGCGAGCGCATCGGAAACTTGCAAGGTAGCCGCACTGACTCACTTTAGATAGGTAGATAGATAGATAAGCTCTTTATTGTACACACAAAAACAAAGAATAGCAATTAAGTACAATTGAGATACAATTAAGATACAATTTGAGCTACGACTCGATACAATATCCCGGTGAACACGCGTGAAGTCGGCTGCCCGCGGTGTCTGTCGCCAGGGTTGCGAGTTCAAGTCCTTAAGTGTAACTATTTCAGGATGAATTCAAATTTAAAATATATTTATGCGAAATAATGTTTTCGTGGTGACAGTGATATGGGGAAAGATAACAGCATGAACTTGGATGGTATATTTATTTGGTAAAAAATCTTCAGTTCCGAGGCGCATCTGAAGTTTACTCTTTTATTTTGAAAAACATAACGCTTTATGTTAACGTTTGATTTGACTACCCATCCAATTTTCGTACCGGGCGCTTTAAATGTAATCAATTCTTTATTCTTTATCTCACGCTTTGTCCACTCGATAAAATTTTCAGTTGCATTTTTAATATTTTGCAGCAGGGTTTATAGTGTTCATAATTATATATATACATTATATATATACCTATATATTATAGATTATTGCCTATTGTCTCGAAATCCAATATAAATTTTAGGTTCCGAATAAGTTATACTGTTACTAGGTACCGTTCACTTAAGTATCTAACTATCTATATATGTAGCGGTAGATTGTAACACTTTCGTGGTTACATTTTTTTAAATGTCTTTAATATAAGGGTAACAAAATACTTCAGATTTCCTAATATTTGCTATTAAATTACGTAATTTGGTCTAGATTTCAAGGTAAAGCAGAGACACAACACAAACTGTATCATTTTACATTTTTGTGAATGGACACTTGACGCCGAAAGCTGATAGTTTCTCAATTAATTGTGTGTTACATAGGTAATCGTATATAAAATATTCATGACTGAAATTGATGCCGAACTGAGTGATTTCCGTTTAATTCTTCGACTGACCTCACAGCTCAGTTGGTAGTTACCCTGCCTTCCAAGCTGTAGGTCGTGGGTTCCAATCCCACCCAGAACAAAAGTTTGTATGACGAATATATAGATGTTTGTTCTGTGTTTGGGTGTTAATATGTATTTTATGTATGTATTTACAAAAGAAAAAGAATATAATATGTATGTATTCTATCAGTTTTCTGGTTCCCATAGTACAAGCTATGCTTAGTTTGGGGCTAGATGGCGCTGTGTGAATGGTCCACCAATATTATTATTATTATTGTTTGGGTTTTAATATGTATATATTAACAAAAAGTAAATAGTATTATATCAGTTGTCTGGTTCCCATGATACAAGCTATGCTTAGCTTTGAGGCTAGATGGCGCTGTGTGGCATGTCCACCAATATTATAATTATTTATTGTTATTATTATATTATTATTAATTAACAGCAGGTATTGTCACAACGATCTCATTCAGAACACTGTTATCAATCTTAAATTTTCTGGGAGTGATCTATTCACTTTACGTAACAGGCACACACCTCCGAGGTAACCTCCAACAGGGCATCAGTAACAGATCAGTAACAGTGGTGTGGTTTCCGTTCGCAGTCGTAAATCTGGGCAGTTCTCTGACGCGGGCGAGGACCGCGGCCGCAGCCAGTATGAGCTGAGCAAGCAGCAGCGCTCCGCTTCCCTGGTGAGTCACACTGCTGTTGCATAGGTACATGCTGAATAAACACATACATACTTGTATATTTAGAATATTGATTTACGTGTTATATAAATGATGTTATATGAATTCGGCCCCAAACTCACTGGTACAACTTCTAACGTGAAAAAATGAGATATTGGATTTCAAACAAAATATAATATATGTTCCATGTTCTCAACGGTAAAGGAAAAATTGTGAGGAAATTGACATGTCCTAGAAACAAAAATTTGTAGACTTGTGTCAAGTGCATGAAAGAAGTCTCTTTGGACGCACTTTTAATCCTTTCACGACACTGGTTTCGTTTCGAAGGAGCTGTTACATGATTAGAAAAAATACAAAAAAATTAAGGTATATTAAATAGTTTTGGTTTAATGTGAAATAATCACAGAAGGATCTAACTAAACCCGACGGTCTCCCATAAAAATAACTCAACATTGTAACCAGTCCTGTCATAGCATTTATACGACTACTTATGTGATAGTCGTTGTTTAGAAATGTAGTCACATATTATGACTATCCTTTTTGCAATTAAGAGCTTCAGCGCTTCAGAGGTCGTCTTACGGATCTAACATATCGCTAATCGTTGCTAAATCACTTCGAAAGTCCGATGGATCTAAATTATTTACAACAGGGCACTAGCTCGCCCGAATTTGATTTTATTTATTTATTAATTTTCATTATGAAGCACTTGCGTGTATTGTGTACGTAGGCGCAAATCCGCCTACAAGTACGATTCAATGGAACAAAGACGTAGATGCAAACACAATAACTGGACTTATGTATATACCCAGGCAGAGCCTCGTTGGCAGAAGCTATGAGTACTAAAATAATCATTATCGTCAATCTAAAACAAGTTTGTTATAGGTAAGTAGATCGGTGCCGGTGGTCTCAATTTCATAAGAATATGCAATGATAGTCCTGTCATAATTATGAAACAGTGTCACCGGTCACATAACTTGAATTCTCAAGGGTGGGTCGGTAATTGTGTGTAGATGCATAACTTGAATTGCACCTACCGGTTGCAATTGCAATTAGGTGCTACGAGCGTAATTACATGGATTGTTCTTTGCAAAATGTGTAGGTGCCGATAATTTAGGTGGGCAGGCACATCATTTGGTTTACGTAAGTCACCATTATTGACTTTAGTCCATTCATGTTTTTTGTTTATATTCATGTTTTTCATTTAGTCCACCCTCCAAACGAGTCTGGATATACTTTGTCCAGAGATGATAATGATTGCGATCAAAGATTACCTACATCATAGGTTTTTCTTGCCGATTATTATTTAAATTTGGCAACACTGTCCATGATTCAGAAATCCAATGAGTTTAAATTTCGAAAACGCAGTAGGCTTTAGTAGGCTGTTTTTTTTAATTGGCAACGACAATCAACTGCTATTGTGTTAGTCACGATGACTGTTGACATCGAGTCCTTTACAAAATCGTTCGTTATTCAAATTTATTTATTTATTTATTTATTTATTTAAGGCACACAATACACATTACAAGCAAACAATATAAATATTAATCTAGAATACAGTTTTGATCTGGCTTGGAAAAAAAAAAACTTTTTTTTTCAAATGTTTCAGATGTACACCATTTTTTTTTATTTTGATTGTTATTATTTATAGATCAATGCATAACATAAATGGGTTACCTCCGACATTAATGGTAAAGAAATGGTAACGGTTTGAAAGCCTCTGTGTTCAACAGTTTTGTAATGAAGTTCATGCTTAAAGTTTACACAACAAACATTACACAACTAGTACATTCAATGATAATGATTTACACCAAAGAAGACGGTGCTGCCAACAAGTTGCCAGTTGAGTTGGGTGCAGTATGATCATTAATCATCGGAGACGATGGCCCGCAAGTCGTTACTCGGACTTGGTAATTTTTTTGCTTTTACGGACCACGCGCTGCGCTGATTGCAGAGTAGACAACTCGACGACAGCGCAATCAGCCCCTGCTATTGTGGGCACTTGTTTGTTTTCCGAAGTGAAGTATAATTATTAATTTATTATAATAATACTTCATTTATAATTATTAATTATTGATCACAAATCTTTAGAGTTTTGGGGCCTTTTCAAAACCAAATAAAAGTAGCTAGTAAATTCATGTTTGTTATAAACTTACAGATATTACCGGCTCTGTTTTGTCTGATCTTTTTACAAGCACTAATATTTTGGAACATATTTTCACGAATCATTTAAAAGTGTTGCCATCAAGTTGATTTCGCCGCGCTCAGGGCAGACATACGACGCGACGCATCTGTTTATCTCGCAGTAAATTGTCGAGGCGGGACCCGTCAACGACCTAGCTCAGTATATGTATCTAATATCTATTCGTACATCTCGTACGACAACCAGGCATTAGCAATTATATAGTCTGTAGCATTAGTCTTGTTTACGGCGTGTAATGGCGCTCGATTATGAGTCACTGCTGCGCTGCGCCGGCGCATGTAATTGCACCCACTACCTCCGCTAGCATTGTCGTTAACTGTGTCAAGTTTACTCTGCAGCTTAGTACGCTGTGACTATACTGTTTTATTCATGTATTCAAAACTGGAACTGTGTACCTTACATAACACAGGCAGTGGGTGAAAGAATTTCTCGTGAAGTACAAGATCAAAGAAGTGATATTTAAAATCAAAAAATTATGATACAAACTTCAGATACTTAAGTTTAATTGCCTAATTACCTAAATGTAACTCACTGCTAATTAATATGACTTTTTTTTTAGAGCACACATACAGGAGCGGATCGTGAGTTTGTGGGGCCCTGGGCTTATACTATTTTAACGGAGAATCCTCCGTTCTGATTGACAGGCGTGCAAATAGTTTACTTGATCTCAAGGTAGCCAACCTTAAAATTGAAATGAAGTGAAAATTATTAAATTCCGTATAACACACAAATGTTGTCTAATCAGTATTTCACCTACATTCATAGTGACTGCTTCTCATAACCGCAGATACCGCAGTGTTATCCCAGTGAAGGAAAAAATAAAACAAAGCAAAACAACGTTTTCTCATATTTGGAATGGCGATCTGTGCGTATAGAAACTTTAGACGCCATAGGTGGATGTCGTTAAGTTTTTGCGAATGTTTGGTGGAGTGGTCCCGCTACACGATTATCGCGAACGTGTTAATTGCAGTAATCATAACGCGAAACGACTGCCGCTGTCTCGCTCTGAAACTCATCGGGTGTGCCGCACTGGGACGACTGACTGAAGGACTTTGTACTGCGAATAGCTTATTAGGTTAGGTAATAAACTATTAACATTGTAGAAATCTGGTTGTAATCATCAAACTGTCTGTCTGCCAGCCTGATGCTAAGGGGTGCCAGAAGGTTTTTTTTATGTTTTTATGTACAGTTACAGAACGAGCCGACGGCCCACCTGGTGTTAAGTGGTAACCTCTGCCCATAACAACTGATGCGACTTGGATCCTCCCCTACTAACGACAAGGCCCAAGTCGCATCGTATGCGCCCGTAACTCTGGGATGTGTAGGTGGAATGTCTCATGTGGCTGTAATTTCACCGGCAACCACAACTTTCAAACCGGAACAAAGTAACGCGAATGTGTTACTGAAATGAGGTCCTCCTTAACGAAATAATGGAAATATTCAGTCAAACATAACGCGTGTCCGTCGCCTGCCTGCCGTTGTCGACTTGAAAATCGTTTTTTTTTTGGAAAGATGCCAATATTATACCTATTTATGCCCAATCTCACATTATCAAAACGGTAAACCAATATATCTGAGAACTAGAACTAGAACATGACATTTAAAGGATGCAATATTTACCACTCCAAGTGTACCACTGGGATTCCTAGATTAGTCATACTTTGACTAATAGAAAGCTTACCTACGACACTTACACTAAATAAGACGGAAATTAATATACATAGATAGATAGATAACACTTTAATGACCACCATACATGGACATTTTGTAAAGATAATCCACAAACTAAAGTCAAAGTCAAAAACTTTAATTCTATCGAATTCATAAATAAATGGTTTGGACATGTCAATAATATTCATAAGGTCACGCGTACTTATCGCTAAGTTTGACGCCTGTACAAACCCTATACTAAGATGAAACAAAGGGAACTGAGAATGCTTGGTGTTGAGAGAGGTGTATGAAAGGTTATATCACAGTTACCTCTCCGGCCCTCCATCTAATCCATCGCCCTTCCTTATTGGCATTTATCATAAGGCTCTTGCTTAAGGCCTTTCTCTGCGTGTGCAAATTTCCCGTTAAGCGGTACTCTAAGTGCGCATGCGATGTCCAGAAATGCACAGATCTAGTTTGGAGTCCTTCATAATGCATGAAAGATATACCAAAAGTTTAAATTTCAAGATGTCGAATGACAGGCCGAATTTACCGAAATACAGTTTTTAACCAGTTTGGGAGCATAACAATCGATCGTACATTGATTATAAAACAATAAAGATGATTACTATAAAAACAAAAAAAAACTGATATGTATTTATATTTACCACCAATCTTTTGCTAATTTATAAGGAATAATAAAGAATTTATAAATATCAACGCGATGCCTGTTCAGTTTGTACGGATGTCGGCTTACGATCTGCAGACCGTGGGCTCGAATCCTACAGTGAACTTGAGCTTGTGAAGGAAAACATAAAATACCATAGGTTTAGCGGTGGTGGGGCAAAGCTCGGCTGGCTAGCCCCACACTTAAGAATTTCTGCTTAACCTGATACCTAATACCTAACCTGAAGGCACTGACCTGACTGAAGTCGTGTACTGGTAGCCTCACTTTAGATCAAGTTCCTAATCCACGCGTTTGCTAGCACCACCATGTGACAAGACCTTCATGAAGTAAAAAAATACCTTGTAACAGAATGTTTTAAGGAGAAAAGATAATTTCTACTTTCCTTACGATGTGTTTCTTTCCAGTTTGATATCATTATTCCATAGTAAATCTTAAAAATAAGGACACACATTCAGTAGGTAAAATAGAATGGATATCCTAGACATATTAGAAATCATCATAACCTCGATCCGTTGACCATTCCACTGCCCACATTAACACAGGAAGACTACAAGCTCCTAGATAGTTAATGTGGAGTTTCATGCTTCACAATGTTTGTCCAATATTATAAAATGTTCGCAGAGTGTTGATCATAGTATGATAGAAAGAAAATATGTACGAAAAATCAGATTTAATAAAATTTAATTAAATAAAAATAAATTAATATTTATATTTATTTATTTGATAGGATATCATAAGAGCCGAATCTACTTTTTAAATGAATTTTTCAAGGTCTGTATGATGCTAGTCGATTCCGCTGTTACTGATATCAGTACCAATTGAATAAACAGACAAACATCGTGGTAGTGACTCTGTTGGGCATTTTATAGTTTTAGAAAGTTGTCTTAATCTTATTTGATATGTGTGGTTGCGCAAGAGTTACCGAGCGCATCGCTTGCTCCATATAACTACATATAAGTAAAGGTCATGTTTGTATTTACAGCAAACGCTGGAGGCTGGCGGGGTCGTCAACCTCGACACTCTGGAGGCCAAGGTCAGTGACCCACCGATAGGTAAAGCTGCAATACATAATCGTTGTGTACATAACGTTTAAGCAACACGTGGATACAATGGACGGAAACGCAAATGTGCTTCGGATTTCGTAATTGCCTCGGTCAAAAACACTGTTTATTTTACAAATTTCGTAAAGAAACGTATTTTATTTGCCGTAAAATCCGTTACATTATTTGATTCGATAAACGATATTATTTAAGGCGATCTATGGCGTAATTTTAACTGCCTTTTCGTGCAATGTGGTGCGTCATTTACGCATATAATTTTGTAATTTAGGATATAATTTCATTTCAGCCCTTTTATGTTAACAATAAAACTTACGTTCAGGTCAGAACAGATATAGTTCCTCACACAAATGTCTATCCTGAGTGGGAATCGAACTCACGACCAGAGGGCAGAGTACTACTAAGTAACTAGTAACTAAACTGTCAGGTCCGTCAATGACGCTGTACTAACAAAAACATCTTAAGTATGTTTTTAATAGCGGTCTTCCTACATCAACATAGTTGAAATAAAGTACATACAGTCATTTTAATGGTCACTAATGCCCATAGACACACCAATTAAATAAATCTGAGCCATAAGGAAGCTGACTATTATCAAATTTTAATGAGAGGTGAAAGTTTTTATCGCTGCGCTAAGGGAAATATTTTCAACGCAGGAAATTAGTGTGAATTTATTATATATCGAAAGTGTGGGTTCAAATACTGCATCGGAACTAGAACAGAAAGATCCAACTGAGCCAAGTTTATGTAAGTAAGTACAGTCACCAACAAAATTATCATCCACACACGCATCTTCTGAAACTCTTCAGACCGTCTTTTGAAAATGTCCTTCACATTTTTCCTAATTGTCGACTAATTTAATGTTTAGTTTAGAGACTGTGAGAATACAATAAATGGTGATGCGCACGGAAATTGTTTGATTGATATCTGTTGGAAGACAATTTGAAGAACTGTTCGCTTGTAGATAGAAGATGATATAAATTTAACGAACTACTTATTGACTGGCCTCACAGCTCAGTTGGTAGTAAACCTGCCTTCTGCGCTGTAGGTGGGTTCGATTCCCACCCAGGACAAACATTCGTGTGACGAACATAGATGTTTGCTCTGCGTCTGGGTGTTAATATGTATTATATGTAAGTAGGTGTTTACAAAAAAGAATATATGTATTATATCAGTTGTCTGGTTCCCATAACACAAGCTATGCTTAGCTTACTTTGGGGCTAGATGGCGCTGTATGAAATGTCCCCAAGATTTATTTATTTATTTATTAGTTAGGCATTTGCATGCGATATTGACTGTTATTTTGAGCGACTCATCATATCCCAACTCTACATGTTATCGCTGAAATGCAAATGAAGTGGCGGTATCTTAAGTAGGTACATTAATAATTATTCCGTTCGCCAACAAATGCATTGGCATTCCAAATTAATTAAACAATTTAATTTTCATAATTAGGTACTTAATTAAATAAATAAGCAGTCATACATATTTATACAGTTATTCCGTCTATATATATAATCTAAAAATTAAGGACAAATGTAAATCTAAAAAGTTTGTTGTCGAGTGGTATGAAACCCTGACTTTCAATCCTAAGGCCCCTGGTTCAAATCTAGATTAGACCATTCACCGACCTACCATCCACCCATCTACCAGGCTTCTGTAGTAGAATACAGCCCATCTCTTATGTCAATAAATATTTCCATAAATTATGTGGATTAAAGCTATTTTATCTCGCTCGCGGAGCATTCTGTAACGTAATGAATATTTATATTAATCTGTCGTGTACCTCTAATTAGAACTTGGACACGTAAATGTATGGTTGCCACTACGCAGTAGGAGCTAGGAGCTCTCACCGCCCGCGCCGGCGGCTAGGATGTGCGGCTGTTTTCGCGGTCGGTACCCTATTAAAGATTCTCACATGTGTCTGTTACAGTCTTGTTACTCTTTCCCTGTGTATTTTATTAATACCACCTTTTCAGTGTGAGCGAGTGGACTTTGACTGTCATTAAATTGCCTACCATTGAAATGTATGATTTGCCAGCGATTTGTAAATGTTATTTACATCAATTACTGCCTTATATCAATCAGAACTAAATAAATGAATTTCCTCATTCAAGGTCGTCTATTCTCTGTGCCCTTTGACTTTGATGCCAAGTTTTTTAGGGTTTTTGAGCACTCGTGACTTTATCTTGGATTCCCTGTGTCGCATATGGCACGGTAAGGCACAACACTAACATCCAAGACCTCCTCTAAACTTTATCTAAATCATACGATTATTTGCCCCGGCCGGAGGCAGGATCCCTGCTTAGCAACGGAGCTGCCATTATTGGGTAAAAAACCAAATACAAATAAATAGGTATGTGATATAATAAATAACACCAATAGCCTTTAAAACAATTATTCTGCTATAATATTTTAGAGCCATAAAAATACTAAGAAACCAGGAAGCGTCGTGATCCTTGGCGGAGCTGGTCACGAGCGCGGGGCGGGGCGGCGCGGGGCGGTGCGGTGCTTCTTCATGCACGCTTCTTTACACGTGGATAAGCTTACTTTGGTTTGCCTTACCTCTACATATAAGGGTTGTACCAATACTAATACCGAAGGTTGAAGTATCTTGTGCAATAACCACAAAATAAAATAGTTTTTGGAATGCTGACCCAATTTATAGCCAGCTAAGAGATCATGGAAATTTTGCGTGCTTTCAGATAGTGGTTCTGGTGTGGCTCCATTAAGTATTCTCTAACGAACGACGTTAGTCGTTATGAGTTGATAACGTAACGACTCTATCGATGGTGTAGTGACCGTACCGTGAGGAAGCGCGCATCTTTCCCCGTTCCCAACATTGTGCTCATGTACCGTAATACTATTACTTAGCTTCACGCCCTTTCTCACGTGGGTAGGTACACTCCACACCCCGTGTTTTCCACTGCAGCCGTTGGGTCCTTATCAATTTAATATGTTGCCTAAAGCACCGATTTGCGTAACGCACCTACTCGTATATAATAATTATTTGTTACTTGAAACTGGTTTCAAGTAACAATCAGTTACAGTCTACCAGTTACTTGAAAAACTTCAAGTAAGAGATTACTTTCTTATGTTGTAAAGTTACAGACTTGGGTCTTCCCCTACTTAGGTAAACAAGACCTAAGGCGCGAAGGTAGAATGACACGTGTGCCTATAATTTCAACCGCAACCTCTCCTCTTAAACCGGATATGAAAGCCAAAATGAATCAACAATCAATGGCCAGTCAGTCTTCTATTCCATGTTGATTGTATTAAATATATATATAAAATGGAGTAGCTACTCTGACTATTTCAAGATTTACGCAAAAACGATGTTAATATAATGATAACCAATTAATTATTACTGACAACGTAATAAGTGATTTAATTCCCGTAACTAGGAGTCGATAAACGAGGCGCGTTGTGATCGCAGACCGCCGCGCCGCGCCGCGCCGTAATGTGTAGACAAGTGGAGACCGGTAATAGCAGTGTACAGGATTACACCTATTATTCACAAGTGTACAGATGTCCACTTACAAACAGGACTGAGGCTGGGAGCCGATAAATCAGCCAATGATCACTCAAGACGGCCACTGTCTTTTATTTTGTAATGTAGGGTATAGAACGAGCTGACGGCCCACCTGATGTTAAGTGGTAACCGCCGCCCATGGCCAAAAGCAATACGACTCAAGTCCTCTCCACCAAAGTACGAGCTGACTCAAGTCGCATTGAGTTGCGTCTATCACCCCGAGACGGGGATGTTACGTCTCATGCGCCTGCAATTTCACTGGCACCCACTCCCTTCCACCGGAACACAGCAACACGAGTGCATCACTGCTTGGCGATGGATTACCAGGTGTGGTGGCAGTACTTCTCCGGGCGAACTTAGCACAAGTTCTACTGCTACTTTGGGTTGCTCCTATTGCACCACCCGGGGGACACGTGTATGGATTCAAAGGGTTATCATATAGGGACGCGAGCAACGTGCCCCCCCCCCCCGACAAAATTTGCTTTCTGCCTACCACTGCACCGGTGGTTAGTAGACACCACTCGCCAACCATTGCCAACAGATTTGAATATTCCATCGATGGGTCCTTTGAGAAAGTTGGGAAATCACAACGTGGGAGTCCAAGTTGCTCAGTGATTTACGAGATTGGCAAAAATTACAATGTAGGTACTCTGACAATAATCATTTATAATAATTTTCTTCTATCTCAATAAGTATAATCTTTTTTTAAATTATATATTAGCCGTGTTAGCGATATTATCTAGATACTAATTTAATGAAGGTGTCATTTATAGCGCCTAGTTATGTGCATGCACCTGTTCCTTGTTGATCAGCGATAACCCCCATTTGCATGTCACAGTTTTTTCACCAGTGAAATTAAAACGTCTATTTATTTTTGTGCAGTCAGATGCTTTGACGTATCTATATGTAGATACGTATCTATAGGTAGATATCTACTAGTTTTTATCTATATTATGGAAAAAATTAGGTGATAAAACAACGAATATCACAAAAACTTGTTATTGTTTTAAATACAACACATTAAGGTTAATTACTAACGATAAGTAGTTAGTTACATATTAAGTAAATAAGTAAAAATAAATTATATTTTTATCTAGTTGGTAGGTAACTGTAAACTTTAACGGTAATAATTTAAGACTCGTTATAGCATTATCCCCAAACTTAGTCGTTATAATCGTGTTATTTTTATATAATTTCATATGTTAATCTTTAATACGATAATAAAAAAACATTGGAGAGAGTTCGAGTTGAAACAATTCTAATTCAGTGAGGCGAGTGCTGTTCCCGATGTTGTAAATCCCGAGCACAGACAGGTGTTTGCCATGTCTCGTAACTCAGCCACTTAACACCTGTGTAGCGCTGTCTCTTAGGCTGTCGTTGCGGTGTGTTCTCCTCGACGATACAGATAAAATACACTTAATTATCAGTCGAGTAGAGAAATCCTTACCAGAACCGAAGACATATTTAGTTCTAAACGACAACACCGTGATATGTACTAAAATAAATAAATATTGGTGGGTATTTCACACATCGCCATCTAACCCCAAACTAAGCATAACTTGTACAAGAACCAGGTGACTGATAGAATACATATATACTTTTTTGTAAATATTAACGCCCAGACATAAAACAAGCATCAATGCTCGTCACACAAAATGTTTGTCCTGGGTGGGAATCGAACCCGCGACCTTACAGCTCAGAAGACAGAGTAACAACCAACTGAGCTGTGAGGCCATCAAATCAGTAAAAGCTTTACATAATGATGCACCTGAATTATACCTATATCTTGTGGTAGCTATAAGATATAGTCCAGGTTTCTATAGCATTGGCTTAGTAGTAGTCCAATTTGGTATTCAACTACCGTCTCTCTCAGTATTTGACTTTATTATCGAACAGGATAATGTGCAACATTATTATTTTCTTTGAGTGTGGAGTTAGTTGTAGATAAGTCAAAGATCAAAATATGCATTGTACTTAGTTTACTTATTTTTTTTTTATTATCGATTATACCCATACTTTCCGTTGATAATATAAATGCTAATATTTTCCCTCATTATAAACAGTTCTCTGTGTCGCAGATGGCAAGCATCGAGGTGTCCCTGGCGGGGTCCCGGCGGCGCAGCGCGGGCGCACGCGACCTCAGCCGCGAGCTGGACGCGCTGCGCACGGCGCTCTCCGATAAAGACTCCCTTATTACCAGGTACATTTGTATTTTAACAGATTAAAACCCGGTTTATTTAGTAATAACGAAACTGAGCGTCACTTGGTTTGTTGGCTATAGCTCAGGTAAATATAGCTCAACTGATCAACTCTACCACCAGATTTCATTATGCCTTACCTATACTTACTCACCAAAATGGCATGGCATGGCTGAGCTGCATACATACTAGTAAATCTCAAAGCTAGATCTCTGGTCAGTGCCGCTTCCACGGTAAGATAGGCCATCTTTCAATTTTGTGTTTGTGGTTGATCTTAAAACGTAATCTTTGGCGAGTTGCTGCTCGTATGTTCGCTGAATATAAATTTAATACTTTCACACTAGTGTTTGTAAGTGTGTGCGATTATATTCCTTTTTTTTTCTACAGCCTCAAGAAACAGCTAAGCGCATCTCTCAGCGCAGCACGGCTGATGCAAGCCACCTCTCCAAAGCCGCCGTCCAGAGCGGGGTCCCGCGAGGAATGCACCGCTTTGTCAGCGGAGGAGCGGCGGGCGCTCGAGGAGCGGGCGCAGGCGGTAAACGCGGACTTGGAGACGAGGAAGAACAACATACAGGAATTGAGGAAAAGGCTGGAGAAAACTCATGTCACAGAGTATGTTGGATGCCTGCTTATTTTATTCATTTTTTTATTTTTATAATTTTAGGAAATCTCACAGCTAGCCTAATGAATAGGTTTATAAATTAAAGGCTAAGGCTAATTAAAAGATTCCACTTTATTCCACATTATGGAGACACATTCAACGCCATAATTAAATATCTGTAGCTTACAGCACTATTGAATTGAACCTCTGTGGGTAAAGGAGTAAGTTGTGGTCTCAGAAATAAAATAAAAAAATCACGAGCTCATCAGACGGTGTTCTTTATGTCTCAGGGAGGCAATTTTATGCAACTTGAGTCAGGGGCGTAGAAAGTAAATGGAATTGTCCGATGAGGCTTACTTCATCTGGTTCTGCTTCTTCGGTCTTCATATAAACTAAATAGTTCCAAAATCTGCCACGATCATCCGTTATAACCAGTTTCTTTGTACGCAGGAACATTGACACGCGGATACAGCAAGCAGAGCTGCAGTACAAGCTGGGCCGCGAGGAGTTGGAGCTGCTGACGCTGGGCGAGCAGGCGCGCGCGCTCGCGCAGCTCATAGAGCAGTGCGACGTGCGCGCCAGGGCACACACGCTACAGCCCACACTGTACAGGTAAGGAACAACCCACCACCACCCTACCAACTTTACGGTTATACTCCGGATCGTCGGGGGCAAAACTTTTCAGTCTACCCCCATACACATTTAATTGCGTCCTTTCCTATCCAACCGTTGCTACTCTTACCCCTTCTGGGTCTAGACAAACAAAACGCACTACGTCACCTGCGAGTGTCGTCCCTTTCTTGCTTTCTTCCTGCCTGTGACGCATACAGGTAAGTAATAGTAAGGACAGCTCTACCTCTTACTGTGTCCTTGTTTACATGACAGAGACGCGGCTACAGCGAGCAGGGCATCAGTAGGTAGTGTAGGTAACAGCTGGTAAAACAAAACAATCGCGCACCAAAACCGCATTAACTGGCTACATGAATCAGCAACATGGGCATGTGATACTGCAAGGAAAGCATATACGTTTCTATACTGGAAATAAATACACATAAAACTGGTAAATACATACATACATATAAAATTATTCATAGATTGCGTTCAAATGTTAGCTAACCGCAAATAAAAAAATACACTCAAATGATTTAATCTGAGAATATCTATTGCACAAGCACTTTCGGACCATACCAGACAGTATTTCTCACATTCTGTTTATTTTCACTGCAAATATGTTCTCATGAGACCGCGTAACCGCTTGTAATTTTTTTTTTTTTTTTTTTTTTTTATTGGTTCACTAAACTGGACGATCACATCGTATTCATTAAAAATTCATGATGTTATAACACGCGAGAGTGAACGACCTTCTCGAAGCGAACACTACATGCAATTAAATTAATCATAACACCTGTAGTAGTACATACACTACTTTCTGAGCTGTTCTTAAATTTTATAAATTATATAAATTTTGTAATATTAATGGTTTTCCAAACATAATAATGGGTTGGTTACTTTGAAGTAAGATAGAAATGTTTAATGGAAGTGACCGATGCACTGAAAATATCCAAGACATGGCAAATGTCATTATATGATGAACACATGCGGTTTAAAGGTGAGCACTGACCATAGTTAGTGCGACTGAAGGCGAGGCTGAACGTTTTCATGTTGTGAAGACGGCTACACGGACGAGGAATGAATAATTCAATTTTTTCAAGTAGATCTGGACTGTCAATTTTTCCATCTATTAGTTTGTGCAAAAACACAACATCGGCAATATTTCGTCTGGTTTGCAGCGTAGGCATTTTAAAATGTAATAGCCTGGACTCGTAAGAGTTTAAATTGCGGCATAGGTTATTAGCATAGGAAAGGTGATACAGGAACTGTTTCTGGAGTCTTTCCAGGCGTTGGACATGTACAGCATAGGAAGGGTTCCAGACAGGACTGCAGTATTCCAAAATAGGTCTCACAAAACAATTGAAAAGAAGAATAGGAATATCGGGATCTTTGAAAAATTTGGTCTGACGTACTACAAAGCCTGACAGACGTGCACCTTTTTTAGCTATAACATCGAAATGATTACGGAAGTCTAGTTTGCTGTCCAACTCAACACCCAGGTCACGTATGCTCGCCACTTCACTTATTCTAACAGAATCGATATAATAATCAGCAGGTAATATATTTAATTTTCTCGAAAATTTTATATGAAAGCATTTAGATGTATTGAGCACCATTTTATTTCTAAAACACCAGTTGCTAATATGCTCTATATCTTTTTGTAGAGAGGATACGTCATCACGGCTGCGAATTACTTTGTATATTTTTAAATCGTCAGCAAAAATCTGGTAACTGGATGTTATATTTGCGCACATGTCATTAACAAACGCCAAAAAAAAACAGTGGTCCGAGGTGTGAGCCTTGGGGCACTCCAGAAGAGAGAGTCCTAGCCTTGGATTTGTAACCACGGATCATGACGAGCTGAGATCTGTTGCGAAGATATGATTCACACCATCTAAGTAAAGAGCCACAAATTCCTGCGTGTCCTAACTTTTGTATAAGTAAAGTGTGATCAACTACATCGAAAGCCTTAGAAAAGTCGGTGTAGATGGCATGCACTTCGCATTTATCCTCCAATGCATCAAGTATGTCACTAACGTAAGCTAAAATGTTCGTGGTCGTGGATCTTGCTGGTAAGAAGCCGTGTTGACGATCATTTAGCAGTGGTTTTAAGTGGTAGTAGATTCTTTCCTGGATCATTGATTCAAAAAGTTTTCCCATTGACGATAAAATTGAAATGGGTCTGTAATTTGCGATATCACATAGATCACCCTTTTTGTGAATAGGAGTGATGTGCGCTAGCTTCCATTTCAATGGGAAGGTTCCACATGAAAGAGACTTATTAAAAATGTAATGTAGTGGTTTGACCAAAAGGGTGGAACAAGTTTTTATAAAAATGGGGTGTATGGAGTCGGGACCAGGTCCCTTGTTGATATTGATTCGTTGGAGTGATCGCAGGATATCCTGTTCTGGGAGGTAGCATGAACCCATTGAAACATTAGATCGGATCTCGGGTTCTGAAAAATCTTGTGCTCTTGTTGACGGTTGACTGGGGGAGATTGAGTGAAAATATGCAGAGAAAAGATCGCAGATTTGTTGCCCACCTTGAACATTCTGAGCGTTAAGGAACATTTCATCAGGGATTTCACTACTGTTGGATCTTAATGATTTCACGAAAGTCCAGAAAAACTTGGGATCTTTTTTGATACTATTTTTTGCTTCGGTCTTTAGTTTGTTTATGCATTCAATCAGCATCACGTCACAGCGACTGCGTAGTACTTTATAATGTATCTATGTAATCTGAATCTAATCCGCAATTCACAAATCGCGGTACGTAATTATTTATTTAACACTTCCATCGTTTGTACCTTCCGCCGCGTGTGTGAGAAACAATCTAATCACTGCAGTTATACGAATGTTTACGGCCCCATTCGTGGTAGGGCTAAATTAGCATGGCTTTCGCGAGAATTATAAAGCCTGGAAGTGAATCTATTTTACTACGAAACCTATTTAACGACTTCACTAATTGGTATGCAGAAAGCAACTAAACTAAAATTTAGCTTCTTCGGGGTATGTTCGGTGATTACAATATGCCATAGACGTCTATCCAACATCTTATTCATCAGAAACCATGACGGTCGCAATAGGACTTCCCAAATGACCGGTAATTATTGTTCAACATTTCCATTGTACAGAGGGCGGGGCCGCTCGACATACTTTCTACGATTCATATCTTTGCGAAAAATCTCTCCACGGAAATCCGGGCTAAACTCCTAAGAGAGAGTGTTAACAGCGAGCAATTATTAGTAAATTATGCTGCCGAAAGTCACACTATCGAGAGCTGAAAAGAGTTGCACGACTACAGGTCTCCGAGTAAACGTGACATAATAGAGCGACCCACGTGCCAGATAACATCAGTCGCATGAGATGTTCTGAGGGGTTCAAACAACTCACCATTAATTCTTATAATCCAATGATTCATTTAATTGTTGTGTTTTTTGGTTGTGTCCAGAAATAAAGAAAGTCACTGGACAGAATCAAACGCTATTCGCTCCCTTTTTGTCGCGAACAAAAAAAATCCTAGATCCAAACACTAAGATTTAATAATAACTTTGGAAAAAAGTCAGATAGTTCAATCAACGTATGAGATGGATTTGTTTATAATTGGCCAAGATTCCCGACGAGGCAAACAATGGAGCCATCTGTTATGTCGCTTCGTGAATATCGTTGTCGGTTTCTCACACGCGGCTGCGGCGCGGCGGCTGCGGCGCGGCGGGCGCGGCGGCTGCGGTTTGTGGTGATCCCACCGATGGACACTGAGACACTGACCTAATTTACCAAGATATATTTCTTTGTTTCATACGATATATATATTTATAAAACAAAGAAATATATACGATATAGATATTTTTTATACGATTTTACACATTCGAACCAGAAAAGAGTGAATCAGAAAGTTTATATTGTCACTACCTAGCTACATACCGCGCATTATGTTTGATATACTTATTTATTCATAATTGACACCTTTTCAGTGTAGTTGTAGTTCTGGTCATTAGCTAATTTGATCTACAGGAGACTTCGAATTTGACGTAGCTTTTTTACACTGTTATATATTTTCGGGTGAGCTTCGAACCCATAAACCATTTACTTACATATAAATCCTACCTACCCAGCACTAGATGCGACCCCTCAGACAACTTGCGATACTACCTCGATCCTTGCACCTCTATCGATAGATGCACCTGTCTAATATATTTTTAAATTAGTGTTATACATTTTCAGCTTGGGCGTTTTCCCCCAAAATTTAGGGGGACTCAAGATGTCCAGGGGGTTTTTAGGGGGTACATTTATTTAGGGGGATTTTTTCAGGGGGATTTTTTTTATTCAAGATAAATTTTTTTCAACCCACGACTCTATACAATTTATATTAAGCCTCGAACCCAACCAAAAAACTAAACAAAATGTAAACTCCAAGCGTGGCTATAACTGAAATATCAGAAAACTATTATTATAATGTGATCGAAATGATAACTCAACGGTCAACGTGCTTGAACAGTACGTAGGTAACAGTACTGGGGTTCGATTCCTGATAACGATTTTTTTTTTAATTCTTACTTGAATGTATTTTTAATTTATATTTAAAATTACCTCTCAAACAGAGTGTACAACAAAATTTTAGGGGTTTTTAATCGATATTTAGGGCAATTTGAAGTTGGTCCTAGGGGGAACATTCTGTAGGAGTTGGCATCACTGTACATTTTTCGTTCGGTCAGTTTGACAGGAAGTCAATTTAAAGAGCGCTCCAAATAAATTTTCAAAAACTTGTAAAAACAGCCTAAACCTGCAAAAAGTGGAAGTGAACTGTTACACAAAGACTAAAGACGAGTGATTACATAATAAACTTGGTGTTTCGAGTGAAAAAGTGGAAAATTATTCATCGTCAACATAACCTCAAAGTTAAACAACAACTTCAGCCGACAGCGTTCCATTGCTACCAACACAGAAAAATAACAAGGTTCCTTTCACGCGCATCTTACTCATTTTAGTGTTACCAGCTCCACCAAACAAAATTTGTCTGTAATAGCTAAAATGCTACAACCTCATTAGAGCAAGATTTGGGTAAACGTGAGAAAGTACTGCCAACCAAGTCAAACATAATTTCGGTAAATCTGATAACAAGCCACCGACACCGACCTCCCCGCTGCTCTGAACAGTGAATGCATCGCAAACTGACCTATGTTGCTACAAGTTTTAAACACATAGTCGCGCCCAGCGAGTACCGACGCTTACGCATGCCTGTGCACTGGATCCGACGCTTCATCAACTTAGCCACAAAAGCGTGAGGCGCTCGCTCGAAATTGCAATATACTTCTTATTACGGACGAAACTCAGACATTGCAGATCTGTTTCAGGTTCACAGTATTATTTTGATTGAAGTATTTTAACTACGAATGGAACGACGTGCTATGCAGTATCATGGCTGCAATTATCTTTTAAGCAAACATAACCTAATGAAATGCAACACTTGTTCCTCGGAATTTTGTTACGATTGTTTAAATAAAATGCCTTCATCTACTGAAAAATTAAGCGCTGACCAGCTGGCCTCGCTAAGCTGTGGTACAGTAGCTATGAGCACTTCTGCAGGCGCTAGTATACTGGGCGGACCTGTTACCATGGAAAGCATTGGCAGACTTTTAGACACAAAACTTGCACCAGATTCCTCATTTATGATTAACCTACGTACTTGTCTCAAAAAGGATATGGAGAAAATTGTGGCCGCTGAGGTCAGTCGAGCCAATGAGAAGGCCAAAGTAGATTTTTCGTTGACAAATGATTATGCCTCTGCGGAGCAACAAAATATCCGATCTGAAATTAAGAATAAAGACATGAAAATTAAGCTACTTCAATCGCAGCTCACAAAAACGGAAGAGATATTAAGCAAGCTTCAATATCATGTTCACATTACAGAAACTATTAAAAAAATTGGCTAACCTTCGTGATATCACCGTTTTTCTCTATTACGTGATAGATGTAAGGTTCTAGGTAAAGAATGCTACAATAAATATATTTCATCTATTGAGGAGTATTTGGATGGCGATACCAAATCATTTTGGAGGTACGTTAACAATAGAAAGGGTCATGTATCTTTGCCTCAAACGATGACATTCGGAAGTGATTCTTCATCCAGCGGACAAGCAATAAGTGAACTCTTTTCATGTTACTTTGGTTTAGTTTTTTTTTCATGGGAAGTATGTCAATCTTTTTAATATTAAGTTCCTGAACATTTTATTTCTTTTTATTAGCTTAACACTCTAAAATGTGGTTTTTGCAGTGCGTACATAAGTTAAGTTCCAAGCATGATCAAAACTGTATTCTAGATTAATATTAATATTGTTTACTTGTAATGTGTTTTGTGTGCCTTAATAAATAAATAAATATATAAATAATAAAAATTCTCTCGTAGAGCTCATTTAATATGTTTTAGAGGAGGAAACCTTGAAAACCAAGTGTGAAGGTCTGAGTTGGGTGGGAGGGTGTACACCTCATAATTTTGCATTTCTTGACAGCGAGTGTGTCTACAGTTTGACAGTTGGATCTTTATGCTCCCGTGATCATTTGTTTTATGGATTGGATGTCCATAATAATTATTTGGCTGGCTAAAAGCTGTTTGTTGATATTTCTAAGGGTCTGATAACGAGGTAGTTCAGAAACAACTCCACTTTATGGGTAAACACAAATTGGTCAAGAATCTTGTTAATGCCCATACCAGCAACGTACACTTACACTATCTGGATAAGGCAGACAAAAAAAATATACACAGTATTCATGAGACGAATTGAGCAATCCAACATTCCTAAGAAATATGCCATAACAGAACTGATTTCTAAGGATAATACATATTTTATGGCCATTCAAGTCCCCGTTAGCAAATACACCTGAGTTTTTCAGCGCCAACACATACGCAGCGTACCGATGATATCTCGTGAAACGCTTGGTATTCCTCGCGTGGCTCCTGTCCTCACACCTTACAGGGAGAGCGTTGTTTATAGGGACATCACTTTTAGGTTGCTGGTCGCTACCCGGATCCCATGAGCGCCGTCTCCGACGCGCCATACTTGGCCTCTTCACTTTTAAGATTTATTTATTGACGCCTCATCGTATGTACGCAGTGCTGCCATCGCACGTCGCCGATTTGATTATATTTTATTTTATCACACCTCATTTAAATAGACAATAATTTCATAAAACCGAATTATTTCTTGTTAACATATATATATCACAACCGGAACGATTATGATATATATATTTGGAAATTTTACTACAACAGTCTTCCGAACACGAGCCGCTGAGTTTGTACACAAATACCTATAAAGTTTAGGTGTTTGTTTCAATTAAAAAAATCACAAGAAATCAGCTTGATATTCGTTCTCATGCATCGCGTTTACAATCATCATTTACTTGTAGTCACCAGAAACATCAAAAATACATACGCGATTTATTGTTATTATATTAATTAAGTAATGGTTACGATACGTCCAATACATTTAATTTGCGTAGATCATTGTGTACAGACTATAGAATAAGGAAAACTGATTCCAATTTACGATTAGGTATTTACTGCGCTATTATTATTATACTATTAAGTAAATGTACCTACAAATCTGTTGGAAATTTGAATAGTGTTTACTTTATTTTTTGACGATTGAGGCAAACTCCAATTTAGTAAGGTTTCCCGGCAAACAACGCCTAACCAGCCAACTTATTACCTAGTACTAGTTAAATATTCCACAATGGGATGCAAAAACCTTTTTTTTTTTTTTTTTTTTTTTTTTTTTTTTTTTTTTTTTTTTTTTTTTCGTGTAGGAATCCTCATGGATACCCCTTCTTGGTGGGGTTATGCCGGACTCTTACCGGCTAAACCTACACGGTGCCTACGGAACGTATTTTGTCAGAACTGCGGGAACCTAAACTTCCGCAGTCCCGACAGCGTTGACTCGGCCGAGCCCCATCTTCCGTTATCCGTATCTGAGGGGTACGCGTGCACAGCGCTAACCGCCTCGAGGCTTTAGTTAGGATGGCGAACCTCCCCATGGTTGCCACCCTAGCCTGTGTTATGGTGGTTGGTGGAGAGCGTAAAGCCTCCTCCGACGCCCAGTTCGCCTGCGACGGAGGGGATCAGTGGAGGAAGCCTCCCTTTCTCTCTCCGCCGCTTCCTTCTGCTGAAGTACTAATTCGCAAAAGATTGAGACCGCCTCCCACGCCTCTTCTCCACTGACCATAGATTTGACTACGTCTGGCAGAGAGAGGTCCGATCCTATAATAGCACGCAACATTCGTCGCTGTTCATCCCACGCAGGGCATGCATCAAGCGTGTGCTGGGCTGTGTCCTCAGGACTGCTGCAATGGTGACATCTATCAGATACCTCCCTTCTGGCAATTTGACACAAGTATTTTCCAAAACACCCGTGTCCAGAGAGGACCTGTGTCAGCCGAAAGGTTAGTACACCGTGGCTTCTATCCACCCACTGCTGAAGCACAGGTCGGACTGCCTCGACAGTATTTTGGCCCGCACTTGGACTCGCCAGCCTTGACTCCCAGATCCCTCTCATTTCAGTTTGAATCTCAGCTCGCTGCATCTCGATCTCCCTCATCGCTGGCCGTTGACCCTGATCCAGCTTCTCCTCACGCCAGAAGTATAGGGACGCGAGGATTTCCGCCTCTAGGTCCCATGGCATGCTACCCGCAAGGATGCATGCTGCGTCGAATGATATCGTGCGGTATCCCCTGATGACCCTGATTGCCATCACCCTTTGCGGTCTTCTTAGTTGAATAACATTTTGGCTGTTCAGGGCATTGGCCCAAACCGGTGCTCCGTAGAGAGCCATGGAACGCACAATCCCAGTGTAAAGACGCCTGCAGCCCACATCGGCACCCTTTACGTTAGGAAGTAGTCTTCCAAGTGATGCAGCGGCACCCATCAGCGTTGGTGTTAATTGTTCAAAGTGGGATTTGAATTTCCACTGGCTGTCAAGGACGAGTCCTAAATATTTGATCGTCGACTTGATTGGGATTTCTACTCCGTCCACAACTATACTAGCTGTTGGTGCCCCATGGAATGCCCTTCTTGGTCGACGGAAACATATAGCTTCCGACTTGTTCAGAGCTACCTCAAGGCCCAAGGTCCTAATTCTTAGAACAATTTGGGCTACCCCTGTTGTTGCAAGAGCTGATGCCTCGCTCAGTGTTTTTCCTGTGGCGGTCACTAGAGTGTCATCTGCATAGCATGTTACTGAGATGCCAGGAAGAGTTTCGCCTCTAAGAACCCAGTCATAACCAATGTTCCACAGAAGCGGTCCTAGGACCGACCCCTGTGGTACACCGCATGACATCTTTCTGCGTCTTAGACCGTTGCGACCCTCAAAAACAATGTACCTCTCCGTTAAATAATCCTTGACTATTCGACGGAGGTAAACAGGTGCTTGATGGTATTTGAGTGCCTCATTTATGCAACTCCATGGCAAAGTGTTGAAGGCGTTTGCGATATCCAAGGATACCGCCAAGACCACTTCACCACGGGATACTTCTTCTTCTACCAAGGCTTTAACCCGTAAAATTGCGCCGATTGTCGATCGACCCTTTCGAAAGCCGAATTGGTTGTCGTGTATGTTTGGACCTACATTATCCAAGTGTGCGATGATGCGACCGGCTATCATGCGCTCGAAGAACTTTCCCACCTCATTAAGCAATATAATTGGTCTATATGCTGAAGGTGAGTCCGCCGGACGACCTTCCTTACGCAGCAGCACCAATCTGCCAGACTTCCAGGAAAGAGGGAACTTTCCTTGCTCTAGACATGAGTCAAACAAATTGCAGAGTCTTGGGCCAAGTTCCTTAAGAGCCAGAACCCATACACGCCCCGGGATGCCATCGGGCCCCGGTGCTCTGTTCTTAGCACGAAGTCGTTGGAGAACTACTTCCATTTCTGTTCCGGAAATTTTGGGTACTTCAGCTTCTTCATTGCTGTAGGGCCTCTCACGATCGGGTAAAGCCATGGTCGGAGGGACGTGTTCCGTTCTAGCGGGAAAAAGAGCTGAGACTACTCTATCCAACATTATGGGCTCTAAAGTCTGGGTCAATGGCGGGGCCCAAGGTCGGAGCTTACCCCGTACGAATTTATATGGCCGGCCCCATGGGTCCCGGGTTAGAGTCTCTAACATTTCTTCTCTAGTCTGGGACTGGGCATTGAGCATGGCCAACTGCAGATTTTTTTTGGCATTCCTATATGCTTGGTATAGCTCTGCCTCTTCATCTTCGAAGCGACGGCGTCTCCTGCGGTATCGCGTATACTTGCGTCTCGCTGCCACGCATGCTGTACGCAAAGCTGTAAGCTCTGCGGACCACCAGTACACTTGACGCCTAGGAGTGAAAGGGCGTGCACGAGGCATAGCCGCATCGCAGATGTTTGTCAGAGCACTGTGGAACCAAGCAGCCTCTTCTTCTACTTCAGTTTCCTCGCTTGGACCAGAGACCCAGGACTGAACAATAGAGGCTTCTTCCAGTAGGGCTCTATCAAGTTGGTTTTGCACCCAACGTGGAAAAATTTGAGTGGACCGTTCCATGCTACTTAAACCCGGCGATGCGGATTGTACCTCAAAACTGATGTAGCGATGGTCTGAGAGCGTTTCGGTATCCGTCAACACCTTCCAACCAAAAACGCGACTGGCAACATCATTACTTGCAAATGTGAGATCAACGATAGATCCACCATTGTGCCGTACGCAGGTGTTCTCCGATCCCCGGTTCAGAATAACAAGCTCGGTCGTTACAGCCCATTCTTCCAAGGTATGTCCACGTGCATCAGTAGCCGGCGAACCCCAAGCCGTGGACTTGGCATTAAAATCACCAGCCACTAACACGGGGCGTGGACGAATCTGACCTATTAGGGCTCCGACTTGAATCAAGAAACTCTCGAACTCACTGAGGGTCCTGTTAGGTGAGAAGTAGACACCCACAAAGACTATATCACCAACAAGTGCCGCTACGCATCCCTGTCCTTTTGCCACAAGTGCAAAAGGTGGGGAGCAGGAGCTTTGGGCAATTATTGCAACCAGCTGATTGTCATCTCCAACCCAATTAGCTCGAGTGGGGATGAAGTACGGTTCTGAAACCACTGATACGTTGATCAACCGCTCCGCCATGCTCTGAATTAGAAGATCTTGAGCTCGGGCGGAGTGGTTGAGATTCGCCTGAAGTATGCGTAAACCCATACTACCTAATCAGCGTCCATAGAATCCACCATCTCCCTAGCCTCAATAAAGACTGGAGGGTTGTCTTGCTGAGATGAGTGCTGTTTACCCATATCTGCTTTTCTCTTTCCTTTGCTACTGGGAGCAGCACATCCAACGCTACCCAGCCTGTGCTCTGCAGGCAGATTTGCTGCAGCACAAAGAGTACAGTGAGCTACTGCATCACACTGAACGGCCTTATGACCATGCTGACCACAGCGGTAGCACTCTGAGCTACGGTCCACTTCTGAGGTACAGCAAACTCGAACATGTCCTGTCTCTAAACACCGGTAGCAGCGCATGGCTCTTGGCTTGAGCAATTTTATTTTTGCTGACACCCATCCTACCAGTAGGCGGCCTTTATCATTAAGTATTTTAGCCGCTGCTACCGGACATTTGACCCACACTGCACCCAATCCTGAAGATTCCTGACGGATTTCTCCGGTTTTAATGGAATCGATCGGGCATCCAGCCTCTCGTCCAATGGCAACTTTGACTTCCTCAGTAGTGACAGAGTCATCCAGATCCATAATGCGCAGCTCAGCACACATTGTGGGTCTGGTGACTTTGATATCGTCCTTATTCATTACCTCCATTAGTTTTCCAGCTAGGACATCGGCTTTTTCACCACTCGCCGCACCAGAGACTTCCATGATACGTGCGCCTGTAACCGCTTGCCGAAACCGAACGGCAGAGATACCGAGCCCCTCCAAATTGATTTTGTTCTTCGCTTCGGCTAGAACTTGGCTATAAGTTAGGCCACGCTCCTTTGCTCCGGGTTGCAGGGTTACTACTACGGCGGACGAGCGGGGAGGACGCAACTTTACAGCTGCTTTCCTCACTGTCTGAGATACACCTTGCTTAGTTGATGTATCTGTTTGCGCTGAAGACTTTTTTTGTCCCTTCTTTCGAACTACTTTCGACCAACCTTCCTCATTTGTGGATGTTGCTGATGGTAAATCACTAGGTTCCGATCGCGTGACCAATTTAGAAGGCCTATTGGGTTCCCTTTGAGAGGTCTCTTGAGTGAGCCTCTTTTCTTCTCTCTTCTCCTTATCCTTCTGGGATTTGCTTGTTAATTGACCGCGTTCAGGTCTATTGTCTGCAGCTAGTAGAGGGCGTAGTCGCTTTTCAGGAAGCAATCTGTCTTCTATGCCTGCAAATCTTGCATTTATCATGCTTCCCACTTCAAGAATTATTGAGCGTGTCAAGTCTTCTAGCGCAAAGCCATCACCTTTAGATTTTTTCTTTTGGTGTGTCTTTTGAGGAGGCGCAAGTGCTACTGCAGATATATCTTCCATATCACGACTGGCCGAAATACTAGAGGTAGATGAAATAGCCTTTAGTTCTTGTATCTCCTTTCGGAGTTCTGCCATCTCAGCTTGCAAACGAATATTCTCGGCCTGCAGTTTGCGAGTTGCTTCTGGAATATTGCGGTTTTCAAGTATTCCTACCGCATTCTTAAAAGCCATCGCAGCATCTTTCAGGTCCTTGACTAAGGTGCCTTTCATGTTTTTTGATTTTGTAGCAACTTCAAAAATGACATCCACGCTGTCCGCTACAAGTTTATTGAGGTCAACCACCTCACCACTCTCACTGTTTGGACGAGCTAATTGTGCTGTGGTCTTTCTCACGTTTACCATTTTTTTGGCGACTTCTTCTTCAACTTCGAGTTGTATTTCACTTTTCTTCTTTTTTTGGTCAGCCTTTTCTTTAGCAAGGCCAACGAATTTTCGCGTAGAAGGACGTCCTCTACCCCTTTTAGAGGTCGAGATCTTCGAAGCAGGGGACTCCTCGTCACTAGAGACATCGGTAACCGCCGAACTGCAGTTACTCTTACTCTCTTTAGGTGGATGCGGCCGTTTCCCTGGAACCGCAACAGGTTTTTTCCAGAAATCGGCGCGTTTTCTTCTAGACTCATCACTCTCCACTTCAAGGCTCGACTCAACCCCTGAGCCAGCCATTTCTACTTCGGCATCAACCGAATTATTATCCTCTTCTGTGTTTTTTGTTTTTGTTTTGATGTTATTCATTTTTGTTCCCACGATTAGGGTCGATCTAAGGTTCCACCACCGGGTGACGCCCATTCCGGAGTGGAGGGTATATACTACGAAGGTCCCCAGGTATCCGTAGGGTTTTACAGGGTTTTCTCCCGGGTTTAATTTCGAGTTTTCCTCTCTGGATCCGGCCAATCAAGGCAAGACCCCTTCGTTTCGCAGTGCCGCAACATACCCCCTTACACCTAACGGGGGTCGTTGAAGCGACAAGGCTAATCCGGCAGAAGAGTTGGTGTCGACTCTCCCCGACGCAGCTAAGCAGTAGTGTTAATATCACCTAGCCCATCCTTCTTTTTTTTTTTTTTTTTTTACCCATTCTTTTTACTCCTTTCCTTTCCATCCACTGGTGCACTTTGCTGGTCAAAGAGTCACTTGGAGGAATTTTCTCCACCTAGCAGGTCATGCCTGTCAACTGACTGGATATACCGCCAGACCGGTCGCCAGAGCCTCGTTAGTAGAAGCAGGGTGCACCACGTGCAGGTGAGGTTGGCGGTTGGGCCTGTTCAGATGTTGATAACTACCCATTTACACCCCGGGATGCAAAAACCTCACCCAACCGCACTTGTGTAGATAACCCCCAGCGCCCGCAGCGCATCTCACGCGCCCTCCGACAGGTGATAAATTACTTCCTCCACTGACTACTTAATAAACTTTATTGGAGCAAAAACATTATTGTGTGCTATGTGTACATGTATTGCATAACTTTATGGTATTTTAACGCCAGTTCTAATAAGTACCTTAAAGTTTACATTGTCATTAAATTAAGTTATGATACATTTAATACTTTTGTAATTTCGAAAACACATTTTGATTATGAATCCCTACAATAGTCCAGTCAAATTACGGCTAAAAACGGGTTAAATAAACATGAGCGAACACAGTTTGGGGATTTTGAGGATCGATAGGGGGGTGTATTCTGAGCATAAATTCCAATTTGAGGGGTTGTACTGAGGTCAGCTCAAGGTCATTTCGATGGAAACGCGTTTAATTCGATATCTCGAGAATGGTTAGTATTAGGCAAAAAATTGTAGAGACCTTTTCTCTTTCAAATTAAATGTACTAACTTTTTTTTATATTTTTCGTCGTTTTCTCCCCAACCATTCAATTTTATTAAATTTTACCGATCATCAAAGTGTAGATCTTTATATTATGAACAATTTTGTTCTTAAAAACCGATAACGATGTCATTGAAACCAGCTCCGGATAATTTACTGAGATCGATTGCGTGCAAATGCAAAACCAACTGCGGCAAAGCGTGCGGATGCAGAAAGGCCGGCCTCTTTTGCTCAGTGATTTGCACTAATTGCCAAGATAACTATTGTTCTACACTTTGATGATCGGTAAAATTTAAAAAAATTGAATGGTTGGGGAGAAAACGAGTTCCTTGGTACGTATGATGCGTACGAATAAAAGCGAAATAAATGAATGTATGCTACATACATGAATGTATACTTAGGCAGTGCACTTATCAACCTGGCGGCACACTTATTGAAGTTAAATAGTTTAAATTTTAAAATTTAATTCTGATGTTGAGCGCCTGCGCCTTGTGGCGAAGAGCTTGATGGCGTAGCACAGGTGAGCTATCCACAGGCTTTGATATATATTTGTCAAAACACAACAGAAAAGTTGTATATGCACGCGTACTAAACGTAACTCATATTAACTTAGGCCGTCTCGATTTGTAGATGAGATAGAGCGGAACGGTAAGCGGCTGCAGAACCTCGCGAACGCATTACAGATTTCTACGAGATACATACTAATGAAAACTGAATATAAATTCTGTTGATATAAGCAACATTATGACAATATCATATGCGAATATCACAAGAGGAAGTATAGAAATGAATAGGATATTGGGACCTGTATATGGAGGATCTGGGGCGAAGCCCCATCCTAGACAAAGCTGAGCTCCTTGAAACTCACGACGACGTCTAGTCCACTATTTACTGTTCGAATGGGGAAGCACTGCCATCATACCCATTTCTGTGAAAGGTACCTTGTCATTACAGTCACTTGAGTTAAAATATCAAAGTCACAGGAGCTATACGATCCGATCAGGGCATTCCCATACGGTACGGGAGGACCCAAGTTGTATTGCTCTTGTGAGTGCCGCCTGACATGATGCGGGCCGTTTACTCGTAATTTTTGTTACGTAAATAAACTTCTCATGATCCCAGCACACAGCTCACTACAGCTTGTGATCGCTGTAATTAAATTACTCGTTTTGTAATTCTTTGTTTCTGCGAAGCGCAGGTACACGCGACTAAGTGAAGATTTAATCTGTAATGAAATCTTGTTTTCTTGGATTTAGTAATGGCTTCATTAACATAAGATGAAGACATTTGGGAAGCTAGTTATTCGACTTTTGATTTCAGTCGGTGGGAAATCTCAGTAGTTTACGAACTCTGTGGTGGACAAAGAGTGTAAGTGCGAAATCACACAGTGAAAGTGAAGTGATAGTAAGTGTGTAGTGTAGTGTCAGTCCAGTGTCCGCACTCAACAGCCGCGTCATTACGGTGTTGACTTTTGCTGACATATTTATTATTAATAATAATATTAATTGAAATTTGATGTCACACGATTATCAATAAGATAATTGCAATTTTTACGTATATTGTGAATAATACTTTTAATTATTATTATGAAGGAAGCTTATATGACCATTTTAGGGGCTACAGTGCACAACTATGTTATCCCCTAGGCTGGATGTAAATATTCCTATGGATAATTTCAAAATAAATGAAAGTTATTGGTAAACCAGATAACTCGGTCCCCTACAGCAGTCTAACAATGTATCTATACACTGAGCGCACTCTCTTAACTTAACTTTTGCGAGGACTCAGATGGTCCACGTATATCAATCTCTTCCCATTTAATTCAAGCCCATCAAATTCAATAAAATCGGACAAGTTATTCCTTTCGACAAATGAGAGCAAAAAGTTGAATGTATAATAGATTTTCCTGTGGTCCAATCAAAAGCTTACGCAATCCATTTGAGTGTTGATACGTTTGACTGTCGCTACATGTGGCGCGCAGCAAGCAAGCGACACGCAGCAGATATCAATGCACTCACATCGGAGTAGATAGATAGATAACTCTTTATTGTACACCACAAGATATACATTAACAATGTTACAAGAAATAATAATTTAATGTGAAGTACAATGGGCGGCCTTATTGCTTAAAGCAATCTCTTCCAGGCAACCATTGGATTGACTGGACTAAAACAGGAATGATATGGGACGGTGGTGTTAAATAAAAGAGAAAAAACATTAAATAAAAATAACTAAATACATACCTACTAGATCTAAAACTTAAATATATAATAAACAAATAATAATTTCAATATACATACTTATAAATAATACATACATACATATACTACCATAACATTTGTAAATATGTGATTCGGCAGTCTTACGACGACATGGACAGAAAGTGTTTTTGCAATAGTTTCTTAAAAACAGGCAGGGATTTGGCACTTTTGATATCAGTAGGAACAGCATTCCAAAGTTGAATAGCTTGTACAGTAAAGGATTTTCCGTAGAAAGACGAAGAATGAGCGGTAGTGCAGTGTTGTAGAACTTTGGAGGGACGTACCGAGCGTGGATTAGAGAGACGGAGCATTGGCAAGTTTTAAATGCAGTTTTGTCCAATGCTTTATACTGTGCCGACTACGGAATTCTTAATCGTCCAGTTGACTCAATGCAAAGGACATTTTAAAATAGATTTAAATTGATTCGGTTGTTATGGGCAGAGGTTACTACTTAACACCAGGTGGGCCGTCGGCTCGTACCGTAACTGTACAACATAAAAAATATGTAATAAATTATCAACCAGTGAACCCTCACTGGTTGATAATTTATTACATATTTTTTACAATATAGATTAATTAGATATTTTTTTTACAATATAGATTTTAATTTCGTTTGCCAACATTACAACTCGAAAGACAAAAGACAATAAGACGAAAAAAAACATATGGGCACAATGTCCGATCATGGAACAAACATGTTACGTAGAATAACCTATGCATAAATTAGTTCAATGGTATTATGAAGCCAATGTCCTTACGTCATCAAGACTGATCGATGGATCCACCCCGCTACCGAAATAGAATGCGTTCGTTTAGCGCGTCGGTCGGGATCATCGCACTTATCGTCATTTTCACTTTATCTTAAACGCAATATAATGGCGGTGTCGTGTCCGTCCCACTCGACGCGTGAAGTAACTGAGTACCTGTGTCTCATTAGCGCGTTAGCGTCGCGTTGCTTCGCGTGGTGCCTGTCATCATCTCGTCGCCGCTCGAGATCTATTAGACTGCCGTGAAAACTCTCGAAGACATTAACTAATGGTGGCTTTACAATCATTGCACTAATCGTTTGACAACTACAGCTAAGGGTATAGAATGTTAAAAAAATAAGCACTCAAACGCACGTTTGGATTTTAGGAAAATTTGTAGGTTGATTTTGGTAACTTATCTAAATATGGCTGTGGTATTCGTATTTTCGACGCTTTTTTATTTCCTAGCAAACTTTTCATGTTTTAGGCGACAAAAAGCAAAAGTAAGTACGTAATAAATATTGTGCTCAAATATAAAATAAAATAAATTATTATAAAATACAAAATAATAAATTTATTAAAATATAATTTTCGCTAGGTATAGCACATGTCTTACAGCTTTTCATAATGCACACTCTTTTTATGTGCCAGTTAAGACCTAGTTCATATCAGTCCAAGGTGCACAATATCTGTCCAAGTGTGCACAATGCACAATTCATTGAATAAATAACTGATTGTGAAACTATGCCTCGTGGATATCTCACTTCTCAAGTATACATTGAAGTCGTGCGCGGCGGTTGTTCTTACCCACATGTAGGGTAACTCTACTCATAACGACTACAATTTTCCGTGGAGTTGGCGCGGTTCGCTGCGCTCACGTCCAGCTATCGTGGGAAATAATCCTTTTTATCCAAGTACCGATATGCTATACACTTTTTACTTTGTTCGTTATGTCTAGTGGTTAGTATTTTTGCTTTTCATAATCTAGTAGATAACCTCAAAAGACAATATATTGGTTTGAATATTATATTAAACCCAGAAGTACCTACCTACTGTGCTTACATCAATGTAGCATACAAATATAAGCAATTCAAAGGATAAAATATCAAATCTTTCGGTAGGTATAACCAATAAAATGAAGAATTAACGTTAAGAAAGGACAATAAAATGTATTTACGTTTTTAAGTAAACTCTTATCCTATAAATTACTGTCTGATTTAGGCGGCCGTGTCCGAGATGCGAACGGGTCGGACGATGGGCGCTAGAATGTGCGCGTAGGTGCCTCACGGAATATTGCGGCTAGGGCGCCAATCTATTCCAATGGACACATATTTATATACGGGATATCAAATCGACATTTCTGGTTTCGTGTTAAACATTTACTTAGTTATAGTTTATAGCAAGTTTTGCTTTATGTCGGGAAAACAATAACCATCTTATATAATAAAACCTACTATTACTTGTACATTTGTTTATTATTTTTACGCATATAAGCATCAGAACTTGAGTCTTGATAATGAATAATAACCACCTATATAGCCTGTTGATGGGACCACCACAGCAACTGTTTTATAATAAAACTAGCTGTTGCCCGCTACTTAATTCGCATCGAATTTGGTTTTATAACGATACAGATACAGATCTTACGGGAGCCTAGGAAAAGTAGTTTAAGTTACTCCTTAGAACATCAGCTATCTGCCAGTGCAAGTTCCGTCAATATCGGTCCAGCCGTTTCCATTAGCCGGATTTTGTAAGTTTTAGTATAGTTTAGCTGAATTTTGTTAGTACCGTAGTTTACCGTTATATACTAACATGCGCATTTAGTAAAAAGCTATTATTTCAGTAGTACAAAAAGTAACTTTCATTACACTGAAATCGGGTAATAAATTTAACGCGAAGTAAAAGTTCGCACCTGCGTAGGTTATCACGATTCAGTTTCCAGTATGAAAGATTTCAACGCGCTCCACCGACATGCTAAAAATATATTTTAAATAAATAATCGTAATATGAGATGTCGTTTAACGTTCAGTCGATGAATCGTAGCAGTGGTTTAGTCAATATATTTTATTTTAGCACGCATTAGCACGCATCACTAGGTAGGTGCTTACATATATAAATTAAACTTCCTCGCTTCGTTTTTCTCTCCGTCTGTATGGAGTAGTCTCAGAAACTGCGGTAGGCATTTTGATGAGTTTTTCACCAATATATATACTGATTCACGTGGAATGTCTCAATATATCCGTGAAGTGCATCCACCACACAGTGCAGTGCCCCGCGCGTGACCTCGACCGTGTCTCCTCGCTCCATCCCTCAACACTCCCTCTATACACCTACTTAATGATACTTGTAGGTACACACTAAGTATCATAAATGGTAAGGTAAGGTGACAAGTCCACCAATATTTATTTATATGTCATAAGGGCCAAATAGGTACATAATGATAGCGGCGGCACCCATGGGTTACTGATCGAAACATGTTTGTTCTACTTTTGTTACTTCACAGATGATGTGCCCATGAACAGTCATGGAATTTTCTTCAAAATATTCTAAACATTCGCATAAACGATTTCAATAGCTATTTGGGGTATACGAATGAAAGAGTACCTAATTTTATTACACTAGCAATTCACAGCGCCATCTAGCCCCAAACTAAGCATAGCTTATACTATGGGAATTAGACAACTGATATACTACTTATATAACTTTTTGTAAATACATACATATTAACACCCAGACACATAACAAACATTTATGTTCGTCACACAAATGTTAGTCCTGGGTGAGAATCGAACCCACGATCTACAGCGCAGAAGGCAGGGTTACTACCAACTGCGCTGCGAGGCCATTTCCTTTTTAAAATCAGATAACAATCTACACAGTGACAATACTTTAAATTCCTGCTGCGAGATGAAAAATATACCCCTCGTACCTATTTCAAGTGTTCTCTGTTCCAGCATGGTCCGTGAATGCGGCGGCAGCGGAGTCCTAGTTTCAGCGGAGGCGCGCCAGGGCTCCTTCGGCGCGGCGCTCCGCGGCGGCTGCGTCGCGGTCGAGTGGTCTAACGAGCCCGCTCTCAGGGTTGGAGACAGGTGGGTTACGACAAAATATCTTATGGTGGCGACTGTGCAAAAAATTAAATAGCAAAAACTTCAATTTAGTTGTCATTGAGAATACTGAGCCACAGCTAATGTTTGGTTGAGCGGTTATCCGTTTAAGCGACGCCCTGTTTTCCCCTATATTATTATACTCTACCTATTAATCAAGTTGTTTAAGAGCAGTAGAACTCACGCCAAGTTCGTCCGGGGAAGTACTGCCACCATGCCCATTTCTGCCGCCAAGCAGTAACGCGAATGCGTTGCGGTTTAAGTTGTGGTTGCCGGTGGCACATGAGACATTCCACTATACGTCTCAGTTACGGGCGCATACGATGCGACTTGAGTCTTGTCGTGCCTAGTTGGGGAGGACCCAAGTCGCATCGGTTGTTATGGGCAGAGGTTACCACTTAACACCAGTTGGGCCATCGGCTCTTTCCGTAACTATATTACATAAAAGAGGTGAATTCTTGGCAAAATAGATTTGATAAAAAAAGTTACATACGCAGTTTCAAAGAGGGCTGCCTGAACCTGACTGCGCAATACACCGCTACCTTAATATAATCGGTGGCTCTAATTCAATTTGCATTCCTAAGATTTCGTTAAACAGTAGTAGATAGGTTGAATTTGCGCATGCAATTTATATGAATAATCCTATTTATCGTCCGTGTCTAATGATCGCTAAATGCCTATGATTAATTACTAAACCAGATCAGCATAGATACCGGTACGGGTACTAATGTCCTACCTGAGCGTAACCGCTGTCCACACTTGGTCAGAGCCGGTGCCCGCCCCCGCCGCCCCTGGAGGTCAGCGGGCGGTAATCCCGAGTGCTATCTATCTCAAACATAGCATTTTTGCTTACTTTCGAAACTGCCGTTGAACAGATTTCAATTGTCTGATGGGAAAAAATGTGTTTCACAGTAAAAGACTACCTACCCCATACTACTGGGTAGGTACTACTAACTATCAGGGGGGGATTGGTAACTGATGACAGTGACCCGGCAAAGCTCACGTAGACCTCGCTTACCCCGACTGAGAGTGTGCGACAGAGAGTACTGCTTCGCCTATAATGCTATCTATCTCAAAAATACAGCGTCTTTGCTTACTTTCAAAACTGTAACTGTTGAACTGCTTTCAACTGTCTGTTGCACAAAAACTACGTCGTAATACTAGGAACTACTACACCTACCTATCAGGGGGGGGTGGTAACTGACGAAAGCAACCCGGCAAGGCTGTCGTGCACCTCGCTTACCCTGACTGAGAGTGTGCGTCTGAGTGCTACTCACGTGAAGCAGCAAGCAATAATAACGTTAAAATGATGGAAGACATTCCTAACGTAACTTCATCGTGGACGCTGATTTCTCAACAATTATCTCGTTAATGGGTCTTTAATTCCATTCCTAGGGCAAAGGAAATAGCTTAAATGCGACACAAAAAAGCAACGACCTACATGAGAATTAAGTACGTGATAGATTGGATAGGATATCGCGTAGTGAGATATTTAAGTGGTATGCGTTCTATAAGCTTATAAAATATCGCAAATAAAAAAATTTTGTAATTAAATTGATTCGTAATGACAGCGCTGTAGGTACCAGAATGTGTTAGACGTGCTCGTCTACAATATTTAGAAATGCAAGTGCATTTTTAAATTATCATAAATGTTAAATGTATGAATTTAGTAGCACTCGAGACCGATCTCACCGCGATATCATTTCGCAGAAACATGGCGGAGCCTGCCAACCCATTCATGATCATTGACCGAAACGAGATATTAAAGTAGTGATTATTTTAATTAAACCGCTAAGAATTTATTATGTTATATTAGGTATTGAACTTGACGATGGATAAATGGAAATATCCAGTGAAATTGCGTTTTCACACAACAAATACGCAATCAACTTTCCTATGCTAAATATGTACCTACATTACACTCAGTGAAACAATATTAAAAACTTTTTTCATAGCAAATTCAACGAATACGTCAAGTTGAATTTGCTAAAAACTTAATACATAATATGGCACATAATTAACACATAGCATAATTTGCTATGAGTTTCCAAATTTGTTTTTAAATCATCTTACACGTAGGTTGGTGGAAGTGAACGGCTCGATGGTGATGTCGTGCCGCAGTCAGGAAGAGCTGCAGGGCGCAATGGAGGGTGCGGCGCGCCTCGTCGTGCTGCGCGCCCGCCTACCCTCGCCCGCGCCGCCCGGCACTGCCTTCACGCAGGTACCTCCCTTTGGCTTTACACTCGCACCTACTCTCACCAGGGAGTTATCTACACCGTTTCAAACACATTCAGGTAGTTGTGGAACCCTCAAACATCAGGTGAGCCATCTGTCATTCTCGTCACAATCGGCTAGAAGTCAGCAGGACCTGGCATAGTCTGCGGGGAACGCGGGAGCCAGATCACGACTCCATTATTTATTACATTGAGATCGAATAGTTTTGTTACATCAGAGTTGAGAATGGATTAGATACGGAGAGCAATGTAAGATCTTTTCTAACATTGATACCTTTGCCCTTCGTAAAAAAAAAAGTCCTTATTTGGTTGATACAGAATGAGGCAGCGTCGCTCCGGGCCGAGGTGGGCGCGCTGCGCACCGCGGCGGACGACGCGGAGAAGGCCAAGGAAGGGCTCCGCTCGGACAACACCCGCCTCACGCACCGGATATCATACCTCGAGGAACAAGTCGCGGAACTATTGGCCAGGCACAATCAGGTAACAACTTTTACTCCACCGAGCGCATTCAATTATACGATGAGAAACAAAGCTTACTTAAAGGTATTCCGTTCCAGCTTCAACCGGTCAGCAGCAGCGACAGCTGCATCACAGTCAACAAGAGCAAGAAGAACGTGACGAATATCAACATTAGTACAGAACCGGTATCGAAGAGGCACAGTCCCCGTTCTGAAGTACAAGTGTTCCAGAAAGGTCCGGACATCACCGCTATAGTCGCAAAACTGCCTGGTCTGGATGCCTCCGAGGGGAACTTGCCGTTGATGAGGCCGCGGTCCAACGCGAGCGGGGCGTCGTCCCGGGCAGCCGTGTCCCCCCGCGCGTCCCCTCCCCCCAACTACAGGTCGCACAGCTCGCATAGCCTGGAGCCCCGCGCGGGGCGCATGCGACACTCCCTCTCCCACCACTGCATCCACGCAGGGGCGGACTACACCGCCGAAACGGACGCCGCGATCCGCATGATCGAGCGAAACCAAAGACACATGGAGAAGCAACGCATGAAGACCGAGAGACTGAGCCGCCCCAGAGAAGACTACTTCAGGTCCGACAGCGACTTGGATATGAGAGATAACAACACCAACGGCGACGGGAGAGACTCCAAGCATTACGAGATAAAGAAGGCGGCCACCAGAATAGAAGAGAGCATAAAGAAGACTACCTGGGCGGAACGGAAGACGCTTTCGATCATCGAGCAGCTGAAGCGCTCGCAACGACTTCGAAAGCTCAAGAAGAACGAGAGCGCGGAAGATATTCAAGTGGAGTCCGAGAAACACTACATGTACAATCGGATAGACGGGAAAGTGTTGGAGAACGCACACAAATCGAGCAGAAGGTCGTCCAAGTTGCACTCGAGAAGCGCAAAGTCCTCGGAATTCGAGTCGGAGTGTTCGGACTTCCCCAACGGAGACGTGTACAACAGTTCACCGCGGATAGACTACGGCTCGGAGTCCTGTTCCACTCGGCTGAGTCACTACAAAAAGAACGAGGATGCGCGAGAGGAATCAAAGTCGCGTCCGACGCCGCCGCGCAAACCCATGCGACTCTCGCTGCACAAGGCTAGGAGCGCGCACTCGCTCGTGAACGGCGGCGAGCCGGAAGCGCCCCCCGGACCCGGGCCTGCGTCTGAACTGTGCCACGGGGACGTGAACGAGACGGGGAACAAGAGGCCGGTGAAGCGCACCCACGCGGCTGACAAGTGGGCGCGGGAGAGGATCCGCGAGGCGGGGCGCGCAACGCCGCGGCCGGCGCGCAAGCTGCTCGACGCGCCGCCCGCCGACCATCTCTACCCGGAGAACACGATGCCGCACAGAATCAACGCCACTGTCAAGAGTAAGGGCACCAGGTGGTGCTAGCGAACGTGGAGAGTCACATCGTACGGAATCACGCAATGCGACAATATTTACGTTTGTATGTATAGAAGAGGCCAGGGGTCTATTGAGCCATGGCCCTGAGGCTAGTGTAGATTTAGGACTGACTGTTTAGTGAAGTTGCTCCCTATTATCATGTAAATACGTAATTAAGTAACTGTAAATACAAATTTATAAGCACCCACCGTGTACACTCACCTGCAAATCATTTTTACACTCATTGATGTAATTTGAAGATTTATTAAAAATCATAATTACACTGTTTTTTTTTACTACGAAAGTTACCTTAAACAGTAGATTAACTAATGTTTTGTCTTGAGGTCTGATGTCTGCGCTTGAGGTATACAATCAAACTAACAGTTCATAATAAAAAAAAACATATATTCATTACTCGCAACAAAAATCAACATGAACGTATTATTTACACCAAATCAAACATTATAGATATCTTCAAAACGTTGAATAATTCTCTGAGCCGTCGACACACTGAATCGCACGCGCCATCAGCCTAATATAAATATATAAATTTACACGAATATGAGAGAGAGATACGAAAGTCTTATTTAATGATTACATCCTATCCTAAACCTAGTCTAATGAGTAGCGAGTAACGACTACGATAATTATACGGAGGCGCACTTGAATACAGTTCAGTGTGAAGTCGGCTCTGTTTCTGGCGGACTATCGACTACCGACTTGACCAAGAAAGGGCTATTTGATTACTGTCATCGGCAGATGTCCGTGTTTTACATGGAATGGTATACGGCTTGGTATTTCACAGCTGCAATACATTACAACGGCTGAATTGTCATATCAACGCCCCGTTATGAAAGTAAAAGCAGACTGCATATACTTTTCTCCACACGAGCATCGCCGTGATCAACCCGTCTCTTGTTCGCGAAGGTCACTCGATAAAACGCCACAACTTTTAAAGAGCTTAAAAGCACATTGCGCTGCCGGTGCCTTTCATAACACAGAACAAAATCAGTGCGCGGAACTTGAAATCAGCGCTTCAAGCGGCAGTCTTAACGCACCGACTTAACCATGTATGACTACGAGCAACATTATATGACATGCCACAAAATGTCATCATATTACAAGATCAGTGCTCCCAGTTAGTGTCAAATCTGCAGTCTTATCGCCGTCGAGACATCGTGCATTTGCGTATTTTGTGTCCATTACCTTATTAACATTGGAATTGAAAATCAACGGCCGTTATGTCTCCACCATAGCCATACACGTCGAGCCAATTTGCTTTTAACCTACTATTATATCCGGCACTATCGCTGCACGATGTCTCTGTAGCAGTTTCAAACACCCCGTTCCTCATTTACTATAAATAATATATTATAAATTTATATTACTAAGAGTTTAAATAGACTTGCAATAATAATAATGTATGGCAAACAACTCATTAAAATGTGACAATAACACACATTTAACTACAACTACATGAGCTGCGTTGCGTGGTTGCGGCTGTGTGCGAGCAACGCGTTGCATCACAGCAGCGCGCACACTAGCGCGGCGCTAGTGTCGCACTGTGTATCGAGTTGTCTCGGGAAGACGACAACATTCAACGAACGATGAATCGAGAAAAACATGTGATATGATGATACAACCAAGTTTTCCACAGTGGTACTATGGCTGAATAAATGAATACGACAGCTAACGAAATTATATTCCTTATTAAAATAAAAACGTACTATTGCGACCGCACACAACTCAACTGTTTACTCTGTATTATAAATTTCATATCGTGACTATCTATGTACTTCTTAAGGTTAATTCATAAACCTGATAGAATGGGGGCGAAGTTGCGGGCACGGTTAGTCTTGCGTAAGTTCAATATAATCACTAGAATTGTGACGACACGTCACAGGTAATACGTCACGCGGTATGCGTCTGCGCAATGCATCTCGCTCTAAACATCACCTACTGAAGTAACTGCATTATCCGTATAAAATGTTATACAATTAAATGATTATGTCTACAAGAGTAATGTAATAGCATACATATACATTTGATTAACACACGTAACTAGTAATGATTGATGAATTCGTTCAAAACGATCGAGTACATGTGTAAAATTAAATGTCTGAGCACACAGACTGAAATACATACGTCAACAAACACTGCGCGACCGAGACAGTAACTCACGTGCGACAATCTCATTCTTATTTGACATCTGGCTCAGTCTATTTAACCACAGGCGCAATCAGAGGGTTTATTTTAAAATCTTATCTCTGTTTTACTACCGTAGCAACAAAAGGTATGCACTGACTAGCATCTGATAAGATTAAGATTTCGGTAGTAACCCCACAAAACTAGAAATTTCTACAAATAATAATATTATAACGAATTGGAAGAATGTTATCGCTAGTGCTTGCCTCGATAGCATCCAACCTAGCCCAAATTGACATTATATTGAAAGTTGATACAATGGTTATTTTTGTGTATGTGCTACGTCACTGCTTTATATATATATACAATCAACACGTATTCAAATTCCGTCCGAAGCTTGCGTACTTCTGCCCTATAACTGGAAGTATCGTCTGATCTAGTACGTGTTACCGTCGAGGTGGAAGCGACGTCGAGTCAAGGTTGACATACCTCTGCTATATATCGTCAGGGGCCCTTAGAACTAGAAGCAACATGTGGATTTCATACAACATCGATTGGGACGGTGCGTCCGAGGTTGACGTACTTCTTGAGCGGGTACGGCAGGGGTAGCTCTTTGACGGCGCGCTTCATGGCGAGGGAGATGCGGCCGCGGCGCGTGATGGGGCCGCTGCAAGGCCTGCGGGGCGTGGTACCCGACGCGGCACCCGCCGACGCGACGTAGTGCTCGCTGGTGCCGCGCGACCGCCGCCGCCGGAACGACCGCCCCGAATCTGTACACACGATCGCGTGCCCATCATTCACTTTATACTGTTTCTTTTCAATCGACTTCAAAAGGAGGTTATCGATTCGGTTGTATTTTTTTTGTTTGTTACCTCACATCTCTGTTTAAATCAAAATAACTGGAATAACATATGTCATCCAAGTGCGAGATAACGAGGAATCATTCTCGTTTATTGGCGATGAAGTTGGTTTTTTCGTTTTGCTGCACAAAATAATTAATTTATGTAACAGTGTTGCGTTTGGCTACATAATAACTTATTTAATACGTAACTTTAATTTCAATGTTAAATAAAAACGGACATTATGGATCATGTCATATTAACAGATCTGTACCAAGCCAAATTAAGGTGATGATTCGTAAAACTGTGCAGATTCCGTCCAAGAAAATCCTGGCGACGCTGAATGCTATCCGGCTACACCGGAGTTTTGGCGCCCAACGTGGGACATGATAAACTGACATTGCCAAGGTCTATAATTACTCTATAGTTAGTCGATAGTGTTATTTGGGTGCTAGAGAGTGCGTCAGATTCTCTAGTCTTGGCGTACTAATCGACCTCAGCCAACGCCGAGTCTATCAGACTAGACCTGAATTTTGGCGCTTAACGTGAGAGCAGGAAGGAGGTGGTATCGTAAAAGGCCGTAATATAATCTGCGAGTTATCGCTGATTGATGTGTCGGTGTGGGTGCTGGTGTGCAAGTCAAATTCTTCTGTCTGAGAGTACTGGGTGTTAATGGGCAACGTGGGACTAAAAGGATGTTAGTAGTACCAATATAACTTACTGGTTGTGGTGTCGGTGGCAGAAGGATCAGTGCGTGTGCTGGAGCCCCCAGTCTTGGAGTCTGACTCGTCGGTTTTGGAATCTGACGTGGAGGGAGTGGTGGCGCCCGACGAGGAACCGCATGTGGCGTCGCCGATGCCGCTGTCTAACTTCTGACGCTTTGTGACCTGGAAACGTTTATGTATATGCATTTTTTTGGCTAACTTGTTAAAGATATTAGCATGTTCCCTAAACTAAGTGAACAAAACTTATAATGCTAGGAATAAAAATAACTCCTCGGAGGTGCGCACCGACTCCTCGTTCGGAGAGCTCACCACTGGGCGAGCCACAGCCACAGGTCGGAGCTGGTCGCCTGCACTGCAAGTGTGATAGCGTGCAGAGAGCGCTCCGCTCCGCTCCGGTTACCTTGGAGCAGGAGGGTGGCACGTCCTCGTCATCACTCGAAGACTGCTCCATCTGCACGTCCTCGGAGGTGCGCGCGGACTCCTCGTTCGGAGAGCTCACCACTGGGCGAGCCACAGCCACAGGTCGGAGCTGGTCGCCTGCACTGCAAGTGTGATAGCGTGCAGAGAGCGCTCCGCTCCGCTCCGGTTACCTTGGAGCAGGAGGGTGGCACGTCCTCGGAGGTGCGCGCGGACTCCTCGTTCGGAGAGCTCACCACTGGGCGAGCCACAGCCACAGGTCGGAGCTGGTCGCCTGCACTGCAAGTGTGATAGCGTGCAGAGAGCGCTCCGCTCCGCTCCGGTTACCTTGGAGCAGGAGGGTGGCACGTCCTCGTCATCACTCGAAGACTGCTCCATCTGCACGTCCTCGGAGGTGCGCGCGGACTCCTCGTTCGGAGAGCTCACCACTGGGCGAGCCACAGCCACAGGTCGGAGCTGGTCGCCTGCACTGCAAGTGTGATAGCGTGCAGAGAGCGCTCCGCTCCGCTCCGGTTACCTTGGAGCAGGAGGGTGGCACGTCCTCGTCATCACTCGAAGACTGCTCCATCTGCACGTCCTCGGAGGTGCGCGCGGACTCCTCGTTCGGAGAGCACACCACCACGTCCTCTCGGCTGTACTCGCCCGCGCTGCCGAAGTAGATCGACACCTGTCGGACAAATTTTTATAAGCAGATGTAACATCTGTACTTAGACCGACTGTACCAAGTTCGTTACGCAGTCGTTACGGGCGGACGACGCCGTTTTAAGTCGGATGGGCTATCCGCTTCCACCACTTTGAGAGTTGTTTGTAGAAACAAGGTATTGGTAAGGTCGATGTGCTTTAGTTTAACGTGTCATTGGCGTGGTCAAAACATGAATAATGACATGTAATGTGGTGAAATGCAATCACTGAAAAATAGTGGCTAAAATAAAGTACTGGCGAACGATCAAATCAAAGTCTAGATAATGGATGAAGAATCGACTGTTCGCTTGCGTGTTGATGCATTTTTAACGCATGAAATCGATATGGCAAAATGTTTTGAATCCATAAACACGGAGCAGCGTAAAATAACAAGGAAAAGGGGCGGACAACCTGGACGGGAGCTGTATGATGTGTTGCCTTATTGAAAGAGACAAATCCCCAAAATGTTCCTTTTTTTCCTACAGCATGAGAAAAAGAAAAAGGTATTATGGGGTAAGCGGGATTTAGCACAAATGGAATGTTATAACAGTTTTAGTAACAATGTATTAAAAGACACTGACTTTCCCGCGAAATTTAAAAACTGCTGTGGGAAAATATGTACCGAATTGGAACACAAGAGTGCAAATTGTCAATTTGTACGAATACATGGTATGGGTTGTGTGTCACGCAGCAAGGCTTACCTTTTCGAAGTCCAAAAGGCGTACTCCTGATGCCGGCTGGAACAAACACGTCAGAGACTCACAATGAAGCACGTCTAGCCTTTCAGATGTGGGATTTGAATGGTGAGCCCTCTTGCAAGCGGACCGCATTATGAGAATACGTATAAAACTAGGAAGATGTTAAAAAGAAACTTAAAATGGTGCCAAAATAATAAACAGCAGATCCAAGAAACACTCGGACACGTTAGCGACTTACCGCAATACGAAAGACTTCGGTAGTTTTTGGAAGCAGACTAAAAAGCTACGCTCTAAGATCAGTCTACCCCTGAGTGTGGATGGCGAGTGTGATCCCCGGGAAATGGCAAACTTGTTTACAGATCATTTTCAGGTACGGGCATTAATATGTAGGGAAGGCCATCGGTCAATGTCGCCGGTGCCGTATCCTGATACCAGTACCAATTACCTGACTTTCACGTACATGTCCAGTCTAGAGGTAATTGAGAATTTGAAGTGGACTAAATCACCCGAATACGACAGGCTAGAGCAGTATAGAGCAGATTGCTTGGGTTCACTTTGCCCAGAGTGCTTGCAACATTATTCAAATTTAGTAAAGAACAATCTTACCCGCCTGAAAGTATAAGGAAACGTTTACTGTTCTTATTATGAATAATAGAACTGGTAATGCCTCTGATAAATCCAATTACAGGCTTATTTCTTTGGCCACAATAATTGCGAAGATATTGGAGAGCATTCTCGATTGACACATATGGGTCAATATTTAGAGTTGCATGACGCGCAGTTATGATTGCTGATATCTTGTCTCTTAAGACCACTGTCCAATACTATACGAACAGTATTGTTTCTGGATGCTTAGCCCTGACCTGTCTTTTTAACTGTTGGTACCACAATCAATATAATATAATAGTGAGCGATTGCCGAAATCGCATTCGACACGTACAGGCTGAATTGCGGAGTGCGGATTGCGGCACTAGCCAAGGAATCACGTCACCGAAGATTTTCAACCTGTATATGGTTGGTCGTTAAAACTCAGCAGAACAAATGTTGGACGCTTGAGCAATGGAACTTTGGTAAACAATATCAGCTACGCTGATGACATGGTTCCGTTGAGTCCGTCTTTCTATGCGTTCAGGCGATTACTACATATATGTGAAAGTTATGCTGCAACCTATGGACTCGGGTATAATACCAAGAAAAGTGAATTAACTATCTTCAAATCTGGCACCAAAATTTACTCCATTCCAAACAATAACTTTGGATGGAATACCTCTGACTTTGGCCCATAAATAAAAATACCTGGGTCACTGGATCCCAGACAGTTCGATGATGATCTGGATATTGAACAACGGTTTCAGAATGCTATGGAGACTGCCTCGCTTCTGCAGTGCATGAGGTATGTTTACAGACGCTTTTCGTGTTCTTCTCCCTACAAATTGCGTTAATTTTATGAAACTCAGCCACGAGTGACATGAGCGGGTTCATAAACGCGCTGATGTTACTGTGTTCGAAGATTGGGTTACGTACCTGTGGCACGCAGCAGGCGGAGGCGTGTTTGGTGCGGGGGGGCGTGGAGGGCGCGCGCCCTCGCCGTCGCCACCTGCCCTTACCCCCGCCGTCCCCACCGCCGCCCTCGCCCCGGCCGCCCTTCTGCGACCCGGAGGAGCCACTGCTCGAACCGCCAGCTACACACACACAAACACACGGTACATATTAACTTAAACTAATTGTGATGCGGGGGGGGGGGGGGGGGGGGGTGAGCGGGGCGGGATAGTGTCTCACCGGAGGTGCCGGTCTCGCCGCTAGTGGAAGGCTTGCTGTCGCTCTCGCTGGTGTCGAGCGGCTCCTCCGAGGTGTCCGACGGGGCCGGACGAAGCGGCACGTCTTCCGTGTCCACCTAAAACGTTGCGAACTTTTACTAATTGTTTGATTTCCAGTTACAATACCGTAAATGTTATGATTTACATAAGTACTCGTTCGAGGAACGTGCACATTGGACAAATGCCAATGCAAACTATGTGACTATGTTCAGAGAAAATTCACCAAGACCTTAAATCAAACATTTCTGAAGATGCAGTCGAAGTAACGTTCAGAGATATGTCCTCTGACCCTTTATTATGTCCAGTGTTGTCTGTGTCGCAGGGAAATCTATTGCAAGGTTATGACTGCAATATAGAATAGAATAGAACAATCCTAAGAAATAAGACTAATCGATCAGAAAACCTAATTATATGTATGCCGTCGTTGGACCATCTGGAATATGTATTTATACTTTGTTTGCGTAGCTTGTGACTAGCCCACTTGTTGTGATCGTCTACTGTACATATAGTAGTAATGTTCACCTCGACTCTCCCGGCCGAGTTACCGACGGGACCGTTCCCGGCGGGGCGCATCTCCAGAGTGGCTTCACCGTCGATGTGATCGACGTTGCCGTTGCTCCGCGTGACACCGGCGTCGCCGGGCACCGCGGTGCCTCGGGGCGCGGGGCCGGCGACGTGGCGCGCCGCGCTCGAGGCGCCGGCGAAGCTCGGCCGCGAGGGCTCCTGCAATTCCTGCTGTATGGCGGCCAGCGCGTCGTTCACGTCGGCTCGCGTCTCGTCGAATAGCGCTTCCGCCCTTCGGTTGGCCCTGTCGCCGTTGCCGTCGGACGACGCGTTCTCCATGTCGTCGATCAACACCTGGTGGGAAATACCAACTGAGTAAAATCAAAGTGGATACATGCCTTCAAGATGTAACAGCAGCGCAAGTGCGTAGTACTGCTCGGCGGTGGAAATTGATATATGGTTGTACTTGAGTCAGCTCAGTAACCATTGCACCACAGTAGCTATTATGTATATGTTCTCAGTGAGTGAGTGTACCTCGAGATGGTCCTCCTCCTGCGGGTCGAGGTCGAACCGCAGCGAGCCGCCGACGCGGTTGCTGCCCATGCTGAGCACGAGGCTCAGCAGCGCGTTCATCTCGTGCCCGCCCTCTTCCGGCTCCATGTCGTGCAGCTCGTTCAGATTCTCATCTGCAAGTGGCACCCGTTGTTCTTTTTTTTTATGTTATGTACTTACGGAACGAGCCGACGGCCCACCTGGTGGTAAGTGGTAACCTTGGCCCATAACAACCGATGCGATTTGAGTCCTCCCTACTAGGTACGACAATACCCAAGTCGCACCGTATGCGCCCGTAACTATGAGACGTGTAGGTGGAATGTCTCATGTGCCTGTAATTTCACCGGCAACCACAAAATTGTTCATCATGGGGGGGGCGAAATTTTTCTTTTATATAACTATAGTGTTCTGCGTTAATTTTTGTAATGACTCCCTGGGGACTTTAGTATTTTAAAGAACAATGATTGAGTTTCTGGGATATCTGGAATTATTTATGGTCGTTTTTATAAAATGTTAATCGGTCCTGCATTTTGTGAGGATTAGACGACTGAGGGGATAACAACAAAAAAGCTTATCTTCAATCAATCTCACATCAACTTTAGTAAACACAAGGCTATAGAAAATATTTGACTTTCATCCCTAAGTATTTTGTCATTTCATTTTACGCGAATCTTTCTAGATCGTCTGGAAACTAAATAAATTTCAACGTCTAACATCAGGCTCCGAACGCGGTTCCTCTTTGTGATACGTGGTACACTTCCCAGCTTTAGAAATCCGAAAATTTAGATTCTTCAACGATATAGTACATCTTCTGGTGTATAGTGGGGTGTGGGGTGTGGGGTGCGGGGTGCGGGTAGTGCGCGTTACCGTCGGTGTCGGGGTCGAGGGGTATGCAGATGCGACGCGGGCGCGCGCGCTGGCGCGCCGCGGGCGGGTCGCGCGGCTCCGGCTCGCGCAGCTCGGGGTTGCGCCGGCACACGCCGCCCAGCATCGCGCGGCGGATGCACGCGCGCGCCAGCAACACCAGCGGCGCCGGGAACACTCCGTCTGCACACACATACAAGTTAAACGCAACTCAAGTCCCGTCCTCACTGAACCACCGAACTGACAATATTTCCTGTACACGTGTGTTCTATGCGGCATGCGCGCATTCCTCTTACCCCTTAGGACACATCTCAACCTCAAACTAACAACACTGTCCCCCCCCCGCTAGTACTGACCTAGCTTGAGCGGCTCGGCGGCCTCTTCCTTGAGCGGGGCCTGCAGCAGCGCGAAGGACACGTTGAGCAGCCGCCGCGACGACCACTCCGTGTCAGAGTCGCGCGTTATCTGCACCAGCGTGTCGCCCAGCGGCATCACCAGCACGCCCTTCACCTGGCGACGCCGACCATTCATACAAATTAGATTACATTTGTTATAATGACATGTCTGTGATGTTTAACAACAACTTAAAGTGTTTCCAACTGCGTTTATAAACAGTTCACGAAGCAGGGGAGACTATGCGCAGTTGAGTGGTTATATTATATATCTACCAAATTAGCAACAATATGACAAGTTACCTTGATCAATTGTTTGAAGTAGTTCTCATATTTGGGCAGCACGCCGGCCCCCACGTACACCCGGTCGTACGGCGCCTGCAGCGGCGCCAGGCAGAGGGCGTTACCTGTTGCGATGTAATCAACATACATCAAAATGACTAAATTCTATCATTGTTTGCGGCTCTGATATTATCTAGTGTGAACTATTGATGGGCATTGTTACAATGGTAGGTGCAAGCTTAATCAGCACATAAATCACATGCGAACACCTCTAGTTTGAAAAACCCAAAGCTTATTTTTTAGATAAAATATCATGTATTTATGTAACAGTAAGTGCTACCCATTCTACTGGTGCCCAACTTAACAAAGTAGCATCCATTTCATTCTATTTTATATGTAGCTGAAAGACAGCAATAATTTTAGAATTAAAAAGATACATTTTATTCAGTTAGCCAAGCCAACGGAATCCAGACAATATTTGAACACACTTTTAATTGTATGGGTGAGGAAATCCTAACAAAACTAACTTACACACAATTAACAAGCAAATAAACAGAAATTATGTGAGTATGCATGCAAATATAAACTATTGAATACTAAAGAGTATGCCATTGTTGAGATCAAAAGCCATCTGATTTATTTCTAATCTACCCACATGTAACTTTATGAAAACCAATTATATAAAACAAGTACCATAACATAAGCAGATAAAATCCCTGAGATCCAAAGTGAAAGTTTAACACAAGAACAGCTTTTACTTACTGGTGCTTAAAAAGTATGTAATTAAATATACTCCATGAGATCACTCCATGTTAACATATTATTGCATTGTCATCAAAGTTCCATATGTTTTCCGAATTTCAGCTCAAACCGTTGAGGATGACCGCTTTAAAATTCAGTTGCAAGATTTGACCCAAACAAACATACAAACATTGAAGTCAATCAACACTTGTAAAAAAAAATGTTATGAAGTAAGTATGCTAATTATGTGTAAATGGCAATAAATGGACAAGATTTTAAAACACCGAGATAGATAACTCTCAGGTTTACACAATTTTAAATATTTTTGTTTTCTTACTCACCTGCACTTACCACAAATTTAGAGTATTTTAGCAATATGCAATAATTTCTCCATAAACGAGTTGTTTAAACACAAACGAAAAACATCATTTCAAGTATTAACAAGCTCTCTCAGCTCTAACAGCAGACTCTAACAATGGATCTACACAGAACCAAAACAATGGTGCGACACATTGACACCCCATATGTGATTCTCAATTACATTATGGGCACACCATTGGCCTAAAATTTGGAAAATCCCAACAAAATCACTTACCACAGTAAAATTTGGGCGCACAAAAGTCAAACTCATCCAAAGACACAGTGTTATCTAGAAACTGACGGAGTTTTCTGTTTGAGTAGTCAACCACACCAGAGTGGACCTCGACGCCATGGCTGGTGCCCGAGGAGCCAATGATGAGCCCCACCAGCACACTCAGGTACCCAGTGCCCGAGCCGAGGTTCAGGAATGAAAGCCCCGGCTTAAGCTGCAGAGCTTCCATCACCTCACTGCAGGCAATTCATACTTTGGTTATGCAATCTTACTTTACGAATTTATCCACTATCCACTATTGACTATTGATGTGTGGACAACAGCACATGACTTGCCTGTAGATACAAGGAGCAGAAAGATGTAAGGCGCCATTACGCCAGGCCACGTCTTTGTAAGCTTGCCCTCGATCCATGGGCACCATGTAATCCGCACGGTCCAGCTCCCTGAACACTCGCTCCACGAGACGGGTGCGGATGTACCCGCCACCCACCAAGTTGTCGACAAGCTCATCGTTATCACGCCCTGAACTCACCGCGCCCCCCATTTTGTTTGTTTTGATAAAACTTCGCCTACTCAAGATTCTCCACAGTCCTCAGCTGATTGGCACTGTGACGTCACAATTGTTTTTCAACATATTACAACAAATCCACAAAATTTTATTGAAAGTAATTTGTCTAATCGTACCCATTTATTTTAGGATATCTGTTAGTTCTTTTGTGCAATGCTGTCGATCTTTCCTCAATTTTCACTCAAAAATACGACGAAGAAAATGGAATATTCACGATAAAAGCAGTTTGTTTTAATTTTCAATATTAATTGATAACGCTACATTACAACCTCTTCACTCTTAAGATTAACTTTTAGCCAATCAAATTTATTGAGTTTAGTGTCTGGAGAACTCTATCATAGTTCAGCCAATCGGTTGGTGCGTTTTGCCCATTTTGTCCAATGAGAACAAGATAGATAAAGGTGTAATCCACTAACCATTCACCGCCTTCCAATCTTTAACAATTCGTCCTAACATGATCGCGGATCGAAAACAATTTACATTCTTGCAATTAGTATAGTGCATTTTAATTTTGACGTTACTTTGACACCTGGACTTTTATCGTCTGTAGTGTAGACTATTAAAAAATGACAGATCATCAAACCACGGGACTAGGGTGATAGTGATAGTATAGTATAATGTTATTGTGCAGATTTTGTGAACAGAATTGAATTCATCAGCTTATTTTATATATCTTGCATTGGGATTTCATCGGAAATTCTGTATCATATTAACGAGTAGATACGAGCACAATCCTCTTACTGGCTGTTTGACGACGGTTGAACTGTAGTTCTAGCTATGTCACAATAATACGTGTCGTCATCTTGTGATCACGATAAGGTTTTGATCTTTGTTTTTGTGTGAGTGGAATTGTGATAAGTTTCGTAGGTAAGCGTTACAATGGTGGAGACGAGTGAGGCGCACGCCAGTACCTCGTCGCCGGCTCCGGGCGACGCGGGCGGTGAGGAAGACAAAGCTGATGAGAGGATGTTGGAGTGCAACATCTGCCTCGATACCGCACGGGATGCCGTCGTCAGCATGTGTGGACATCTCTTCTGGTATGTGCACAAGCCAATGCAAAACAATGCATTAACTAGCTGCTTAAAATGCTGATCCCCAAACTACTACAGTCAGATTCATTGACTGATCACAACCAGCTGTTTACATGATTCAAACTATGAAAATATCTCCAGTATCCCAGTGAATAAGTACTTACTTTCAAGTAAGGCCCAAGACCATGACAATATTATTTATTCATTAATGAAAAACATACATATGTTTGTGGTGGAAGTGACATTGGCTTTCAAAGCAGTGTGACTATTTGTATAATATATATAACACATTTCACTGCAGGCTCACTAGTTTTAGTTTATTAAAAGTACCTGACGGTCAAACCTTTCTATAAAGTATTATTATAGCCTAATACCTAAGTATCTTAAAAGTTGATCAGTGCTGGAATAAAACCTAAAATCATGTGTGTTCAAATGAAAATTTATTAAGTAAACTTAGGGCACATTATGTAGGTTAACTATTATATTAAACTAGGTAACTAAGTTTTTTTAGGCATGATAAATGTAGTGCTTGACTAAGTAGGTATTATGTTATAATATTTTGGTTTAAAAACAAAATATGTTACAGTATCTAGGTGTTTACTTAATATTGATTTGATTAAAATTTGTTATTGCAGTAATGTTGAAATCTTCCCAGGATATACTTGGGAGATGGGTTAAAGTTTTGAAAGAGATGTGGCTGGATTTTCGCTGAACTGGGCCACACATTGTTTTAGCTTAAAATGCCAGCTTATAGTTGATGTAGTGCAACTGATAGCATCTCCTCCGCTTCCTTAAACCTGAGTTTGACCTACTGATGGTCATCTAGTTCATTCAGAATTTGGTTCATGTGTTAACTCACTCATTTTACCGAGGAGACACTTGGTTCATGTTCAAGGTATCATAGCAAGATGATAAATCCATGAATACAGCACCAGTGACTTAATTCCCTTTAAACCCATTCTCAATTACTTGAGTTGAATGAATTGATGTTTAATTAGCAGTCCTTTGAAGAATTTGAAGCTGTGGCAAAGCAATTAATTGCGGCGATAGTTTTTCAGATCTGTGGAGCACTTCCCAGGTTTTGGCAGGTAGATCACGTCAGCCTGCCTCCAGAGTTAAAGAATCTTGAAACTTATTAGGCAGATGGTAAATATGACAAGAAGCCAGGACACCTACTGATCCTGCTTCATCTACGGTTTAAGAAATTTATTTAACTCTTAAGATTACAACAATCACTTACAGAGTAAATACAGGTTTTTAAATAATTATGCCAAATAGCGTAGGTGGAACTAACAATTTTTCAATTCAAAAGTGCGGTATTACTCAGTGCCTACCCGCACAGAAAAAATAATTATGAATGAACAGACAAGCTTGAGTTACAAGTAATGAAACATAAGGTATCTGCTCGGTCATTATGTTATCGTAGCTGGTGGCCTTTCCATTTTTAAGATATTTTATCACAGTTATAATTTTTTTATATTTTCTGGTAAGTGGTTAACCTATAAGTGGAAACTTATAATTAGCCTTCAGCTCAAAATGCATGCGTCTTGCCATGCATTTTTATATACTTTAATATCCTTTTATGTCTAGCTGTAACTTTTCCTAAAATTTTTATAATAAAAAATAAAAATAAGTGGCCTACTAATAGGGCTATTAGTGAAATGTAGGTCAATCACTTAATGGTCTGCATGAGCGAGAGCAGATGAGCTACCTGATTTTCTCACTTGGCTATGGTTGTGATGATGCTTTATATGTTTAAAGATATCATTGTCTGGTTTTTGGGCTCTGATAAGAACTATTGCTTGGAGTGAGCTGGACTCGCTGGATACCAGCTGTTACTAAGTGTGCCAGGCGTTAACGGAATATTTACATGGTCAGAACGCCGTTCTGGGTGCCACCTCTCATGCTCAACCTAATTAGTGAATGAATCATAATCAGTTATGATCCATCATGATCATTAATGCTGCATTACAGATGCATTTTCAATTATAAATTAGACTAAAATATTGTCAAACTGTTTATTCAGCTGGCCATGTCTGCACCAGTGGCTAGAGACAAGACCAAGCCGTCAGGTGTGCCCAGTCTGCAAAGCAGCGATCAGCCGAGACAAGGTCATCCCCTTGTACGGACGGGGGAACACCAAACAAGAAGATCCTAGGAACAAGGTTGGTGTACAATGTGTTGTTATGTAGTTACTGGGACCCTAGTCCCAGCCTGATGTGATCCATAACATTTATTTAATCTTTTTTCAAAGGAAAAAAAAACCTGAAACATTTATATACCACAAAAAAAATATATAAGTTTTTTCATGTCCTTATTCTTATAAAATTGTTCTCATAAAATACTCATTATGTTTTTAAATTAAGTATCAATGTGACTGAACACTAACTGGTTATTGTATCAACATTTTTGTGTTGCAGCACTTTTAGTGCTTTCCTAATTTAAAAGCATGCAAATTACCCTTGACATCATTGACCTGTATCAAAAATCGGATGCTAACACTCCACACCTGCTTATTTTTATGTGTATATTTAATTCACTTAAAAATTGGGTTAATCGTTAATGAATCATTTAAAAGAAATCTATATTTAATTATGATGTGGGAAGGTCTATACTATATGCATTCACAGTCACAGGTATTTGAATATATTAACAACGACTGAGTAGCATTTAATAAGTTTTATTTTAGCGACCTCGTTATCATGTATATTCTATTCATGTCCTTACTTTAGGCCAATTTCAAGTGACGTTTACATCAAATAAGATAGCTATATGTAATTGAATAGCCTAAAACTGTTACGTGACTGCACATAAACTAGAATTTTTATACAAATTTATATCAATAAGATTCATTGTCAAGAAGAAAGGGGCTAATTACAGAATCAAATCACTGCTAATGTCGCGCCCATCTTATCGGTGACATGTCGAATGAATTTATCATTATATGTACAAATTGTTTATTTTGATTGTTGCCAAAGTTGTCCAGAAGTAATCCTATCTGCCCAGTTCTGTCTCTTGAGGGGGAGAGAATAGGAATCAAAGGTTCAAACTCCTCCCCCCACACAATTATTTTTTTATCATCACAAAATACTGATAACGTAATATGGTCGGTGGTTAGGGCCCCTAGTGGATGGCAACTTTATTGCTCTATGCTCCTCACATACACACACATTAATGGTCAATAACAGCATGGACTTTTTTGTTTCCTTGAAAAGTTGCGTTAGACTGCCTCACAACTCTGCCTATTGCACTGTAGGTCGTGGATTTTTTTTTAGTGGGATCGATTCCCACCCAGCACAAATAAGATGTTTGTTGTGTCTGGTTGTATTTCTATTGTATATACAAAAAAAATGTATATAATATTGTATCAGTTGTCTTGATTTGGGGCTAGATAGCGCTGTGTGAAATGTCCACCAATATTGATGTGTATATGTTGTAGGTGCCCCCTCGGCCGGCGGGGCAGCGCACGGAGCCCGAGACCAACAGCGGGTTCCCGGGGTTCGGGTTCGGCGACGGCTTCCAGATGTCCTTCGGGATCGGCGCCTTCCCCTTCGGCTTCCTCACCTCCACCTTCAACTTCGGAGACCCGCGGCCCCCCTCTGGTGAGTGCCAATGCCTGACGAAACAGAGAAAAAAAAACAAGACGAAACAGAACACAACTTGAAATGCATTACCACCAACAGAGGAAGAATTTACATACATATTTTTTACATACATATAATTCGCACCCGGAATCACAAAACACAAGCTTATAACAAGCTTAGCTTGTGATTCACAGAGGAATCTATGTGAATAGGAACTAGACATAATACCTAATTAGTTAATTATCTCTTGTTAACATTTACTATAATTGGCAAATAAATATATTATTATTATATATACAGAAAACAGTTCTTAAGCGGTCATTTCCTCTATGTAGTATAAATAATTTCAAATACATACCTATGTAGTTTACAATTTTACATTTCTAATGTAAGTAGTAGGTACATACTTCTGTTGATAGTTTAATGACTCGTTCGATTTTGGGGCGCACTGATATAGAGTTCATTCACCAGTAACATAATCTTGTAGAACCATCTCGAAGCTAAACTAATTGAATTGTTTGAGTACGCGTGTCGCGTAGAGGTCGAGATGGTCGTCCAAACTAACACGTAACCGTTTGCAGCTCCGCGCGGTACGGCGCAGTTCGAAGAGGAACAATTTCTGTCGAAGATATTCCTTTGGGTCGCGATCCTGTTTGTGCTGTGGTTGATATTCGCCTGACCCGCGGCACACGCGGCCGCCGCCCTCCGCAAGCCGGCCTCTGCTCGCCCTCTCCCACGCTACTGCCCCACCACCGCCACACGGCCTTAATGACGGATAACGTTACCTCGGGGGGGAGACCCTTGACCTGTGAGATGATTACGTGACTCTTGTTGACACTTATATGTTAATCCGTACATATATCATTGAAGTTGAAAGAGTAATCCAGAATAATGAAATGGACTACTCGCTCTCCCGCGCTCGTACCGTTCAATTAATTTTCAGTCAACCGAGAACGAAAAGTGATAAGTAATCACATGAAAAAAAAAAAAGATCCACTAATGTACATATTTTATCATTTTTTTTCATAATTAGATAATGTTACGGAACGTGCTGATGTCAGTGGTAACCTCTGCTCATGACAAGCAATACGACTTCGGTCCTCCCTACTTAGGTTCAATAAGACCCAAGTCGCATCGTATGGCGACGTGAAAGTGGAATTGCTCGTGTGCCTGTGATTTCACCGGCAACCACACCTTTTAAACTGGAACACAACGCAAATGCATTCCTGCTTGCCGACAGAAGTGGGTACGGTGGCAGTACTTCCCCGGTCGAACTTGGCACTTACACAGTGCTACTACAGGAGAATGTATTAATAATAATAATAATAAATTTGATTGCGCGGACGTAGTGTGGGGGCGTCAATAACTTTATTTCCATAGAATGCATAAATGGCTTGGAAACGTCAATAATATTCAAAACATAAGGTCACTGCTAATAGTTTTGATATCCACAATACAAATCCTAATGAACCTGGTAGTCACGGAACCACGAGGATTGGAGAGAGAATATTATTGTCAGCATCCAATGATAACCCCGTGACCCAGGGTACTGATTCACAATCATTCCCATAGTTTAACCTCAAGTCAGAGCTTGCCTTAACATGTGACACCAAATTTAAAACTAATCAGTAGATACCGCTTATCTAGTGATACGTTCTGATACTAAACGTTTTATAAATAATATTTGAGTTCCGTACACTAGAGTTATTGTTATCTCTTTTACTTCAACTCTGTTTGAAAGGGAGAGCAAGCAGCTTTAGAATATTAAATAAATAATATGGTTTTTGTAAGGTGTGCAGCATTCCTTATTCTCCTTAATTTTTTTTTCCTTTTCTCCTTTTATTTTTAGACTTGCACTTAATAAACTAAGTATCTATCTATATCTGTAATAAAACTATGTTATCTGTAAAGAATGCTGAACATAATCATTTATTGCTCCTTGTATGTTGGTGGTCGATTTTGTTAACATCAAACTAATCTATTTTAACAACTCTAAAAATATTGCTGTTCTTTTATTCATCATGAAACAGAACGAGACAGATACAGTTTTATTGAGTCTGGCGTTAACAGAAACGACGCCATTAATCTAATAATAATAAAATTGTTGCTATCTATCCATTTGTTTGTAAACATTTAAAATAAATTGTATAGCAACATGTTGTTTGAGCTGTAGATTTACAGAATCCGACACAGGAGGTGCATTGTACATTATACTTAAAATAACTGTAAGTATTTATTTTATTTCGGTTAATGTATTGTATGCATATTGTGTGACACGATTACTAGCTTCATGTATATCTACTAGTATGTTTATAGATCATTTGTAAATAACCTTAGGTTACCTATACATAACTAAACAATGTAATAGATTAATTTACTTTCAGTTTTCGCATATTAGCATATTTGCGTGAATTTTATTTGGATAGTGTACACAATATGGTGCCTTTTCAGTGTTAAAAAGAGCAATATAGTTCATCTTGATAGGTGCATAAAACATAATTATTTGTTATCATTTGGCTGTGAGTTCAAAATACGTACGCGTTTGTTTCATTGCATTTGATAATAACTAATATTGTGCCTTTTATTTTATTTCATGCAGTTACGGAACGAGCCGATGGCACACCTGGTGTTAAGTGGTAACCTCGGCCCAAAACAACCGACGCGACTTGGGTCCTCCCTTACTAGGCACGACAAGACCCAAGTCGCATCGTATGCGTAACTCTGAGACGTGTAGGTGGAATGTCTCATGTGCCTGTAATTTCACCGGCAACCACACCTTTCAAACCGGAACACAGTACCGCGAATTCGTTATTGCTTGGCGGCAGAAATGAGCATGGTGGCAGTACTTCCCCGGACGAACTTGGCGTGAGTTCTACAGATCTTAAACATAGGGTTGAGATGTTGCAGTACCTCCGTAACAGTTAGCAGGTGCTCAGATTTTCTAATGCAATGCACATTTAAGGTGGTCAAAGACATGTAAATGTGAGTAATCTATTTAAAATCGAAGTACTCACTTTTTAATCACTATTAGCCATAACTAAGCACCATACATTGCAAAAAATCACACAAACGATCCACAGTAACGCGTTTCATTAAACCAGTGTAGAGTACGTAACCGCTGCCGGTTATACTTACTTACATATGATGATGAGTGAATCTTGTTTGCCTAAGAAATCTGCACGCTAACGGTGCATATCAAATTTATTGTTGAATATATGTCAAAAATTTAATGCGAATATTTAGATACATCGGTTATGATACGCGCCACGATAGATGAGACTTGACGAGCGTCAGTAGTGGAGAGCCTGCGCAGGTACAGTCGTGTGCGAAATAGTTATCCATAATTTGTATTCTGTAATGTCTATTCAGGAATTTTCTATGACATTCGAAATTAGGTAGGTGTATAGCAATACTATATTATTATTTTTTACCTATTATCGATTTATTACTAAATAATAAAATTTAAGATGAAAAAAATCTTCTTTTCCTTTGCTTCTTTCGACATATAAGTGTACGCGTCGTAAATCATCTTCCTACTTTAATGTTTTACCTGGAGGCATCATCAAGTCTCATCTTTCGTATTATATTAATTCTATAAAGGCAAACTGTATATTTAATTTTAAGGTATCGATGTTTTTCGATTTGTTATATGATCGATTTGTTATATGTATTGTAAAATATAAATTAATAAATATATCATGCTGCAAAGTTGTTTTTTTTTATTATATAATAATGAAACACCGAGTTTAGTTCATAACTTTAATTATAAAGAAATGACACGACACAGTTACCCAGTACATTCACACACATACCAATTATCCATCTCTATTAGTGTGACAAAACACACTGTATGGCTAATTGAATTAGGTACACATTTTTCTCAAACAACTAAACTCCTACAATGTATTTTAAAACCTTTATGAATCTGCTTAGTTCACCATCTGTCAAAGCTATAAAATTATGTTCTTATCGTAAAAAAAACTTAAATTAACATAATATTATTATACATATTAATATATATAAATCATATGACTTCGCGCTGTGAAGCACCGTCGATATACTCGCAGGGAACCCGTCAATAGTTCATAATTCACTAACATTAGCCGCACCCGCAGCGGTCCCACTCCGCTTTCTCGTTGCTGCACGAAACAACTAATGTGGTCGCTACTCGAGGCCGTACAGCTTGAGCGTCCTGTCCATGCTGGTGGAGGCGATGTACTGTGCGTGCTTGCCGAAGCGGACGCCAGTAGCCGCGGCCGTGTGGTCGTTGAACACCTTGAGCTCCTGCCACTGGCGACACAGGTAGACGCGCACGTCCGTGCCGGCGACCGCCAGGTACGTGCCGCTCTGGTCGAAGCACAGCTCCTTAATCGCATACCCCTCGTCCAGCTGAATAGTCTTGAAGTTCTTCAGCTTCCTCAAGTCCCAGAGCTTGACGCAGGCGTCCTCGGCGGCCGTCGCGAGGTAATACCCGTTCTCGGAGAAGGAGATGGAGGTGACGGGCCCCACGTGGCCGGGGAAGTTGGCCACGTTGCTCTGCTCCTTGAGATCCCAGATCTTGACCTGCGAGTTCTCAGTGCCCGTACCGAAGATGAGCCCGTCGGGGTGGAACTGCGCGGTGGTCAGCGACACGCCCGAGAAGTCGCTCACTTTGCTCAGCAGCGTGCCCGTACGGATGTCCGAGAACGCCCAGTGCTGGTCCGTGGAGGTGGACAGCACGTAGTCGCCCGTCGGGTGCAGGGACAGCCCCGTCACTGGACCCTCGTGGGACCGGAGTATGGCTGTTGTCTGGGATCTGGAACACAACCCTATGGATAATGCTCATATGCTTCAGCACCTAGATATTCCGTGTTACAGGAAGCATGGGGAAGGGTGAGAGTCATGTGAAGAAGACTGTTTTGTTCCTACCAAATTGGTCCATGGATGTCTTCACTTACTTAGGGTTACTTCCAATTTAGCGCCAGCTATCAAAATTGTGAATGGACCACAAACAAATATCTTAATTATAGAAGACAATTTTAAATACTTGTACTAACGTAGGCACGTTCCATACGCGAATCGTATGATCAGGTGAAGCAGTGATGACGGTGTCCTCGTCCGGATGGTAGATGACCCGGGTGACCTTCTTGGTATGGCCCTTGAGGATGGCCACCACCTGCTCCGTGTCCTTGTTGAAGACGGTCGCGTTGCGGTCGTTACCCCCCGTCAGCAGCTTGCTGTGATCCGAGGGGTTGATGTCCAGAGATAGGATTCCGGGAACACTGGCCGAGTGGAGACCCTGGACAGAATTTAATAGGATTTAAAAATTAATAGGATTTGTAAAACAGTTTCAGCATTAGTCATGGCAATATCATTGTTCTGTGCATGAAAATAGACTTGTAGTCAAGGCAAACATTGGCGCCAATGTGGGAAAATTAAAAAACCAATAGTAAACTTTATTGGAAAGATGAAAGACATTGGTGAAATCCAAAGGACATTTTGGATTTCAGGTGATACCGATTTTCTGACGGTGTGTACCTTCAAGAATTCGGTAGTGGCTAAATAATTGTTCTAACACTGCCCTCTCTTTAAATATAATAAGTACGTAAAGCTCCACTGCCTCATTAGACACATGAGAAACAGTAAAGAGGTGAGTGCCGTGGACGGGCACGGTAACAGTAAAAGTAGTGCTTACGGGATGCGAGGCGAGCGTGATGAAGGCGCGCAGCTGGTCGTGCGAGAGCAGTCCCTCGGGCACGGTGCGCCCGCGGCGCTTGCGCTCCTGCGTGAGCGCCGTTGCGCGCTCCTGCAGCCGCCCCACCACCTCCGCAGACATGCCCGCCGGCGCCGCGCCGCCGCCCACGCCGCCCGGCGCACCCTCCGTCTGCAATACACATACAAATCAGGTATACTACTACAGCGATCAGATCACGATCCCCCACCTTACTGGACTCTTGCGACTCTGTCGTGACGTGACAGTCCTGCGAGCCAGCCATACTGAATACACATTACTAATTCGTATTTGGGGCGACATCAGCCTGCACTGACATATGAATGAGGACTAACAGTGAAATTTAAATTTAAAATCAATTCAACAGAATTAAATAGATGCTACTACTACTAGTCATGTCACTGGCTCTATCGAAACGGAGGTGAAAGGATTTTAAGTGCACTTTAAAGAGTGCACTTGACAAGTCTTCGTATTTTTAGCTCTAGGACCTAGTTTCTTCATAAGTTCTTCCTGCACGTTGGGATTTGAACCAGCGACCTCCAGACCCAACCTCGGGGTACCACTGCGCCACGACGCTCTCACACGCCTGCAATGACGCAAAGTACTGTCTAGTGACAGTGAAATTGAAAGTATAGTAAATATGTTGCTAGAAGGTCTGGTATTATTCTGTTTTGGCAATGGTAGATGGCAGATCAATACCTGGTGTGTAGGTTGTGGCGCCACAATGCCCACTTGTGGCTTGAGCGTGGCGAGCGCCTCCCGCGCGGCCGTCACCTCCTTGGTGAGGCGCGCGATCACCCGACACGCCGCATCGTGCTGGTACAGCGCGTGACTCAACTCCTGTATCGTAACATTACAACATCTTATTCTATATGTTGTAGCTCTTACCAGCAGGGCCCAATACCGATTGATAAATGTCAGTGTTCAAATTGTGACGCATTATAATTGTAATGTTTAACTACTCAGTAATCAACCCAGAACTGTTTGGCGTAACTGATACTTAGGTAATGTTATTTCCACAAAATGTCACAATTATTGTCGGTTTCTTCATGAATGCAACATTAGGCTAATATTTTTTCAAGCAATGCTGGCTCATTGTTTATTTATGTCTACTTATGATGTGTAGGTTGCGAGTTTGAACCAGATAATGAATTCACATAACTATAAGGTGACAGTAGGGAAATGGCCAGCAGGGTAGCTTCACCTACCACCTCAAGTAAAAAATCTGCCACTAAGCACCTAATGGTGTGTTGCTAAGAGTCACTTCTCAATCTAGGCATTATCTTTGCACCACCTTCAGCTTTATATTCACTTAACATCAGGTGACAGGTAGTTAAACATAACCTAATATTCAGAACTTGCCTGTCTTGCGGTCTGTAGCTGCTGCCGTTGTGTGAAAGCATGCAGCATCAATGCATCCCATTCATCCTGCATGCTCTTCAGTGTTGCCGGAATGGATGTGGCACTGGGCGGTTTTGGTTTCACTATTGGTGGAGCTGGCAACAAAAAGAAGCAAGTACCGTTATGATGAAGTTAATTATGTATTATATGTGGATTGCAACCTTATTATTATATTAATAAATTAACTGGTACTTAATATTATGGGCAAATCAATGAGTCTCATATTATGTCCTTCGCCGTTATTCGAAGCCTTTTAAACATATTTTGAGATGTAGTCCTTCCGTTTCCGGCCGTATTTTATGTAATTTAGCGTGGTAGTTCCGTTTTCCGGCTGTAGGGGGCGTTAACTTCCGTCCGCCATGTTCACCAGTTTGTGCGAGCTCCTATTCTTATCATTGGCGTCCTTACTTTCGTGCCGTAAAGACGTAACGCTCCAAGCGTCCAGTTTTTATAAAATAATTTGTGTTAATGCTGTTAGCATTCGTATTTAAATATATTTTCTAAATAATTGAAAAAGTGTTGTAGTTTCGTTTGAGTAAAAAATATAATAATAATAATCGACGGCGTGCGTCATATTCTTCATCAAGCGATGATGTTGGGGTTAATGGCGATGGCGGTAATGGTGATGCAGGCGAAAGAAGACAGAAGAATCAACATGATAAGATGCCGCCTTTGTCATCTTCATCTTCACCTTCCGTGAGGGTAGAAAAAGGCGCAGGCTGAAACGCAGGAAAGTATCGCGTAAAGACGGTAAGGTCATCGAGTGCATTTCTCAACAAGTAAGTGAAATTCAGAACTTTTTGGCGAGCAATACCTTCCCGCCTGGGGCGGTTGGTATTCCTCAGACTACCACCATGATGGCTCCGCAATGGAACCAGCAATTCAAAGTGAGGCCCACGCCGAGTCGAACCTCAAATTTGATTTTGAGTTGGTAACTAACCTAAAAGGACCAACAGTTGCAAAGGCCTCTTCGGAGCATTTGCAGGTGCTGAATTCATTGCAGCATTTTAAAACTGAGAATGGGACAAATTTTCGTTACTGGGTGTATCAGATTTACTCCAATGGACTCGAGATACAAATAACTTAAACAATGAGTCATTGGTTTCTAAAATAAAAGACATTTTTTTTTTTTTTTTTTTTTTTTTTCCGGGGATTTACACAAAGTTTCCTTTAGATTCTTTGCAATTAATATTATGTGGCCGCAGAGGGGACATTGTTGAACAAAGACGTGAGATTTTTATAAGTCAAGTAAAATACAAATTCTTAAGAGTTACTTTGAAAAATATTCCACCTTCATGGGAATACCTCTTTGATAAAGAACTATTTGCAGAGATACATAAATAAAAATAATAATAATAATAATAATTGGGGGGGGTCAGTAAGATCTTTACAATTCCAAACCACTCCTTCTCTGCGCAAGAGATGAGAGTTATATCTGGGTCCCAGGCTGCGCAACCTGGACCTAGTAGTTATAATCAAGCCGGTCGCTCCACGGCACCGCTTAACAGGTACCCGCCACCGCAAGGTGCGAGACCTTTATACCCTTACAAATTCAGTTACGATTTTCCAGCCTATGCAAATAATGAGCGTTTCTTTCGACCACAATTGAAGCCTCAAACATTTTCCTCTCGTCAGCAAGCCTCTGCAAGTTCGAGAAAACCTTTCGGTCGACAGGGCCCACACGCTCAGACCAATGTCTTACGCGGTAAGGGAAACTGAGATAGGAAATATTGACATGGAACCGGTGTTTCTGAGGGGAAGGTTGAAATCGTTTGTCAATACCTGGCGAAACCGAGGTGCACCGACCACATTTTTAAACGTCATTACTGGTTATAAAATTCCATTTCAAACCAAACCATCACTCGTCTTCCATCCACGCATGGTAGGCGCTCGTTTTCAAACTGTTCCTTCTCTAGAAAGGGATTGGATAATAAAGAATATGTTATTAGAAAAGATTTTAGAATATGCCCCTGAAACACCCAGTTTCTGTCAACTCTATTTTTGACCCCAAAAAGCGACGGCTCAATGCGTCCAATTTTCAATTTAAAACAAATACAATACAAATACAAAATACAATTTTTTTATTAAACTCCGAATAATAGTCCGAACTAATACCTAAAAGTAACGAAATTCAGACTTATATCAGTCCATCGTATTCCGGACTTCCTACAGCCGAAGGATTGGAGGGTAAAAGTGGACCTCACCCAGGTTTACTACCACGTATCGGTCGCCAGGAGTCACCGCTGCTTCCTCCGGCTGCTTTACAAAGGTCAGTACTTACAGATGACTTTTGCCATTTGGTCTTGCAACCGCACCAAAAAATTTCGCGTCCCTTTCGAATTGGACCGCAGAAATCCTTCGAGAGCAGGGTATACGAATCGCAGTGTTTCTGGACGATTATTTAATAGCTTCCCAGGAACTAGAACGTCAAACAGAAATCGTCCTAAAAACAATGAGAGAGTTGGGTTGGAAGGTAAAACAATTCTTGTTCCACAAAGGTCACTGGAGTAGCTGGGTTTAGTATGGGACACGTGGCGCAACCAAAAGTTCCTGCCAGAAAAGAAAATTCAAGGTTTGAAGCATGTACTTTCAAATTTATTAAAAAGAAAAGCTGAGACCCGTCGCGAAACGCAGAGTATCGTAGGGAGTCTAAATTTTGTAAGGTTAGCAGTAAGTCAGGGTCGCTTAAATTTCCGCTTGCTGTCCCATTGCAACAGTCTTCTTCAAATACACCCAGAAAGCCAAACGATCTGGGAACTGAAATTGTGTATGAAGAATTGTCACAAATCATCCAGACTTCACCCACCTATGAAACTTTCTGACAACTGATGCAGCCGGGTCTGGTTGAGGAGCAGAGGTAAACGGTATGCAGATGTGGGGCAACTGGTTAGAAGATTTTTTTCACTAGAATTACAAGGAAATGTTGACTATTCTGAAATGTTTGTCCCAATTTGGTCATTTTCTGAGTCATTCGTCAGTTCTTGTATAGTGCGACAACAAATCTGTCATAGCATATCTGAGGAACGAAGGGGGAAGTCGATCGGTGAAACTGATGAATCTAACTTATCTAATTTACAACATTCTAAATCGCTTCGACATTCACTTAGCTGCTCATCACATTCCCGGAAGATACAACAGTACAGCCGATCGCCTTTCTCGGAAATCATTGACCTCAGAGTGGCATCTTTTTCCCCCATTGACGGAGAAAGTGTTCGCAAAGTCCCAGAGATGGACTTGTTTGCATAGTTGCGAGCGTTAGTAGTAGGTAGGTAGTAGTTGTTTGCGAGAGCCCACGGGGTTTCGCAGTATGTGAGCCTAGACCAGAGGAATCCAGTAGCATGGAGGCACAACGCTTTCACATGAGAATAGGTGTTCCCACCTCCGAACCTGATGCAGAGAGTTCCTATGCACCTCAATCGAGCAAAAGGTACGTTTCTAATAGTTGCACCGAAGTGGCCTCAGGCGTTCTGGAGAGCGGATCTCAAAGCTCGAGCGAAGGCTCTTCCATTCACAGTCCACCGATTAGAATCTGTTCTACTAGACCACTCGACAGGTCTTCCTCCTCCGAAGGTCCAGGGGTTAACTCTGGCGTTTTGGAAATGTGGGGGGGGGGGGGGGGGATCGCGGAATTTAGAAACATGGTCAGCGCTATCAGCAGAAAGCGCTGTTGAAGGCAGGTTGGCGAAAATCCACACTGAATACCTACAGGCCAGCCTGGAAGCGATGGGTAAATTGGTGTAATAATTCAAAAGTAAAAAGGTTCAAATTTAGGATTTACATTTCAATGAAAAGTTAGCTTACAGAACTATTTTAGTACATAAATCTGTTGTCTCTACATTATGTCGAACAGAGGACAGTAGGTACACGATTAAGTTCAAACGTATTAGTGAAGCAAATTCTAAGATCAATTTCAAGTACGGCGCTTAATCGCCCAGAAAAATGTGTCTGGATACTAATATTTCGATTATGTGGTTATCCCATAATAATGTAAACTCGAAAAGCTTGTACGATGTTTCAACGCGATGTGCTATCCTTTTGATGCTCTGTTCTGGTCGTAGAGTTCATGACCTAACTCTTTTAAATGTTTCTGATAGATATTTTGTTAACAATAGTGATAATTCTGTGACTTTTTGGCCCATGTATGAATCAAAAAATTATTCAGAATCACATATTCAATCAGGGTTGAAGCTATTCCCAAATGCAACTAACCTGAATGTTGATCCAGTACTTACTATGGATTAAGAATTTAATTTTGCTGGGCAAAGCTAGAAGAAAGGAATCTGCTATCGAATCATTATTTGTAACTGCCCGTGGCATACCAAAAGCTGCGTCCAGAACTATAATAGCGGGATGGGTTAAATCTGTCCTAAAAGACGCGGACATCGAAGCAACTCCTGGCAGTGTCAGATCTGCTGTAGCTTCCAGAAGTTGGCTCGATAGAGAACCAATAGATAAGATCTTAAAGACTGCTAATTGGAAATTTTAAAATACTTTCACAAAATTAATTAAAGCAACGATTGCTTGTATTTCCAATAGTACCTCGTTGGGGGCATCTTTTGACTCGGTAGAACATTAATTTAATGTTATTATTCAAGTTATATTGTTAGTTAATCAGTTTGTTTTATTTGATTTTATAATACATTTGAGGGGTTATCAAATTTATACTAGCATATTAGGAAACTACCGTAGTTCAGATTACACAACAAAACATTTAGTTATTGGATATAAAATAGCGCAATTATTTAAAATTAGTACTATCACATTGGCGTCCTGTTCACCAGGCGAAAACAAACAATGTCTCAAAATATGTTTAAAAGGCTTCGAATAACGGCGAAGGACATAATAGCTGAGTTTTACCTACCATTAAAACTCTTATTATGTCTGGAGCCTTATTCGAAGCCTTACATTAATTTCTGCCTGGTGTATTTAGGTATTTGTTATTTTGAGACTACAATGATAAGAATAGGAGCTCGCACAAACTGGTGAACATGGCGGACGGAAGTTAACGCCCCCTACAGCCGGAAAACGGAACTACCACGCTAAATTACATAAAATACGGCCGGAAACGGAAGGACTACATCTCAAAATATGTTTAAAAGGCTTCGAATAAGGCTCCAGACATAATAAGAGTTTTAATGGTAGGTAAAACTCAGCTATTTTTTTCAATTAATATGTAGAAGATTTTTCATTGTCAAATTGTATAAGAAAAAGATTATAATATTGAACAGTATTTACAAGGTCAAAATCAATTTACATGTTATCAGACCTAAGCTAATAATGCTGAATATTAGATATATGTATAATTGCCCAACATGTACAATGGAAATTATTTTAGTCAGGGCAGACATACCCATCGACAAATCTTAAAATCTGTCACAGTATTAAGTAAAAAACATCTGTGATATTATTCATACGACAATTCATTAATATGCAAATGTCGTTAATTCAGGTTTATTATATATATATTTCAGGTGTTAGTGGGATATGTACCTATGGGCCACAGCTGATTGTACTCACTCTTTATTTCAATGAGATCCTCAATCCGCAATTCTTTCCCGTTGACAGGGTCCACACCATTCTCTATGATATACTTCTCGATGATGCGCTTCTCGAATACCGCCCCTGACGTGGGGGACACCACGGGAGCCTCTGGCACTTCATTGGATACTACAAGAATTTTAGGTTATATTATATGATGTGTATATATGTGAAAGGTAACTTTGGAAGACAACATAGTCACACTGTATAGTAAGAGGTTAAACACGAGAAAATAATACAAAAACTATGACGAGCTAAAAGAGATATCACCAAAATAATTATTGCAAAGCTTGTAATCCCCGGCAGTTTCGCGCGTCTGATAAACAAGCAAATAAATATGGTATTGGCAGTTTCAGATAAAATACAATATAGGAATACTTACTAGCGCAGTAAAGAGACATTTTATTTGATAGTTAATTCGATTTTGCAGCCACAATTGTCATAAAACGCATGAAATGAAAATAGATATAACATGTATTTAACAAACAAATTCAAACCACCACAGAAAACAAATCAAGATGAATGAATGAATGAATGAAGGAAGAAATGACAATACATGTCACATAGTTCGGCACGTCTGTAAAAGTGTAAATGAACTTCGTCAACGAACTGACACTAGCTATCGTCTACTTTCTGTATAGTTTAAATATATCAAGAAACTTTACATTAAAATTAGTTTTATTATCAAGATCATCTTAACATAACAGTCACAAACCAACTATAACTTGAAATTTGCGGAAACAGTATAAAATAAAATATAAATATATATCATATCAGCGGCTGAAATCCACAGATTACCTCACATCACATTCAGCCGTGTCGATTGGACCGTCAAATACGGGGAATCTGGCATGCTTAGGTGGAAATTCTACACAAAAACTGGCTCGCGTTAAGAATGTGGATATAACAAAAGTATTGAAATAAATACATACCTATTGAATTGAATACCCTGAAAGATTTTTATTTTAGGAAATTAGAAAAATGAAACATAATTTATATTCCACAGTTTCTTTATGTCAAAGAACACCTCTACGAGAGTAGGTGCCAAATAATGGCACATTTCTCCTTACTTCTAATGAATTCCCAATTTCATTCCGTCATATAGGTAGATAAGTGTACCTACTTCTTAATCCTTTCACTACACTGATTTGAGACAGCGTATTCATAGGTATGAGCACGATCTTGGTTCTCGATTTTTACGTGAGATAGACTCATTAAACATAGCACTTCTTGGAGCTTGAGCTTCTATGGTTTCGTTCGACCCAAATGCTATACGATGGTTCGATACCTATCTAAACAACCGGGACAATTCGTCGAGGTCCAGAAAAATAATGGAGATGCTCTTACTTCCGAGGCTCGTAAAGTCACTTAAGGGGTGCCGCAAGGTTCCATTCTTGGACCAAAATTATTTTATAAAGGCGGATATTGTCAACAGCATTCAAAATTGTAAATTTCATAATGTACGCTGATGTGTACTGAACTCTTTTTATATATTCTGTGATATTCTACATGATCCTAAGCTGTTTATTATTATTTTAGATTATTATGTACAGCACATTATGTACATTGAGATCAACAGCCAACCTAACAATTAAAAAGTGGCTGAAATGACTATAGAGGTAACAAAATATGCTAATTTAATATATCTGGTTACACAGCCACCAGCCACAGTAACAACCCAGTGCAGACTAGCGTGCACTTTCTGCTGCATAGCGCCTGGCCGCTATGCACTGTGTAATGAACAATGGCACTGGTGTGTCAATACTGGAGAATTTTCTTCAATAACTATTAAAATGATGTGTTCTAGTTACCTTACTTATCTTCCTTAATAATACTTACTAGTAAACCGTAACTTAGGTGAGGTACCTCCATGTCGCATCGCACGATATAAACAGATTCCATTGTACACAAATTTTAATTCTTAACATCTTACAAAATAGGACTTTATTTTCATTTCATACAAAAAAACATATAAGAATACTAAAATAAAAATTCTTACACTGAGTGCTGTCACTTGAATAACAATGCGATTTATTATTTTATTTCATATTTTATTACGTGGTAACTAAAGAGATGGTAAATGCTATCAAATGTAAGTAAATTACGTAAACAGTCTCTTGTACCATGAAAGAAAACAACAATCCTAACAGTGTTACCACATGAGAAAATTAAATTGCACTAAGTCCCTAAATCTATAATGCCCTATTTTATTTACAAAGGCTATCATCTATGATAACAAAATTATTTACAGTTTTTTTTTTATAATAATAAAATAATCTATCTACCTGAAAGACAATTTAATTCCATAATCAAAATAAACTCACATTACTGTCCAAATGTCCAAAACATTACTAATTTCAATGTAAAAATTCTAGATTAATGCAAATTTCCAAGATAATTTTGATTAACTAGACAACATTTTTGTATTTACACAAAATAGATCGCTACAATCACAACCGTCACAGTTAAAGCATGATTATCAGTTAATCCATTTTGTGCTAATTTTGAATTTTACCGGCTATAATAAATATATTACTCTAATAATATTGTCAATCTTATTTACAATACTTGTTGCATTGACTAACTTATGAAGTATGGACTAAAAATAAAAATATCATTTTATCAGTTGGCTACTATAGCGGGATAATAAATGAATACTTTTCAGCAAAGTATGCACGTAACAGACAGAACAAAAAGTGTAAAATCTCTTCTCTGTCACTGTTATTATAAAATCAATAATTTTGCAAAATAATATTTGGGAAGTTACAAACATTTCATAGTATCGAAAACTGATTAGTTTGGTAACTATCAAATACAAAAAAACAGCCTACGTTTGGCTCACATAATAATTCAAACATCTTTGGGTGTCAACATAATGTTCTTGATTCTTGCAATTTCACTTGCCACTACTAAATATATATATATATATATTTATGTTTAACCACAATTGTCTCAGTTTTAGAACACAGCTCTCATGTTGTATTTTTATGGCTGTTGATGACTGCTACTTAAATGTTCCTTAGTTTTAGATTTTCACTTTAGCACTAAAAGCAATAAATCACTTTGCATATAAAATAAACCAAATCCTGGACAATTTTAACAAAAAACATAATTTTAACACAAAACAACATAATTCTAAAATATGGTTTCATAAAATGTATCCATTATACATTTCACTCATCAACCAAATAAAATAGTCAACACAAACTTTGAACGACTAAAACGCCATGGCATTTTAATCACAGGTCCGTTACACTAGCGCTTATATGTCCTCCGTTCGTCGGCCACATCAGAGAGTGCCGGCCCGTCCGAACTTGGACTTATGGAAGGATCTAGTTGTGGAAACGAGTCCGCTCAAAGATAGCCACCTCATCTTGGGTGGGGGGGGGGTGCGGCATCAGGCGGTGTCGGCGCGCAGCTGGCGCACGCAGCTGTACAGCTTGACGGCGGGACCGAGCCGCAGGCGCGCGATGCACACGAGCTCCTCGCGCGAGCACATCACCAGCTCGGGGCCGCCGAGCCGCGCCGCACGCACCGCCGCGCCCGCGCCCGCCCCGCACACGCGCGTCACCAGCGCGCACACCTCCTCCTGCACATATACACATATCATTATATTATTTACTGTCATTTAATAAATTACTGTGTTCGCGTTGTTCCAGTTTGAAGGTGTGGTTGCCGGTAAAATTACAGGCACAAGAGACATTCCACCTGCACGTCTCAGAGTTACGGGTGCATACGATGCGACTTGGGTCTTGTCGTACCTAGTAAGGGGGGACCCAAGTCGCATCGGTTGTTATGGGCAGAAGTTACCACTTAACACCAGGTGGGCCGTCGGCTCGTTCCGTAACTGTATCACATAACACAAACTTTTGATGAGAACGTTAAGTGACGGAACGTGCTGACACAGCCCACCTGATGTTAAGTGGTAATCGTCGCCCACAGACAACAGCAACACGACTCGAGTGCTCTCCACAAAAGTAAGAGATGACTGAATTCGCTCTGCGTTGCATCTTTCGCCCCGAGAAGGGGATGTTACGTCTCATGCGCCTGGAACTTCAACAGCACCAGCACGAGGCGTGATGAACACTAGTGCATCACGGCTTGGCGGCAAATTACCAGGTGTGGTGGCATTATTTCTCGGGGCGAACTTAACACAAGTTTTGCTACTTTGTATACCTGATTTCGCCCCACCCGGGGGACACGTGTAGGTAATCGCCTACGGACGCGAGTAACGTGGACCTCCCTAAAAGAAGACTTATTATAGCGTATCAGAGATGCAAGTGTACCTGCGTCCAGAGCGTGGGGTCGGCGGGCAGCTCGAGGTCGGATATATGTTGGTGGACGTCCGCCCGGAGCGGCGGCAGGCGCGGGTGCGGGTGCGGGTGCGCGCGCGCCGCCCGCGTCTCCGACTGCGACGCGCCCGAGCTGCCGCCCCCGCCCCCGCCGCTACCGTCCCCGCGCCAGCGCTTGCCGCCGCCGCCGCTGCTCGATACAGACTCCTCGTCTGATACCTATGCCGATACATCATTTATAGATTGTAACATAAACAAAAAAAATATAAACGTACGTTTACAAGAAAAATAGCTATCCGTGTATTTCCAAAATTTGACCCATGCAATTTCATCTGATTTTGGTACTTGATTGAAATCTATCAAACCTCAACACTGTGAGTGATTGCACGTGTGTGTTATTACAATGTTTAATTATGTGAAGACTTACATCATTCTTGGACACTTCTTCGACTCTCCTGTGTTTCGGCGGCCGCCCCCGTGATCTGCAATGTCAAGAAATTATCACAATCAATGGACACGATGACAACGATATTAGTCCAGAACCAGAGTAGTCATGTTAGGAAAGCTATTTCTATCATGTCGAAGGGAATATTTTTGTGTCAGCGCAACGGTGATGTCTCGGAGCACCAATGTGACGCGCACGCGAGCCCCTTGTACGTACCTCCTCTCGGTGGCGGGCGGCGCATGCGGCGAGTGCGCGCGGTGCGGCGTGGTGACGCGCTCGGGCAGGCTGCGCGTCGCACGGTACGGGCACGCGGAGGCGCACGCGTGCTGCTTCAGCGCGCCACCGAGCGCCGAGCCCAGTCCGCGGCATCCGTTGTACCCGCACGGTCCGACCACCTCCAGCTCTTCCGCCGCTGTCAATGCACACCACATACATTTCTCTGTCTGTTTGAAATTTAGTTAGTTTTCATGTCCAGAGTTCTACAGTTAACAAGTTTAGAATATTGTCTTATACAGAGACAATCTGCGCGATTTCATCCGCGTGGAATTCAGTTTTATCACGCACCCCTATTTTACCCCTCGTATAAGTAGCCTAAGTTACTCCTTGTTACATCAGACATCTGCCAGTGAAAGTCACGTCAAAATCGGTCCAGCCATTTCAGAGATTAGCCGGACAAACAGACAAAAACTGTAATAAATGTTGTTTTGGTATATGTACCGTTTATGCAACCATATGCACTTATTAAAAAGCGGTTATTTTAAAATTACAAACACATACTCCAATTTTATTTATTTGTATAGATGTAGGTATACAGAATTCGGCGGGCCGCACCGCTCCGCACCGCTCCGCACAGCGTTCGAGACATGAAAACGTAACAGCACTCGCGTGCGTGCCAACAACACCACAAGAATGTGGATGCCGCCGGCGCCGGCGCGCGCCGCGGCGCCGTGCAGGGCTCGTGCGAGTGTTGGTGTACTCACTGAGCGGCGGCTCCAGCGGGTGTCCCGTCTTGAGGCACCACCCGACTGGGTGCAGGTCGGGCGAGTCGTCGTCCAGCCAGTACGACAGCTCGTCTCCCCACCCGTCGAACGACACCCGCACCTGGTGGCCCCTGATTGCGCTCACTGTTGCCACGCGGATCAGAAATGCCACCTGTAATAATAATTATTGTTTATTACGCACGATCAATATAACAATACAATATTATTAAAAGTAATGTTCCAATATATATTTATTTCGCATCTAAATTTGTCTTTCACTGGAAGATGTATGTAGACGTAATTTAAAAAGGGGGAAAGGTCTTTCTGGGAAAGTTTGAAGCTGAAAGAGTTTTCTTTCAAGAAAACATCGAGTGGAAAACAGTAGGTCCTACCTATCTGACCTTCTTTGAGACTTTTGAGACTCACTTCAATCTTTCACACACTGGTTCAAGAGAGCCAGTAGCACGAGTCATTTTTTCTCCGTAGTGTTTGACTACATAATTATGTATCACCATGCTAAGTGACTAGTAGTTGTAGTAGTAATATTACAATATAATATTATAAACGTTGCAATATACATTTATTTCGCATCTAAATGTATTTCACTGTAGTTCAGTGTAGTAATTATAAAATGAACAATGTTATTAAACTGTGCTCACGCCCAAATATTTATAAATGTTTTCGCACGTGCACTCAATGTGGCTCTTGCTGTTTATACGATAGTAATATAATAATAATAATAATATCTTTATTACGGACAATAAAATTAGGTCCATAGAAAAACATCTTAAAACTAACATACATAAAACTATAATAAAAGGGTTAACATCCTGGCTTCGTATTAGAAAAATAAATTAAATAACTGAAAAGAAATGTAACTAAAAACTAAAATGAAATTGAAAAGATTATGAAATTCGCTAAAACTAAAAATGTAGTCTAATATCGGCAGGTACTTAGGAAAGATGCGTACGATTGTTATGTAATGTATTCTAGTATTTATGTAATTAATAAACAAGTGTTTTTTTTATTATGCTGTTTAAACCCACGTTTTGAAGATGCGAAAAATAAATTTAGTCAAGGACACTTGCTCGGTGTGTACGCCAATGCGGATCCCCAAAGACTGACTCTCCAATCTTATCAAATCGCTACAGGCGTTGTGTGCACCGAACATTAGAATTGGCCGAGCTAACGGCCGCTCCGACAACGCTAGTGCAAGCCAGCAGACGTGACAAAGCTATCGTTAGGTTAGACAAACTATACTTCAATTACGTGCCATCGACACCAAACAGCTGCCTCGTAACAATAATCACGGTCATAATGCGAGCGCGGATTGGCGGTTTAATCAATCGTGAGTGCGTATACCTCGGTTAAATAAACGCTGGCACGTTCAACACACGTTGCACTTGTGAATAAGCGCGCGGCGTAACGTCGCGTCGCACTGCATGCGCATCATGGAAAGCCTATCCGTCTCTCTCGCGCGCGCGGTCAAGCTTATGAGTATGAGGGATACAGTTATTGTTTTGCTTTTGCTACTGTTTATAAATACAGCTGGACTTTTTTGGTGGTCACTCTGCCAGCGAAATTACTGGGCATTATGAGACATTACAACTAAGTAAAAAAAACAACTGTATAGTGAAATTGCATTAGTGTGAGCACTGTGAACGTGCCAGCTTTAGTTAACCGACCTATATCGTTATCCTCGACGGCGGACAGTCACCGCACCGACTTATCAGTCCGTTTGTATAACGATATGCATTGTTGGCGCTCACTCTGTCCTGTGAAATGTCCGATACGAATGGGTCGGTGCGGGTTTTATATTTATTATTTTTCTCTCGTTTGTTGTATGTAGTAATTTTTTTCATTGTTATTTTATCATTTAAGTGCTTTAGCATCTTTGCTAGTGCACTGTGTTAAGGTCTACTAACATTTTCTCTTTGACAATTTCATATCTATCTATGTAAATAAAAATTAATGTTTGTATGTTTGTTCCCTATGCGTTCCGAAACCATTGATCAGATTGTGATGAAACTTTGAAAGAGTGTTCTGGGGACGCCCGATTATTATTCTACCTATTTATGGAATTGAAGCGTAATAGCCCATACAAAAATACAACTTTACGAAAGAAGCATAAATAATGTTATTGACAAACAGCTACGCCGATAACGCGCGTAAGTAATGACCAATTGATGTCCTCAATGGATCAAGTCAGTTTAAACTAGCAGGTACTACTACTCAGTACTACTTGTATCACAGACTTTTCATATAGATAACGAAAATAGGTGTTTGTTCTGTGCTGGGTTCTGGGTTTATATGTATGTATTTACAAAAAATAGTTTATAAGTATTATATCAGGTGTGTGGTTCCCATGATACAAGCTATTTACTTGGCTTACTTTGGAGCTCATGGCGCTGTGTGAAATGTCTACCAATCATACAAATAAATAAAATTGGAGTATGTGTTTGTAATATTAAAATAACCGCTTTTTACTAAGTGCATATGGATGTATACACGGTACATATACCAAATCAACATTTTTTACAAGTTTTGTCTGTCTGTCTGTTTGTTCCGGCTAATTTCTGAAATGGCTGGACCGATTTTGACGGGACTTTCACTGGCAGATAGCTGATGTAACAAGGAGTAACTTAGGCTACTTTTCCGAGGGGTAAAATAGGGGTACGTGATAAAACCGATTTCCACGCGGACGAAGTCGCGGGCAACAGCTAATCTATACATATAATAAAATTGTAGAAAAGTGGTGTCTGTACAATGGAAATATATAAAAAAAAGTAGCAGGGGTTGTTATTATATCGATGCCGAACCCGAAATTGTAATTAATTTTTTTTTTGTCTGTTTGTCTGTGTGTTTGTGCACGCTAATATCAGAAACGGCTTATTCGATTTAGATACGGTTTTCACTAATATATTGTAGTAAGCTTCACTTAACATTTAGTGTTTATTTCATGTCAATCGGTTCATAAATAAAAAAGTTATGTCAATTTAAAGAATCACGGCGAACATTTTTAACGTACAGAGTACGTACTACACGCCTCGCGCCTGAGCGTCCGTGGCTATATAAAGCGCGCTGAGAGCCGCGCCGCTGCCATAAGGATTCAGTTATTCAAAATATGCTGCCCGAAAAGTATTTATATATTATTATACGCGAACGCGCCACTGTTTGGCGGCAGGAATAGGCATGGCAGTACTTCCCCGGACGAACTTAGCGTGAGTTGTACTGCTCTTATGAAGTTTATCTTTAAAACCATAACGCTTTTTGTTAACTCTCGATTTTACTACCCATAAATTTTGTGTACTGAGGGATTTAAATGACGAACTTGGCGTGAGTTCTGCTCCTAACTATCTGATGGGATGCCGGCCTTTGATTAAATAAGCCCGCCGTTTGGGGGAGTCCATATCGTAGCTTCGAGGGTGACCAGCAGAAGGGTGGTAATTCCACCGGCACTCACTCGGCGGTCGACGAGCTCGAGCTTCATCCCCGGCTTGAAGCCGTGCGGTAGGCGCGTCTTGAAGGCGCGCGGGGGCGCCGCCGTCGCGTTCGTCTCCGACAGGTAATTCTCCCACGTGAACGAGTCCGCGTCCTTGTAGACTGCAACACAACACAACACAAACACGCCGCTTTCAAACATTGTCACACTCACTACTGTTGTCACAAATATTCTCAGGTATTAACTTTTATGTTGCTCATTAAACGAAAGGAATACCTCCGTCCCTTAAGGGTTTCTTATGGAGGGTCTGACAGAGTTCGATCAGGCGTCAAACTAAGCTTATCAAGTCGCAATAAGTCGCATGGCCTTATATTTTGTATATTACTTATTACGTAACCAAGACATTTCTTCATGAATTGTATAGAATTAAGTTCGGACTCGACTTTGACCCACAGATTCTTGTCATGGTTATTTAACAGGGTTCCATTTAAACCAGCCGTAAGTTTTTTATGTGATACAATTACGAAAAAAAGTCAGCAGATGGCGATTTTAAGTGGTAACAAGAATAACGATGGGTCCTCCCCTACTCAGGTACAACAAGACCCAAGTCGTATGCGCCCGTAATTCTGAGACATGTAAGTGGAATGTCTCATGTGCCTGTAATTTCACCGGCCCCCCACACCTTTTAAACCGGAACACAGGAACGCAAGTGCATTATTGCTTGGCGGTAGAATAAAATACTATTGGCAAGTGAGCTGTCTTCTGCAAGCTAAGACTAATGAGAAAAAGAGGTTATAATTTAACACCAGGTGGGCCATTTGCTCTTTTTACGTTATCACATAAACTAAAAAGTTCAGAAAACATGATATTTTTAATGGATAGCATATTTATCACACTCTTATTGCACCATGTTGTTAGACATATGATAAAATAGTATTAGTAATGCTCCATTTTGCCAACGAATTGTTTTACAATTTGGCGAACTTTATTTATTATAAAGTTCGCAAAACTGTGAAACATATCACTGGCGTGTTGCGTTATTTATTCAAACTATTTATCAAAATATGAACACAAGTAATATAAATCCAAACGAAATGAAACATAGTCGTGAATTAGTAACAGTCCATTTTGGTTGTACCTGTTGAAGCGGTGAGCACTGAATGCTATCTGCCAACTTAATGAGCGTGACTAATTGTGTTCTAATATCGGTAACACACGTCATCGAAAAGACCTCTGTCGTTTGTCCTTATTCAATTATTGTTGAATGTTTTACACAGTGTTTTTTAATTAATTTCATGTTGTTATTAGTAGATTTTATTAAACTAACTATTTAAGTAATTTAGAACGAAATATGCACCTAATATACATTCACAGACGTTTTGAAATATCTAACGAAAGTAATAAATATTGTAGATAAAAATAAATTATTTGTTAATTGGTAGGGGAAGACCCAAGTCGCATCGGTTGTCATGGGCCGAGGTAACCACTTAACCAGGTGAGCCATCGGCTCGTTCCGTAAATGTATCACATAAAAAAAAAACTATATCATATTCTTCAATTAATGATGAACTTCACCTAACAAAATGTTTTATAAGGGATAGTACTACAACTATACCAAGTCTTGCTGCCAAGGAGAAATTCATTCGTGATACTTTGGCTGGATAGAAAGATATTTCCGTATCAGTATCGTTTCGTTATGAGAAGATAACAGCGACGTTACCACAGGCAGGCCATCTGACCGGTCCGCCGCGATACTTACTACGCCACGTTCAATAACGCCATAGACTATTAAAGAGAATACATTGGTGTGAGAGACACATCTTAATTCAACGACATACGGCACTGGCGATGGCGACGAATCCTACTCACACTAAACATGGCTGCATAAAGCTGTGGCATACCATGCATCAGAAGTGGTGACAACAATAAACGTTGGTTTATTAAGTGAAGCTACACAGTGTAAACTCTTATGGAACCTGCACTAGATTATACATAAACATGTCTGAGGGAAGGCAACTCACGACCACATGGAACAATGACTCACACACACCAATCTCCCACGCAATCGTTGATGGCACATATCCTACTAATATTATAAACGTCAAAGTTTGTATGTATGTAACTCTTTCACGCTCAAACGGCCGAATAGATTTGGATGAAATTTGGTATCAAGATAGCTTATATCCTGGCTTAACACATAGGCTACTTTGATCCCGGAAAAGTGCGTGGGATTATACACCGCGGGTAACACCGCGTAGCGCAGCTAGTAATATAATATAGTATAGTTACAGTTGGGTGGTGTAAGCTGCAGTCCGTTCTCCTCGGCCCAGCCGACGGGGTGTATGTAGGGGGAGCTGGGCTCCACCCAGTAGTCGTACATCTCGTCCCAGCTGTCGAAGTTGATGCGCAGCCGGTTGTCCAGCATGTCCGCGACGGTCGCCACGCAGATCATGTCGTTCTTCCTGTCCTCAGCCTCCAGCTTCATGCCGATACGGAAGCAGTTGGGTCGCAGCACCTGTGCCAGTATTAACATTTAGTAGCAATAGAACTTGTGCCAAGTTCGCCCGGAGAAGTACTGCCACCACACCTGGTAAACCGCCGCCAAGCAGTGATGCACTCGTGTTGCTGTGTGTGGAAGGGAGTGGGTGCCGATAAAATTGCAGGCGCATGAGACGTAACATCCCCGTCTCGGGGTGACGGACGCAACGCAATGCGACTTAGGTCATCTCATACTTTGGTGGAGAGGGATTGAGTCGTATTGTTGTTGTCTATGGGTAGCGGTAACCACTTAAAATCAGTTGGGCCGTCAGATCGTTCCGCCACCCGAATAACATAAAAAAATTAAATAAAAAACCTATTAGGAAATTTGCAGCACTACGTCAATCACGTAGGTAAAGCTCGATCGACTAACCGTAGTAGTGACATGAGAGAAGAGTTGCCTGGGCGCCGCGACGGCCCGCACTCGCTTCAGATATTTCGGCCAGGAGAAGTTGGTTATCGTGTAGGTGGCTGGCGGCTGCAGCGTGCGATTGTTCTTCTCGCACCACCCCGGGGGGAATATGTCGATGCAGTCCGCGTTCACCCAGTAATCGTACATGTCCAGGTACTCGTCGAAGTGCAGCCGCATGCGGTACCCCTGAATCTCGCTCACGGACACCACGCAGAACAGCGCCGGGTGCAGCGGATCGATCGCCTCCATCCGCATGCCCACACGGAAGCCGTTCCTTCCGTACGGAAACGGATTCTTGAACAGTTTGACGGGGGCCGCCTTCGCTTTGCACACGTCCAGGTAGCGCATCCACGAGAACCCGCTCTTCCCGCACATCCACGGGTACTTTTCATCGTCGGCTTCATCGCTCTGCTTAGCCATCGTTTCATGTGTAGTTTCCGCGGGGGCGGAATCCGAGTGCTTCGGTGGCACTTTCTCGTTGTTGTCCGAAGCCATATCGGATTCCGATAGCTGCTTTCTCATCAATAGCTTCTTCATTTTATTCCGCTTTTTGAGCAGTTCCGTCTTCTCCCTCTCCTTCCGCTTGACGGTCGCTTTCACGACTTCGACCTGACAAGTGGAGCTGCAGAAGTTGGGCGTTATGAACTCGGCCGCCATGCCGTGGCAGCCGCATCCCTCGCACCGGTACAAGTCTTCCGGAGACCCCTTCTTGTGCTTGTCCCTATCGATCCTCTGTTTCAGAGGAGTCTGATACTTGGCGTTTATGTTTATCAGATCATGACTCGCGTTATCGATGAGGTCGATCAGACCGAATTCATTCGTTTGGAACTGCAGACCACTGCCTTGCAAGATGGCCACGCCGTTGTTCCATATTAACCCAGGGGGATCCTCTTCCGAAGTGTCGCTTTCTGTTTTAACTCTAGTAGAAGGTTCATTGTACACATCCGTTTTAGAATAACTAGTGGCATTGGAATTCTTTTCGGTTTCCTTCTTCTGATCTTTGTAATCTTCGATGTCAGATTCTCCTACAGCTTTGATCTCGAGATCTTTGTCTAATTTCTCGTCACAAAACAATGAAGGCACTCTGTGATCATCGTTGCTGACCACTTCTTGGAAATTATCCAATCCCCTTTGATTCAGTAAGGTCAGTTTATTCTTGTTCGACAGATTTTCGGCGCACAAAGAAATGCGCCTCTTCGCATTGGCGTTTGCAGATTTTCTGTCAATATTATCAGAATTGGAACGTCTCAGCACAGCGGGGGCGGCGACCACTGACGGCGACTCGTTCCTCTCGATCACATTTTTGTTCAGCAAACTGTTGCTCTTCTCGGGAATGGCCAGGGAAAACGACTGCTCCTGCGTCTGTCCCTCGTCGTCCTCAATAGAAACCGTGTATATGTCGTCATTCATAGACGCATTAGTTTCAGGTATCGACAAGGTATATTCTCCCTGCTCTCCTGTAGGTTCAGCTCTGGAACCAGGTATGGATATACTTGTATATGAGTTATCCATTTTATTATGGCCAAAGTTATCCTTTCCATTCATATTCAAGATTTTCCCCAAAGGCTGCAGCGGGGGCATATCCAGTGAATCCATGCCGGTATCCCTCATTACTGTAATGTTGCCCTGGGGATCATTTTGTATCTGTCCATTGGCTATTTGTAAATTAATGATGGGTCCTTTTGAAGCCATACTTGCAGGCAAACTCACGGGCAGAATGAACTTGGTATTTTGCATCTTGGGCATGTTCATTGGAGTCAAGAAGAGTTTGTTGTTAGGATTGTTCGGCTGGTTGTTGGATATGAGTATGGATTGGTTTTCTGCCAAGTTCTTTGTGTTGGGGTTTTTCATGTGCCCCAGATAAGCTATAGCTTGTTTTGGGGGAGCACCCGGTGCTATACTAACGGGGACCATGACTTTGTCATTCGCTTTAGGTTTCTGAATAACAATTGGCTGACTGGCATTGACAGGGGCCAGTATCGAAGACTTATTTTGGCCAGGAATTTTGGGAGCGATATTAGGTTTATTGTTGAGATTTGATAGCAAATGCAAGTTGGAACTGCTTGTTACCTGTAATAAAAAGAATAAACTCTTCATTTAACACAAATATTAATGAGCTGTAATATTTGTCATCACACAAATAAAACCAAAAACTAGCAACAGCTACCATATACTTGTTATGCTATGACATGATACTTGTTGAGTTCCTTGGAACTCATAAAAAAATACAAAATTTCTTCAAGTTAGTCAAATTTACAAATATAATGATGAACATATAGAATTTTAAAAATGAGTTCTCATTCTTAGTATGATTTTCCACTTAAATAATCCATTCGATTCTATGGTAATTTTAATTCACTTACAGGTCTCCTTACTATTATTTGCGGGGGGTTCCCGCTCGTACTGGCCTGGCTGATGACTTCTGTGCTGGTGACGGGTTTCAGACCTGTTGGTGTTTGAATATACACCACATGGGGGACAGGGCGATTTCCTCCTCGCATTTGAATTGAGTTGTTGGTAGAACTCGGGATTTGAACAACTGTCTGGTTGCTCCCAACTTGAACTTGAGAAACGGGTGTCGAACTATTCATCTTTATCGGAACACCAGAAGAGTCCGTGATGTGAAGCTGTGAAGAATTGGACATACTCAGCTCTGACAAACCATCTAAGTTAGTAGGCCTTGCGTTAGATCCCATGTGAAGGTGTATTATTGAACTGTGTAATGGTTGGTTAGTACCATGCAATATTGGCATAGATGGCAATGTTTGACCTGTAAGTTGAATACTTTGGCTGTTTGGAATTTGGATGGGGACATTTATTGTATCACCGGCAGACAGCTGCACCGGGACACTTGTAGTGGAAACTTGCAATGGTATACTCACAGGGGTGATTTGCAAAGGGACAGAGCTTGTTGGTCCCGACAGCTGCACGGGAACACTAATGTTAGAAGTGGAGCCCGGGAGTTGCACGGGCACATGCACAGTTGACAAGTGAAGAGGATACGGAGAGTTATTTGAATGAATTTTTACAGGGGTTAATGTTTGGGTAAAGTTATGTGCTATGGACATAGAGCTCTGAGGCGCCTGCATAGAGGACACGATCATGCCGTTCGATATTGGCGCCTGAAATAAATAAATAAAAACAACGTAAGTGAGGTCAAGGTCTTGCATGTAACTAAAATATGGAATTTATAAATATTTACAACTCACACGTAATGTATTCAGCAACGCATTATTCTGTGGGCAGGTTATCTGAGAAATGCTCGCGACGGAGGTATTTACCGATTTCAATAATCTTTTTTTCAATATTTCTGATTTTGTTCCATCAAAGTTTTGAACTGGATTACAATGCTGTTTCTCCATTTCTTGACAGCAATTCATTTGTCGAGTGCATTACTCGCCCCCGTTTATCTTTTACAATATATTTTAGACGACCTGTAATGCATTTAAAAATAAAATAGAGCGACGTGCTGAGCAAAACAAAATTTATTGAAAGAACGCTTTACAATCAACGCAACGCGCTTAGGTATTCAGATAAATGTTTTATTTTTTACGTACCAAGTGGTCGGATATTTGTGACTGTTAATGTGTAAATTCACTGAATGGATTTGCAGTGTGAATTTGCATTTTATCAATTTGTGCAGCTACTTTTACAGAACCACATCCTTCTACAAAAAGTTAGACAAACAGTCGTGATGAAGTTAATTACTTACATTTTGTATTTGTACAACGACAAATAATAGGATGCGCGTATTTTTGTCTGCTACAACATCGTAACGAGCCTAATACTACGACAGAAAAATAAATTAACTTTAGAGACGAATAAGCCCAGCACAACTGGAAATAAATCTGACAACTTTGCCAAAATATTAGTTGTTCTTACTTTAGATTTTTATGTTGGCACTCTCGAAATATTCAACCAATCGTGGAGCAGCTTTTTGTGAATTTGGCGCTGTATTGTGTTTAGGGCTCGTAGCACACGACGAACCGGAGATGAATACCTATTTAATAATATTATAATTTATAGATTCAGATTCTTTCCGTATTGAAAATGTCTACGATTGGATGCAGCGTGCAGCGCTCCCACTCGCTGCCAGTATAGTGCGGCGGTTGAACGGCTTGATCACCATGGATTATCGTGCCCTAGGATAGGAGTGCCGGCAGAACTGCCGTCACGCCACGTTTGCTATTATTAAAAAAAACCCAAATCACAATTATAAATGGAACGGAAATAACAAAATCCGTGTTTTCAGTATACCTCAATAAGTATTACTATTTATTATACCAAAAAGTATACCGTACCTGCTGTATTTATTGTGGAAACCACCCATTTTGAATTAAATAACTAATTAAAAATTACAAAGTATATATTGAAGAAATAATAGGGCAGAATTATTCTGGTCGTCCGTAAGTCTTAAGTCTGGCCTTATACAGGAAGTCCGGTAATGAATGGATAACCTTGAAATGGGTCTTAGTAGAACTTTTGGGCATACGGAAAAATATATCAAATAAAAAAAACACAAGTAGTATCTTATTTAGTTATCTTAGATACCTACTACTTGTTTTTTTTATTTGATATTTTTTTCCGTATGCCCAATAGTTCTACTAAGACCCATTTCAAGGTTATCCATTCATTACCGGACACTCTGTATAAGGCCAGACTTAATATAATACTGTAGTCCATATAGTCTGTTCGAGCCTTATATTCTGCTTTGACATATATTATAAATTGCATTGTTGGTAAAATGATGTGATTCTCAGACTAACAAGGAAAGGTTTTGGTAATTATGTTTAATGAATTATCCATCCATAAATAAACCTCTGAATGCATTGATAAATCTTAATACAAGCATGCATCATAATGAATAATTTGCGCCTTACTGGAAACGGTTGCTAATACGTCTTTTTTTTTCCCGCTACGTATATCCACCGGGTTTGTATTGAAACCCAACATATTTATTGATCATACTCTACAAATTTAAAGAATATTCGATCTATTTCGTTCCTCGTTCGTTGAAAACTTATAATGTCGCGTACCTTGACATAAGCGGGCATGTGTGTTGCTGTTATAGCGAATTTCGATCGTAAAGTTAGAAGTTGTCAGAATGTTAATTGACAATGACAACAACAAAATCAAGTCCAAAACGCAATGCGAAAATATTGTTTACGGAATTTTGTAGTGGAGTTCGTGCGGAATTTATTTGCGAAATATCATTCGGCTATTACTAACTAATCGTACTTGCGTCAAAGTAAAAAACTCTGAACACTTTTGCAAGCTGCAATAATCAAAAATAATTATTGCTTGGATTGGATTGCTGCATCCTTATTACTTACTGCGTACGTAGCTGGACTTTTTTGTAGCTGAGAATCTTAGGGTTTTGATTACTTATTGAAGTATGTTAATAAATATTAACGATATGACGTTACACCGTTCTATTATTATGCATTTATTAATCGCTTTACTAAAGAAAACATATACTAGTTATTTGTATTGACATCATCTTGACTTTACGCTCATTCACGCACCTACGAGCTCTGTGTGCCTTTTCTGGCTTAAGGTATGACTGATAATTTATTCCTGTCTAGTGGCCGCCTCCATGTATAATATTTGGAGCCAGTTTTCAGATTATTCAAGTTTGACAGTATTAAACTCAAGAGTTGACATGCATCTCATAGAATATTGGAATACTCAATAGCAACAAGCTATGCAGCATTCATGTTTTTCCCTATTTCAATGAAACTATAAAGTCATCCCTTTTCTTCGGAAAATGCTTAAGTATTTACTTATTAAACTTATTTGGGTGCTGCTCTACTTTCAGAATAGGACTTTATTTTGGTACATTTGAATATATTTGTGTCATAGTTGTTATACCATAGTAATTTAGTTTTTAAACTGAATGTAATTGAACATGTTTATAGTCTTAGCGCTGCTGTAATGCTGGAAAATGAGCAGTCAGCACCAGTACATCTCCGTTAACAACTCTTCCAGCTCCCGCGTTGGTGATATTGAACATATCAGTAAGTTTTTCATCCTGACCGCCCACACCACAAATTGCATGCATTTTGTGGGTGGTCACATGCATTATTACATATTTACTTATAAAACAATTACTGATAGAATTACAAAGTATTATATTTATTTTACTGGACAATTTGGAAAATGCATAGGTGAGTGAAACATTTTATATTTGTATGCTACGGCAAATATCACAGCTCCAAAAAAAATATAAAAGTGAACTCTTGAGGCCCAGTACACTTGGACGGAGAGCAGTAGAACTCACCAAGTTCGTCCAGGGAACTACTGCCACCATACTCATTTCTGCTGCCAAGCAGTAACATTACTGTCTTCTGGTTTGAAAGGTGTGGTTGCCAATAAAATTACAGGTTCATGAGACATTCCACCTAAAAGTCTCAGAGTTACAAGCACATACGATGCGACTTGGGTCTTGCCATACCTTGTAGGGGAGGAACCAAGTCGCATTGGTTGTTATGGGTAGAGGTTACCACTTAACACCAGGTGTGCCGTCGGATCGTTCCGTAAATGTATTACATAAAAAAAAAAATTACTCATGTGCCTGTAATTTCACCGGCAACCACACCTTTCAAACCGGAACACAGTAACGCGAAATGTGTTACTGCTTGGCGGCAGAAAAGGGCATGGTGGCAGTACTTCCCCGGACGAACTTGGCGAGAGTTCTACTGCTCTTAAACAAAAGAAAAAATATAATAATATAATAATAATAAAAAAAAATACAAATAAAAGAAGTACATGATCCTTTTCCCTGCAATGGGACAAAGCTGAATAAAATACGAACTGCCTATATTTTGTGCAGATAGTAGAAACAGTGTCCAGAGCTAAAACATTTATTTTAACTCTATATCAAATGCAAAAATGTAGTTAGGGTTTGCTTCAACTGACACAAAAGTTTCAAATCCAAACTCAAAGTTAAGTATGTTGTTGGACATTTCCACACCTAAGTTAAGCTAAAAATCTTATTATAACTTGATAGTGAATATTCCTAAAGTTAAATGTTGATTGTAGGTCACCTGTCGGAACACATAGGTTCCCTGTGCCTATCCTCAGAGTACTCAGATGTGACCCTCATAGTGGAAGGGCAGCGGATCCCTGCCCATAAAGTGATCCTGGCAGCCAGTAGTGACTACTTTAGAGCGCTGCTCTATGGAGGCATGAGGGAAGCCAATCAGGTTTGTACATATTAAGATGAGACTGTATACTGCAAACATACTAAAATGTCTTCTTAACGTTATTCTTTTACATGCAAATGAAAAATGATAAGAAACAAAAAGTTAGCTTCATTATTGGTAAGCTTAAATTATCATCTCGGATGTCAGTCAGTTAAAAAATAAAAGATCACCCCATCAAACTCACATACTAATGGTCTGATACTTTATTTAGGCTGAAGTGGAATTGCAAGCTCCTCTGCAAGCCTTCAAGGCCCTGCTACGCTATGTCTATTCAGGTTAGTATATAGGTTTGGTTTTATAGGAACAGAACAATTTTTGGCCTTGTTACTCTGCTATGCACATTAATGCATTACCACCCAACTCAGTTCAATTCTTAATCCATAGTCTATTTTTATGGAACAAGCGGCTGCTCTCCTGATGCTGAGTACACAATGAAGATTTTAGGCCTAGTAATATACATATCTCTATAAGTAACTATCTAGACACTTTCTGAGAATCTTAAAGTGCCTTATCCACAGGTCACATGGGTCTCTCCATGCTGCGAGAGGACACAGTGCTGGATATGCTGGGCCTGGCTCACCAGTTCAACTTCCAGGAGCTGGAGGCAGCCATCTCCGACTATCTGCGGCAGGTGCTGGCCTTGAGGAACGTGTGCGCTGTGCTTGATGCGGCCAGGTAACTGTTCCTATGCCATACATCTTGTAGGAAATTGGGCAACTTTTGGAAGCTGGAGGCTGTGGTACATACCGATTTCACTGTATGGTAAACTCATGTCAGAAGTAAATTGAAATGTACCCGTTAATATTATATTGTAAAAGTGCATGCCCTGACTGACTGACTAATGCAACTAGCTACTGTTTTGCCCTTCAAATTTATTGTGAAAACACCAAAATGTTGTAAATTTGTTTACTTTCTGGGTTTTACTAATATGCAGCATCCACTTAGATGTAATGTCAGCGCCGTCAAAACCGCGCTGGCAAAAAGCTAGTTTAAAATAAAGCATATCTACCGGATTCTGATATCACATGAGCAGGATTTGGAATGAACGTCTTGATTTTCCCCCCAGTTTTGATATGGGGTCCTACAAGCTACAACAACAGCTAACCTGAATTTCAGAGGTCGGCAGAATATCAGCATTGCCTCGAGTTGCAGATGTCCTAGTACAGCGGCGCCGGCGCCGTAAACGTGAATTTTCCACCAATCTGCCCAATTCTAGCCCATAATCTTGTCTGCTGATTGTAACATAAAAAAATAAGTAAAGTAATTTTTGTCACAGGTTGTACGGCCTGGATGCGTTGATGGACTATTGCTTCAACTTCCTCGACAGAAATGCAGCTGAGGTTCTGCAGCACGAATCTTTTCTCCAACTGTCAGTTGTAAGTTGCACGTGTGCTTGTAACGAGAATCTTCTCCACGAATGAATTCCTTTAGCAAAAAGTGGCGTACGCAACAGGTTCTTTGTAATTAATAGTTCCCGTTACATACGGCCACATGATATGATTCGTGGCAGGCCAGTTAGCAACCTGGAGCCTGCTGGAATGTGTGAACCCCCGTGAATGGAAAATCCTGACGGAGGAAACATTTTTGTTTGTAACGATAACTACCGCTGGACATCGTTGTTTAGCAGACGCGTCTTAGTTCTTTATTGATCTATTCTTCATTTTTAGGAAGCCTTGCAAGGTCTACTGGAGCGCGACTCATTCTTCGCGCCCGAAGTAGATATCTTCAAGGCCGTCTGCAACTGGTTCAATGCTAATCAGCTCTGGGTCAAGACGGACGCCGGGCAGGCTCAAGTGGTAAGGTTTGGTTTTTACAAGCAGACAGCTGTCTTTTCATTAAAAAAAAGTAAAACAGGAATAGAAAATTGTTACACTTCAAGAATTCATATAGATTCATTAATTAAGACGGAATTTAGAGGTGTATTTTTAAGATAATACGTTGGAAAGATTATTACAATGAAAACTAAACTTTTCCTATTCCATGTCTCATGGGTAAAAGAAAAAATCTTTTGCACCCAACTCGGAGTTGCCAAGCACCATCGCCAGAACTGTACAAATTGGTGTAATTTTTCAGGAAAAGATCCTGAAGTGTGTACGCCTCACACTGATGAGTCTGGAGGAGTTGCTGACGGTGGTGCGTCCGTTCTCGCTGGTGAGCCCGGACATGTTGCTGGACGCCATCCAGGAGAAGACGCAGACCAAGAGCACAGACCTGCGCCACCGCGGCCTGCTGTGTCGGTACCACTCCACTCCACTCCACTCCAACACCAATTTGTTTCTTACAGAAATTGGCTATTAGTTTTAACTGTTTAAAAATTGAGTAAAAAAATATACTAAATACTCAAAACAGTTTCTTTGTCAATATGGGATGCACGTGATTTTCGTTTTGTAGTACACTAACAAATATTTATCAATACACTAGATTGCAAATTTGTAGTAGTGTGCAGTATTTTAGGATGCAAAAGTGTTTCTGGCAATTGGTAATAAAGCCGTCGCCGTCTCGTACAGTCATTTAATATATAGTATTCTCTATAGACGTCAGTGAATAATATTTCAGTGTTGGAAGAGAACGTGGCTACACCGAAACGCGGCGCGCGCGTTGTGTCCGGTGACATGCGCGCCGCCCTACTGGACGGAGACACGGAAAGCTACGACATGGAGCGCGGGTACACGCGGCACACGATCAACGACGCGGCCGACAACCCCGGCATACTGGTGCGGCTCGCGACCACCACCATCATCAACCATCTGCGGCTGCTGCTCTGGGACAGGGACAACAGGTGTGACTAACCTTTTTTTTATGTGATTTGGTGATAGAACGAGCTGACGGCCCACCTGAAGTGGTAACGCAACAGTAATACGACTCAAGTCCTTTCCACCAAAGTACGAGGTGACTCAAGTCACACAATGTGACTCAAGTCGCATTGCGTTGCGTCAATCACCTTGAGACGGGGTTGTTACGTCTCATGCGCCTTTAATTTCACCGGCACCCACTTCCTTCCACCGGAACGCAGCAACACGAGTGCATCGCTGCTTGGCGCCAGATTACCAGGTGTGGTGGCAGTACTTCTCCGGGCGAACTTGGCACAAGTTCTACTGCTACTAATCTGTCTTCTTCACCACGTCTTGGTCAACTGGATAATCCAAGTGATGGTAGTGCACTTGTATTGCTGTGTTCCGGTCTGGAAATGGAGTTGGGTGCCGGTGAAATTACTGTTCTTCTTATTAATTAGCATGTGAGCACTCGGACTTGTTAGCACGGAGTCAGATTGATCAGGTCATTTATCAGGTTGATTTGCATCTCTTCTTACATTCGCGTTATAGATAAATTGGTCAAAACCAAGTTTTAACTAAGAAGGTTGATAAATAAATAGCAAGGTATGTAATAAGAAGCCCTCCTCTAGGGGTTTCTCGTCTGTTCTGCCCATGGAGGGTCGGGTAGGGTTTGAACAGGCGTCAAACTTAGCGATAAGTACGCGTGACCTTATGTTTTGACTATTATTGACGTTTCCAGGCCATTTCTTTATGAATTCTATGAAAATAAAATTATTGACTCTGACTTGGAATAAAAAATGTGACTGACAAGTTCACATCAGTATCACATTATCATCGTTTCATCTGTGTCACCTCAATCCTGTAAATTTGTTATAATTTCCAGATCATACATGTACTACATAGAGGTTTCCGTGGACCAGAAGGACTGGGTGCGGGTGGTGGACCACAGCCAGTGCTGCTGCCGCTCCTGGCAGAACCTCTACTTCGAGCCAAGAGTCGTCAAGTACATCAAGATCGTCGGAACCAGCAACACCGTCAACAAAGTACGACCACTTACTTATCCCATAAGCGTTTGTGAAGGACACGTCGCGACAGCTGTTGATATACCTTTCTATTGTTAGTTGGAATTGTCGGGAAAATTGAAGAGAACTTTTAGAGGGGAAATCAGAGGTCATGAGGTCATCAGGTCAGAGATTTGCAGTTGTTTTATTTGTCCATTGTGCAGGCAATTGGAACTGTGGGGAAAATTGAAGAGAACTTTTAGAGGGGAAATCAGGAGGGGGGTCGAAGATATGCAGTTTTATTTGTCCATTGTGCGGACAGTCACCGTAGTCGGTGCGGTCCAACTGTATATAATATGTAGTGCGTTGTGATGCAGGTATTCCACGCGGTGGCGCTGGAGGCGATGCACACGGCGCGCGTGCCGCCGCTGTGCCGCGGCTTCGTGCGGCCCCTCACCAACATCGCTACGGTTGAACTGTCCGCCGTCGTCATCGAGGGCATCAGGTTACTATAGACTCACATTTATGTCGTCCTTGTTGTCTCAGATGAAAACAAAGGGTGAAAGTCATCTTGCCATTGAATCAATAAGACTGCATTGTTCAATAAATAAATATCGGTGGAAATTTCACACAGCACCATCCAGCCCCAAAGTAAGCTAAGCATAGCTTGTAGTATGGGAACTGACAACTGATATACATACTTTAGTATATATATTTTTTGTAAATACATACATATGTATAATACATATTGGCACCCAGACACAGAACAAACATCTACAGCATAGTTTTGGCTTACTCCAGATTTGCCAAGATCAATCGCCTGAACCATCATTGGACCCAAAATGTTGATACAATCCTTGTACAATGTTTGTCGTCAGTCGTTCCCGCAACGGTCTGCTGAACGGCGACACGGAGCACTACGACTGGGAGCAGGGCTACACGTGCCACCAGCTCGGCTCGGGCTCCATCGTGGTGCAGCTGGCGCAGCCCTACATGCTGTCCTCGCTGCGGATGCTGCTGTGGGACTGCGACTACCGCCACTACTCGTACTACGTCGAGGTGTCGCTCAACTACTGGGAGTGGGAGACTGTGTGCGACCGCACGCGGGACGCATGCAGGTACACGCGCCCTCTCCCCTCTCCTTCCTCCCCCCGTCTCGCGGGTGTCCGCCGCTGTTCCTCCCTGGAAGGGTGTCGCCGGGCCACGGACACGCGACTGTTAAGGCCTGCCAGAGGACACATCCTCCCGTTACCCGTTAACCTCGCTCTTGAAACTGTGACATTTTTATTTAAAGTATTTGTATGGCATCGTTTCAGGTCGTGGCAGGTGATCTACTTCCCAATGCGCCCCGTCTCCATCATTCGCATCAGCGGAACCAACAACTCCGTTAATGAGGTGCGTACACTTCACTCGTAATACGCGCCGCACCACAAAGTATACATTTAATTCTGATGTTGATGAATGTCTGATTAGCATAGGCTTAATTGGACACAAGTCATTTTGGTGCCATTTCCCTAAAATCGTGTTTTTCTTATGTTGGCAGGTGTTCCACCTGGTGCATTTCGAGTGTCCTGCGCAGGTGGAGGACACGAGGGAGGATCTGGCCGCCAAGAAACCAAAGCCTGCAACGGAAAACCGACTCAATCCTAGCACCGGTAAGGTTCAGGGTTAATCGAAGCATCTATGTCGCGTGACAGAATGTTAGCCGGCACCGGATTTGAACCGCGGAGCCATATCAATGTTTCACATTACAGGATCGACGCCGTCGCCGGAAGGGCCGTCTGCGTGCAGCGAGGAGGGGGCGCCGGTGTCTCCCGGCGGGTGCGCGGGGGCAGCGGGAGCGGGGGTGGGGGCAGCGGCGGTAGTGGGGGTAGCGGCGGTAGTGGGGGCAGCGGCGGGGGAGGAGGCGCGCCGCCCGCTGCCGGTCGCGGAAACCGCCACCGAGGCCGCCGAGCGGTACGACGACTGAACTTATCCAACGAATAACTCGCCAAACTACACTTACAGCCCGACACACCTTTTAATTAGGGTTATTAAAGTCGCTGGTTGCTCACCGTTGCTATGCCAGTCTCTTTTTCACATTTGGTAGAAAATAAGACAACTGTAGTTCCCATTCTTGGCCCCATTAATTATGAGCCTCGTTGCAATGTACAGTTAGGCGGTGGATCTTGACAGTTCTGTAGGGTCAGAATATAAAGTATCTCTGGAAAATGGTTGGACGAAAGGAAATGGCGGAGAATTGGGTTCATTTGCTACTTACTCGGGCCCAAGTGTCCCCAGCAAAGGAAGCCATTTCTTTGACAGTTACAAAAAAAAATTGTTTTCTCAATAACGGTGGTGACGTAGTTTGATTAGTGGAGCTGAGTAAGCAGCAGTCTGCCTATTTTTCGCCATTCCCATTTTACATTTATTTCCAAGAGCCAACACGTATCTCTCCTCCTTGCCGGAGACGGACACTTTAGCGGCCATCTTCAGAAGTGATAATATGTAATAACACTGATCTTCAACTAGCTAGCCCATCACACGAATGCGCGTTACTATAGTAGGGATATATAAGACACTAATCCTTACTTTAAGACTTTAAGACAGTTATAACATCTTATTAAGTGAAATTATGTAATATTGGGTTTTTAATTATCACACAATGCACGGTTTATCTTGAGGTAGGTATACTAGTTTCATACCAGCTAATGTGATGAATGTCACCACTCTCGACAAGCAAGAGTGCTCCCCCTTTAAAGGTAAAAAAATATAAAAAAGTAAAAAAAAGAAGTTATTTAGTCTGTAAGCTTGTTTCCTTTTCTAGTCTTACTCTTGTTATATTAACTACTTATGTTTACATTACACTAACACTTATATAATGCAGGCAGGAAAACATTAATTATTATAAGTGAAAACACTTTTCTGTATATTGCCATTTTTTTAATTAAGATTTGTATTAATTTGAACGAGTTGTAATGTATCAAATTTTTTATTTTTTAGGTTGTGATTATATTAATGTAACACCTTAGTCAGTTATTGTAACAACTGCATTATGCAGCTTCCACATTAGTGAACTCACTCTTAATAAAACCTTACTAGCGAATGCACCACGGTTCACTCAGGGTTAGGTAACACATATATATAACTTGTTGAGTCTCATGTGGTCCAACCCTAACTCTAATACACATTGGAACTGGCCAGACAGAAGTTCTAATAAGCCATTCCAACCAGCTAGCAAGATCTTTAATTAAAAAGCAGAATGTCAAATTTATTTAATAGCTATCAACTGCTTACTGTACTAGCAGTGTGCATGCACTAACATGTACATATAACTTTGGACAACATGCAATGAGAGATTTGGTGTTTGGACGCAAAAGCTACAATATGTACCTACCACTACCTGTTCCCTTGTTTCCACCAACTGATTGCAGATATAATATGGAAATACATTGTACCAAAGTGAGCATTATTTTGTCTTTAAAATAATTTTGTGGTGTTTTTCATGGCTACATTTAAATTTACTAGTGTGAATGCGACATAATATATAGATAATTAGTATTAGATATTGAGATTTTGTATTACGATTTGACTGATGAAGGGATTGAAACATTTCCAAAATTGTATTGCTACTCAAAAGTAGATCTAGTGAGGTGTTGCATATCAACTTGAAAAATGTCTGGAATTAGGTGGTTTTTGGATTGCAGGACAGAGCGAGCCAGCATGTTTGGTGTCCCCTGTTTTGCTACACATCAATAAGTGATTCATTTTAGATTCAGCACAGCTTCTCATTATTCTGTGATAAGTTATAAATGATAAAACAAAACCCAACATGCCTGATCAAATACATGTGTCGCTTTTTCAAGAAGGGTTTTTAGCTATTTTAATCAGTTTTTGGGACACTCTTGTAATCTAGTAACTCTTATAACATTATGTACTGTGATAAAATGTTAATTATTGGTTTGCAATGTTTTATGAAAGCAGGCTTTATATGTTTTAATGTTTCTAAGCATAAATGTAGTTAGATCATAGGGCACAAGTATTGAGCTTCTATAACTTGTAATAAATATCATTATTTGAAATGGTTTGTTTATTTGTATATTGTGTATTGAGACAATAATTGTTAGTTATCACAGTAAGTATAGATCTAGTTCACGATCTTAGACCAACATAACATCATGTGAACCAAGCTAAGATTTTTTTCTATCAATTAAACTGTTGGCTTATAATGGTCTGACAAGCATATATCCTAATAAGGATCAAGGTAAATTGAATGATACCCACATTCACTTATATCAATAGTTATTTATTCCTAGAAATCTTGATATAGAGCCTCAAAAACATTACTTAGTGATCACTCAGCTATGTAGGTCTTTTTGACTCAGCCAAATTAGTTCTGACACATAGAATGACAATACAAATACTGATAAGCCAATCAATCACGAAGTAACATTTTTAAGTGAGGTGGCAAATTTGTAAGTTAAGTAATTTGAGAGCCCCGCTCTCTGATTGCACCTTGATTCCTTCTAAACAGCTTATCTGGTGTTACAATGTCTGGATCATTCTCATCAGCAAAATCATCTAATCTCTTCCTAAGTAACACCTTCAAATCCTCTATGCTCTCTGTGTTTCTCAATGCAGATATGCCAATAATGTCTTCAAAAGTTATCACATTTTCTGGCCTTATATTATCTGGCATTGTGTCTAAAACTCTGTCTATATCCTGAAATGCCTCTTGTATCCTTTTGAAAGTATCTTTAGCACCTTCTGTGTCCATTTTATTAACAGCCAGAACAGCCGGTTTTTGGAGTAATTCAGGATCATAAAGTTCCAACTCTTTGTTAAGGAGCAATATTGTCTCCAAACAAGATCTGATCTTATGTTTGGGGCTTAATTGAAAACCTTGGACATCAGCTATGAACAATAATAGTTTTGTTCTTTCCACATGTCTAAGGAATTGGTGACCGAGCCCTACATTGATGTGAGCCCCCTCAATGAGCCCCGGCAGGTCCGCAATGGATATCTGGCGTTTGTCTTTATACATAATGACACCTTTGTTTGGTTTGATGGTAGTAAATGGATAGTTTGCTATTTTTGGTTTCGCCCTTGATATTGCCTTGAGTAATGAGCTTTTACCAGCATTGGGGAAACCAACTAGACCTATATCTGCAATGAGCTTTAGATCTAACCTTACGTGCTGAAGTTGACCATAATGACCTAGGAACTGATTCTCCGGTGTGCCGCCAGGGCCACCCCTGGCCAATATCACTTTTTGGTCTTCCGCGTTTATGGAACCGAGAACTTTTCCTTCCTCCGAGTAAACTGTGACGCCAAGCGGGACTTCTAACTTCACGTCAGCTCCAGGATTACCTATAATTTTCGTTTTCCGACTGTCTTCGCCGTGAGTGGCAGTAACAGTTTTTCCGCGGTACTTGCTCATAATATCTCGCAAATTCGCTTTCTCTTTGCCTATACAATAGACGCATCCTCCTTGCCCGCCCATACCTCCAAACTTCGGGAACCCTGTTCCTCCAGTACCGCCTTTAACATGGAGCCGCACTGAATCTATAAACTTCGAACGGAGATAGTTTCGTGGCTTTTTGAACTCTTTGGCAGAAAACAAAGTTCTTAGAAGAAACACCATTTTCTTTTTCTCGTATTTTCAGTCTCGTTATTTATTTACATTTCTTTTTAGGTTATGATATGAAAGGATCATCTGTGCAACTACAGACAGTCAAGAATATATTAATCCAATATTTATTTGTCATTCGTTTATGACAGTGACACTGAAGTAAAACTGTCATATTTTATTCTTCGGTGTAATGATATTGTTTTTTTAAAAATATTTGTTTGCGTTATTTTTTATTATTGTTAATGTTATATTGTTAGTGGAAAGTTACAAGACGAACGCTTGACTCTCATAGTAATTATTTTTTAGCAAACTTGAGTGGGTGCAGCAGCTATGGTGTGTCCCTAAAGGGCTACCGAATGCTGATGTACGCTAGGTTGAGCTCACGATCCCGTGTGATTATCCTCAGCCTAGTTCAGTATAAAGCCAGAACAGCCGCAGAACAGAAAGCCCTACGAGGCTAACGAGATAGTAAGACTCTGAATGTCATATACTAGGTACCATGTGCTAGACCTTCAAGGTCAAAGATTACTTCTCTTAGAATCAGCTAACCATGGCCAGAGTTGCGAGTGTTCCGTGGGAGGATAAGTAGTTCGGAAAATGTACTGCATATTGTGGAAGGATTCAGTAGTTGCATATAGGCACGAGAATGATATTATGCATAATAGAAATAGTCAAAATTCGAAGGGAGTTCACAGTTATTAGGCATGAAGCTTGTAATTGGCTGGGCTGGGCTGGCTCCAAGCCTTTATTGACCATATTGTTTGTCTTGTTGAATAGAAATCACTTTGATTCAGCAGCCAAACTAATAATAGATTCAGGTAATATTTCTTAAAAAAATGTTGTTTTGTAATAATTTGTGTCAGTTTATTATAATTGTAATTATATTAGGTATTATAATTTGATTTAAAATGAGTTAGCCATAGCTCTAGATGGACTAGAGCAAGAATATTTCTCAAGTATTTTTAAATAAATAGGGCAGTATTCGATTACTGTTTGAAACCTCTGAAAACAGGAAGGTAATTAATAATATACCAGTTAGTGCTAAATTTACCATACCCCAGGTTATAGCACCTTACTACCAAGTACCTAACTACCTATTGACATACAGTTTAAATTTACACTATTGTGTAAATTGAACTATAACTATAACAATGTAATACATATTATGTACTATTACAGAAGCCAGTACCCATGTCTCCGATGATCTGCTGTGAATTGAGAGTTGCCTTGTGCCTAGATCTTGCAGAAAAGACCTACTGGGACATTCAAGGCGGGTAGTAATAAAGAGCCATGTAGAATGACAGAATTCAAGCTTGTCCACTCAGGACCTTAATCTAAGGGGGTGAGGGTGCTTTTTGACTTCTACTAACAGTGATGTTAAAATATGTGAAGCCTGATAAATGCCTGTGGACTCCCATGAATCTAAACCAACCTGTATGAAACTAAGCTTGAATGAATCAAGTTGTAGAAAACTCCAAGTTGGAACCACTCCTGATACAAACGGCCTGCATGGAGTTGTGTGGCAGCATACCCAAAATATCTAGCTGACTGTAAAGACCCAGATGTTTCTGCAGTTTATTCCACTCATTAGATCGGCTTATGGGTGGCTTATGATGCAAGTAGTGGCCTAAGAAACCCAATATTATATACCATCCTGCTAATAGGACCATTCATTCTAGGGCACACCTAAAATATGTATATGTTTGTTTTAACCAGTACAATATGTTGCACAAAATTGAACATTTTCTTAACTTAACTCTTACCTAATGTACCTTTACTAGGTAAACCCTAGCATGGATGGATCGCACAGATATTCCTGTATCTCCAAGAACGTTATATTATAAAGCCTACTAGTCTACCTATTTCCAGATGTTGCTTTTGTTACTAACATTAATTGTGAGCCAGAAAATCTGTACCACCTCTGGCAGCAGAGGTGACCAATCTCCTATTTACCAGAACTGCCTCCGTGCTTGCACCCGGGAAAACTGCGAGAAAGGTACATTAAAATTTAAATTTAAATTTTATATCTTTCGTTTAGAAAGTTTGAATCAATATTCAATATAACTTTAATAATTACCTACCTTTCATTTACTTTACTCACTGTGTAAAGGATTACCTACTTTTCATTAACTTTACTCACTGTGTAAAGAGGATTTGGAGATTGTTGCTTCATTGTTTTGAGAAATACCTCTTTTAATTGAATTTATACCTTTATGGATGTATTCATGTTCAATTTTCATTTTAGATGATGTGGGGTTCAAGAGCACAGCCAATATAAAGCAGGATATATTTTGTAAAGTACTGCAGTGGAGTTGCCGAGACGAATGCAAATATGCCTGCATGTGGGGAACAGTTGGGAAATTTGAACAGACACCCAAGTACCATGGCAAGGTGATGCCTCTTTTAACTATGGATTACACTTTATAGATAAAGTAACGGTGCTACGTCACAAACACTGTTCTGGCGATGGTGGCTATGTTTGAAATAATAATACAATAATAATATTGGTGGACATTTCACACAGCGCCATCTATACCCAAAGTAAGCTAAGCATAGCTTGATCATGGGAACCAGGCAACTGATATAGTTCTTATATACTTTTATTGTAAATACATACACATAATACATATTGACACACAGAACACACATCTATATGCATCATATAAATATTTGTCCTGGAAACGTTGTCCTGGGTGGAAATCGAACCCACGACCTACAGGGCAGAAGGCCCTACCTTACTACCAAATGAGCTGTGACGCCAATCTAATTAACTAATATGCGAATAATTAGCTAGCTAGCTAGTTTCTCAGAGCCGCCAGGCTAATCTGACTGACCGTGGGAACTGTGGCTCATTTATTTCCTAACTGTATTTCAGTGGCCAATTGAGAGAATGTTAGGCGTACAAGAGCCGGCCTCGGTGATATCGTCGCTGCTCAATTTGTACGCGAATCTGCACATGTATCTGAAGCTACGCCGGGAGTTCCCCGTCAGGAGAATGCCTGTCCTACTCTTGTGGCATATATTTGCATTTGTAAGTACCGCGAACTTTGATGATCGACCTCACGAACAGCTCGGGATACCGCTCGCAGTGTTCCCCTCCTCTTTCCTGTGATGAATGTGGAAGCAAACACCATTACAGTATTTTGGCCTTTTAAGAGTTAATAATAATAATAATAACAATATAATAATAATATTGGTGGATAATTCACACAGCGCCATCTAGCCCCGAGCTAAGCAAAGCTTGTACTATGGTAACCAGATAACTGATAGAATACATATATACTTTTTTGAAAATACATACATATTAACACCCAGACCCAACAAACATCTATATTAGTCACACAAATGTTTGTCCTGCGTGGGAATCGAACCCACGACCTACACGCAGAAGGCGAATTACTACCAACTGAGCTGTGAAGCCAGTCTTTCGCATGAGTACCTATCGACCTTTCGTGGAGAACTGTTGGGTAGGAATTTGGTATTACCCTCTTGTTGTTCGCGCAATGAGACAATCTACAGAAATGCTCAACATAAAAAAACAGGACACTTGACTAGGAGGGTAGACTTCCGATGGACCAAGGCAGTCACTGAATGGTGGCCAAGGGATATGCGTCGGCCCCAGGGCAGACCACCAGCCCGATGGTCAGAAGATATAGTGAAGGTAGCACGAAATCAGTGGATGAGACTTGCCCAAGACTGGCAACAGTGGCGTGCTAGAGAAGAGGCCTATACTCAGAAGTGGGTGTTACCGGCTGAATAGATAGAAATATAATACGCACGAGCACCGCTACGCACAGTAAATCATATTTCGATTGTCATTTTTGTTTGACGTTTCCAAGCAATGATCTTCTTGTTTCCAAATTCATTTGGGATCGCCGCAGTGTTTTTTCGCTTTGACCATTCTCTGTCAGCCGTAATTGAATTATGCATTCTCTTTTATTTCTCTCTAACACAGTCCATCCATCTTTTGGTCTTCCTCTTCCTTTCTTTCCAACAACTTCATCATTGATATTTCTATGCAGTTACCAAGTCATCCCTTGAAGAATCCAATATGTATCAAGATTTTTGGCCATTGTCTATTGCTGTGATCGCGTCCCACTACTTAAACACAACTTAAAACGACGTTAACGATAAAGTTAACTTTCTGTTTGGTAAACGACAATCTTGTATATTCAAATTATATAAAATGTCAATTCTTTATTGGCTATAGGATAAGTTAATTAAGATTTTATTGTGTTAAATTAAGAGCTGTGGATTTTGTAATAATAAAAAAATAAAAATAAATAACGATCGAAATGATATGTACCTTACCTAGTTGATATGAAATGTGATTTGTTGTATTTTTGTGGTCGGCAGGTGTGCATGAACGCTTGGTTATGGTCGAGCGTGTTCCACACGCGAGACAAACCGTTCACGGAGTTTATGGACTACGCCTGCGCGCTCTCCATGGTCATGGCGTTGTTTGTGGCCGCTGTTCTCAGGTGAATCATTAGTCTCGTCACCTCGTAATATATGACTGGCCTCACAGCTCAATTGGTAGTAACCCGGCCTTCAATGATGTAGGTTTTGGGTTCGATTCCCACCCAAATATTTGTATGACGAACATAGGTGTTTGTTCTGTGTTTGGGTGTCGATATGTATTATACGTATGTATTTACAAAAAAATATAAGTATGTATATCAGTTGTCTAGTTCCCATGATACGAGATATGCTTAGCTTACTTTGGGGCTAGATGGCGCTGTGTGAAAATGTCCACCTACATTTATTATTATTATATACTTTTGCTTGGGTCATCACATCAGTCATGTCTCAGAGGATCCTCTGTGCTATTGCCTCTGTGAAGACACGTTACCAGTTAGTATTGCAGACTCACCATTTCCTTTATTGGCCTTTATTTTGTTATAGAGAGATTGTATTCTATTATATTTTGTTCCAGAATATTCCACAGGAGAAGGAAATTATGCGGTGTCCTGCTCGTTGTCCCGCTGTTTTACTACGTAACGCACGTACGGTACCTGTACACGGGACGAATAGATTACGATTACAATATGATTGTCAATGTTGTGTTCGGTGAGTTACCTTCATACAGATTTTCTCCATTTATGGTAGCGCCCCCTTTATCGAAAGTTATTGCCATTTACTTGTCTTCTTGTAAGTATTGCAGCGTAAATATCTCCTTAACTCTCAGAACCCTAGGTTTAGAAGTTTGTTGTTTAAGCAGTTTTCTAAACTTTTAAAACTATAATTTGGACTATTAATTTGAGGCAACCTAAGTGTGACCAGTCTGCTTTATGTATAACTGGACCCATTAATGATAATAGCACAGAAAGCAGGCATGCTGAAATAATTTGAGATTAAGACAGTTGCAACAAATGACATCACAACATGCTATTTCAGGTGTGTTAGGTGGCGTGCTGTGGCTGGTGTACGCGTGCGTGCAGTACCGCGCCGGCCGGAGGTACGCTGTCAGCATGGTGTGGTTCGCGCTGGCGAGCGGCGCGGCGCTCGCGCTCGAGCTGCTGGACTTCCCGCCGCTGCGGCGCACCTGGGACGCGCACGCGCTGTGGCACCTCGCCACGGCGCCGCACCCGCTGCTCTTCTACAGGTGACAGCAGCACCGCGTCAGCGTGCGGGCCCCCACCAGCCGCAGCACGTGTCAGCATGGTGTGGTTCGCGCTGGCGAGCGGCGCGGCGCTCGCGCTCGAGCTGCTGGACTTCCCGCCGCTGCGGCGCACCTGGGACGCGCACGCGCTGTGGCACCTCGCCACGGCGCCGCACCCGCTGCTCTTCTACAGGTGACAGCAGCACCGCGTCAGCGTGCGGGCCCCCACCAGCCGCAGCACGTGTCAGCATGGTGTGGTTCGCGCTGGCGAGCGGCGCGGCGCTCGCGCTCGAGCTGCTGGACTTCCCGCCGCTGCGGCGCACCTGGGACGCGCACGCGCTGTGGCACCTCGCCACGGCGCCGCACCCGCTGCTCTTCTACAGGTGACAGCAGCACCGCGTCAGCGTGCGGGCCCCCACCAGCCGCAGCACGTGTCAGCATGGTGTGGTTCGCGCTGGCGAGCGGCGCGGCGCTCGCGCTCGAGCTGCTGGACTTCCCGCCGCTGCGGCGCACCTGGGACGCGCACGCGCTGTGGCACCTCGCCACGGCGCCGCACCCGCTGCTCTTCTACAGGTGACAGCAGCACCGCGTCAGCGTGCGGGCCCCCACCAGCCGCAGCACGTGTCAGCGTGGGGGCACCAGCCGCAGCACGTGTCAGCGTGCGGGCCCCCACCAGCCGCAGCACGTGGTAACCGATACGGGGCGGTCATTCTCATTGTGAGGATATGGGTCAGGCTGGCTTGATCCATAGTGACCAGCTTGCATTGTATGAATGCTTGCGTGGTGGACGAGATAGTCGAGTTTGAGCCTTTTGGGTTTGATATTTCATTTTGCAATGTGTGTTATATTTTTAATGTTTGTTACCACTGATATTTTTGCTGAGTATGACTGGAAATGCTCATTTTGGACTTAACTAATTATATGTTTTTAATATTATTGACTTTTCCAAGCCATTTCTTTATGAATTCTATGGAAATAAAGTTTTTGACTTTCAATTTATAAAAGATTCTCGGAAGTGTCCAATTATAGCAGTCTCGTCAGTATCCAAACTCTTGTGGTGTCTTACATTGTTGATGCTTGTTTCAGATATGTGATCGAGGACCTGCGATATCTCTCGCAGGCCGAAGGACAGTACGACAAGCTGTTGTAGCGACAACTAAAACCCTGAACACTGCGAGACGATTACAAGTTAAAGTGCATCATGAAAATGTTGATTGTTTTGGATGTATATACAGGTGTTTGGCAAATGTTGAGACAAACGGGGTGGAGGTGAGGTGGGGCGTGGGGATACTGATTGAGCCTCAACAATATGACTGTCATAACCTTGAACCTTGTTTTCGAAATACAATCACTCGATTATTTCTATGTTTTTAATCCATTGCAAAGTTGCCCCCTTTGTTTTTACACCATGAAACTTTAAACTCTCATATTTTCTGTACATAAACTAATTATGTGTACACTATGGGGCCAAATATTGTTGGGCCCGAGTCGGTAGCAGACGGCCTCGCCTCTCCACCATTCCCGTCCACCCGTGGGCAAACACCATGTTCTAATCCGTTTACCATGGACTCATTATATCAAGTGAAGTTTTCTACGTGTAGAGTCTAGTCGTAAAACATCACTCATTGAAACCCTTCGTTTAAAGCAGCTAATAATTTTGCTTAATTGTTACACACAAATGAAAATAAAGCGTAAAATACGACACACGATTTTTATTATTAATCTCGACAGTCACGTTAATTTCACACAAGGACACAGACAATCACAGAATAATCACCCTTCAAGTACCAATTTCTTCCATTGCTCGCCGCAATGTATGCCAAGGTTGTGTTTCTTCAGCCAAGCCTTACCTTTTGGTGCCATAGTGAACTTCACAACATTATTGACACGCTTCGAATTGACTTCGCTTTGGTTTCCAGGGCAGCTACGCCGAGCCGGAGGTTCCATGGCGGAGTAATTTTCCTTTGTAACCACACTTGGACGGGAGGCAGGGTTTACTGATGTGTTTCTAGCTTCCACATTCTGGTAGTAGACTGGTCTGTGCACAGCGTATCGTGATACAGGCGGTTTTGGATACTGAATATGTTGAAAAGCCAAGTTTTCGTTGCAGCGCCTTTTGGTCTCGTGATCCATAAAAGAACGGCCGGGACTATTATTTCTGAGTCTTTGTTGAGGTTGTTTCGAAACAAATACTTTGGAATGAGCTTTGCTTCTGATGGTTTTGGGAGCAGGTTGAGGCTTCGCAACTTTTTGGCTGTATACAGTTTGGTAATCATCGGAATCGCTGTCAGACGATTGTTCTTCTTTGACATCTTTTCTGGTTTTATTTCTTGGCTTGAATATTTTGAGCATTTTGCTCAAAATGCCCTTCTTCTTGTTCTGAAACGATAAATAAAATGTCCATAGCTATCGGATTACTTGGAGAATAATACTTAGATGCTGGAAATCTCACGATGGAGACTTTTTCTTTATTTTAGAAAAGATTGAAACATTTGTATCCTCGCACACTGGTGACTGGGGAATGACAATAGTACTAATATTACCATAAGGTAATACCTAAGCCGGTACTGCGAAAAGCAATTTTCTTAAGTACCTAGGTATACGGCGGAAGTATATGAAAATGTTCTTACCTTGGCATGCTCCTCAAATGCTATCGTTACATCATCACTTTCAGTTTCACCGCTGGATGATTCCGTAGCTTCTTCATTTACAATTGTAGTATCGGTTTCTTCGTCCGTTTCATGTTCTTGCAATCTATTCTCTTTTTTGGTGTCATTATTAACCGTACTCGATTTTGTAGAATACTGATAATGGTTTTTATTTTCCTTTTTCTTAGTTCCTGAGTAATTTCCCACTATTTGAGATCTGAAGCTTGTTTCATTGGATGCCATTTTACTCGCAAGTGGAGTATTTGAGTTTTGAGTTACTGAAGTTTCTATGGGATTAGTATTCTTGAATATTTCGGAAATAGCTTTGGCGACTCGTTTGGCTTCTCTTGCTTCTTTTGTTGCATTTTCATTCTCTACAGTTTCCTTCAGATCATGATGATCTTTCTTCTTAGGATCTTTAGCAGGTATATCTATATTTAAAGCCAAGGATTTATATATCTCTTTTATAAGTTCTTCAGTTTCTTTGCTTCTTCCCTGGGGGTTTTCTGTATTAGTAGCCGCACTGGTAGCACGTTTCATAGCTGGTAATTTATTTGCCTGATTATTTCTGTAGCAGCTCGTGCACATATTGCGCGGTGGTTGTGTCAGTAGAGGATATTGCATGCATCTAACCGGCCCGTAAGGGGTGTGAGAATAGCAAACGGTGCTAGGTGGAATTTGTCGAGAACATGATGCACCGTAGTGATTCATGTTGTAGGGGCTGTATGTGAAACTCTGTAGTAGCTGTGAGCCACTGAATATGTTGCTCTGTGATAGTCCGTTCTGCACGACTGCGTCTTTTTTCACTTGTACAGGAATGTCGCCCAGTTTAACAGTTTTGACCTCAGTTAGGACTGTTTGGAGGATGCTTTTAATTTGATTCAGAGTCACTTCTGTTTCATCTTCAGAGATAATAGTTTTGTCTTGGCTTGGAAGTACTTTCTTTATATCTTGCTGATTAGCATTGGAAATGGTAGAAGTTTGATGATCAGCATTGGCAATGACAGAAGTACAAGTAGCGTTATTGCATTTCGAAGGGTTTGGCTTATAGATCTTTAACTTAGTTTTGGGAAGTCTTTTTACATAAATTTTACCGAATTCTACGCTCTGTGTCTTCGATTCCAAATGTTTTTGAGGTTTCAGTGCGTTATTAGTAAGTATTGGCCTCATTTTTGCCATTTTATTTAAGACCATTTCTTTTTTAATGTGTGTTTTAACCGTTTGCTTTTTTAATAAAGTCCTGCGCTTTGGTGCTGTGGTGTGATAATTGACAATAACTGGAGGAACTTTATGTCTAGGCCGTACGTTTTCTGGATAGCAAGCTATGCCCATTTGATGTTCTTTGTCTTTCCTGTTTGGATTATCGTTTTTCATTATATTATTTGCGGGTTTTTCTTTAACGGGAACCAAATCATAGAGGTTTGAATCATAGTATGGGTGCCCATTATTGTGTGACGAAAATGCATCAAAGCGATTGTGTTCACTGATGTGTTTATCAATATTTTCAAAATATCCGTGGCAACAAGAGTGCAAATCTGATTCTAAAGTTTGAAACCGGTGAGCACTTGCCAAGGGGTTGATATCTCTGCATACGGGTGTTGAAAATTCACTTGAATTTATATTTTCGTCTAGAATTCGTGCAGCTGTGTACTGTTTTTGAATCATATCACTCAAATACGACGTATTGAAAACGCCGATTTCCTCTTTCTCTTTGTTCTTCGAACTCCTGTCTTCGGCCATGGCATAACTGTTGAACGGAGTTCTGTCTTCTGTTTGCGAATAGTAAATCATATGAGTATTCAATTTCTTTTTTTTTTGAACCTTGTTTTTCTTGGTGAAGAATTTTTTTCGAGATTCATTCGGTTTTGTATTTGTCACATCGGAAACGTCCGTTAAGAATCTGCGGTCTTGTAGTTGACTCGGTCCAGCGGGGTATATGAATGAAATTGTAGACGTCTTTTTCACAGCCGAACAATTGGTGACGCTCGATCGGCGGCACCTAACACCTCTACAAGATAAAGCCTCATTAGATATTTTGGCACACGGTGGGTTGCATATAGCTGTGTGCACTACAGATGTCCGTTTAGGAGTTGCCGCTGACTGAGCGTTACGATTTACCGCTTCCAGTTGCTTTTCAAGTTGTATGATCTTTTGCTGTAGATCTGTCACGTCTATCGGTATGCAAGAAATAATCTTCACTTCGGTCTGTGAGGGAGTGTTACCTGAAATATTCAATGTACAAATTTAGCGCTTTCAGTGATAATATTGTAAACTATCGCACAGTACAGCACTTACCTAAATTGAAGGCTACCCTGCGAAGAAAGTTCTCGACCCCTTTGAACCGCTGCTTGCAGCAATTATCTTCTTTATCACTCATTCCGATTCAGGACTGTAAACGGTTTAGGATATTTTCGAGCATCCCGATGTACTGTGACGATAGATTAATCATTAATACAAACTATAATTTCCAAAAAGTACTGCAAGCGGATGTAACACGAACTGCACAATACACAAAAGATTGCTAGCAACAAGAAAATTTCGAAATGCAAAAGCACTGAATAACCACTTTATTCAAAACGACGAGATTTACAACTAATAATTTCGTTTTCGTTTCTCGAGTTGTTGCTTTTAACTTTTATAGAAAACTGGCGAATAAAAATGTATTTGACCGGTTCATTCTGATTATTGCTGACAACCACTTGCCAATTTTGAGCGAACGATCAGAACAATAACGGTTTTGTCTTAGAGTAGGTACTATCTGAGTTGAGTCCACCTATTTTTACTAAAATAATTGACTATATGTACTATATATACTATATGTCGTATAATAGCTGTGTAAAATGAAATTTTCTATGAGCACCCAGAGTAATAAATTCTCGCTAATTTTTATGCATCCTATACGGAAACTTCACCGGCGACGATAATACGACAAAATAAAGAAAATTTATTTTCCGACAAAACAGAATGACAAAAACTTTAGTTCGTAACGACATTCAGAGATACCAGCATTTAGAGACAGACAGAGACGAATTGAGTATGTAACGGTCCAGCATAGCTACCCCGTCACTTTAATGTACACAAATATAATATATATAATATATTTAAAACATGATTCATACGTAGTTTCGGTTTCTGTCAAAGGAGTGGATCGGCTTTTTCAAACAAATAGGTTTCCTTTGAGGAAAGCCGCCGAACGTTTGTCGGGCGACCAAATAAAAAATTCAATTCAATTCAATTCAATACATTTATTGCTTAAAATAGTCAGCGGCAGCCCGGGGGTTTTTTGCATTAGAAATCAGGACTCATGTTGAATAAATACAAGGAAGGGGGACGTCTCGGGAGCAGTCAGAGGCCAGCCAGGGAGGAGTGAGTGTCGAAAATTTAGCGCGAATAAGTCGAGTCAGTGCCGAAAATTAGTGCGATAAATAGGTGTAGCTTTTGTTTAACGGTGATTGTACTCTGAGTGAGTAGTGAGTCAGAGGCCAGCCAGGGGTAGTCAGCGCCGGAAATTAGAGAGAATAGACGATCGCTCAGAGCCGCAAATTAACGCGAATAAGAGGAGTAGCTTTTGTAAAATTATTGTTTAATTGATTGTATTCTGAGTGAGTAGTATTAAAGGGAGGTCCTGATACCTTGCGGTGTTAACATACAGACCCATCTTATTAGTTGATTGGCTTAATATAATTTTAAAAGACTCGGTCAAGAAGATTTTAAAATTTTTTTTCTTGTAATTGTGAATTTGTGTTAATTTGATGGCGATCGGGGTAAGTAGAATTAACAGAGGGGTCCTGATACCTTGCGGTGTTAACTTACAGACTCTTCTGGATCATTATTTAATTTAAAATAATCTGAAAAGTATTTCTGACCATGGTAATTTGTTTATGTTGTGTATTACTTTAGCGGTGTTGTTGATGAGCAATATTAAGGAGGGGCCAGACACTTTGCGATGTTAACATACGTGTCTTTCTAGTAATTTAGCTCAAACTACGTTCAGAGCTTCGGCTCATGAAAAACATCTAAGAGAGACCTAGGTCAACTACGACAAGTCCGTCATTCTTGTTCATTAATTAATTAATAACTTACGCGCACGGTAAATTTATAGGTGGAAACGCGAAAGAAAGTACGACTTCTAGGTTGTTTATAATTGTATTATGTGTATTATCGTAGATAAATAGGGTTTGAGAAGGAGCACAAAATAGACAAAACAGATTCTTCGGACGAGTTTACCTCAGGTAAGAAAGCTTTGCATTTAATATTGTTTGCTTTCGTTGCGCAAGTTTAGTCATGGATGGGAATCGAACACCCGATCTGCGATGTGAAAGGCAGAGTTTTGAATGCATTTTGGTGGACGCTTCCGATCAGCGCCATCTTGCGGTGTGGCTTGGGCGTTGTGAGTGACGTAGATACGAGACTTGGACGCTTCCGATCAGCGCCATCTTGCGGAGTGCCATGGAAGTAGTTTGTAACGTGTATACGAGGCGTCTGTTGTTCATGTCTTTATTTTATGGATACATACTTGTATAGCATTTCAACATCCAGAGACAGAACTACTGTTTGTTTTTATTGTACAAGTTTTTGTCAAGCATGGGAATCGAACACCCGAACTGCGATGCGCAAGAAAGGGTTCTGTATTTTGATGGACGTTTTCGAGCAGCGGCCATCTAGTCGGGGCGAACTGGCCGTGGCTGTTTTGTGGTTTCCAGATGCCTGCTACCTAAGTGGCTTTATTTAATGAATACAATCATTTATGTATTTTACTACCCGGAGACAGAACTAATGTTTGTTTTCGTCGCGCAAGTCTTTGTCATGCGTGGGAGTCAAACTCGCGATCTGCGATGTGTAAGGCAGTGTAGCTATTGTTACTGAGCTGCGGAGCTAGCGGTTTGTAGAGAAGTACTTAACCGTCGGCTATCTTTGTAATTGAATTATATTTTAATACTCTTACCTATTTTATCTAAAACGTGTCTGATATAACTTAAGTTTGAACACTGAACGTTTGTTAGATCTAAGTATTGATATTGATGAGCTGGAGGGTGAATTTAGTCAAATATATTTAGTCTCTAAAAGATATAGTAAGTCTGAGACCTAGGGATTATAAATCGTAGTTTGAATATACATTGAAAAGTATGTTGAATAATTTTGCATAACATACTACTTGACATTTTTGTCATATGTACATAAAGTATTTTATAAGCGCGGTGCATGGTTGCATACTTCCCTGGAGGAGCTTGGCACAAGTTGTAGTGCACGAGGCTCAATATGCGTTGTGATACGGTACCCCCCCCCCCCCCCCCAGCCCGCAGACGGCGTGCAGCGTGGGCCACGTGATAAAGCTGGTGGCGCGCGTGGACGCGCTGCACGCGCACGCCGCGCTGCTCCTGACGGCGGCGCGCGCGCTCCAACACGCGGTACCCTGTCCCCACTGTCTACTCTACTGCACTACCATTCTTACCTACTTTATCAATAGACGTGTGTCAGATATAAGTAAGGTTAGACAGAGTTGTCTTTTGTTTAACTCAATATTGGTCCTTGAAGACTGATCTGTGATTGAATGACTGTTGCTATGCTGTAACGATTTAGAAGGTACATAAACTATGTACTTCGTACAATCTGGGAGTGTATTCCCGTGGCCTGATCTATAGCTGAAATGGTAGATGTCACTTTATATATTGTTCGAATTACATTATGTAGTCCATGTGAGACGTGTAAAGGCTGATCTTATAGCTGTAATGGTAAGAAAGCTGTGTACAAAACTAAGTACTTCGTACAAACTGGGAGGTATCCCCGTGGCCTGATCTATAGCTGAAATGGTAGATGTCACTTTATATATTGTTGGAATTACATTATGTTGTCCATGTGAGACGTATTAACAGGTGATGTTATAGCTCTAAGGGAAAGAAAGCCTCTTCATCTTGTGTTCTTGTACCGGAACATATTGATATTTATTAACATGAGTAATGATTATTTAGTCATAGTGATGTCAGAAAGGACTAATTTTGTCTGCTCTAAAGCCTAAGAAGGTGTCGAAAAACGATGCGATTTCCATGGTAATTGGAGTTTTTATGAGAAACGTTATATCATTAAATTTATAACAAATTTGAGGGGGAATGTATCAAGAAGTAACAAAGAATACTTCTTTGGTGGCCAACGCAGGTCTATGGGGAAGGTGGAGGACCGGGGGGGGCTTATCTCCCTATTGTTTGTATGAGAGATGCATTGTTTATTAGTCTGTCCTTATAAGTGAGAGAAACTTACCACGAGTGTGTCTCTAGGTCAGACTAACGGAACTAATGCGCAAATTAAAGTAACCTCTCGATACACACCCTGTTACATTTGTCGCAAGAGAAATATAATAAACGTGGCGTCAAAAGGACTATTTAAATATTGAATTTGCACATTCTAAAACCAGATTTATTTCTAAGTAAAGTTGATATAACACCTTTTTATTTATTCTACTTTCCTAAGTTTGTGTAAACTTGGGTTGTTACAAGTAGATAGTAAAAATATTTTCGTTTGGACAGAAGTTACACAGAAGATTTACACAGAAGTTATCTTGTATTCAAAGTGGTCTTTCTAAAGTCTTCAGATGCGTTTGACTGAATTTTAGTATCAAAATCAATAGGGCAGGCCTAGTACCGTACTCATCCGCCAACAAGCTTATACTATAGGTACTGCGTAAATTTACCCACATAGTAAGGGTGGTTAGCATCAGAGCAAACTATACGGAGCAATTCGATTAATATTTGTTGACTTTTACCCAAAACGATAATGATGATCATATATAACACGTAGGTACTGTGCGAGACCAAGTTAACCGTCAAATTTGCAATACGTGATGCCATGAGGGTAGATTATACTGCTCCTGTACTCCTCGAGAGACTTTAACATTATAATGCTATTAAATAGCGTATTATAATATACCCTATAATATAATACTCAAAAAACAATGCATGTTTGACAAAGCATAAGCCTATGGGAACGCCAGCATCATTCTTTAAATACAATATCATGACTGATGGAACTGATGGCTCACAAGTTCACACTTCTCAACATTATTGTCTAAAGAATCGAAACGATCACAAAGACTTTTCAATTAATTATTTACTATTCGAAATAACGCACAAAAACGACAATTTAAACATTTTTCTTACGAAACAAACACGTACATCTATATGAACATTCGGGGCCTGTACATTGCCGGCGGCTCGCCATAACTAGACTTGTCCTTGCCCAGTAATGTTCTAATAATCAGATTTCTCGGAGAGAATGGATTTCGCTTGTAGAACATCTTTTTTACCATCGCGTTTCTCATTTTATTGTCACCATTTGCCAGTTTTTTCTGAGTCTTGAAAGAAAACGTCATCGGATCATTCATAGCTTTATCTTGCATGTTCTTCCATAATCCCGGTTTATTCTGCGTGGTCTGTGTCGAACAGTTCCTAGCGCCATCTTTTCGCGCTTCGGCTACTGGCGGCTGTATCTTTTGCTTTATCTTTCGGAAGAATGACATCTTTCTTTCGCTCTGCGTACCCATACTCTTTACTTCTATTTCTTTCAGACATAGAGGAACTTGCGGTTGCATTGTGTTGTAATGCTCACATGTGTTCGTGTAAGGTGGTGCGGGGGGATACTGCTGCTGTCCCGGGTGGTAGTGAGATTGCAGTGGTGGTTGTTCCCGTATCGGTCGTTGTAACGTTGGATTGTAGTAAGGTTCAGTTGCTGGATGCGGTGGATAGTTCTGCATTGCTGGGTTGTAAGGAGGTCGGTAATCATGTGAGTATATCGAGTGAGGAGTATGATGATCTTGAGGAACCGGAGGGGGTCTATAGTATTCTTGACCGTGCATCATGTAATTGGTAATCTCTTGCCGAAAAGGATGTTTTTTCTTAATCTTGACATCAATTGTACTTTCACTCTCACTCTCCTCTTCGATAACATTTTTTTTATGTTTGAGTAGTCCAAATGATCTTAGAATTTTTGCAAATTTAGTATCCTGTTTCTAAAAATAGAGAATACATTAATTCAGTAAACATATTATAACTACATATGTAACAAATAAATCTATTCTACCTAGGCTAGTATTATTAATAAATAACGATGTAGTAGGTACTTAAAAAAATAACCTTATATGTTTCTGATTTTTCAGAAATAAGTTCTGTTACTGATGTTGTCGTAGCACTAGTGTCAAAATACCTATTTTCTAAAATAGTATCAGAGCAAGTTGCATTTGTACCACTATAGCATGTATCGGATATCATCTTTGACCCCAAAGCTTCGCAACTCTTTGAATAACATTTCAATTTGGGAGTCCCAACCATGGCATCGTGTCTAGATACTTGGGTGCTTCTGCCAGCGCTTCGAGAGGTCAATACTCTATCACCTAAATACTTCATTGTGAGAGTTTCGTCTTGTTTTCGGAAGAAAGTTGGACTTTGAGCAACGCATTTGTAAATCTCTTTTATCAGCTCATCAGTTTCGGCTGTATTACTGTGAGACTTAACTTTACGTTCTGTGCTATTATTGCGAGACCCGATTTTATTTTCAGTGCCAACGGTTTTATTTACACAACTTTCGCAGGTAAAACTTTGACTAGGCATGACGTAGCTGCTTTGTATACAGCTTACAGGATACATAGGCAGAACGGGATAGCAGCAGGCATTTGGATAGGGTGCCATGCACGGCGTAGGTGCTGAGCTGCACTGTGGCACGCTGTAGTTGTTGAAATAGGGTCTAGTGTTGGTCATCAAATTCTCATTTATTTGAGGATTTTGGTTATTAGTTGCGTTTCTTTGTGATTGTTTAACACTGACATCCGATTTCCTACAGGTTGATGCATCTTTCTTTATTTCCTGCAAGAAACTATGTAGTATATCTTTGATTTCATAAAGTGCTCTATCTGTTTTGGTTGATGATATCGTTTCCTGTGTTTTGTTCAGAGCATTATCGATTATTTTATTGTGTTGTTCAATATCAAAATTATGTATCCGCCCTTGCTTGTTATGTAGCGTCTCGTGTTGTCTTGTACGAAGTCGTGAATCGTGCTCAGTTTCGAAGCTGTTTATAGACTCTTGGTATTTATCCCGCACTTTTGAGGCTCTTACATTGCCATGTCGAGCCAAATCTGTGTAATGATCAATATCTTGGTAATGTTGCGCAGTCAAATTAAGCCGTGGTCTTAGTGATCTTGGTGACGGAGGAACTTCCTTGTAAGAATTATAAATCGATAAATTATCCTGAACAAACTTTCTTCTTGTTTTCGGACTAGATTTTTCTTTTACTGGTATGAAATCGTAAAGTTCAGTATCGTTGTACGCGTCTGCGCGGACTCTACGATATTTGAAACGGGGACTTCTTTTAGAGCCATAGAGGCGAGCATCGCAGACACTTTTTGCGTCGCTGGTATCATTTACGTAAGCTTGTTTTGGACTGTTTTGACTACCATAACAGCAAGAACATAATTCTGTACCCTCTTTTATATCCTCATTTAGTGTAAATTCACGGTCGCGGCACAGAGGCTCAGAAATTTTACTTAAGGCAGATAAGCTTCTGCCGAACATTTTTACTGGCTTATACTGCCGTTTTATTATATCGGCTATGAAGTCTTGATCTAATTGCTTTGGTTCATGTTTGGGTTTCCTACTTCTAGAACTGTACTTTCTGAAATCTCTATCTTCATAAGTATAGTCATTATTTGCTCTACCAATTATTTCGTATTGCTCATAAAACAGTTCATTTTTTCTTTCGCCTCTTCGGTTACTATATACATCCCGCTCTCTTTTGTGAGGTTTCTTTTCAGCTTTATCTATCCCAGAATGTCTAGGTTTTTGATGTCTGCCTTCTCGAAGTTCAGTTAGAGAATGAGCATTGCTAGTCGAATACGCCGAAGCCATACTTTCATTGAACGAGTGTGTTGTATGCCTTCGAAAATTATGATTTATATTGAAATCTTTGTCTTTACGCTTTTTTTTCTTACTTTTCATAGTATATTTAGCATGATTCATCTCATTTGGAGCGATTGCTTTATCGTTATCTACAGGCGTCTGCTCACTTCCTTCATAATTTCTATAATGAGCGTCAGTAGTTTTGTATAAGATCTTCGTTTCTATTCCACGTGGCTCACTATGGGATAAATCGTCTCTACGTATTTCATCTTTCAAATCAGTGGCAATAAGACTTTGAGATCCTCTTCCTGAACCGTTTAGGTATATGTACTCTCGACAGTGCCTGCTGACTTCGCTTAGCTGCTTTTCTAGGCTGGCTATTTTATCACTGAGATTTAGAGTGTTGCCTCTTATGCTGGAACGGCTCCCTATAATAGGTTGCGAAGAGCTTCCTAGAATGAAACCAACACGATCATCGAATTGTAGCAACTTTTGAGTTATCAAAGTTTGATAAGCGGTTATTACCTAAATTTCTTTTGAAAAAGTCCTTGATCGCCCTGTATCGTTGCCTGGTTTGTGGTGAGATGCGGCGACGTGGCGTCCTCAGGGGCATCACCAAACCACACCTGGTGACGCGTATCATGTTATATAGTATCACCACGAAGGATTAATGATTAAAAATAGTTATATACCTTTTCTATTACATGTAAATTTAAAATACTTTGTCTGAATTAGTTTTTTTTTACTGAAGTATATTGCATTTTCATAATAAAATAATCCAGATTACTCTTATTGTTAATTTTAATTGGGTAAATAAAATACGTTTGACTTTTGAATTTCATCCTTCATTACTGACAAGTTATTTTCTTTTTGTAACGGTATGAGCATAGAGTCTAAAATCGAAGAACGGCGCCTATTTTCAACATAAACGACGATAATGTGCAGAAATAAATGTGTAAAACTTTTTACTCAATCTGATTAGTAGTAGCCAAAGAGAATTAACGTTTTCTGTCCGTTTTCATTCGCAAACATTTTTTCGTAATTTTTACATTATTTTGTCTAAAATGTTTTCAAAACTTCTTCAACCGTGTCGTTTCCATACGTTGAGGTTGCTGGCCCTGAAGAGCCACCAGAAACAGAGCATCAGAGCGATGTGGGGCATCCCTCCTTCGCAGTACGACATGGCCATCCCGAACAAGCTTAGGCCGGGATACGCGATGAGAGTCTACTGGGAGACCATACCGCTCTTCATCACCACCTTTATCAGCTTCGCTATTCTGGCCATCGCAATTGTCTGGGCGTGTAAGCATAAGGTGAGAAGCGGAACATTTTTTTATAGGGTGTAAACTATGCCTGTGGAGCCCAAAGAAAAATATGTGTACTGTAAAATAGATACAGTTATGGAACGAGCTGACGGCCACCTTGGGGTACTAAGTGGTAAACTCTGCCAATAACAACTGTTACGTGATCGCTAGATATGTATATAAACATCAATATATATCGACACATTATCTACTTAGTTTGAGTCACAGTTCTGACATTGACAAATACAAAGTTTGCTGACGATTGTGATTGAAGGATTTCACTCCGGTCGGCCATCTTGACTGCATTCATTGGGGAACGAGCCGCCGTCGTGAAAGGAAGTAAGTGTTGTATTATTTTTGTATCTATGAGGATAAATAAATCAATCTAATGTAAAGTGCGAATAGTTTAATTTGTCATCCCTTCTGAGGTGTCGTCACATCTCAGAAGTGGGATACCGTGAAATTATAAGTTTTGCGGAGTGTACCTCCCCACACAGCTCGACCGAAGGAGGGGAAAAATTGTTTTTTTGACATATTTATGTTAATAATATTTTGTCGTAAAAATATACAAGTACATTATGGAAATAGTACTGCATGAGTAGAATAGAACATATATTTTGGCATTTTACTGTCGCACCTATCCGATGAATCCGGATTAGTTCGGGAACATGTAAAGTATAAAATATACTGGTTGCTTCAAATAAACGTATTATACAGTTGAGAAACAGGTATCATATCACTGGATAGACTCCAAAACCATAGGATGTAAACGGATTCAGACCAGATTCAGTTTTCTGAATCTTGAAAAATTGTCATCTGTCATTGTCACCCACATTACAAGTTACATTTTTACTTTTTGATTCTGTTTTTCTCTGTCCTATAACAATGAGGTCGTATCCAGAGCATTGCTTACTGAAAGTATAAAATATAAGATATCGGTTTGAGAGTCCCATTAATTACTTGAAACATTGATGGTTAACGATTTATATGAATGTTTATTTATACTATTATGTATGAGTTTCAGAAAATGAGCGACCGCAACCCCGATGTGAACGTTCGACGGGACCAGAGTCTGGCCCGCATATCAGACAGACCACGCTGTGGTGGAACGCCGTTAAGCCGAAGCCGCGACCGACGAGACAGCTCGCGACGCAGCCGCAGCCGCACCCGTCGGGACGTTGATTCTCCGCGGAGGCGACAAACGCGAAGTAGAAGCCGGGCCCGAACCTCTCGTCGTAGCCGTCGTCGGAGCCGAAGCTCCAGCGGCATACGTGTGCTGCGTCAGCAAGAACGTAGGTTATCTCAGGAGAGAGAGAGACTCCGAACTCTTGAAAATGAGGTACGTAGAGAACGTGACCGGTTGAACGATCGCGAGAGAGAATACCAGAGGTCAGTAACACCTAGATCCGGACACAGCAGCCAAAAAAACGACAACACACGGTTCCATGGCTCTCGCGATAGATCGTTAGTTACACCAACGAAAAGACGCCTTCCCAATGACGACATTATTGAAACCTCTTCTAAGAAACTCAGGACAACGGCGGATTTCTTTGAAGAGTTTTTAAATGTATTAAAATCAAAGGCGGGGAATAGTGAATCGTTTCCTAGCTCAACTTTAAACAACGTAATCCCCGAATTTGACCCAATGTTGAAAGAACAGACAATCAACATATGGCTCGATAAGGTTGATGAATGCACAGAAATTTATAACTGGAGCGACAAGCAAACGGTTCACTATGCCCTGCCTAAACTTACTGGACTTGCCAAAACCTGGTACCAGGGCTTACCCTCTATTAAGCATACTTGGAGTGAATGGAAGGTTATGCTACGAGAATCATTTCCAGCAACCGAAAACTACGCTGAGCTATTAACGGACATGCTTAATAGACGGGTACGCCCTGGAGAATCTTGTGAATTATATTATTTTGCAAAGATAAATCTATTAAATAGATGTAAAATTTTTGGGAAGCAAGCAGTGGATTGTTTACTCTACGGAATTGACGATAGAGGAATCCGGGTAGGTGCTCAAGCTGCTAAGTTTGATAAGCCAGAGGATGTTCTAGAATTTTTTAAGACCATTAAGTCACAAAACCGTAACCAACTGGAGTTTAATAGAGATTCAATTCGGGATAGGCGGCAAAATTCGAATTCAAATATCAACTTGCCCAAAATGGCTGATGGAAATGCAAACACTGCGAGGAATGGTAATAATCATAAAGGACCGATTAGGTGTTTCAATTGTCAGGGTGTAGGACACCCTAGTTTTAAATGCCCGAAGCCACTAGTAAAATGCACTCATTGTAACTACAGTGGTCATGAAGCATCACACTGTCCAAAAGTTAAAGAAACAACCAAGGATAAAATGGTCCTTGAGGTATCAATGTCTGAAAACACCAACGATAAATATTAACTCACCGTCATTCTAAATGGTATTACGACTTTATGTCAAGTAGACCTAGGCAGTGAAGCTACACTGATTCGTAAAAGTCACGCTCTGAAGTTAGGATTAAATTGGAAACTGGTAGATGGTCCCTACTTGAGAGGATTAGGTAATGTACCATATTTACCTTTAGGAGGCACAGTGACAAATATTGAAGTGCAGGGCATTCTGGAAAAGGACGTCGAGGTGCTCATAGTAGACGACCACTTGATAAACTGCAATGTACTGTTGGGACACACTTACAGAAAGACCTACACTTCAAATTATTAAAACTCCAACCGACTTAAAATTCGGACGGGTGGAACATGAACTAGATATAAAATTGAAGTTTCGCGTGGCCTTCGATACTTCCATTGACGTCGGGGAAATGAAGTCAGTTGCGGTTGATTCTGATACCACGTGTGATGGTTGCGTCTATGTCAATGGTTCTGTAAGGGGCAACACAGGTCAAGAGTATTACCTGCTACCAGGAGAGTACCAAATCCGGGGCACACGTTGTCATCTGTTAATTCAGAACGTCGGTTCTAACACTATGAAGTTGAATAAGAATACTCTTATAACTCGTGCTAGATATATAGGATCCAGTAAAAGCATCATGAAGGTGACATTTGATACACCCCCTCTCTGTCCTGTACCTGTCATCCCTAAATGTGGTGAACAGCTGTCAGTAGAACAGAAACGCAAATGCCACGATTTACTTGAAAAGCACAGGGACTGTTTCTCTACGGGGTTACATGATTTAGGATTTACGAATGTGACGGAAATGGAAATTCACCTCAAGGACTCTTCCCCAGTCGTCTATAGGCCGTATCGTATGGCCCATTCCGAACGCAAATTGGTTCAAGATATGGTTGGCGACCGGTAGCTTACTATAGCCGTCAGACTCAAGCTGACGAAATGAAACTTCACTCGTTCGAGCTTGAAACGCTTGCCGTCATCAGTGCGTTAAACAAGTTCCGTTCATATCTTATCGGAATAAAGTTTACTATAGTGATGGACTGTAACACCCTGCGTTCCACATTTACTAAGAGGGATCTTATACCCCGCATATCCAGGTGGTGGATACAATTTCTAGAATTCGATTGTGAAATTGAATACCGCCCAGGCGAGAGGATGTCTCACGTAGACGCACTCAGTAGAGGGCCCGTATCATCAGAACAAGAACAAACCCATACGCTTGACATACTGTCAGTTACTGTAGAAGACTGGATCTCCACTGTGCAATCCTCTGATGAAGAGATCAAGCGCATCGAGGAAGTTTTAGAAGACCCAGAGACAACTAAGCTTACCAGGATTTATAATGAGTACACCATCAAGAACGGCCGTGTCTTTCGAGTTTCGCCTGACCAAACTATTAGATGGGTTGTACCAAGGGGTGTACGATGGCAGCTCCTGAAAGCCAATCACGATGATGTGGGACATTTTGGCTTTGACAAAACACTGGAGCGAGTACGGTCTCAATTTTGGTTCCCGGAAATGCGCAAGTTCGTAAAGAAATACGTAACAGCATGTCTCGAGTGCGCTCACCACAAATTACCAGCGGGAGCCAAAGAAGGACTTCTCCATCCAATTCCAAAAATAGACATCCCGTTTCATACACTTCATGCTGACCACCTTGGACCGTTTCCACGAAGTAAACGAGGCTGCACTTATATACTCGTAGTCGTGGACGCATTCACTAAGTATGTCTGCCTAACACCTGTGCGAAGTACGAAAACCAAAGAAAGCATCAAAGCGTTTCGAACTCTTTTCAGCTACTTTGGTTCACCCACACGGCTAATAACTGATAGAGGCACAAGCTTCACCAGTAAGAAATTTAAGGCGTTCATGCAATCAGTCGGGGCAAAGCATATTCTCAATGCTGTCGCAACACCCCGAGCAAATGGGCAAGTCGAACGATATAACCGAACGATACTGGCTGCTCTTGGCTCGATGGTCCATGGCAAAAATTATAATATATGGGACGAACTTCTCCCCGACGTACAGTTGGGAATAAACACCTCTGTTCATGAGGTAACGAAAAGAACGCCTACCGAATTACTGTTCGGTAGAACTGTAGCTAATCCAGCTTTAGGGGTACTAAATGATATAACCAATGATATAGATACAAGCACGGAAACAATAGAAGATATAAGGACAGAAGCCAGTGAGAAAATTAAACAAAACCAAGAAAGAATGAAAGAAAGATATGATAAACAAAAGAAAAAGAGTAAGACTTATATGGAAGGTGATTTAGTTAGAATAGCAAGGGCTATAGTGACGGGGCCAGGTCAGTCGAAAAAACTAGAAGCCAAGTGTAAGGGGCCTTATCGAATTTAAAAGGTTTTGCCGAACGATAGGTTTCTTGTGGAGGACACGCCTCTAACCAGAAAAGGGGCCAGGTATGAATCGATCGTCGCAATAGATAAAATATTTCCTTGGCTGAGTTTCACTGCTGCTGCTTGCTCCTCAAGTGAAGACAGTGATGATTTAAGCGATAATAATTGATTTGTAATAATTAGATACGTTATATAGTTAACTTATTCCTCTCGACAATAACCTACAATGATAAATAATGTTAAATTGATTAAAAAGAATGATGAAGAGGAAGCAAAGCTGAAATATTATTATTATGGGGAAGTGACTAGTTTAGTGATGTTAATCTGTAGTAGGAATTGTGAAATACCAGATAATGGTACATTATTATGATTATATACGTAAATTGATCTGACAGCGTTATGGATGGAGTGATAATAATGACGTGATCATAATGACATAGTGAAATAAGTCAGTGAGGGTGCCCTCGGCTCAGGTGCGGTCGACGTATGAACTCGTCGTCGCCCAGGAGTGATCCGAGGCATCGCAGTTGTGTGAAGTGACAGTGAAGGAAGTAGCTCTCACATTGCACAGCTATATTTTAACAGTGAGGGTGCCTAGAGCCGGGCGTGATTGGCGTATGAACTCGCCGCCCATGAGTGACTCAAAGCATCGCAGTCAGCGATATGACTGTGAAGGAAGTAACTTTCATAAAGCTCGACTATAGTATATCAGTGAGTATACTCTCGAGTTACGCACGATCGACAGATGAACAGGTCGCTCATGAGTGGTTCGATGCAACGCGACTCTGCGTTGTGACAGTAGTAAATATTCCTGTAACTTTGACACCACAATACCCAAAATTAGGTAAAATAATGATGTAAAAAAAAAAAAAAAAAAACAGTATCAAAGTCACTACCTCCATGTTAGAGGTATATTAGATGAATAAAATTATTAGATTATTGATAATAAAGATAGAATTGATATTATAACTGAAGATAGATATTTGAATACAGAATGTTATATAGACTTATTAATATCATATGTTAGCAGAAATGTTAACATAACGAATTGAAAAATTAAGATATGCCTACTAAAACGACTATATACATAATATATAATTAGAACGAAGGGACTCGTTTCGATAGGATGGCCGACTGTTACGTGATCGCTAGATATGTATATAAACATCAATATATATCGACACATTATCTACTTAGTTTGAGTCACAGTTCTGACATTGACAAATACAAAGTTTGCTGACGATTGTGATTGAAGGATTTCACTCCGGTCGGCCATCTTGACTGCATTCATTGGGGAACGAGCCGCCGTCGTGAAAGGAAGTAAGTGTTGTATTATTTTTGTATCTATGAGGATAAATAAATCAATCTAATGTAAAGTGCGAATAGTTTAATTTGTCATCCCTTCTGAGGTGTCGTCACACAACCGATGCGACTTGGGTCGTTCCCTACTACGACAAGACCCAAGTCGCAATGCATGTACTTGGTGTGTTTTTTTTGTGGTTGAGTTACGGAACGAGTCGACGGCTCACCTGGTGTTAAGTGGTAACGTCAGCCAATAACAACCGATGCGACTTGGATCCTCCCCTACTAGTATTTAGTAATATTATTGATTTGTCATGTGACTGTCGTGTAGGTGGACATAGTGTTCACGACGCACAACCGGTCGAACATATCGCGCACTATGAACCTGCGCAACCCCTCCGTCCACAAGATGCTGATCATCAACCAGCGCTACGAGCCCTGGCCCGAGATGCAGGACGTGCTCGACAAGATGGTGGTGGCGGAGAGGCGGGCGACGGTGCGCCTGCAGACTTGTGGCGCGCCGCTTAACTGAATGAACAGATAAATTAATGCATTTTGTGTGAACAATGTGTGTGAATCCTCTGTGTGAAAAAATAAAATCAAATAAATATGAAATATTTCAGAACTAACAAACTAAATTCAATGATTTGCTTGTGGTTGATTGGTAGATTTGATTCTGTCTGATGATACTTCTGAGATCCTGTTTGACAGAAAGACCTTTCGCTTAGATTTTGATATATAACAGGATACGTTTATATTTTGGCAGAACCTTAGGTGCGTACTAGTAGGCACTTACTTATTCGCAATTTTAAATACAAATTTATGTAGAGAATTACAGAACTTGTAAAATAAGCCGATTCAACCAACCATGTCATTTAAAAAAGCCCTGTAGTAAATGTGTGGGTTGAACGAGGCTTTATTCGTATACATAGGAAGAAACAGACGCTCTACAGGTAACTCTGTTTAATATTATGAAATAAATTTTAGTTCAATTAGACGACATTAAAACTGACAAAACTGTTTTAGTAAAACATTTTTTTCTTTTATAATATATTGTTGCTTTGTATCGTTTTGTCTACGTTTTCTATTTGAATTTACAATGATTGTAGCGAACAATATACGAATAAATATTATATAATAATTTTCCGTTTACGATTTTTGCTCATCAACTCACCAGTGATTCGTTATATATACCTAACATTACAATTACAAATCGAATGCGTTACATTTATGCTAAAAAACGTATTTACCTTACTTATTATGACAAAAATATACCTACAAACAAAAACGCACAATAAATTGTAATTAGTTCTGACATCACTTATACAACTATAGCTAAGTATATTATAGGAAAAAATATGTAAATACTACAAGTATATAGGTCTCATCCTAGTGTATATAACACACAGCTAATACTAATGGCAAGATCGCCAAAATTACATTCCCTGCAGCAAAACTAAAAGATTTTCCGCCCTTTTCACCCAGAAAATGTGTCTAAATCGGGATTCCACGGGGTGTTTGTACATGCCCCCACACACACACTGCACCCAATTGAATCTGCCAATCGTCTGAGATTGCGACTCCGAAATGAGATATTTTCTCCGCCAAGTTGATAAAGTGCCGTTGAAATTACAAGTACTTTGACATATTTTTGTGGGCCCACGTTCATGCCCGTGATTACTCTCTGGTGTCCCCCGGGTGGTGCGAAAGAAGCAAACCAAAGTAGTAGAACTTGTGCTTTGTCGCCCGGAGAAGTACTGCTACCACACCTGTTAATCTACCGCCAAGCAGTGATGCACTCGTGTTGCTGTGTTCCGGTGGAAGGGAGTGGGTGCCGGCATAATTACATCAAGTCATATTGCTGTTGTCTATGGGCGGTGGTTATCATTTAACATAAGGAGGGCCGTCAGTCATTAAAATCACAAAATAAGTTCCAAAGGAGCAACTTGATCTATTGAAATCATATTTTTGTATTGATGGATATGTGAGAATGGCAATATACCGAGATACACTTAAAAACAGCACAAGCCTGTCATTAATTTAGCTAATCACACATTTTTAAGCAAGGTCTTGCCTTATACTGCTACGAAGTGCCTACGGAGAGCGTAACTGTTGCTACGCTGTATTTAAACTGTCGCGTAGGCGCGGCGTTTTCGTTACGCAAAGTGAGTTGTAGTTACACTCGTAGATATTGCTACGATATGCCTGACGGTAAGATTTGCCCTATAACACAAGGAGTCCTAGTCACCTGTACCTGTGCGTGTGTTTATCGTTTCCTACACTGACTTGCAACTGCTGGCTATAGAGTAAAAGAAACCAACATCATTTCCAATATTTTATTTTTAAATTAGTGGCAGTGAAGTTTGTCGGGTACGTTAGTTTAACTAAACAAAAACCGGTACTGCCTCAGTCGTTGAGTAGGTCCGAATACAAAAATAAGTCTCGGATTACATGTGTTTAGTACTGAGAAGGTAGAATAGAATTCACGTTTTATAGGAATCCTACTTTACTTTGAACTCGCTGGCTTACGTGTACCCAGCCTCTTGGGCACCATTTCTATGGTTTCAATCCTCTGAGTAATTTCGTGAGACTACATTCGGTAAGGATTCTGAGACTGAGTTCTCGGGTAGAGCTTCTTATTTATTAAGTTTATTCCATCGTCAATCACCAGCGAGTATAAAGAATAGTTAAACAGTAAAAAAACATTAAAATGAGTGCCAGGTAATATTAAGAGAGTTTGGCATAAATTGGCACTTGGAAATTGACCAATTTGGCGTGCACTCCGCGACATATCGTAAAGTTCGCAAAGTACAAACCATATCGGTTTACAAACAAATACATTTGGCACATTAAAAGGAAACGTTGCCCTATCACCTATACACTGTACTGTATGATTATCTAACATTCAATATTTTACGTATTTACCTCGCCTCGGCTCGGTGCGGTTATGTTAACGATTATTTAAAAAAAGTGACCTCACTAAAAGGATCCGCCTATAAAAACGAAATTTTCAAAAATCTTTATCGCTTACATCGTATTATCTAACGTTATGTATATTTGAATTATATATTCGAGTACCTATATTATGTAAACGGGATGGAAAAATGGCAGCCGATTTAAATTCATCTGATTCTTGTGAAACTTCGCTGCAAAGTGTCATAAGTTTGTGGAATTGAAATTCTTTAGAAATGTTCGCTAGGTAGGAAGCGGCGTAGTACGGCACGGCGAAGGAATTCATCGCTTTCGTAATAATATTTGATGCGAAGGTTTTTATTAGCTTCGTTTAAATAGAAGCGAAATCGACTGACATTATCCATTCCATTCGTGGCATTTGTGAAGTGTGCGACACGAGGCAACAAGTGCGGTACGCTGTATACGAGTACATGCTATTTATGGCTACCCCTTTTATTGTGAGTGTTCGTGTATTTTGTAGTAATGTCTGGTATTGCTTTCACCTTATAACAAAACGTAGTCATTTGCTGAACATTTTTGGCGTTTTCTTATGAATATTCATTTGATCTTACAAAATGACTAATTGGGAATACTGAGTCCAGCTTCAATATTTTACGTTGATTTGAGCGATGTTTTGGTACATAATATAAATTATTAAACCACACAATATTCACAAGCAAGTTGACATTTTGGAAATATCTTCTCTCTCGATACAAGTTTCACAATAGGTAATGAATGAAAAGTATAATCAAATTAAAGTCAGATTTTCTCTTGTGCTCTGTTACCGTTTAGGGCATTGTAAAGGAAAATTTAGTCACAAAATTCCCATTCATGTGAGACTTATCATAAACCGTGCAACCTATTCGTCAACTCCTTACCGTATCCGAGCGTCACAAACCATTATTTCATACAATTTATCCCTCCGATACATCTACACGTAAAAATATTAAAATGGAATACTTTAACTATATCATTACTGTGCGTAACGGACTCGATAGAATCGTCTTCAGCTATACGAACCAACGAGAAACTTACAAAAGTCAAACAAACTACTCCTCACAAATCTTACAGAAAACGGCTCCGAGTTTACAGTTTCATTAAAAAAACTAAATCGCTCGACATTGCGACACTCACCACGACAACTTGCAGACATTATTACTTACGCAAAAACGCGACATAATCCATACATACGTAAAGCGCAATCATCAATACTGAACATTTTACTAATTCTGTACAAATATTTGAATACTCTCCTACACGTACGTAGCTCGTGAACAAAAAGTCGTTCTGTTTTAGCTTATGAGCTCGTCACCCGCCACGGCGCGGCGCTGTACGCCACGGCACGGCGTTGCACGGCACTACGCCGGCGCCGTTCGTGTCTTCACTAACATGCGTACAATCTAAACATATTTCCACGTTACTCACAAATAAATAAATGAGCAATATTCATGTTTCCATTAAGTAACAAACGTTTGAAACGCGGCCACCTCTTCACAAAGATGTCATTTTAGTTTTGAAATCGGCAAGTTTAATAGCGTTCCTAAACCTTAATAGCGAGAATAAAATTGAAAATTAAGTAATTTTAGGACAAATCACGATATCAAACCTTATAAAATCATATCTATAAGTTAATTTATAGTTTATATCAAAAGATCAAAATGGATTATAAATAATTTTCAGATTAACATGATACCTAACATGAACTGAAATATGATTCATATATAGTTATATAATAATTTTCTTTTAAAAATGGTAAGCGTCATATCGATCGAATTGAGGTGTTACCCTCCAGCACTGAACCAACGGCCGGCAGGTGCGCTGCGGAACGAACAGTGCCAGTCAATCGACCGCCGCCCGCAGACGAACGCCAAACAAAATATAAACGCTTCGCCAAACCGAGCTATACTCACTGAATCCATTCCATACACGACATAATAATAATTATTAATAATCCTGTTATTATTACACCTTACATAACTATACAAATATGAGATCCTCACGGCTTGTAAAACTTATAGAACTTCATATTACGAGTATATCATACATTAGTGAGTGTTCTTCACGGTAGGTAGGTACTATACAAAAATTAAAAACATTATACAATAATACTACTAGGTACTCGTACCATACCATAGAGCTAATAAATACAAGAATCAACTTACGACTACCAAAGGGTACCCACATCACGGCACGATGACAATATGCAATGTATTTTAGTTACAACCTCTTTATAACGCTCAATTTAATAATTATTTACTATTATATTAATTGTGTACTCTCTCTGAAACATACTTTTAGCCGAATTTTGTTGTTAACTTTCCGAAAGCTGACTCGATCTTGCAGACAACAGCGATGTGAGTGAACCGAGTCGTGTGACGTGTCACGTGTCACGTGTGACGTGTGATTTGTCACGTGTCACGTGTGACGTGTGACGTGACAATCAATTACCGTACCGATGTACGTGCACGAGGCTTGTAACTATTCTCACACATCTCTACTCTGCATTTCCATCCAGTTACTCCTTTTGCAAATATACAAACACGGTTCGTGTAGTAACTGAACGTCATACTTGAATATCTGTAGCACGACCACAGAAGACGGCAGAGTACCGCGATTCCTCATCTCCGCAGCATACCGACAACAGGTGTAAGACAGAATACGTTTTCCTATACTAGTAGGATTTATTGTTTTATTGAGCTTCGTTTGCAATACACTGGTGTTATTATCGTACAGACCGCGACGTCGATTCCACGGGCGGGGCGGTGGGGGAGGGGGGCGCTAATATTCCTACCCTTATTTAGGCCAGCTCGAATGCAGATGCGCGCGAGTAGCGCGGGGGGCGGCGGCGGTGCGCCCCGCCCGCGGGGGCGGACGTCGCTACGAGGCGCTCACTCGTGGAGTTAATTAGTTATCTTACAACATTTAAGACGAAATATTCACTCGGCGGCTCGGCCCCGGCGACGCCGGACAGCACGCGACGGACGACGCCGTCTCCGGCGCTCACACTTATACATATAATCATCTTAGAAATCGACAGGAAGTCAGTTTCACTAATAATATTTAGCTATATTCGTTAATAACTATCGCGGCGGCCTCGCGCGTGGCTCCGGGGCCTCGACGCGAGGATCGGCCGTCGTCAATTGAATAAAAGTCTCTAATCGCCGAGGGGCGGGGAATGGCGGGGGGCGGGCGGGGTGTCGGGGCAGTGCGGCGTCCGCCGGAACGCTAGCGCTAGTGTGCCGCGAGCGGTTGGGCGGCGTGCCGCGGCCGCGGGCGGCAGAGCGCACGGCGCACGCGCGACGCGGCGGCGCCGCACAGGCCCGATCAGAGCCGGTCCTCCTCCTCCTCCTCCTCGGCCTCGTCGCCCGCCTCCTCGTTCTCCTCCCGGTAGCCGGGGTGCTCGCTGATCGCGTAGTAGTTGCCGTTGTAGATGACGCCGAGCTCGCGCAGCGCGTCGCCGCGGATCGTCGCCTTGATGGTCCAGTTGTAGCAGTCGTCCGACTCGGACTCGCGGTCGAGCCGCTCCACGTCGAGGATCTTGGAGCTGAGCCGCTCGAGGATGATCCCGATGTCCTTGATGGTGAGGTGCCGCTTCTGGTCGACGCTCAGCTGGTCGATCAGCAGCAGGAACTTCTCGGAGGTGACCGCCTCGTCCTCGACGAGCGTGTTCTCGGTCTCGCTCTCGGAGGAGTCGCGGTCGCCGCGGCGCGCGGACTCCGCGTCGAGGAACCGCACGTGCCCCTTGGGGCGCGGCTGAGGCGAGGTGCGCGGCGCCGCGTCCTGGATCGGGGAGGTGGCCACGCTCTTGTGCACGGCGATGCGGCGCCCCTCCTCGTGCAGCGCGCAGCAGTGGAAGTCGCACTCGTCGGGCGGCGGCGCCCGCGCGTGCCCGTGCGCGTGCGCGTGCGCATGCGGGTCGGGCGCGGCTGCGCCGGCGCGGCACTCGGCCGTGTGCACGTGGTCGAGCGAGGGCGCGCGCACGGCGCCGAGCCGCGCGCGCGCCGGCTCGTCGTGGTTCACGACGGTGATGTGGGGCGGCGCCGGCGGCGGCCGCTCCAGGGAGGTCTGGATCACGAGCGAGGGCCGGCGGTCGGGCTTCGCCTGGCGCGAGGGCGAGCGCGCGCCCGGTGACGTGCCCGCGTTCGGCCGCTGGTCCCAGTGCAGCACGACCGTGACGCGCCCCTTGTTGTCCATGATCTTCCATGAGGGCGTCTCATCGTGCAACTCGAGCGCGTGTATGGTCTCGCATACTATCTTCGGTATCGCAGAGATCGCTGGAAACGAGAGGAGGCGGGGTGAGTGGCGCGTCTCGCTCGGAGCCGCGGAGCGTCGGCGGTGTAGGGTTGGCACTCACCAGCCTTGATGACGTCGACGCCGGTGGGGTACCAGCGCTCGCCGGCGCGCAGCAGCAGCAGCACGGTGTTGGGCGGGAGGGTGCGCCAGTACTCGCCGTCCTCGACCTGCGTGCCGTCGCTCTCGAGCACCAGCCGCACCGGTTCGCTCGCGCCCACAGATAGTTTCTCCTTGCCTGATACAACAATGAAAGATTTAGTGACGAACGATGACCCTGAATGTGCCGGGGCCGCCGATGTTACGAGTGAAACTTGAAGCTGAGATAAATACCAATTTTTATTCACCGACACAATCTGCAAGAGTTTCCCGAAACCAAACTGATCTTTAACAGAGGACAAGTCGTTGAATCTAGAGCGGGGTCATTTTTATTTACAATTATTTTTAAGCTATTGCATAGCTTCTATCGCGGGCCTTGAGCGTGGAGACCGAATCCAGAAATTCCGTAACGAAAAAAACCTAACACCCCCACTCCGACCGGCACAGCGGTGATACTTTTTAGTTTTTCCATCTATCGATAAATACCAGAACTTTTAATGACTTTTTGAAATATCACGAGCAATAGCTTTACCGCGGCAGTCTCCGAGTGCCACACATATTTTTTTATGTGATTTATTTATTTATTTAATGAACACCAACATAACATACATAAAAACATTAAATTGAGAGCTGAAGTATGAAAAGATACATGGTAAATGTTGTTACAACTATTGGTGAAGACTTCTTAGTCTAAGTGTGACAGTTAAGTAGGTAGATTAAGTGAACAAAAAAAAACATTTATAATAAATTATACAAAATAAAAATAAAAAGATCAAGAGATAAATTTGGTCCGGACAATCCAAAATACCATTGACAAGCTTGTAAAGAAATATATTATTCAGCATGGTTCTACGATCCTGAAGTGAATTCAAGCTAAAGTGTTTCAACCTATCGTCATAAGATAAAAGCTTCCTGCCCAGGTGACAGGAGTAAGTCAAATGCCATAAGAATCGTTTCTGGATACTTTCAAGTCGTTTCCTATACAATACGAATACAACACAATTACGATATATTTATTATTATTATTATATTTATTATACGATATATTTATATAATTATGATACAATTACGACACGAGCAGCCCCCCTGGAGTTGGGTGGTAACATCGTGGAAGGTCTCACGTGCCTGTAACTTCACCGCAACATAGTAAGGTGAATGCTTGGCGGCAGAAATGGGCATGGGGGCACTACTTCACCGGACGAACTTAGCTTAAACTTCTACTGCTTACTATCAAATGTGTATTTTATTTATTTGTATTTAGCACATGGCACTAGCATGTTATACGTTAACCTACGGTTCTAACCTGACATACGAACCCTCCTTTGCTTCATCCACTATCATCATCACTATTTATTATTTAATGTAATCGCTTCTTGGCCGAACTGCATTACTGTAATATACCTATTGAATGACATTCTACTAAATATTATTTGATTAACAAGAAATGTTTCAAGGCTATTTACGTAGTTAAATTAATCTATAAAAATACACATTGTTAACCTAAGTGTTCTTGAATCCATCAGAGTCCATCGAGTCTTTTTGACAATCCCATTATAAATATCCACCGCCCAACAAAATTGAAATCACCTATCATTAACCGCACTACATAATTATGTAATGCATTCGGACAAATATAGGTTAGTCGGCCTCCACCCGCATTCGATGTCTACAGATAGTCCATTTAGAAATTGCGTTAAACTAGCATACCTAGCTACCTAGGGATGCAGTGGGTTATCTGGGCGACGGAGTGTTCTGATAGGTCGACGCGGGAAGCAGGTCAGACGGGCGAGGCTAGTTCGTTGCCCAGGGCACGCGGGACTTAGGGTTATGTGCAGCGGACTGGCCAACAATCGTCGTTGCGGTGACTTCGATAGGTTGTTGCCACGATAAGTCTGTCTGGGAATGCCACTGCCTATCTGAGTGTCATTAAATAACTGAGGATACAATAAGTAGTACCAAGTTTTTTTTTCTTCGACTTTTCACACAGTTTTTTTTCATACATAATCTATTCTATACATATAATAAAATTGTAGAAAAGTGGTGTCTGTACAATGGAAATATATAAAAAAAAAGTAGCAGGGGTTGTTATTATATCGATGCCGAACCCGAAATTGTAATTAATATTTTTTTTGTCTGTTAGTCTGTTTGTCAGTTTGTCTGTTTGTCTGTGTGTTTGTGCACGCTAATATCAGAAACGGCTTATTCGATTTAGATACGGTTTTCACTAATATATTGTAGTAAGCTTCACTTAACATTTAGTGTTTATTTCATGTCAATCGGTTCATAAATAAAAAAGTTATGTCAATTTAAAGAATCACGGCGAACATTTTTAACGTACAGAGTACGTACTACACGCCTCGCGCCTGAGCGTCCGTGGCTATATAAAGCGCGCTGAGAGCCGCGCCGCTGCGCTGCCATAAGGATTCAGTTATTCAAAATATGCTCCCCGAAAAGTCACTATTCCACGCGAACGAAGTCGCGGGCACAGCTAGTACATACATATAATACATATTAACACCCAGACACAAAACAAATATCTATGTTCGTCGTAAAAATGTTTGTCCCGGGTGGGAATCGAACCCACGACCTATAGCGCAGCAGGCAGAGTTACTACCAACTGAGCTGTTGAGGCCTGTCCAATGTTACATGAGAGGCACGACTTTTCGTTATGAGCGACCGGTAAATGACGCTATATGAGCTGACTTGACGGAGACAATACCTTATACAACATAGTCACAAAAAAACAACGACTAGTATTTATATTTCTAAATGTCTAAACGAGAAAATTTTAATAATATAACGACTGTTCGAGAAACGCCAGCTAATTGAGTTCACTCATCTAACTCGATCATGCTGCACTGAGTGAGCCAGATAACTAATATTAAGACAGGCCACAGTTTACGTTCATACACATTAAATGAATCTGTGTAGGCTCCATTATTTGTAATGTGAAACTCACCCTCGCTTCGAAACTTACTACCAAACTTCACAGTAATTAGGCGTGGGAGTACTGAATTCAGGATTATAATTCAGTTGATTGATTTATTGGATTACCTGTTTATTGGAAGTCTATTGTGGAGCGGCATTCATTTGGCTCCACAATAGGCAGTGCAATTTCGATGAGACGGCGCGCTAACAAAAACTTCACGGTGTAAGCGTAAACTATAAGTGACGCTTTGTCATTTTATTTTGGCAAATTCTGTTAGTAAGATAATTTGAGTATTCCATAATATAGCGTTGTAGCAACTCTTCAGCAGTCTTTCAGTCAGAACGTTGCTTGAAGTCAATAAGATTTGCTGGATCATTAAAGTTCATCTTAAAAATTTAATATTCCAGCTTACTACTAAAAAACCTAAGTAAAATGTTTATATGTTTTCTCAAATATCGACAACTCATCAACTCGTATGTTCAAATGTATGTTAAACAGAAATTAAGTTTTCTTTAACTTTGACTCAATATTTTTGTTAGTGTCGGCGATTGTTAAACGTTTATATTGAATATAATTTAAATCAGAGGATATTCAGAACGAAATCAACGGGTAGGCACATCACCGGAACTTTGATACAAACAGGAATTATACATATTGTGTCAACCGTACATTAATTTACATTTTATATACAACCGTGCAGCGTACAACGTTCACGTAATCAGTGAACAAGGTTTAATTTAAGTATGACCAAAAAGTCTGCGAATATTCGTCACATATTATTAACGATCCACCAACCAGGTCTACAAATTATTTTTCAAGAGTAATTACAGAGTGCGTGCGTGATGTTTATATTGAGCACGTTATTCATCAACCTAAAGCATCAATAATATGACATCCTGTCTTTTAACTTTTCTATGTAGAGTATAAATTAATAAAATAAAACCTACATACATTTATCTCTATCTCTCTATATACCTATAGACATTTCACACAACGCCATCTAGCCCCAAAGTAGACTAAGCGTAGCTTGTACCAAGGGAACCAGACAACTGATATAATACTTATATGCTTTTTTGAATATATACATATAATACAATTTATATTTTTTATTTAACACCCATACACTGAATAAACATCCCTTTTCGTCACACAAATGTTTATCCTAGGTGGGAATCGAACCCATGACCTACAGCGCAGAAGGCAGGGTGTCTATTAACTGAGCTGTGAGCCGAGTAGAGGCCAGTATATGCATAACTATTTGTATGATATATTTAAAGTACTTTACGACTCTCCATGCTTTCATACGTTTATTCCGTTGGCTATGATGGCTGAGCCATCACACTCTTATTCTACAAATCATTTACTTTTACTAATAATATTTGAAAATCCTAACACTGTAAGGAATATGCTATCTACCAATCTGAATTAGGGCTTTTAATATTCGCTCTCGCTTATAAATAATATGTTTTTATGCTTATAGAAAGGGTCGTGTGGTAAATATTATTTATTATTTGTTTCATATCTCATCAATATTTGGTACGAAAAAGGGGGAGAAACAATTATACAAGTAGACAAATTCAACACTTTTCGTAACCTCTACGTGAAAAGTAACGTAGCCCTAAATTGTGTGTACGAGTCGGGCCAATGTACTCCGAGTTGGTCCGGGGCGGGCGGGAGTCGACCGTTGCGTTCGTTGCCTCGATTCGTAGGTGAGACGGCGGTCAAACGTACACGCCAAACGGGGCATCTTACATCTCTCATGGGGTCAGATTGAGGACATTACAACATTATAAACACACGCAAAATCATTACTGCTGCTCAAATACCTAAAAACACTACATTGCTTGACAAAAAAAAGGAAGCCCTTCCATTAGAGATTTCTTGGCTGTTCCCCCATGGAGGGTCGGATAGGATTTGAACAGGCGTCAAACTTAGCGATAAGTACGCGTGACCTTATGTTTTGACTATTATTAACGTTTCCAAGCCATTTCTTTATGAATTCTATGGAAATAAAGTTTTTGACTTTGACTAGGCATTTCTGCAGCCGAACAATAACGCATAAGCATTACTGTTTCGGTTTGAAAGGTGTGATTTCCGGTGAAATTATAGGCACTTGGTCCATTCCACCTTCACGTCTCTGAGTTACGGGCAATAGAAAGCAGCATGGGTGTTCCTATAACTAAGTGGGTTGATTATTTTATATTGTATTAGGTGAGATACGACTTGCATCGGTATCGTCGATATCTCATAAAAACGGATAGGATTACATAAACGGCGGGGACTTCAGTTTCTTATATATAGTGATGCGCAGGTGTATTTGTTGGTTTGTCTATCATTTACGGCACAACAGAATAATGGATCGACATTATTTAATATTTGCATATCGTTTAATGTCCGGAGATTGAACTTTGCCAAAAAATAGAAAAGCAGCGGATGAAAACTAGTAAAATACGATACGTATTAGCAACAATGTTGAAATGAAATGAAACGTAAAGAAACGTTAATGTGAGAGTACTCAATCTAAGGCATAGAATGATTATTTAATCCTAAATGCAAAGAATGATTTGTAAAGTCCTTAGTACAAGTTCGTTAGTGCTGAAGATAACATACCTTTGCCTACAGCAATAAGGTAATGGATGTTGTATTGGTGCGAACATTATTTAGTTCCTTATTTTGTATTAGGTTTTGTTCAGAGTATAGAATAATTTCCCGATTTGATTATACAAAAAGTTAATTTTAAGAAAGCAAACTTATTAATGAGATCGGTTGAACTGAAAACAAATGTACAAAAATAAATTGTTTGGTTCGGCCATTAATTAAGTTTTTCCCTGTATCGCAAATGACACGCAATCACATAATACAAATATAAGATCTTTTAACAAGCTTAATTCGTCACAAAATTTACGTCCCGGCCAGGGTTGAACCTGGGACCCTTTGATTTTTAGATAGAGTCACTGTTTTAAATAAGTTGTATGAAAACGAATTACAGTCTCCGCGCAGTCAATATTTGGAAAACTGTAAGCTCTAGTCTATTTTTGCTTTAATTTTATGTTAACAGATTTATTTCCATACGTATGCAACGCGTCATTGTACCATGTACTACTTCCAAAACTGAGGGTCGGGGTGCAGCTTTTTATACAAATCCAGGTGAATTACCTCCATATCGAAAGAGTTTCCTTTCTCCACTCGCCACATTTATTAAGATTTTCACTTAGTCCTATAGTTTGCAGTTTGAGTTAACAAAAATGCATATAATTTTCAAGAATTCTTAAGTTCCTAAAGTGAGGTTAACTATGACTAGTTAAATACTAACTTAGAGACTAAGATAAATGTTTTGAAATGAAAGTTGCTCCTAAAAATGTAGGCTTTATTTCACCATCCCGAAGTTGTAAGTACGAACCGCATTCATTATTCTCTTTTATTGTAATATAAGTGAAATTTAAGTTTATCATACATTGTGAAACAGGCACTCGACCGACTAAGATACATTGATATTATGCTAATAACTTGCTACTTACCCCTGTGTATGAGCTCCTCGAAGCTAGTAACTACCAGTCCCTTCCTCACGTTCCGAGAACTGTCCCATATCTTGAAAGGCCTCTTTCCTCTAACCTCCTGCAAAACACCAGATATCCATGTTAAAATTGGTCCAATCCATGTTAATATTTCGCGAAATAAATATAGTAGAAAAAATATATCTTGGTTTTATTTACGATGGTTTTTAATAAATCAGGAATCGTTAACCACTGTTCAGTGATTTTTAATAAAAACACTTGATTACCATTGGTTTTTCGTAAATACACCACTTTTAAGAGCTCCCATGACTACTCATCCGTAGATTACATCGTGCGAACCATTCATGTAACAGGTGAACCATCGTGCGGCGCCTCGCACCCAATCCGTTCCGATTCATCCACTACAAAACGTCATACAAACGGTTAATGTGACAAGGCTACGGCGCTATGGCGGCGTAGCACCACTACGGACGGCATAGTGCGTAGTGGACGCCGGTTGCAGCGGTGCACCGGCCGCGGGGGGCGTCCCCGCCGCCCGCGCTGCACCGCGTCCCGCCGACACACCCTCCCCGACCCGCCCCGCGTCCCGCGCCCCGCACGCACCCTGCCGAGACCCACTGACACCGTCGCCCTGTACGATCTTTAATCTACACTCAGACCTTTGAAGTTCGAAGACACCGAAAAAGTTTCGCGTTTTTCGGTCACCTTCGTCGACTGCGTCTATTTTTGGCGAGGCCCATTCGGGGGTTGAGGGAGAACGGTTCTATCGCTAATGCGAGCCTTTCGTCGGTATCGGCGATCGAGCCGTAAAAAAGACATTACGAGTCGCGATACGAGTCACATACGACTTCCTGAGATAGGTGGCGAGACGTACCTCCTTTATCTCGACGATCATCTTCTCGTCGCTGGGTAACGTCTAAAAAAAATCGCGTCGCGTTATATTTTGTAAATATAAAATGTGATATAATTCCCGGTAGTCGTGAATGGGGTTACAAGATAGGGCGGGCGGCGCGGTGCGCCTCGGCGGAGCGCCGCGGCCGCACTGGGCGCGCTCGTGACCGGGTCGCGGCCCCCACAGCCCCGCTCCCCGCCCGGCCCCGCACTGCAGCGCCCCGTAATCTCTTGATGCCGTAAGATGTTGAAATTAGCGATGCCGATGATGCACTTTCGGAAAGTCACCTGTGAGACGGTTTTCATTATGTGTTACGTAAACGTCAGTCTGAAGAAATAAGTGTACACATTTAGAAGTATTAATTATACGTATGTTATGCCTTATTAAATTTAAAAGAACGAAAAAGCACAATCAACATATTTAATTATAACGAAGAAAAGCGAGAGTGAAAATACTGAAGTTTAATTATAATAATAAAGTAATTCGTTCTTGGCAGAAATAAACCTGTGCAGTTGCTGCTGTTGTTTGCTATGCAAAGCTTTTTATAATTATTTACCTATGTGCAGTAAACAGTATATTTTTGGATAGAGGATACACAGTAAAAACTATTAAGGAAATACAAATTATGCAATACAAATTGTCGTAGATGCAATGCAACGGAACTGTAGACGTTAGGAAATTTGTAGCTTAAAGCTAAAACGATTATAACAGGTTTTTTTCATATCCAATCTCATATTTTAATAATTTTTTAAGTAAAAGTCAAAATCAAAAACTTTATTTCCATATAATTCATAAAGAAAAGTCTTGGAAACGTTAATAATATTCAAAACATAAGGTCACGCGTACTTATCGCTAAGTTTGACGCCTACGCCTGTTCAAACCATATCCGACTTTCCATGGGGAGAACAGACAAGAGACCCCTAAAGAAGGGCTTATTTTTTTTTTGTTCTGTTTTTCCCTATTCGAAAGTAAAGAATACGTAACGTAGTAAGTACAAGTAATGAAAATGCGATTTATATAAATTACGCTTAAATAGGAAATAATTACGTAAGTAAACTTATAAATAAACACACTGATAAAAAATAAACTACTTTTTCACCGGGGTCACATGAGCAAACCATAATAATTAAAAAAATATTTGCGTAACTTTATTTATATTTCCTGATATACTTATAGAAAAAGTATAGCTACTATAGATGCAACTGAAAACGTATGAGAACATGTTTTCACTCAGTTCACAAAGTTTTGTGCCGTGTACTTTAAAACACTGTCATTGAGGGTCCAGATACAGGAATCATTGTTTTTACTCATAAACGCCAGTTTATTATTATTTATATTAGCTAAGCCAACAATAATTCAGAAACCAGCGTAGTCAACGTTTTGATCAGTTGTTTAATTCTATTGTCGTTCAACCCCTACGTCTTTTCACTAAGAAATCCGTTTGAGTTTTTTTTATTTTTTTTTATGTGATGCGGTTACGGAACGACCCGTCAGCCCACCTGGTGTTAAGTGGTAACCTCGGCCCATAACAACCGATGCGACTTGGGTCCTCCCTTACTAGGTACGACAAGACCCAAGTCTCATCGTATGCGCCCGTAACTGTGAGACGTGTAGGTGGAATGTCTCTTGTGCCTGTAATTTCACCGGTAAGTACCGTGTAAGTTAAACGACAAAGTGACAGTACTTAAATATTTCTTAACATTTTTTCAATATTCTATTCTAATATTTTTTCCAAATATCAACATAAACGAATATTTTTATTTAATTGAAGGGAATTTCATATTTTTGAGGTGAACCGTGTTGTCGCCACAATGCCACGTCAGGAATTATACAAGGTTCATGCGAGTAACATTTGTTTATTTAATCATACTAATTATACTAATATTACAATTGTGAAAGTATTTTTAATCAGATGGATATAAATACAGAACTGAATTAGCTGAAATATATAATATAATAAATAAATATAATAAATATTTAATATAAAAGGATTCTCCTAACAGGAGACAGGGTCTGTCCTAACACATACTAGGATACTGCTTTTTATTCCGATTCCTTTTGTTGTGGGCTCTGTGAGAATATAAATCGCCGTACTTGAATTACGTATTTTCGGAAAATAATGTGTTGGTTGACGCTCGTAGCTAAATCGTTCGAGATCCGTAGCACAGGGGCGTAGCGCTCGTAGCACGTGTCCCGGAGCGAAGCAAACTTGCGAACTATGTGCTACGGAGCGAATTGATTTATTTAACACCTACGGGTTCACAGATTTTCACACAATAAGTGCTTATTTATGCCCGTTTAATGCGTCGTAATGGTTAAAGGAGAAATATGGCATTCACATTCGGGTCAGAAAACATTGCAATTTCAATAATTTTATTCCAACACAAGTATGTTTCGACAAGTCAAAATAGTCTTAATACACAAGTCCTATTCGTCGATTTTTCATTGATTAAGTAATTTTACTAGCTAATATTGTGCCTATGCTATTGCATTCTAAATGAACTACCGGGAAACTTGAGGGGAACCGATCCTACATATGTGGAATCTTTTAATTAGCTTTAAGCCTTTAATTTATTAACCTATCCATTATACCAGCTGTAAGATTTCTTAAAAATGAAAAAATAAAATAAAATGTTGTATCTTTGTTGTATATACTTGTAACTTAATTTTGTTAATTAGCAAATTATTATTTCGTGCATCTTCAAGGAACTTAGTTCGTGGACGGTATCATATATTACGCCGTGTTTGTCTAACCTATTACCCCAGACCATATGTGAGAATAGTGGGCGTAAATTCAAGACTTTAATTGTTTGATTGCGTCTGAGCTACTGGGGCTTACTTATTAACTTTATAAGTGATGACCTCTTAGTTTGAACTCACCTCCACTTTAGGTCGTGGATTGGCGATTGGAAGCGTGGTGGCCCAGTGGTACTGATCCTCCGTTTCAATTCGAAGGCCGCTGTTAAGTCCCGACGAGCAACAATAAGTTTTTCCGCTTGATAAATTTATGTGCTACATTTTGCACACTGGAAAAACATCTGGTATTATATGTAGCTTTTAAATGTTTAGTTTTAGCGATACTGTGTATTCATTTATAAATAATCTGAAAATACCTTCCGGCTTTTGAGCACGGAACCCTAATAGCAGTACCTACACTTTGACGGCGACACTGAGATCTTTCAAACGTGATAAATGACAATGATATAAGGTGTAGCCCGTAAACTGCAACAGTTTACGTGAGTACAATTTTGCGCCCTGTTTTAGGGGAGGGGGTGTTCCTGACAAATGAACACCCGAGGTGTGAACATAAAAGTGGAGTAGGAAACGTTTGTTTTTACAAGGAGCTCGCTTATTGGACATGCCGGCGCCGGAATGCCCAGAAGGTATGCCGGGGAGACGTGTGAAGCTGAGAATTAGACGCCGTCACATATCTCCTGTAGAAGTAGAATGTGCTGTATGTACATCGATAATTTCTCGTGTTTCTATAACTACAACATTTTCCGAACTGATTTGAGGTACAGAACTAAATTAAACATATATAGCAGGGTTTCAACAATATTTTCACTATTAAATCTTTCAAAGATAAATATAGTTATATAGCAGTCTCATTTCTTTACCTGTATCACAGAAATCAGTCATAAAATGTGTGAAAAATGTATTATGCACCTATGCATAATTACTAAATGGTTCTCTACTGTGTGTAAAATATATATTTATACTAGTTTTTAGTATGTCGCTGTATAAGGAGATCCACGTGCGGAGGACGTCTCCCGATGTCTACCACAAGCGATGATTGAATGATATCAGGTTGGTGGATCTTCGACCATCTAAATTGATTTTTCAGAGTAGCGTTAGTCATTATGGTACTCGTTTAAGCATCAGAGAAGTTGGATACTACTACTACTACTAGTCAAGTAATTGATTCTGTCGAACCAATGTTGTGAAAGGATTTTAAGTGCGCCTCAATGAGGCTCCTTTCGTGCACTAGAGAATATGGATGAAATAGTTCTTTAATATAAAAAGTTTTATTGATAATAAATCTTACTTTCCATAATTAAAAGTACAATTTGACAAACTATTAGAATAACTTTTCGAAATCTTTCCTATCTATGATGAACATCTAACAAATGGACGCGACGAGATTAACATAATAATTATCGGGTTTCCATAACTTTCTGAAAGAATGGGCGCCGTCATCACCCTGAGGGAGGCGACTTTATGAGCCGCTCTATGGGAAGATTAATGCTTAAACGAAGGAATTAAAGGATATCGGGCCATCGACGGGAATCGAGCTGGCTTACAACAATCAGCTTTGGGGATACATTTTAAGAGATTTTTATATAAGATTTGAATAATATTGTTTTTGGATAAGTGGTCGAGATTCTATTATGTTAGATTGTTATGTCATAGTGATTACAGCAATATCAGCAGTATCAGCTGTGTTTATTTGTCAAATAATGTGTACATGGATGACCATTCATTTATTTAAACAAAATAATATCGTTTGTGGTGATCGTTACTCTATCACTCTGACTCTATCAGAGTTATATGATAGTTGTAACTGCTTAAACAGTGTATGATATGTAGCCCTCAAGGAAATAGGTAAGACATTTGTCCGAATGCATCAATCGCTACTGAAATGATACAAAGTTATTTTTTGTAGAGCAGATGGCCCATCTAGTGTTCAGTGGTAGCCCCTGCCCGTAACATGCGATACGGCTCGGGTTCTCCACTATTTAGTTACGGCAAGAATATTGCGCCGTAATTTTGAAATGTGAAGGTGGAATGTCTCATGCGCCTGTGACTCCACCGACGTCCACACCTTTCACACCGGAACAAGTAACGGGAACGCATTAATGCTTGGCGGCAGAAATGGGTATAGCGGTTATAGTATTTTAATTATTATTCATTTTTGGCATTGGTGATTTTTTTTTTTATTACGCTTAAATTAGTAGTGTATATTTTACTCCCTAGTCCGTACTCCGCATACTGTCTTTAGCCGCGGTCAGCTACCACCGACATTGTTCTGATAAATGGTCCAGTAATGGATTCAATCTGTATTTATCACTCCGTCGCTGACAGGGCTGCATAGCATTTGGCAGAAGCCCTTATTCACTTCAACGATCAATTATTTTAAATGTCGTCCTCATCATCTTATTTGTACTATTTATTGGTGTATAACTGAACTCTTTTATATTTTATTTGATATTTATTTTTACACTATTTACTTAATATAATTCCTAATTCTGTATATCCGTTCGTCACCTAACCGTAGTCTTGTGCTGAAAATCAGCGCTTGTAGCGGCACATACTGAGGTCGGTGTTTTTATAAAAATATGGACACTACAACGTTCTTCATAACGATTTCAGTAATAGTTTATTGTTACTTTATTTCTTTGTATATTGTATTGTTGTGTACAGTTTTTGTAAATAAATTTATTCTTTCTTTCTTATCTAAGTATTCGTTTTTGTCTCATCCGTATGTTTTTGGTATGATATTTAAAGACTTCTGGAATAACTTTAAGTATAGCCAGTAAAGCAATGCCAACATTAATTATTATGAATATGTGGCATTTGACATAGAAAATATGAATTTAAAAATGAGGATTCAAAGACTTACAAGATTTATTGTAATTGTTGGGCAATATTTTACTCCTTCAAAATAAGCTAGGGTTTATCAACCTTCTTTTTGTTCAAAGCGGTTTTGCAGAATACGCGACTATCTAGAAATCTCAGTCAGCTGAAAGGCTAGCTTAAGCCTTTGTTTAGATTATAAAAACCCAGTAATTAACCGAGGTAACAGAGGGCGTGTGGATGAAAACATTCTGATATAGAAAACATTCAGATTTAGTTCATAGTCCTGGATGTTTTATACCAATCATATGATTTAAATTAAACTGTGGTAAGTTATGCCCGCGCCCGGTAAGTATTCTGAGTCAGTTAAACATAACCAAAATAATTCATCTAAAAAAATAATAGAGTGTATTTTGTGCTCACTAGTTTATATCGGGTTCGCCCGCGTGGAATACAGTTATAATCTATAAAAGTATTATAAGGTGTTTAGTCATATCTTATCAATTTATGAATTAACCTAGGCATATAAATATTTTTATGTTTTTTTTTTTTACGTAATACTAGTTTTATTTAAATAGGTTAATGTGCTATTTCGTTATGTACCTACTATATACTATGTACTATATATATTATGTTCTTTTGTTGCTTTAGTTTTTTTCATCATAACGATTTACACTGGTTTAGTATAATTATTAAGTTTATTTGGACCTAGTTAATATCAGATATTAAATTAGTACACGTTAAAATAAATAAATAATAATAAATAACAAAGAAATAAACACAAAACGAATAAATAAAAATATAACGTTCGAAAATATGTAACAATAATTGATGGGTCTGGCACGTGTACTATTGATGTTTCGATATACGAGTATTCGTATGTTGGTATTACAACATAAAATTATTCGCAGTAATCATGACTTACGCACATGCGTTGCAGCACCGGGGGCCAAAGGAATTCACCGTGCGTTCGAACTGAAGATCCATTTCCAAGATTGGATAAGATTTATAGGCCATGAGTCCCTGAACTTTAATTACTCGCGGCAGTCGATTACAGACTCAACCAGGCAATCTAACCGTCTCCGCCGCAGATAAAACAATCCACCGCTCTCGTCGGCAGATGAATCGGTTAGTTAACGAAGGTGGCTGCGGCATCATGTTTGATAATGATTTAGTTATAGCTGAGCCGATTACATTACCATAGATTGTGCAGCTATGATGGGAATTCTGTGTCAAGTGTTTTTAAGTTGATTTTTTACTTTACTAGTTATATCTTACAGTAGAACTTCAAGTTCATGCGGGGATACTGCCACCATACCCATTTGTACCGCCAACCAGTGATGCATTCGCTTACTGTGCTTGGGTTTGAAAGGTGTAGTTGCCGGTGAAAGTACACGCACATGAGCCATTACACCTTCACGTTTCAGAGTTACGGCGTATACGAAGCGACTTGGTTCTTGTTGTGCCGTTGTAGAGTATACTGCGCCGTTTTGTAATCTGGCAAATTGCCGTTCAGCCGGAATGGAATGGACTAAAGAAAGATCTTTACGAAACGAAAAAGAACTGCTTTTCGTTAACTGTTAAAACGTCGTCAGCCCTACAATGCGGTTGGTTGTGGTATGTCGTCGTTTGACAAACAGGCTACGGTTTTGTCAGTGAAGCAATAAAGTGGCTGTATTCAGGGTCTTAAAGCCAAGCCATTTCTTTATGAATTCAATGGAAATAAAGCTTTTGACTTTGACTTTGAAAAATATGAAAATACCAAACTTAATTAATGGTTATTTTGGTTTCTTTTGGTAAATTGGGTAATTCAAATCAAACCAGAAATAGCAGCTTAACTAAAAAAACGGAGGTTACTGCCGCGGCACGTAGGCTACGCTCGCTCGCTTCAGCGCTATGCGTGATCACAGTTCAAAAAGTTGGCTGCAAAATACAAATACTTTACAAATTATGGTAAATTTATACTATTTCTGTGAATCTATAGTCTATTTATAGGATTTTATGGCAGAACTTTCTGCGGAGTAATATCAGAGAGTTTATGCAGTCTTTACCAAGAACTATCACGATGATACCGATTGCTACTGCAACTCAAAATAACCCCTTCAAAGATTTAGACGTTAATACTATTAATATACATGTTTATTAAAAGTGTTCATTCGTTCGATAAACAATCTTTCTCTCATCAAATCGTAATCATCTAACTCAGTCCGGAGAGATTAACAGATATGAGATATTCATTCATGGTCACTTTTGCGTGATTATAATAAAGACGACAATAACAATTATACTTTCATACAAGATCTGAGTCACTGGTGGCATTGGCAAATACGGCACGGCAGATGCACGGCACTAAAATCTGAGACCCAAGAATAGCTTTATTCTGAGCACACAGCTTGCCTGATCAGGGATCCAACCACATGTTAGTGGTATTCTCTTCCCATAACTGTACTAATATAACTTACACTATACTAAATAATAAACTGACTATTGATAGTCGGGGTATAGTCTTAGTAAGTCTTTGGACCAACATTGCGCTTACAACTGGTTCAACTTGAACTGAATAAATGGTAATGCAGCATTAACAGCAATGAATGTAGTGGAAACAGCCTGAGTTGTGTGAATAAGATGATGAATCTATATATAAATATAAATATCTTCAAAAAGAGCTACCATAGACTTTCTTAGTCCCATGGTTCAAGTTACCATAGATATTTATCTATTCCAGAAACTCAGATTTGGGATCGTTGGTAGCTGCAGTCTGTTACCTTACTCACCTTTCTGTCGATGGCCTTCCTCTAAGTTCAATGAAATGATCATGTTATTATTTTGGTCCATTACTCGATTATGCGTCGTAAGTGATACAAAACTTATAAATATTACATACCTCCTCGTGTAATTTAACCATCTTGGTGAAAGTTTATATTTTTTTCAAAATGTGCATCATTGGTAAAAACCATGTTATACAACTCATAGAAAATATTCTTCGGTGCCCGGTCCCGAAGCTAGCAGGGAACATAGTAGTTTGCATCATTGGATACTATCGATCGAAACTACATTTGGTGGATTTCAGAACTAGGCCAGCTAACCGCTACGGGATACGGCGCTACGCAGCCACAGGGCTACAGGGCGCTACGGGATTCCTACGCATGTGCTCGCCATGTAACTTTGATGATGTCTGCACTCCGTTTTAAAATTAGCGATTCTATTTATGCGGCACTGTCTATATGGAAATAGCCGAAGGTTATTTCCAGCTTAGTGTACAGTTTGTTAGAGCAGGGACTTTAGGTGCATGTGCAGCAGTGGGCAGAGCGAGCGGGAGGACGCGCCTTAGAGCGCGCGCGAGAGCGAGACGCCGACTGCGGCACCGGGCGGAGTGGAGTCGGCAGAGGAGTCGCGGGTGCCACTGCGGGGAGCTCCGAGGAGCTGGTGGCAGGTGGCAGGTCGCGCGGGCGTGTCGGCGTGTCGGCGGTCGCGACCGTCGCGGTTATGTAAGCGCGGTGGTGGACGCGTCGCGGGTATCGGTCACCTCTCTGGCCATCGCGGCATGCTCGCCGGAGGCCGCACGCGGCGCGCGCTCACGCCGCCATCGTCAGGGGCAGAGCCCGGGCTGTCTCGCGGACCACTTGACGCCGCTGCGCCGCTGCGCCGCGTGGGCGACGATCGATGCCGCCCCTCTGCGCATGTGTCACACGAACGAGCCCGAGGGCGCGCGACGGATGCCGACTGTGCCCGCGGTGCGGTGGTGCTGCTATTATTCTAATCAATTTCCCCGAAAATGTAACAGATTCATAATTTGAGATTGTACAATGAGTGATTATTGCTGACCGCAGCTTTAAGACCAAATTAGGTATAAATTCGACATAAAACACCAGCGGCTCTTGAAACAAGAAGAGGGCAACTTATTTTTTCCTCATGATAGCTAAGTAAGATTCACTGGAGGGCACTTATTAGTAGATTAAAAGTCTAGGAAGGAACAAACCACAATTAAATTTTACCTACCTAAACTTAATTATTTTACAAGTGATTTTTTCCCCATTGCTGTAAAACAGTTGGCGGGCTGGCAACACCGAGTGCATCCGCCCTGACCCAGTTCGGGCGCACAGTGACCCCCTTCGAGCTCACACACACGCGCGCACCTGTACATGCACAGATTGCACATTCAGATAGCACTGAGATTCCGCAGAGGTACATCGCTAAACACTATGTATGTAGTATGTACCTACAATGTGAATAACGAACTGTAACATAAAGGCAAACTCGATCGTTGAAATGTGAATTTACAGTAAGATGTCCTCTTTTGAGAGCGGGACATATTTGTTTTACGCTATGTAGCCAGCATTGGAATGTTCAGTTTATTTATATGAGAATAGAATGAAAATTGCATTAATATTCCTTACGATTTTTTTTTATGTTAAGTTTAGGCAAACATGCTTACGGCCCGCCTGATTTTAAGCGGTCACCAGAGCCTACTGACGTCAGCAACACCGGGAGCATTACTGATGCGTTGCCTACCCTGGAGATTACTTTTTATATTTCTCTTGAAGCTGCCCATGTCGTACCTTCTTTACTATTTTCTTTCATCATTAATCATGGATGTACACAGATTGTTTTAAAGACGTGAGTTCAATATTGTAATGACAACTGTAACTTATACTGTGTATTTGTTTTAAGTTCTTTAATGACCTTCTATGTATGCATTACATAAAATGTATTATAGTCTTTTCGACGAATCCCTTAATTTATTTATTAACTAGCTGTTGCCCGCCACTTCGTCCACGTGGAATTCACACATCAATCAAAAAGTACAACTAATCAAAAAGTACCCACCGAATCCGATTTGCGGCATCAGTTAGAACTCAAGAAGAGCAGTAGAACTCGCCAAGTTCGTTCGGGAAAGTACTGCCACCATGCCCATTTCTGCCGCCAAGCAGTAACGCGTTCGCGTTACTGTATTCCGGTTTGAAAGGTGTGGTTGCCGGTGAAGTTACAGGCACATGAGACATTCCACCTACACGTCTCATAGTTACGGGTGCATACGACGCGACTTGGGTATTGTCGTACCTAGTAGGGGAGGACCCAAGTCGCATCGGTTGTTATAGGCCGAGGTTACCACTTACCACCAGGTGGGCCGTCGGCTCGTTCCGCTACTACATAACATAAAAAAAAAACGGAATCGGATCCCGTTAAAAATTAACCCACATCCATTCTGAAGCTTATTTTTAAACTCGACTAAGTCACACATCGGCAATTAGTTATCTAGCTTATACCTTTGCTCTACCAACACCATTTAAAAGACGAACTCAATGATTAGGTAAGGTCTATAGAACACGCTATTTTTCTCTCTTGACTTGAAAATACCTATTATATATGTTCTAGAAAAAGAAAAGACAGCTACGGCGGCGACTATGAATAGGTAGAACTTGGGTAGTCGTCTGCAAGTTCTGGAGTACGATGGGCTGGTGGGATAGGCTGTGTAGTTCTTGAATACAGTCCCCAAATTTTCGAGTGTAAAAGGTCGTTTTGCAATGTCTGAGGATGTGAATACCGATTGCTGCTGATGAGACCTGAGAGAAATCAGAAACTTTTGTTTTTTTAAGTACTGTGTGTTAAGTACTGTACTAAGTAAGTGTTTTTTTTTCCACTGGGGAAGTAATGCTAATATACGTATTTCTACAGGAAGCAGAGTTTTCTTTTCAGGTTTTCAGTTGAACTTGGGCCAAATTCGCTGGCCTATATCTTTTCCGCCACACCTACATCTGCCGCCAATCAGTAACGCATACTCATTCCTGTGTTGCGGTAAGAAGGTATGGATGCAGGTGAAATTACAGGCAGGTGAGACATTCCACCTTCGCGTCTCAATGTTAGGGGTAGAATACAGTGCGACGCGATTGTCCAAATAGGGGAAGACCCCAAGACCTATTCTTTTTGTACGGACAGGTTTACCGCTTAACATTAGGTGGGCCCATCTTCTTCGTACCGTAACATATTTTCATAAAAAATAGTACATAGTACCTACTTAAATAAGAATTAATTGTAACTTCCCCCCACCACACAACGTATGATTTGTAAAAAAAATTGTCTTTCATCTAGCTTCTCTAAAGTCAAAGTCAAAGTCAAAGTCAAAAACTTTATTTCCATAGAATTCATAAAGAAATGGCTTGGAAACGTCAACTAGTCTAGTCGGCGTTAGCCATTCTCAGCTATGTAATTTTCTTCAACGTATAAGTTTGCGATTATATATTTTCAATTTGGTATATTCTCTTTGGTTCCTGCTATAAATTTCGTAGTCTTGTTGTCTTATCTTGCATACATATTATCGCAAACGACGTCCGAACGAAAGGGTGGAAAGAACTGGGCGCTAACTCTTGTTAAATTACTTTGTAACTTGTACTTTGTAATTACTTGTGTCAATTATGCACAATAAAGAGTATATCTATCTATCTTCTTTTTTTTTATATGCGTTGCACAAGCTAAACGACTACCATGAATGCGCTTGAAATGAAAACAATAGTATGTATGCCAGTGTCAAATACTAAACTGACAGTTACTATCAAATGTCACATCAAACTAGCGATGACCGAACAGCTGCAAAATAAACGAAGCGCAGCGGTTTAACGTGCGCGAATTTTACTGAGTTTTCTATAAAAATAATTGCCAATAGCGGGAATACTCATTGAGTTGTGATAATAACTAATGGGCTGTAGTTTTGCGATGCTTCTCCAGTTGCTCTTATGAAAGAAGTGCTTATAATTCACTCCATAGAAAGAGTAGACGGATGGAATGTTGCTTCTGTGTACAGAGTGAGTGCGAATAAACATTAATATTTATTTAATTCACATAAAGACATATCTCACACCTTCAGACATAGTAACTGAAGACATTTGCGCATAGTTTTTCTTTGTTTCTTTAGGATCTTCGTGCGATTACAATGTTCAATATTTGTCTGGGTATCCGCCAACGCTAGGGCGACAGTAGTTCTGTCCACTGTCTGAAGCTATATTTAGCTACTCGTTAGAAGGTATGTAAAACAGTAAATTTAGTATTCCACTAGAGTTCTGCATACACTATTTTTTTTCAATTTACCTTGCATTTATGTGTTTCACTATAGGCTTTCTAAACTGGAACATTAATGTTTTTCTTCAAGATTTATACACAAATTTCAAATAAATATATGCTAAATATTCAGATGTCAGTTTAGAAACAAAAAAATTCAGTCGGAGTATTAATTAAACTTTAAGAAAAATCTAGTAGGGGTTTTCCTTGATATCACTTCAGCCTATGATAACGTCCAGCTCTCGGTTCTCAGGAATAAGCTGATTCAGCTGAGAATTCCCGCGAAGCTAGTGCGATTCATCTGTACGCTATTAATGGAAAGATCTATTGTTATAAAATCCCATGCAGGACTACTTTCTGCTAAGACAGTCTGGAAAGGCTTACCACAAGGATCTGTCTTGAGTCCCTTACTTTATAGTCTTTATACCTATGATCTACAACAATCTGTTAATTCCTTCTGTGATGTTTTACAATATGCCGATGACCTGACTCTGTATGTTAAATCTGTATCAATTGAGGAGGTGAGTAACCGACTTAACTCCTTATTATGGTATCTAGGACACTGGCTTTCTGATCATGGCTGTTCTGTTGTAATCTTCACTAAAAAACGTTCTGTTCCAACAATAAATTTATATAGTGGTCAAGAACGTATTCCGCAGTCAGACAGTGTCAAATTTCTTGGTGTCACTTTAGACTCCAAAATGACAGGAGTTCCTCATTTTGATTACACCGCAAAGAAGTGTGAAAAAAATGTTAACATTCTTCGCTCCCTTTCGGGTGTATGGTGGGGTTCCCACCCATACACCCAAAAGCTTATTTATAACGCTATAGTCCGAAGCCATTTTGATTATGGAACTTTCTTATTAAGGCAATAAATCTGGTTAAATAGAAAAAATAATCTAGTTAAATTAGAGAAAATCCAATCAAAATGCTTACGCATAATTCTTGGAGCGATGAAATCCTCCCCCATCAATGCTATGCAAGTCGAGTGTAAGGATCCTCCGTTATATTTACGTAGACAATATCTTGCTGACAGATTTTTGTTCAAAGTGGTTCAAAATTCAAACCATCCACTCATTTCAAAATTAAGCCACTTACGTGAATTACATGGCACTGCTAACACTGATAAGTCCCCTTGTCTTCTTCGCAGCTTTATCAAATTATCCCAACTTCCTAATCCTCTTATTCAGTACCCAACACATCCATTGTATCTAACGCCATTTGAAGCTCTATTATTCCAACCTAATATCTTATTAGATTTTGGTGTTGATAAGGAATCTGCTGAAGCTAGTGCAAATTTCATTGAACAAGTAAATGCAAAATTTTATGGCTGGTACACCATTTTTACTGACGCCTCCAAACTATTGCCAGACAGTGAAGTTGGTGCAGCAGTTTGGATCCCTTTTATTAAAATCTCGTTAATAAAATAGTTAAAATAACAATGCTCATCCACAGAATTTTTAGTAATATGAAATTAATTATCTGCATAACAACATATACAACATAACAACAACAACAACGCCACCACCTGTACTAAAATATGGAAAGAATAAATGTGCATTATGTTCCTCCTGTTCCTATGAAGGTAGAATGTCCGCAGCTTGTGTATATAATATGTTAGTTGTGTGTGGGTTGCAGGTGTCGCGCCTGATGCACCTGCGCGTGAACCTGCGCGTGGCGCTGTGCGCCCTGTGCGCTGCCGCGTTGCTGCTCATGCTGTACTGGAACCACTGCGCCTCGCGCGACCTCACACACAGACACAGTATGTACGCATGTCACAACAAGGCCAGTTGACAGAAATAACAATGAGTCTGTATCGAACATACTTGAACATACCAATGGTCGACTGTCTTCGGCAGGCGACCATCAGTTTAGACGTCTGTTTTATCTCTGATTAGTAGTATAGTATAGTAGCGGCATAGTACGTTGGCTTTGGAGATCTTCCCGGAGGCCGCAGTTCACCCCATGAGCCAGCAGATGGCCCGCCTGATCTACTGCAGCATTAGCGTTAATAAATTAAAATTGTTGAACAGGTTTGTTTCCATTGGGCTCTGTGGTGTCGGACCGAGGCGGAGTACTAGACGACATCTCGTGCGAGATCAACGGCGAGTACTCTGTGGAGTGCCGCCGCGACCGCGCGCGGGACGAGGTCTACGTGCCCTTCTCGCACATACACAAATACTTCGAGGTACAGACAATTTTTTTTTATGTTATGTATATAGAACGAGCTTACGGCCCACCAGATGTTAAGTGGTAACCGCCGCCCTTGGACAACAGCAATACCACTCAAGTCCTCTCCACCAAATTAAGAGATGACTCCAGTCGCACTACGTTGCGTCCATCACCCAGCCATTAGTTATGTTGATATTTCCAAGATATGTCTTAGTAAATTGTATGATACATTTTTGAATTTGTTCTTGGGACGAGATTTTGACGTAATCTCAAGGTATGGAATATTTTTTATTTAAGTGATGAGCTTATGGTCCACCTTAATGCAAGTGATACCTTAACAGCATTTTGACTTGGTTTCTCACTTTTTCCCCTAATAAATATGATGAATAAAGTATAGCAAAGTCGATTCACAATTCAGCGATATTTTTTGTGACCAAATCATGAGCCTTCGACCCATGATTTATGTTTCTTAACAACTGATAATGAGCACATTGGACACGTTTGGAACTGCAGAATATCCATGTATTCGAATTTATCATCCCGACTTGGTCATCTCGCACCTCACCCGATGGAAAATAAACTTATGTTTTGATTTTCAGATCTATCTATCTATCTATTCAGCCGGTAACACCCACTGCTGCGTATAGGCCTCTCCTCTGGGACGCCACTGTTGCCAGTCTTGGGCAAGTCTCATCCACTGATTTCTATTTTAATTTTCAGATCTACGGCAAAATAACGACGTCAGATGGCGTGGAGAAGTTCGAATGGTCCCACAGTTACGGCAAGGTGTACCATCCCAAGAAGCGGTACGACCCTCACGGTACCTTCACCACCTTTGAAAACTACAACGTCGAAGGTAACTTGTTATTGTTCTGACCGTCTAGACAAATCTTAACTAATAGTGAAACCAAGCTTTATCCTTTCACCACACTGTGGTCCTCCCGTCTTTAGGTATGGGAAGACCTCCTTAGGTCGTGGAGACGTGAATTTGAAACGTCTCATGCCTGTAATATCACCGGTAACCTTTCAAACTGGAACACAGTAACGAGTAAACCTTACAGCTTGTCTCAGAAATAGGTAACTGGCCGAACTTGGCGCAAAAACCTGTACCCGTTGTAGGCAAGGTTTCATTACTGACCACTCCATAAAAGGATATATTGTGTTGGCAGTGCGCGAGAGAGTGAAGTGCATAAGCGGCATCGAAGGCGTCCCCGTCTCCACGCAGTGGGAGCCCAAGGGTTTCTTCTACCCCACTCAGATAGCGCAGTTCGGCTTGGCCCACTACAGGTGTGTTATAATTACCACAAGTATTTTGTAATATTAATAAATAAATCATCTAACGCCACCCTCCCTCTTCCGATTTTTTTTATATTTAATAATAAACTTTATTGCGAACAAAAGCAACAAGTTAAAATTATATTAATAGCAATACGATGGTACAATAGTTATTAAAAATATATGGGTGTGTGTGCGTGCGTGCGTGGGTGCGTGCGTGCGTGCGTGCAAGTGTGTGTGTGTGTGTGTGTGTGTGTGTGTGTATGTGTGTAAGTGTGTATAATGTATTCGATTTGTATCGTGTTTTTATGTAGATTTTAGTACATATATTTATGTTTAAGTAGATATTACGATAGACGTCATATTTAATGACATGTAACGTACTGATTATCAGACGTCAATATGTTAATTATTTACAGTAAGCACCTAACGGAGCCGGATCCGAGGCGGCGAGTGGTGGACGACGGGGAGCGACATCTGGAGAAGTGGTCGGTCGGCGAGGGGGCGCTGATGTCGCGCGTTCGGGACGCGGTCCGACCCCACACCACGGTGATGAGCTTCAGGACTGCGGACAGCGCGGACAGCCAAGTGTGGGTGAAGCTTAACATTACACAGGTATTAACTCCACAACTGTTGCATATATTTTCATAATTTCGAAGTATGTTAAAATTGGATAGCACAATTTTTTTATTTAAACAAGAAATATAAGTGGACATTTCACTCGGTGCCTTCTAACTCGAACTAAGCAAAGGATCTTTCAGGATTTCGTGCTGAGTCTGGATTTGATGTTGAAGCCCAACTCATCGGTGACGGTGGTTCTTCAGAACAAGGACAAAAAGAAAGAGACCATGTACTTGCATTACGTTGCCAACATGCAGCTCATTTCTGCATTGGTGAGTGTCACAAATCACATACTATCTGGGACAACAAACAAATTACCTTAACATGATTCCGTATTCCACTTTGTTACATATTTTAAAAACACTTAAAGCTTGCTAATCAGATCGATAGATTTCTTAATGGAGAACGTGTTGGCCTAGTGTACGGACCCCATGTTTTAGTCCCAATTGTCCCAATGGTCCAAACTCGGGAAACAATGAGTTCTGGATTGAAAAATGTATCCATATACATAACTTATAAATATAATATACAAACGGTGAAAGAAAACATATTAAAGTACTTTTCTGTCCTAGAGTCAGAAATAACAAGATATCACACTGCATCCTGTCTTAAGAAGACGCAAGTCTGTGAATTTACCGCGGCTGTCCTTTTCCGGTCCTCCCTCCGCGCTTACCACACAGGGTTTATAGTTTGAACAGAGACGTTATCATTTCAGGATGATCACGTGTATCACGGCATCGGCACAGAGCAGGCGTGGCGGCGGCTGACGCGGGACCTCATCATCGACATGCAGAAGGGGTGGGCGCTGCAGGACCGCCCCAAGCGGCGCTCACCCAGAAACAAGTTCATGGTGAGTGTGACGTCACCGACGCTCAGGACAAGCGACGCTCGCGATCTCACCTGAATCTTCAGGTGGGCGCAAGTTATACCGCTTAACAACAGGCACTCTAGTGTATCCTGGCTATTCCATTAAAATAAATATAATTGTTACAGATCCGCAGTTTAATTCTGTGCGGGCAGGGTACAGTGGACAACATAACTATCAGCAGCAGCGCGCACATGGAGGCGTTCTACGCGGCGGCGCGGTGGCTCGCGCGCTCACAGCGCGGCGCGCGCGGTGGCTGGCCCATCCCCGCGCGCCGCCGCCTCGCCGCCGGACTGGCGGACCTGCAGCCCGGCTGGTACCGCACATATATGTACATTTTCCGGGACCCATCTTGATTTGCGTAGACAATCTGTCCTGGACAGAGGCCACTTTCTCGTTATAACTTGGTCCTAAGGCCAGGCCAGGCCAGGCTAACGCTTTAGAAATTTACCATTATATATATTTATTTATTTATTAAATTAGACACACCAACGACAGATACATAATACACTGAAATCTTATTCTACGGTTTTGGCTTATAGGCCTATAACCTGTCACAGGTACAGCGTTCTCGAGCAAAACAATTATTCTCACTAACAATGCAGTATTTGATAATTATTTACTATTTTGTCCTATTTGAACTAATATCTAGAATAACCGAAACAAGTGAAGCGTAATTAAAAAAAATACAAGTGACGCTGATCTCCGAGCTTCTGCTTTAAACGCAGGCAGGCTAAGCTCAAAAATATCAAGCTTGTTGTTTATTTGTACCCTGAATTATTGAAAAAAAAAAATGGTTGTCTGTAAAGTCGGTTTACTGACGATAGTTGAACGTGACAACGTCTTAAGAAAATACTGATGGAATGGTAGCATTTTTGATGCCCGATGCTATTCATTTTAATGATGAAAGCACGAATATTCTACAATATATCACTTAATATATAATTAATATCGAAAGAATCATTACCTTTATCGCTGTAATTATCGTTGCTATAAACAATTGACACCACATTCACTTTTCACTGCACTTGATACTCGATCAAAACATGTAAATGTAAGTATTAGCAGCTGTCCACGCAGACGCATCGCTCACTCAAGTAGGAGAGAGACGGATGTCGAACGCTGCCGAACGCAAAGACCGATTGTGCTTCTTTGTCGCTCGTTCCGCGCTCTCGCTTGCACTTGCACAAGCCTTACATGGAACGCCTCAGAGCGAGGTAACGCCGCATGAGTCATGTTTTTTCGTGCGTGCAGCCGGCTCTATCGAATTATAAGACGTTGTCACGTCAAAAATGAAAAATGAAAAACAATTTATTTACAACAATATACACAAACTTAGCAACTAAACTTTGACTTAAAATAAGTATAATAAAAGGTATAATGTTGATGGTATTTTAGACGCAAGGATAATTCGGCGGTGTCCACACTAGGCTGAGCCTGTACTGTGGAGACCAAACGTTACAGTTTCATTTGTTTACGATTACGCCTCTTACAATCACAAATCAATTAAGTGAAAATTTATAAAATCTATAGAAAAGTTTAATAATAAATATAATAAATAATAATAGTATAAATAAAGTAAGGATTGAAATTAATTTTAGGTTATGATGTTTATAATATCTTCAGTTGTTGCATATGACAGGGTTGACAACCATTTAGTTATGATGAACTTAGTTTCTCTGAGCGATTTATTTTTAATGTCACAGCACTTTAAAACGTTATTATAAATGTGAGCTCTAACAAAAGAACCAAACCGCTGTGCAAATGATGTGCTCACTGGTGGTGTTGGGATTTTGAAAACTCTTTTTTTAGTTAATTCAGAATACTGTTCTGATGAAATGACATGCTTGTGTACTGACATTGATATTTTCAGAATAAAAAGTTGACGTACAGTTAATACGCCACTATCTTTGTACAACTCGGTGGTCGGATATCTGAACGGCTTTTTGAGCATTACTTTGAGCACTGAGCGTTGTGCTCGTTCAGCCTGAATAATATAGCTTTTCGCAGCGCTTCCCCAGCACGTAATGCAGTACAGTATGAGAGACTGACACATAGCAAAGTAGACTGACTGGAGCAATTAATTGTCATCATGCGGTTGAGAGATGAGTGAGAACCCATGTTCGATTTGTGATGCCAAGGGCAGAATATTTTCCTGGTGTGCAGTCTAAAGGACAGCTCGGGACAGTTGAACAATCCATTGCAAATTTTATATAGGTTGACGTTATCTATCAGTGCCCTCGGCATTGCAAGGAGTTAATATTAAAATGTTCCAAGCGATCAAAATAAGACATTAAAGATTTTATGTAGAAAATAAAATGTTTGTAATATATCGCAAACAGGCATTCAGCAATGAGCCAAGGACACGCAATATCGCTGCTGTCCCGCGCGTACTACCAGAGCGGGGACGTCGCGTATCTACAAGCGGCGAAGCGCGCGCTCTTCTTGCTGGACGTGCCGAGCGACGCCGGCGGCGTGAAGGCCATGTGGATGGACAGATACGTGTGGTGAGTGCCATTACAGTACCTACGGCGATCGCCTGTTTACACTATATATAAAGCTCGATTACCACTCACTGACTCACTGACATAATTGTTTGGGCAGATCCAGGGGGGGGTGGGCATAAACTGAGTATAGGGTCATGTAGGGGGTTGCCCAGAGGGCCCGGGAAAAATATGGCATTTGTCCCCCCTCCCCCCCGTTTCTCCCCCCCACAGCGTATCTCGGAAACAGAGGTAGGGGGGTCGTTTTCCTTTAACTAAGGGGGCAAACGGTTTAGGGTTTTTTTTTATGTGATACAGTTACGAAACGAGCCGACGGCCCACCTGGTGTTAAGTGGTAACCTCTGCCCATAACAACCGATGCGACTTGGGTCCTCCCTTACTAGGTACGACAAGACCCAAGTCGCATCGTATGCGCCCGTAACTATGAGACGTGTAGGTGGAATGTCTCATGTGCCTGTAATTTCACCGGCAACCACACCTTTCAAACCGGAACACAGTAACGCGAACGCGTTACTGCTTGGCGGCAGAAATGGGCATGGTGGCAGTACTTCCCCGGACGAACTTGGCGAGAGTTCTACTGCTCTTAAAACTCCTCCCGAACAAAAAAAGATGGCCGCCATACAAAATTGAAACGCTAATATCTCGAAAACGGATGGAGTTAGGTGGGGGGTGGTCGAACAAATGTTATAGTCAGTCGAGGGAGAAACTCGGTGGTGGTATTGAAAATCCAAGATGGCGGATTCAAAATGGCGGCCGAAAAAAAGTTGCTCGGATCTGGGTGAAATTTTGCATCCCGGGGTTTTATAGGGTGCAAATTCCAAATCCGATGATCCGATGAAGATGGCCGCCATACAAAAGTTTGTTTTTGCCGATTGAGTCACCAAAGTGGGTGTTGATTAGTAAAAGGTTAACTTTATATATTTTATATGTATTTGCATGGCCTTAAGAAATTTCATGAGGGTCAAGCATTCCCCAAACTCCCCCCCTTTTTTACCCCTCCACGCGTATCTCGGAAACGGTAAGTTATAGCGGCATACTTCCAAAACTAATGTTGGTCAAGGACGCAAGCCGAGTTAGAATAAAAGAAAAAAAAAGATGGCTTCCGAACAAAAAAGATGGCCGCCATACAAAATTGAAACGCTTATATCTAGGAAACGGTTGCAATTAGGTAGGGGGTAGTCGAACAAATGTTATAGCCAGTCGAGGGAGAAACTTGTTGGTGGTATTGAAAATCCAAGATGGCGGATCCAACATGGCGCCCGAAAAAAAGTTGCTTCGATTCGGCTCAAATTCATAATCTGGGGGTTTTTGGGACGCAAAATTGGAAAATCGCCCCCGCGCGCTGCGCGCAGCGCGCCAGTAATACTAGTTATTGTATAAATTTAAAGGTAACTTTGAGGAGTATTTGCTACTAAGTTTTGTCCTTAATTAAATTGACTGAAGTATAAGTTATTACAACTGAGATATACATATCATTTGACACATAAAGCAATATCAGATGTATTAAATATTAATAAAATGTGTATCACAAAATGTTTTGTTTTATAGAATCCAATATGGAGCTAGTTAGGTTTTCGAAAGGGAAAAAATACGAAAGATGCAATGTTGCGTTTAACATCTGAGGTGGCATTGCATCTAGACGCGGGACACTGTTCTGTGAGTGTCTTTTTGGACCTAGCAACTCGGCACTGTCTCCATTCCGATACTTCTGAAAAAACTGGTTGGCATGGGGATCAGAGGTATTGTTGGAGACTGGTTTAAAAATTACTTATCGGGACGGAGACAGTGTATAAGAATCCTACAAACCGTGAGTGGACCCCAGGACTTCTGGAATCCCACAGGGTAACATTTTGGGCCCTACTTTGTTTAATTTATATATTAACGATATACATGACCTTTCCATAAAAAAACTCGGAGGTAATTTGCTACGCTGATGACACTAATTGTTTTTCACGGTCCAAGTTGGCAATCAGCCCTATCACTGGCTGAACAAGGAATGTATCAAATGAGTAAATGGCTTGGGAAAACATACTTACTCTTAACATCGATAAAACTAAATATATGTTTCTATAAGACTGCTGCCTCCGCAACCTCATCGTATATGAAAATAAGAATACATGACTTTTGACCTGAAGTGTCGTCCGAGTAATTATTGTAAAAGTTTCGCTTTAAGGTAGCAGAACGTTAGTTTGGCTTTCACGATACAGGCATGGCCTAGTGTGAAGTCCACAGATTTAATCCTAATGTTATTTTAAAGCTCCTTTATCAGATACACGTTATTATACTTATCACTGTCTAATCTCGTATTCCTGTAATCTGCTGTCTAAAATAGATTTTTCTTTTCTTTATTTCTTTCTAGTTACATAATATTATGTTGCTAAGGCATACTGACCGCTTCAGATCCCCACAAAGTACTAAAAAACTGCGGAATTCCGACGTAGATCTTGACAACGCTGAAGATAGCTGTTGAAGGACAATATATTGTGTGAACATCCGTCGCTTATTTGATTTGTGTTCGCCAGGTACGAAGAATACCCGACAAAGCCGCCGTTGTTCGTCTTGAACGGGTTCATATACACGCTGCTCGGCCTCTACGACCTGCACGTCATAGAAGGTGAGAACAACATATCGCTAGCCAAGAAGATGTTCGACGACGGAATGACGTCACTCAAAACTCTCCTCCCTCTGTTCGACACCGGAAGCGGAAGCTTCTACGACCTCCGCCACGTGACGCTGGGAGTCAGCCCGAACATAGCCAGGTGGGACTACCACGCGACCCACGTGAACCAACTGTACCTGCTGGCCGGGTTGGACGACGACCCCATACTGATCAACACTGCCAAGAGGTGGGAGGGGTACATGCAGGGTAAACGCGCCGCGCACAACTGATACCAACTGCCGCTCTTGGTGGCCGCGCTAATCTGCCGCTCTCGGTGGCCGCGCTAATCTGACAGCCCCCGTCTGTTACGACGGGTCTAGTCTCGGTCAGACTGTCTCTTTTGTTCCCGAGAGAGTTGAATGTTTCTGTCTCGTCAAGCTGAAGAGTTCGATAGGTCGAATCTTTGTGTTGAGATATCAGTATACTCGTATTTTACTAATCCTAATATCTTTATGAGTGAAAGTATATACGAGTGCTTTTTAAAACAGTCGAGTTTTAAGAAGAGATGAAATTAGGAACTGGCGAACAAAACGCTTCTGATTAAAATACTTTTCTTAATCCTGGTGTTTTTGGCTCAGCTTCATCGAATTCTGAGCTCATTTTCAAGAAAAATCTTCTCAAAATATTCATAAAATAGAGTTCGTAATTTCGATCAAAATGACACAGTTGTTTGAATGTAGTCCTCACAGTTTACATAAAATAAAATAAAATAAATGTTTCGTATTGTTTACCAGTTCCTCAGTTGACTGACGATGCATAGGTATGCAAGTGAATATGAAGCAGCATTTAACCTCAACACCTTAGCTCCTGATATTAACATAAAATACGGAGTGAAGACAAATAGTAACTACTCTAAGTCCCAATACTTAAAGTAAGATTTTTTAATTTATTATTATAAAGACTAAGCCAAAATAATGTTTATTAAAATATGCTTTTTAAACGACTGACAATTTTGTTCAACGACTTTTACCATAAAAGACTAATCTTATGGCACAGTTAGGGGTTAATTAAATGGTAATTAATGTAACATTTAAAACTATCATGGTAACTTTAATTATTTTGAGATGTGTAGAGTTATTGACCGCAAGTTTCCGTTTGATCACGGCGGATCGCAGTTGCGTCCAATGTCGGAAACCCAACGAAACCAAGCATTTCAGCTTCCGTTCGATGCTTGATTATGGTCGTCGTATATAAACGTTACATATAAATAGATAGATTTACGTCTTTACCCTCGAAGGTCTCAGTGGGCCACTTTTCACCTTGTGGGTTACAAATTTGGGTTGAAAAAGTTATAAATAAAAATGTAGATAAATTATGAATTCACTTCTTCGAGTCACCGGTTCTGTCGAACCAGTGTGGTGAAAGGATTGTAAGTGCGCCTCAAAGAGGCTCCTTTCGTGCACTCGACACATGTCTTCGAATTTTTAGTTCTAGGATATGTCGGTTTCCTCACGATGTTTTCCTTCACCGTTTTGAGAACGTGGTATTGCGCACATAAATCTTTCAATCGAAAAACTCATAGGTGCACGTCGGGATTTGAACCGGTGACCTCCGGATTGAAACTCAGGGGTCAGTACCGTTAGACCACCACACTCTCAAAAAATGAATTCACTGAAAACCACTTTCTGAAGTACTGGACAAGACTGATTGACAAAAACCCTTTGTTTTATGAGTTGCATGTCGGTACACGTTTGAATTAACAAACTTTTGGTAAATAATTTAGTGAAATAATAAGTTAAATTAAAAATAAAACAATATTTATTCAATACATTATTTCCTGTTTTAAGAAAATTGTAATAAGTAATCTTGCCATAAATCATAGAGCAGGAGAAGTGAAGTAAATTACTGATGTGTAATATACACCTATGCATAATATTTCAATGTAGACTTTCTCCGTACTTAACCCTAGTTATGGGGGCACACCAAGCTTGAACCAACGTCGAATGAAGCTTGGTGTAAACTCCCTTTAGATGTTTATCTAAATGTAGAGCTAAATCTGATTCAACCATATCATTGTAAAAAGTCTTATATACTTAAAATTAATTTATTAATATATTTAAGTAGGTACATGGTTATTCTGTAACTAAACTTATTTTTTTCTAATTTTATAATAATTTATTGTTGAACTACTTATTTCTTAAGTTAGACTGAAAGTGTGAATTAGATATTTGTTTAAAATCACATTGCAGTGACTAAAACTACTAAAATCTATTAGTTTGTGGTTTCTTTTGGTGGTAGTACTGCGAATATCTTATTAATATACTTTCACTGATACCATGGCAATTTTCTTTGGAGTGCAGGGTTCGATTTCTCGCACGGGCCGCTTGAAACGTGATGAGAAACTGTTTTGATATTATTATATATTTATGTAAACTTGCCTGTGTGTGTTTCTGTTCGAGTGATAATTTTCTTGCCGTTTGATCCGTTGCTATATTTTATGAATAGTTTTACTTGTATTGAGTTTATATTAGTGCCAGTTTAGTATTATTTATTTGACCTTTCTTCTATGGAGGATCAGTCAAGTTACGTCTGTTGAATCTGTGTCAAAATCCATGTTTAATTTGTTTAACGGAAGTTTTTTCAGTTCTCAGTTAAGCAAGTTTGATTTGACTAATTATTCGACTACCAGAGGAATAACTTTATCGTTCCCTTTGAAAAGGAATCGTTTAATTTGGTGAATAAGATGTAATAAGACACTTATACTTAAGACACTTATATATAACATTTATTGTTATGAATGTGAATTGAAAATCCACAAAAGAAAAATAATACAAGAAAAAAATATTATTACTTTTGAAATGAAAAAAAAATGTGAGCCGTCACGGGACGCCTGGCAGATGTGAAACATCGACATTATTTTGTAAAAGTAATATGCAACGCATGCCGTGGCGACGCGTCGCCACGCCAGAAATCGGTTTTACTTGCGGCTATAGATGTTTCACATCAAAAATAGACAACTAATTAGACAGATAAATAGCTTAGCTATTCAACATTTATCTCAAGATTGAAAATATTTAGTTTAGTACACTAAATGCCATATCGAAGAATTAAAAAGGAACTTAATAATATAAGCTACGTTTGTAATGTACATTAATAATGTGTATAATTTGCAAATTATTTATTAGACAGATTTTATAATAATTTTAAAATATAAAACTTATAAATGCTAAGTGATTGTGTAGTCTACTCTCGAAAACGAATAATCAATGAGAGAAAGGGCATACGTGCTTTCCCCCCGCCCCAAACTCGGCCAATAGTATTAAATTATATATTGAATAAAAATATCTGTTTATGGAGACTATTAGCTCCCACGAGAACTCATTGCTTTTATTAGTCCATACAGAGTCGCCATCGCTACTAATTAACTAAATATTTAGGTACTTCGTTACCTTTTAATTCTGTTGCTATAACTAACAGTATAACAATTTATTTTCATACAATATAAGTAACTTATAGGTCTTAACTGACTCGGAATGGACTAACAAATGACTTGTCATAGTAATTATTGTAAACTAACTTCAGCCCGCCGCGCCACTCTGCCCGCGTTGTACCGGGATAAAAACTACTCTTAAGTGTTATTCCTGGTCTATCTACAAATGTTCAAAATTCCAACCAAACAGTTTCAGTAAAAGAGTTTTTTTATATTTTCAAAACTAACTAACAACTAAAATCCATCCGTAGAAACAGGTGTACTTATCTGTGAGATGTTAGCATACTCAAACCAATTTTCAGTCGGCATATAGCTAGCTGCGGCCCGCGGCGTTACCCGCGGTGAACAGGTCATCCCACGGGAACGCTTCACTTTTCCAATAAATACTATTTGTTGCTTTAACAATAAATTGGTAAGGCTTTTAAAAAATATCCAGTGTTTGTATAATATGTGTAGTAGATATATATATATTTATTTAGGTTGTATAATGTCATCCACAGATTGTATATGTAACACACACATGTAAAACTCGTATCCATCAATGCCGCCAATCATCTTACTATTCTATTATAAACTAGCTGCCCCGGCGAACTTCGTACCGCCATATTTTTTCCGTCAATACTGTCTAAAGTTTAAGATTTTTATTTTAAGTATTTGCTATTATTTTTAAATATTTTTTTACCATACAAATCTCCTGACAGTAACGAACACATAAAAGAAAGATTTATCAAATTTGGTGCAGCCGTTTGTAAGTTATGCGCGTACAAACATTTCAGTGGTTCATTTTTATTTATATATAGGTAGATGCGAAAGTTTGGATGTATAAATGTTTGTTACTCAATCACGCCATAGCGGCTGAACGTATCTGGATGAAATTTTGCACAGAGATAGATTATAATCTGTAATAGCACATAGGCTACTTTTTATCCCGGAAAAATGTACGGTATCCGTGGTATGACTTGTTAACCGCGGGCAACACCGCGAGGTTCAGCTAGTCTGCAATATCTCTTAAGCTCTACTATAATCTAGTATGGCCGTGTGGGCAGTTTTGTAAATGAGAAAGTTAACAAATGCAACGGTAGAGATGGCATTAGTCAAATATCAATTAAGTACATATCAAAGCCATTTAATATTTTTTATCTAAAATTCCTCACCATTTTTTTTTTCTATTTATTTGCATTACCATGCAGCATTGTTTTTTATTAGTTCTTTAAGATTCATGTAATACATTCCATTAGCGAAAGAGCTTATATCTTAATAGTAAATCCTATAAATAGTTAGTAATAGTATTTATTTTTCAGTTATTGGAAAACAAACTGTTATTTTATTTCAGGCTTGAATAATATAATTACTGCATTTTTACCTAGATTATGACGGTACGCCATTTTGAACTTTGATAATTATCTACTTATTTCAAAGCTGATTTCTAAATATATTGAATTTATAACATAAGGTATTTATGGTAAATTGTAAAACGCCTAAAGTATATAAATCAGGATCATTAATGAAAACAAAACTCGAAATACCTAAAAATGTAATGTTATTATAGGTAAGTAGTGAGATACTAGTGAATGCACTTGTGAATGACAATAAAATGTCTAAAATTATTTGATTATTTTCGTTTTTCCTCTAGACGATTTCTAGACGATACCTATGTGGTGTGTGGTAAAGTACTGTCATCATACCCATTTCTGGCGCTAGCAGAGTCCGCTCTTATTGTATGTTCCACTATCAAATGTGTAGGTACCGGCTAAATTACAGGCACATTGAGACACTCCACCTTCAATTGTCAGGTTGAATGTGGTTCCATACTAAGTTCAGAAAAGCGAAAGTCTTTATGCTGTTCGCAGTTTGAATGATTTTGAGAATAATAGTTTTTTTTTGATGAACTGTGTTATCCGCGACCATGAGAGAAAGAAAGGTCGTCTGGTGTGGACGTAGTCTTCTTAGTTTGATGTCTGCAGATGCTATTTGAGCCTACCAGTCTGCCAATGACAGTTTGGGATAGAAGTACAATAAAAAAAAAAATGTGAGCCGTCACGGGACGCCTGGCAGATGTGAAACATCGACATTATTTTGTAAGAAACTAAGTACCCCATCACTAATAATGTTTATGATTTGTCGTAACCTTGAACGGACCAATCAGCGCTCATGCCGTGGCGACGCGTCGCCAAGCCAGAAATCGGTTTTACGTGCGGCTATAGATGTTTCACATCAAAAAACTGAGTACAGATTAAATATAACTACAGGTGCAATTTATGTAGTTGAGTAATCCGCATTCATTTAATAAAATAAAATAAATAATAGTCAGTCTTCTTCTTCTTCTTAATTGATGGCTACAGAGGCTATATGAGCCCACCAGTCTGCCAATGACCGCCAGTGATAGTGTCATATACAACATAGGAGTTCATATTAAAATTTTGATAGTAATTATTCCGAAACAGTAAGAATATAGAAATTAATTAAAAAATACCAAGGTGAATCTCTGTACCGAGGAATAACATATATGTATGCTATGTTAAGTATTTATTACTACTACAATAGTCATAGTCAAAGTATTCAGTAAACAACTTGTGTGATGACGTATTAATGACAGTATTTTTTTAATGAAAATGTCACTGTTATTTAACTGTCATGTCAAGCATATACAGAATAAATCTTTATTTTTGTTTTCCTGGTTTTTCCCAAGTTTGAATTGGGTTTTTAACGATACGCTGCCGCTGCTTTCCTAAAATAAACGAGAAAAAGTGTCATTGTGTTAATTGTAGTATAATAATGTATTCAAAGTCGTGAAAATGGAAAACATTTCGAACATTCGCTCCCTTCCATTGTCGTCGCTTTCCAGCTCCACTAGAAGATTGTTATCGAATTTATTGGATTCTACTAAAGTTATACCCACTAAAGGACCAATAAAGAGGCACAGGTAAACAATATATTCACAAAATAAATAACATACTATTTTGCTGTCTCTTGCTACCACTGTACATAATTTTGTCCCACTATAAAAAATTTGTACTTCATAACTTTATGCCAATATATTAGACCTTAATTATATAATCATCACCCCTAAGGAGACCACCAGATCAGATAAGCCTTCTATTTTATCGTCCATTACTTTCATCTTATTATTCATATTTCAACAAATCTTTCACCAATTTGTAGAGATTGGCGCGGCCTCGCTTCACTAGTCAATATATCAACGGAGGTGGAAGCAAATATACTGAACTACAACGATAAGACTGGAAAAGTGCTAGAAATATGGATGCAGAACCAAAGCGGTACAATCGGGGAACTTTTGGATCATTTGGCCACACTTGATAGATTTGATGTTTATGAAGACGTTACCATTAGCATACAAGAGCAATTGCAACAATTGAGACCAGGTAAAATTATGTAGTAAAAATATAAAATTAAATAAGTAATAATAAATACTGGAGGATGTTTCACACAGCACCTTATAGCCCCAAATTAAGCATAGCTTGAACTGCGGGGACCAGATGACTGATAGACATATAAAAGTAATCCATGAATCTTTTAACCAAGAGTCATATATAGAGTCATATAGTCATATATGGCTGGATACCCATATCATTTCTAATTTTAATACGTTTAATTATTTTAAAACTAATTAGTTTTTTGCATTTGACCAGTGTTATATTTTTTTAGTTTTATAAAACCTATGAAGGATATGTAACACAAAATTCGTCATCATTTCATTCAATTGATTAGGACACATACATCAAGTAAGATTTATGATGTTGGTGAATCATTAAGTAATGACAAAATCTGAATTAATATTGAATTAACATTGGATTGTGGTAGAAGCCAAGAAAGTGATTATATGGAACATGCTTTTAAAAATGAAAGTGCAGTTCTACAAATAAAAGATGTGAAGTATGTTAGTAGTTTAACTGCTGTCTATACTTTTCTAGACTTTGATTGACTGGCCTACCAGTTTGGTTGGTAGTAACTTTTTACTTTTTTGTTGGTAGTAACTTTTGCGCTGTAGGTTGTGGTTTCGATTCCCACCCAGAACAAGCATTTGTGTGATGAACATGGATGTTTGCTGTTTCTGGGTGTAAAAACAAAAGTATGTTTAAGTATCTTGTCAGTCATCTGGTTCCCATAATAAAAGTGTGGGTTAGTTTGTGGCTATATTGTGCTGTGTGAAATGTTGATCAATACTTATTTATTTATTTAATTTTACTTCTGACTGTCTTAATTTTGTTTGAAAGTAAATAAAAGAGATGGAAATCTTTAGTTTGATGCCAGATAAATAGAACCCAGCTTTTAACAAATGCTTAGAATCATCTTCATGTAACACACAGCTAAATTCCAAAATCTGTTTCAGCAAATCAAATATCCCTCGCAAACTATGCTTACAATCAAGCAGTTCAGGAAGATGAGGAAATCATCACATATCAGGATCGACCGGGCCACAAACATCAGTACCATGCGTATGTGCTGTATGCGGAGGCAGACCGAGAGTTTGTTGATGAAATGAGGAGACGGTTAAGCGCACTTGGTTTTGAGGTAACATTTATCTGTTTATGTATTGTTCTGGAAGTCAACTTTGATCAATTAAGACATAAATATTAGGACCAATATTTATTTAGTTTCTTTCCATGTATTTTGCTATGCAAAAGGTATGTCTTCCTTGTATTATGCTATGCACAATGTCAAATGGGAATGACAAAACTGTGGCTTAAAGAGTTGCCAACATCTTTTGCCAGAACTGTCAGTAGAAATACATGGTTGTATCTTTTGTCGTGAACTTTCATCAGTAGAAAAATTTCTAAAATGGCTAGTTGCCTCTATTTTCCGTTTTTCCAATTTAAGTCAAAAAAATAAATAGGAAGTCATTTTGTCTATTTTTTTATTTCTGATCAATTTCACAAATCCGTTCCTATTGTTCATTTAAACTTAAACAGTGTTTATTTCACAGTAACTCATTTGGTTAAGAATTTGTATTACATAGATATGAAAGATAATCAGACGATATAGTGAAGGCAGCAGAAAAACAGTGGATGAGACTTGCCCAAGACCAGCAACAGTGGCGTGCCTATACGCGTTACTGGCTGGATAGATAGATATAAAAGGGTACATACACAGAAAAAAATGTGCATTCCTCTTTCAGATATGCATAAAAGACAACCTATTGCCAGGACACGCGACGCAGTACTCGCCGGTAGCTAAGCTGATGTCGGAGAGATGCTCCCGCATCATCCTGGTGTACTCCCCGGAGTTCCTGCAGAGCCCCGACAACTCCTTCTATAGAGATTATGCACAAGCTATTAGTATTGGTGAGTACTTAGTAATTTACTAGTACTTAGCGATAAGTACCTACGCGTGACCTTATTCTTGAATATTATTGAAGTTTCCAAGCCATTTTTTGACTTTGACTTACCGCTATTAATATTTTGGATTTCTCATTATGTGAGTGCCAATATTTCGAGGCAGGAGCTGGAGGTCTGGAAGAGATCGCTTCTTAGCGATAAAATCGCCCATTGTACGTTTGTCTTAAGTAGTTTTGCAGTAAGTGACAAAACATTGGCCAATGATTTTAATCAGTATTCTCAACATCATCATCGGCAGCCTGTCTTAGGCGTGTTGGCACCCACAGCTGGGTATGGGCATGTACTGGATATAAGTAAGGTATTTCCTCTTTCAAACACCTTTTTCCATGGCCCTTAGCAGTACCCGACTATTTTATGCCGATAATTAAACATGGTATATTGTGTTTGGTTTCAGAGTCGCAGAAACGCAAGATGCTGCCGATAATGTACCGCGAGTGCGTGCTGCCGCAGCACTTGAGGCTCATCTTCATGCTGCGCTACAACAACGGCATGACAGACTTCTGGAGCAAGCTCGTGCACACGCTCGACATCGTGCGCCTTCCCAGGTGACGCACATACCATAACATGCGACTTCTTCCCCATGGAGGGTCGGATAGGGTTTGAACAGGCGTCAAACTTATCGATAAGTACGCGTGACCTTATGTTTGGAATATTATTGATGTTTCAAAACCATTTCTTTATGAATTCTATGAAAATAAAGTTTTTGACGTTGACACAATTCAACCCTGGACCACTCCCTCTGAAGGCACAGTTACCGCCGGCTTGGCTGCCATGCGTTCGGAAAGGTTATCATTTATTTTTTATAAAATTGTGCGTTGTACGAGCGTTGTCCAAATTTACATGTACGTGATATGTTTTCCTCAAATCTACATTACGAAGGAAACAGATTTAATTATACAGTTTTTGTGTGTCTGCGAAAATAGTTACGATTTATGGGCACTAATGATTATTATTATTAGATTGGTCTCATAGCTCAGTTGGTAGTAACCCTGCCTTCTGCGCTGTAGGTCGTGGTTTCGGTTCCCACCCAGAACAAACATTTGTGCGACGAACATAGGTGTTTGTTCTATGTCTGTGGGTGCAATCATTTTCGGAACTAGTGCAATTCCCAGTCATTATCATCACCCTAAAATATGTTACAGGATCGGTAACGGCACGCGTCAAGTGGCGAACCCGGTAAACAGCAACACGAATTCCTCCGTCAACATAGTGGAGGTGTCCGCGTCGGAGCACTCGAGCGAGCAGGATGACGACAGCCGGTACTTCCTCACGCCCCCCGGGGGGTTCCCGCCCGGCGCCCTCTCGCGCAGCACCCGGTCACTGCCCGCCGGCAACACGACCGCTGACCTGGTCGACCACACAGACACTGTGTACAGGAAGAAGCCGGGGCTGATGAAACGGTTGAGAAACCTGTGGTCGAACACTGTTGCGGGGCGGAAGAGTAAGAAGCAAGTGAATACGGCGATCAAGGTTCCCGTCGTACAGTAACTCAGTGACTGCTGCAAACCAGTGTATTTTTGAGTTAAATCGCCCTTCAACCCTTCACCCTTAAATCACTTAACGTCCGACAAAAATAGGGGTGTTATAAGTTGGTTTGATTGATTGATTTTCACAGATACACACCGTATCTGTGAAAATGTTGATATATAGATATTGTAGATATACCATTATTCACTTTGGAAGCGCTGCTTCAGTTGTATATAGAAGATAACTAAATAATTTAATAAACATAAATATGTATATATATTTTAATCTAGGATCACGCTGTGTCTTCCATTAAGTTAGATTTGATTCCTACAATTGTGTAGGAATCATGTCTAAATAACACGATCTGTAATTTTTATATTGATAAGAATTACAGAATGTGTTAGTTACCTGATAATTACTAAATCGGGAGTCCTTTAATATAATTTTTAAGGGGTAAAACTATCTTAAAAGTGCCAAGCTCAAACATGAATATTATATATTATGTAAAACCTGTGTCAATAAACATTATTATTATTATTATATAGATTTTTCTAAAAACTTATTCTGAACGCTGTTTTACTATATATTAACACTAACAGTTGTGATGCAGTTGTAACAATCCAACTACGATTACTATCGTCCCGTCACTAGCGATTAGTGTGATTAGTTATACTAACCATAAATTAAGGCATATCCAGAATACGTAATTAGTTATGTATACATTTTATTTTTTATAAAGATGGTGCCTTATTTTATATCGCTCCTCAAGGACTGGAAAGTTAAAAAATGTATTTGATGATGTGTTATGTCTGTGAATACAAATGATAATAAACTGGTTTTATATCTTTTATTTGTTTAAGTAACTGCTTATGAATACAAGATATTGTGGTAGCAAAACAATATATATAATAAATATAAAAAATATATATAATATAATAAAAGTGTAATCGTTACTGTTCTAATGTTTTGTTTAATACTATTTAAGAGATTGTACACAGATAAAATATGTTATCATAAAATAGGGAGGACCCAGGTATAGAACACAGGTATTTATTAATACTTAGTAAGATGTCTCTTAAACATATAAATAATGTATACGTTGATGAAGATAAATATTTATTTATTCCGATTCTCTGGATCATGAAAAATTTGGGAAGTTTTCAAAAAACAAGAAATAGACAACAAATATGTAAGATCATATGTTTACTGAAACAAAATACGTGACACAAATTGTGTATTAACACGGACTAGTTGTGGAAACTTGTATCCTGTGTATCCGTACGAGGTGATCGCTCCCGCAGCTGGCCAGCAGGACGCGCGTTCGGTTCTCGTCCTCGCACCGCGGCCGGAACGCGAGCCGCTTCACAGTCAAGTGGTGGGCCGCACTGCAACGAAGCTATATCTTACACAAGCGTACAGTTTCAATTACACTATGTAACAAAGGGTACGGTGCGGTTACATGATTAGTAGGTTAGGATGATTAGGGCTTTCTCCGACCGCACCGAGTTCAATTTCAATTTAACTGGAATTTTGATCTTTTCCATTTGAGAAACAACATATCAGATAATATTGCAAGGTGCGAGGAGTCCCTTAATAACTTCCTTAACAGACCCTTAACACTATTTTTTTGATATGACGTAACTAAATACGGAAAACTGAGTCGCCGTTGTTAAGAGCAAAATAATCCCTTATAATAAATACACAAACAAATAAATATTGGTGGGTATTTCACACAACACCATCTAGCCCCAAACTGAGCATAGCTAGGCAACCAGATAATTGATAGAACATATATATATATATATATATTTTGTAAATTACATACATATAATTTTAATAACACCCAGACAGAAAAAAATATTTATGTTCGTCACACAAATGTTTACCTTGGGTGGGAAACGAACCCACGATCTGAGTCGCTCAAAATGAAGTGTGAGGCCGGTCATCAGACAAAACAAAAAGTCATGAGACGAAACCTCTCTTTAACAAGTTACCTGTGGTCTATTTCCTTGAGCAGCGTCCAAGTACCGTCGTAACTGTATATATTGAGGGTACCGGCGTCAGTCCCGGCGGCGAGCACCCGCGCCGCCACGCCGAGGGGCGCGAACGCGAGCGCACTCACCGACGCCTTCAGCTCGAGCGCGGAGCCCTGTAGGGCGTAGCGCCTCAGCGAGGAGCCCGATTCGCATTCCGTCTTTGACCACACGCACACCTGAAATTAGTCAGCAATTTAGCAGCAGACCCAACGAGTTACATGCGCACTGGATCTACTGTCCCCAGATCAATTTCAGCCGTAAAGCAGTACATGTATTTATTTATTATATTTTTACATTGTCCTTACAGTCTATATACCAATGCGACAATGAAAACTCTTAATTCTAGTTAGTACAACAATATCACAAAAAGAAAAGGAAAAAAAAAACTAACCTAAGGACCCACATAAATAATGCAAGGCTGCATCTGTGAACTTCACCAGCGAAATGTTGAACAAATCAACATCCTCTTCCCAACATAAAAAGTTAATAAGACGAAGGGCTCTTGTAAAAGGCGCTTCGCTCAGAAGGTTAGTCCTCGCCGTGGGTATCGCATGCACCGGGGCCGCCGCCCGCGCCGCATGTCTACGTATTTGTCCGGGACGTACAAACCCACACACGCCAGCACACGCGGTTGTGCAGCATACCGCGGAGTAATCGAAATATGTATGCTGCTAACATCATTTTCCGCCTCACTTCCAGTTTAAAATACCCTACCATGCCTAAAACGAACAGAGAAGGGTACATTAAAGGATAAAAAGGATAAACCCCATACATCTTTAAGTATAGGAATCGCGTAAACTTATTCTGCATTTTTTCGTCCATATTACACTACTTTTTCTCATGAGGACTCCAGATCATAGCTCCACACTCCAATCTGCTTCTCACTAAAGCGGTATATAGAATCTTCACAGAGCCTACATTTTGAAAATCACTGCTTTGGCGCAGTATAAAACCCAGGTTTTTAAAGGCCTTTTTACACACCTCAACCACATGATTACGGAAGTTTAATTCCGTGTCCATACATATCCCTAAATCTCGAACAGATTTCACGCGATTAATGCTGTTCGCTTCTAGTGTATAGTCATGTAAAGCAGGGTTCCGCGCCCGGCCATAAGTTATGGTGCAGCATTTTGAGCTATTAAAAAATAGTTTATTATCATGACTCCACTGAACAACACGGTCAATGTCACCTTGCAATCGCTCGCAATCCATTTCATCGCGGATCCGCAATAGGAGTTTTAGGTCATCCGCAAATAGAAGACAGACCGAATCCTTTGTAACATTAAGCAGATCATTGATCATTATTAAGAACTCAAGGGGGCCCAGGTTGCTACCTTGACTTACTCCTGAGTTGGTTTGAAATGGGTCCGAAAGATATCCACCATAATCGACATACTGCATTCTTCCCCGTAAATAGCTAGCGAAGAATTGTAATAGGTTAGTTGTAAATCCTATAGATGCAAGTTTTTTTAGCAAAACATTATCAACGGTATCGAATGCCTTTCGGAAGTCTAAATAGGCTGCATCCACCTGTACCCCTGAGTCAAGAGCAGGAACAGCATATGTCGTAAAACATAACATGTTAGTATCCGTACTATGACCAGGTCTGAAGCCGTGCTGAGCCTCCGACAATTGGCTATTTATTATTTTATACCTGTCTATAGATGTGTCGGTGCAAGATGGACTCAAAGACCTTTGCACAGGATGACAGGACCGCTATTGGCCTTTACCCTCCCACGTCCGAATACATGCATTGTTGTTCCTGGTTGCAGGTTGCAGGAAGCTGCAAGCACACGAGACGCACCATCTCGAGGTTCCAGAGCGACTGACCTCGATATTGAGAGAGAGAACCAGTGACTCGAATAGTAATCATGACACCTAGCAAGGAAACGAGTGTGCAGGTAAGCGTTTGTATTGTACCTTTCCTTCCCTAGATCCAGTAGCGAAAACACGCCCGTCCGGCGCCCAAGCGCAGCACCAGATGATCCTGGAATGCACGCCGTTCGACTTGTCCGTGCACGCTTCGAGCTCGAACGGATCTGAACCTTCCCGTCTCAGGAATAAGGTCCACCTTCGGTCGCGCGACACCGACAGGATGCGCCGGCTGTCGGGGGAGAACTCGATTTGTGTGACCGTCAACGAGTGGGAGGGGAGGGTCTGGATTTGGTTCCAGGTCTTTGTGTCCCTGGAAAGAAAACGAATCATCATCTTCTTGCCATTATCCCACATTAAATGATGTCGGCACAACATGTAATTTTATTTCATTTTCCTGTCAGACATCACCTCAGTGGTCACTCGTAAAAGGTATGACGCTTACTTTAGTATCTTCTACTTGTTTTATTCATTATCTTTCATCATTAAATATATATAATGCATATCCACAATATAATCTCAGAGGTGTTCACAGTTGAAAGCTATTTCGGCAATGCCCGCTGTTTTTATGTTTTATGAATCGCTTTTGTTGCTGTTGGCCTCAGATGGCCATGACAGCGTTTACACGGACTTTCGGTGAGAGCAGACGGCTCTCAACCGGGAGCCAGCTCTGTCACAAAATACGCTTCTTATTATACAAAACTACATTTACCCGGTGGCATACGAAAGAAAGAGAAGGATAGACACATTACGGGCGGTGATAGATACTATCTCGCTCTAACTTCAATGTACCAATGAACAATCAAGTAACATAATAAGAACTAAATATGAGAATATACAATAATATTATAATAATAAGTATTTAGGTACCTATTAATAAAGTATATGCTAACACTCCTTTCTTTCTCATATCATCTTTCACACAACCGCCCATCTTTTCTTTGGACTCTGTCCGACCCTCATACAGCAGTTACCAGAGGATAAGTGCCGCGTGCTGCACGCTGGTCGCTTTGCACGCGGAGGCTAGTAGCGCTCCGTCGGGGCTGGCTGCCAGCGCGTACACCTCGTACCCGTGCCCGTACAGCTTCTGCTGTTCCGGCCACAGTGTGTTCTGCATTAGGGTCTCCTCAGTCGGCGGTTCTGGGGAGACACTGATGTATTTAAAAATATTTCTTTGCAATATTTTGGGTTTTGAATAGGATTAAATTGATGGAAAATAATAATAATATTGGTAGACAATTCACACAGCGCCATCTAGCGCCAAACTAAGCATAGCTTGTACTGTGGGAACTAGACAACTGATAGAATACTTTTATTTTTGTAAATATATACATATAATACATATTAACACCCAGACACAGAACACAAACATCTATGTTCGTCATACATTGTCCTGGACACGTTTTCCTGGGTGGGAATCGAACCCACGACCTACAGCGCAGAAGGCAGCGTTACTACCAACTGAGCTGTGAGGCCAGTCAATAAAAATACAATAAGATTTTTTTTTGTTTTTCAATCTTAATCAAGGTAAACTTTAAAAAGAAAAAAGTACCTGTTAAATTCATTGGGACGAAGTAGCCATCGTTCTCATCATCAGTGTCCTGTTTGCCCTCGTCTCCGCTGAAGATGGCCTTGTTGGAGAGTCCCAGCGAGGGGACCGACGCTCCTTCAGGACATCCTGTGGATATCGCCGGCTCTAACTTAACTACATTTTACTTTTATCTGAACTAAAGTAAAAAAAGGCTATGTTAGGCGCGTTTTAGTAACAGTTCTATAAAGAAACAAGGCTTTCTATGTCGCAGTCAAAATGTATAATCCGCCATTTTACAAAATGGCGCAGTTTTGTAATCCAATGGATTGAACCCTAGTCTTTGTTTTACGTTTTTACGTTTAACAAGAGGGCTGCCAAAGTTAAGCAACATTGTTAATGTAGGGTGACAATGATTAAGTGTTTTTTTTTAATAACTTATATACTAATTACATTGGTCTATACTATACTGATAATGCGACAAGCAATTTGTTTTATGACGCTCTATTTCTGGTATATTTTAAGACACGACAGTATTCCCAATTTCCATAAATTTTCTTTTTTTTAAATCGGCTACATTGTAAAACGCAAAATGCTTTAACAATGTGGCGGGCCTTCGTTTAACTGGGTTACAAGGCTGAACGACAATCCGCCGGATATGAAAACAGCGCCATTTTGTGTAACTTAGTAAAATGGCGGTTATGAATTTTGCTTGCGACATCCACACGAATCGTAATAGCGTATTTCGGTCCGTAACTGTGACACGTAAACACTAAGTACATGGCAGTGCAAATATTAATCTATACAAATAAATAAAATAATAGTGTCTGTTTGTAATATTAAAATAACCGCTTTTTACTAAGTGCCTATCGATGTATACACGGTACATATACCTAGTAAAACAAAAAAATTCCAATTTTTGTCTGTCTGTTTGTTCCGGTTAATCTCTGAAATGGCTGGACCGATTTTGACGGGACATTCACTGGCAGATAGCTGATGTAACAAGGAGTAACTAAGGAGGCTACTTTTCCGAGAGGTAAAATAGGGGTGCGTGATAAAACTGAATTCCACGCGGACGAAGTCGCGGGCAACAGCTAGTAATGAAATAATATTGGTGGACATTTCACACACCACCATCTAGCCCCAAAGTAAGCTAAGCATAGCTTGTATCATGGGAACCAGACAAGATATAATACTTATATACTTTTTTCATAAATACATACATATGAACACTCAGACACAGAACAAACATCTGTTTTCGTAACACAAATGTGTGTCCTCGGTGGGAATTGAACCCACGACCTACAGCGCAGAAGGCAGGGTTACTACCACCTGACCTATAAGGCTAGTCAAAATGGGCACGGTGGAAGTACTTCCCCGGTCGAACTCATCCCGACTTCTATTGCCATGAATTATGCATACCCTTCTCGTGAGTATGGAGCACTTCACCGGTGATATTGGTGAAGTTGTGTATAAAGTTGTTGGGCGCTGCGAACACTCGGATGACCTTCTCTTCGGCGGCTGATGCGAAGGTAACGCTGTCGATGAGCGCCAGGGACTGCATGTCGTAACCGTGCACTTGGGGACGCGCTACCTCGTGCCACTCCAATGTACCTGGAGCGAACGTATTACTTCATTATTATGGACACACGCTAGGATCGATAGACGAAAACAAACATAATTAAGACTAACCTCGCAGCCCAGTTTGTTAGTAACTCTGCCTTCTGAGCAGGTCGTGGGCTCGATTCCCACCCAGGACAAACATTTATGTGAAGATTTATTGATGTTTGTTCTGTGTCTGGGTGTTAAATTGTATTTATATGTATGTATTCACAAATAAAAGTGTATATGTGTTCTATCAGTCATCTGGTTTCCATAGTACAAGCTATGCTTAGTTTGGGGCTAGATGGCGATGTGTGAAATGTCCATCAATATTTATTTTATTATTTTACTTGTAATAATTAACTAGTTATTACTAATATGTAAAAAATGAATAATTAAACTGTGTAATAATTGTGTATTTATGTTTCTTTTTGTGTTACAAAGTGTTATAATATATTAATAGTTTATTGTCATATTAGAAACAGGAAAAAAAACGGAAGATTATGTTTTGAAAACTGTGACCACTGAGACTGAGATATTGTGTCCCAACTAACAACTAACATCCACTGCACGCAGCTAAATGGTCCCCCACACACGACACCCGGTCTCACTAACTGGTGACCTGTTCTCTTTTATTCTCTTTTATTATTGATTACTGTGTATAGCCCTAAAATTGTAATAAGTTGTTACAAATAAATGTTATTTTCTTTCTTTCTTTCTTTTTTCTTGTTACCATGAGGTGTCCTCCAGGGCGCGTGCACGCGGGTGCTCTGGTCAGCGGAGAGGCTGACGAGGTAGCGGCCGAACGCAGGCTCCCACCGCACCTCCTCTACGCTGCTGAAGTGTCCCCCACATACGACACTCGGCCGCCATTCATTGCTGTCCTAGAATATCACTCTATTTACTCCTCTCGCGACAAATATTCTCATCTCCGATACTGGCTGTAAAATATTGACAGACTACATACAACCATCATTTAGTTCTCATACAAGATAATAATAATAATAGTAAATATTGGCGGACATTTCACACAGCGCCATCTAACCCCAAAGTAAGCTAAGCGTAGCTTGTGTCATGGAAACCAGACAACTGATATAATAATTATATACTTTTTTTTGTAAATACATACATATAATACATATTGACACCCAGACACAGGACAAACATCTATATTCGTCATACAAATGTTTGTCCTGGGTGGGAATCGAACCCCGGACCTACAGCATGGAAGGCAGGGTTACTATCAACTGAGTGAGGCCAGTCAAAGATTAATTGAAGAAGCACAGTACCTTACAACATGTCCACATATGCAAGCTCCCGTTGTAGCCATGCGCAAGGATCTCCCCTCCCGGCCCGAACCTCCCCCCGTAGAAGCCAAGTCCGCTTCCCCCTACCTCCCCCAACCTCACTCGTTCCACCCATGCACCGGATTCCTCAGGCTCCCACACTATGAGAGATTTGTCGAGGGAAGATGATAGGAGGCGGTGGACGATTTTCTTTTTGTCTGGGAATAATTTTATTGAGTTATGAGGAATGTTTCAATTCTATTTCATATTGTATTATATGTATGAATTTACAAAAAAAAGTATATAATTATGTATTCTATCAGTTGTCTAGTTCCCATAGTAAAAGCTATGGTTACTTTGGGGCTAAATGGCACTGTGTGAATTTTCCACCAATATTATTATTATTGTGGTGACCTCGAGGGGGAGATCTGCTCGACAGATACCCTGCCACATTGAGGGTGCGACAGGGTTATGTGGGGTTTCACGGACTCGTGGACCCACTAAAACCCCCCCCCGGTGGCCAGCCTCGATGCATGTCAAGGAGCACCAGGTTCTCCGAAGGAACTCACAACTGATGCCCCTCTCGCATATCGCCCTTTGCACGTCCCCGGGGCAGCTGGAAGCGCCCTCAGCACCCTCGCAGTGCTTACGACGGCACACGCCACCATGTGCCGCCGCCCTCCCAAGACCCGCTTAGAAAGATAGTCGGAGCCCTCACCCCGACTACCCACGGGCCCGAACGTACCCTGTTCGGCAGGGGATACCGCCTACGCCCCTTGCGGGGCAGGCGCTGCGGGGCGGCCGTTGCCTGCACCCCGCCGCCTCCTCCTCCGAGCGGGATCGGCCCTCTCCCGATCTCGCTCTGCAGCCTCTTTCCGGACCATAACCGTCTCGCAGAAAGAGGTCACCGCCATCCACGCTCTCTCGTCTGCCAGCATAGCCGCTACTACGCTGGGCAGAGAGAGGTCCTGCCCAATCCTGGAGACCAGGGTCCGCCGCTCCAAGCCCCACGCCAAGCACTCCTCGAGCGTGTGCTGCGCGGAATCCCGGTCCCCCCACAATGGTGGCATGCCGGTGTTGGATCGCGACCGATCCTGTTCAGGAACTCACCGAAGCATCCGTGCCCGGTAAGAACCTGCGTCAGGCGATAGGTGACGTGACCCAACTCCCTCCCTTGCCAGCCTTCGAAATTTGGCAGAATAGCGCCGACAACGCGCTGGCGCGTACATCGCGGCTCATGGAGCCGCTCGCGCCACAGCCCGAGCGCACATCGGCGCTCCTCTGACCGCACTTCGGCAGGCGCAGCTCCGCCCCCGTCATCGTTGCGAAGACGGACATACACCCGTGCATCCATCTCCGCCAAGATGTCGAGCGGCGGGAACCACGCCAACAAAGTTGCCGCCTCTAGGGATATCGTCCGGTACCCCCTAGCGATTCGAATGGCAATGGTACGCTGCAGGCTATTAAACATAGCCCTATAGCGACCAACACCCGCAAGTCTACATGACCAGACGGGTGCTCCGTATAGTGCCATCGATCGCACAACCCCGGCGTAGAGACGGCGAACTCCCTCTCGCGGCCCCCGTGGTGACAAAGGCCTGCAGTGATGTCCCTTACTAAGCCAGCCCTACAATAAGACTTAAAACGGACTGGTTGTTGGCAACACTATCTCAGTTGCTTCAGAGGCATTGTTGCTGGAGAAGCAGAAGTGATCAGCTCTTTTACTTCTTTCTTAGCATGAAAAATGTGATCCTACAATTAATATGTTAATTCAGTGAGAGAGCCGTAACTAACCTCCTTCTATAACAGGAGGATGCCACTGCACGCCATAGACCCAGCCCTCGTGCCCGCCCAGCACAGCGTCGAGCCTCACTGACCACTGCTCTCCGTACGCTTCAAACAACTTCTTTTCAACTGAGATGTCGAGAACTTCAGCGCAGCTGTGGATCTGAATGCGCCACAGACGGATGTATGTGTCTTGGGAGCACGATGCCACGAGAACTGATGAGTCTTCTGGAAAGGAGAATGTAGATTTGATGCACAGAAATTTAGATTGCCTGTCTCCTTAATAGCCCACATGCGCATATCTATAGCTAACTGCAAATGAAGCAGCCACAGGGTAATACGAACTATGGCATCAAGCACCATCAGAGTCACCAAAATCATACTAAATGTTTCCAGTGTGGTACTGCTACAATTATATCCGCTGCCCACTATAACAGCAAACTGACTTAGCTTCTTTCCCAACTAGACATGAACAACCTAACTAGAAGAACCCTAACTAAGACCTTAGAAGTTCATTTTACTGCTGTTATGTAGATAACCAGAACATTAACAACCAGAGGAATAATATTACTTACCAGTATCCAGAACATCCATTCCTCTGACCCAGTCTTCATGTCCCACCATTTGATGCACCCTATGGAAATCATCACCGCAGAATACATGTATTTTGTGGTCATCCAATGCACAGAACAGTATTGGCTGGTTCACTGTAGGCAGGACATGACAGTGTAGTGTTAGGCAAAGCCCTGATTGGAGTGGTATTGTGTGTTTGAGACTTGTTAAACCTGAAAGAATTTTATTTTATCAGTGTTGTTGTAGAATAGAGATATTATTTAACTGAGATGTAGGATAAAGTGTATTGTCTTAAGCTCAAATTAGTGTTTGATACAAGTGCTGTCAACTCCTTAGTTGTCCGTTCTAATTTCTAGTAGGCCTTTATTAAGTGGAGTGAAGCTGCCTTCTCATAATACAAATTATATAAATAATAACAATTGTAATTTGGTGTTTCCTTTTAGCTTGTCTTGTTGGTCTTTTCATCATTTTTTTATAGGTAAGTACTTACCCTTCATATTTTTAATAATAAGCATTTTTTTTTTCAGATAAATTCTATAGTGCAACATGTTAAATGAAACAAAGTAAAGTTAATAAAGTCCCTGAGTTTTAGAGGACACATCAATTTTTCTTCCATATACAGAACACAGTACTCACGGTTTTGTATATGAAATTGATATACAGTACATTTTTATTTCCGATACTACAATTACAGAAAACATCCATAAACACCTTTGGTCCTCTCCCATACTTTAACAGTAGAATCTACAGAACCAGTGAACACAAGCAGTTTTTCTCCATGGTACGTTCCATGTATACACATGACGCCATCTGCGTGTCCTTCCAATGAGGCTGTGACTTTCCAAACTCCATCACTCAATGTCCATATAGCGGCAGTTTTGTCTGATGAGCAGGAGATAAGTTCTGTGCTGGTTCCATTTGGTTTGCGGAGCCATTTAACTGAATTTACTCTAGCTCGGTGATGGCTGAGAACTGTTAGCGAATCCATGCCTTTTGCATTCTGTAAAGGAAGTTTGTATTCAAGTACTTTAAGGCTCAGCATGGTTAAGAATTGGTTGGCCAGGGTTCGTTGGTTACATCAATAAATAGTGTGGGGAGAGAAAAGCATATAATTTATTATAGTGTTGGATGATTCAATTGTGTGAATTTCATTATATCTATGCCACATGCACCATAGGGAATCCAAGTCCAGAGGAATAAATGTGTAATTAATATCAATTTATATAAAACCATGTTCGTACAATGTGTTCTAATATTTTCTTAACTCTCGCCTGAATGAGAATTATGCCAATTTAGAAGATGTACCAGGACAATGACATCTCAGACATGCAACGGTAATGATATGTGCGTGTGCTCATTACTTAGAGTAATCAATATTACAATTCATTATTAAAGTTGTGGGATTACTTACTATTCGGTGTCATACTTTATGAGATGGTGAATTATCAGAAAAATAGTTTTCCGGTTGATCAGTATGTTAAAATCGGAGAAACATCTCACACAGGTGAACCACCCACAGTCATGTATTGTTATTATGAACAGGGTACTCACTGACTGTTTAGCTGGCACTGTACTTAATGTTATTGCAAAAATATTGGTATTCCTCGAAAATATTTTTTCGGTGGTCTTTTAATTATTATTTTAGTACAATTAAGTTATAATACTACTTCTGCACATTTTTGATAGTTGGAAGCAGCAACTTTACTCACCCTATCATAAATAATAACAGCATTGGAACCACCATAACAAATAACTCCATCGCTGTTCCAATCAACAATTTCCGGGGTGCGATTACACGCGATGGATGTATACACCTGGCTCACTGAAAGCTGCATTGTTTACAGTGAAGATTTCTCAATATTACAAATTATTAATTTCTGCTGAAAGCTGAACATAAACAAAACAATTACATTTCAGGCACTTTTGAGGTTATATTATTAGACTTGCTCGCTTCAAAAAACATGACAGCTTTAGTAATCACAATCAGTGTCAATGTCAAATTTAACCTCATCGCGCTTTTAAAACCTCAGAAGAACCAATGACAAGCTAGTTGGAACAAACTTTGTCTTCAAGCTAAAAAAAACAGCGTACGTTCGCCTGTTTGCCAAGCATGCTGTTGACCGTACCGTATTCCATAATGCAATAATCAGTGCACAATATTTGCTTATGTTATTAATAGAGCTGTTAATATTCAGTTGTAATCAATACTGAAAGGTCAGGGTCTTAAGAGTAATTCTTCATTTAGACTATCGCCCAACCCACCGAATTTGGGCAAGCTTTCACAAACCTATGCAAACTCTACCGATCGCACAAACGAAAACGCCTAGTCATGTATTTAATTTAATATTTACAGTATCGAACGCCACTTACAAAGTTAGTTAGCAAATCATTATTATCTATATTTTACCGACACACATAACTCACAGTTCAGTCACACCTAAAATAAAGAATAATGCAATAGTAGCTTAGCTTACTCCATACATTACCTACCTGAATGACCGAATAACTCGTAGTTACCGAATATTGAATAGTGATAACCGTTTTTTTTTAAGGAACATTAATACAGCAAAATCATTTGTAATGTTTAATGTGTAGCAGAATGATGGTTAAGGAACTGGAACGCTTCTGTGGCGGGAATTATGACGTTTATTTGCTGTCACTAAATTAAATATTTAACTTTCTGGTTCTGAAAATAAATTTTCGGCAATAAAATAAAAATATTGTTATAAATCTAGAACATCAATATGCCTGACATAATGATTTTGGGAATACCGGTCAGCTTTCCATTTGAGCCGTATGACGTGCAAAAAGCGTACATGGAAGGAGTCATTCAGAGTCTTCAGAACAACACAAATGCTGTGCTGGAATCTCCGACGGGTACAGGAAAAACTCTTAGTCTACTCTGTTCTTCGCTAGCGTGGCTCCTGGTGAAGAAAGCTCAGTTACAAATGAACGCGCAGGTCGGTAACTTTGCTGAGCATAGTAATATCGGAGGAACTCTTCAACAGAATCTGAAATCCGGCGCTGGACCTGTCAAATCTAAAGATAACAAAACATGGGGAATGCCAAAAATAATCTACTGTTCCAGAACTCACTCCCAGCTGACACAGGCTATGCAAGAACTTAAGAGATCCAGCTACAGACATGTGAAAGCCACTGTTTTAGGATCAAGAGATCAGATGTGCATACACCCTGAAGTTTCAAAGGAGACAAATAATACAAACAAAGTGCATATGTGCCAACTGAAAGTAAAAACAAGAACATGTCATTTTTATAATAATGTTGAATCTAAGAAAGATGACCGATCTATAAAAGGTGATGACATATTGGACATTGAAGATCTGGTTACTGCCGGAAAAAAGTTAAAATGCTGCCCATACTACATATCCAAAGAACTGAAACAAGATGCAGATATCATTTTTATGCCTTACAATTATGTTTTAGATCCTAAGTCAAGGAAAGCCAACGGAGTAGACTTGACCAATAATGTAATAATTTTAGATGAAGCACATAATGTTGAGAAAATGTGTGAGGAGTCAGCATCCCTGCAAATAAGAACAACAGATGTTGCTCTGTGTATTGATGAAATTACTCATGTCATGAGGTCATTTGGAGAGGCTGCATCTGAGGATCAGATGGATATGACAGTTGACAGTACTCAGCCAAAAGATTTTACCTGTGATGATTTGTGTATCCTAAAAGAAATGATGCTTGCTCTAGAAAAAGCTGTCGATGAAATACAAGTTGCTGCAGAAGGCTCCACATTTCCTGGTGGCTACATTTTTGAGCTTCTTTCAAAGGCTGAAATCAAAGACCAGAATCAAATGTCTGTAATAACTTTAATTGAAAATCTCATACAATATCTTTCAACTTCAAGTGCATCACCCTTCTCTCGTAAAGGAGTTGGCCTTCAGAAGATGGCAGATTTATTGAATGTTGTATTCAGTGGAACGACACATTCCTACAAAGAACGAGTTAAAATGTGTTACAAAGTCCATATACAAGTCGAGGATAAGAAAAATAAAAAGGCTGATGGTTGGGGAGCATTAAAACCATCATCCAAGACTGCTGAGAGAGTTATCAGCTACTGGTGCTTCAGCCCAGGCTTCGGCATGAAGCAGCTACTGGACCAAAATGTAAGAAGCATAATACTTACCAGTGGAACGCTTGCTCCTTTGAAGCCTTTGATGTCAGAGTTGGGAATCCCTGTTGGTGTGCAGCTGGAGAACCCTCATATAGTCAAAGCTAATCAAATATGTGTGAAAATTATACCCCAAGGCCCCGATGCCATAGTGCTCAATTCTAATTATCAGAATAGAGATAATCCTAAATATATTTCTTCACTGGGCAGAACCATACTAAGTTTCTGTAGAGTTGTGCCTGATGGTCTTTTGGTTTTCTTCCCATCATATCCCATTATGACTAAATGTCAGGAAATATGGCAATCGGATGGCATTTGGTCGAGCATCAATAATATAAAACAAGTATTTGTTGAGCCTCAAAGAAAAGATACTTTCAATGCTATTATAAAGGATTACTACAACAAGATCAATGACCCCAACACAAGAGGAGCTTGCTTCATGGCTGTGTGCAGAGGTAAGGTGTCCGAAGGCCTAGATTTTGCAGATATGAATGGTAGAGCTGTCATCATTACTGGATTACCTTTCCCGCCTTTGAAAGATCCAAGAATCATACTAAAGAAGAAATATTTAGACGAACTAAGGGTGAAAGATAAAGATTATCTATCTGGCGATGAGTGGTATTCCCTGGAAGCAACGAGAGCTGTGAATCAGGCCATCGGGAGAGTGATCAGACATAAGAATGACTTTGGAGCAATTTTACTTTGTGACACCAGGTTTAACAGTCCTAAGCTGAAAGGGCAACTTTCTGCATGGTTAAAAGACCACATCAATGTTTCAAATAAGTTTGGTGAGACTGTCAGTGAAATATGCAGATTTTTCAAGACTGCACACTCATCATTGCCATCTCCCAAACTAAAACCACTACTACCACATGAATCCTATGACAACAAATATGAAAATAAGTCAGCGAGCATGAGTGGAGTATTATTTCCCACCAGTAATGGTAGAGTGGTGAAATCAGTCAAGAAAACTGTGAGTCAGGCTCAGTACCCAAACTCAAATGAAGTTTACGCTGATTTTTCTATGGACTTTTATAAAAATTCAAAAGATTCTGCTTATGTAAATGAGTTTAAACCGAAAGAAGCTAAAGATCTATTTAGTGCACTAGACAGTAGTAATCAAGAAGCTGGAAACAAATCTCAACCATCGGTGACAATACACAAAAGAATTGCAACTGATGATACAGAGATTGCAACATTCGCTAAGAAAAAGAAACTTAGAATAAAACCATTTGGTTTTGAAGAGAATCTCCATAGTGAACAAAGATCCTGTGATAATTTAGTAGAGAAGGAAGCCCCAGCTTCATTGATAGATTTTGTCAAGGAAATAAAAGTTCTACTCAATTCTGAACAATACAAGCAATTTCAAGTTTCAATATCAACATATAAGAAAGATGCAGACTATCCAGTTTTTACAAAGGTTTTATCAAGTTTGCTTGAAAATAGAAAGATGTTTTATTTATTCAAAGGCATGAAAAGATTTCTAAAAGAAGAACACAAAACCATATTTCAGGAATACTGTGATAATGTTAATTTAGTTGACACTTTATAAAAATAATTATTATGTAGGTAGTGTAAATAAGAATGTAAGTAAACTTATACATGTATTCTAATTATTAATTTATTATCTACAAATCAAATACATACACATTTTAAACACTAATAAGAAGTTTAATTTCAAAGTTTAGTTTTTAATATTACTGCCTATTTCAACAGAATTTATTCTAAGAATTGTCTGCTGAGCTCTTTGGAAGTTGATTCTTAGATACTGCTTCCTCCTCTTCTTCTTGAAGTGTGTCCTTGTGTGAGACAGACCTTTGGAGATAATGGTTGCTGTCACATCTACCAATCCTGGTTGAACTAAGGGTCTACCTATCAGAGAGAAATCTTTAGTTCCTGCCAATAGTACTTTGTCCAGTCTTATCTTGTCGCCAATATTAGGCGGCCAGTAGCCTTCAACTACGAGTAGGTCTCCATCTGTCACACGCCATTGTTTACCGAGGAGATGAATGACAGCAAAACTCCGCGACGCCTGTTCTTGTACCAGTTTGTTGCAAGTTGCTATTACATCTTTTGTAGTTTCAGCTACGGATTTATTCTCCACTGGCGCTAAGTTTGTTATAAATTTCGACAGTATGCCTCCTAAAATTAAAGATAATTAATTAAAGAAGAAGAAAAATGAGACATAATGGATAGCTGATGCGTAAACAGAATAGTACCTACCTTGATTGCTGCCGAAAATACCGGCCAGTCTCTGCATGCCAGCTCGAATCATAGCCATTTCTATTGAGCCACAAGAGCCAGACAGTATTAAAACTGTTATAACATTGATAGAGCAAATACGATTATTTTCATAAATAGGAGATGGTTGATTTTGTTCAGAACTTAATAACCTATAATAATCACAGTCGAAGATAGGAAGATGACATGTGTGATGACATTGACTGCCATGATAATATTGACGTTTGTCAGACAACGAAATTTTCGTTCGGTTTTTTTATGTAATACTCTTTATGTTATCATAGACGCGTCTTTTGTCAATGTTATTTCCGGATTATAATTGAAAAAGGATTCAATTACACTCACAGACCAACCACTACTTATAGCCTAAGAGCCCACGACGGCCAGACCTTGGTCATTTTATAAAAGCTGAAAGTTTTTCTGTGCACGTCCCCTGTACAGGTAAGAACGACCAGCGACTATGGAGTTTGGGCTGTGGTTACTTTGGCAGATAACTGGTAGTAAAGTTGGTAAAAATAGTACCTAAGTTTCGTTAAAGTATAAAGCTCAATTTTTTTATATTTTCTTCGGGATAACTTTATAAATCTCGTCATCCATTGCTGGACACTTATGACGGTTGCTACACCCTGCCAGACACCCCTAAACTTTAATAAATTAACCACAGCCCAAACTCCATAGTCGCTGGGCGTTCTTACCTGTACAGGGGACGTGCACAGAAAAACTTTCAGATTTTATAAAATGACGAAGGTTTGGCCGTCGTGGGCTGTTACTGTATTACGTAGTTAGTGGTAATTTGTGGTCGAATTCTGTGGTGCTTCGTTTAGAAAACCTTTCAAACTACACGTGATGCATAGCGAGGAAATTGGAAAAAGGGGTTTTAAAGTGCCGTTATGTTTTTACGTTGGTAGGTTTTACCCTGTATTTTACATACTGAATCTGAATTTGACTTAATAGTTTTCGACGTCTCGCGCAAATGTTGTGTACAGCTTCGGCATACAATTTTTAGAAAGCTAAAGAAAAAAAATAGAAAAAAAAGTTTAAAAACTTGACAAAATATGAAAGAAAGTGAAATGCCCCACACAGTTCAGAGTACAAAGGCCCCAATAACCTACAAAATCTTCACGTTCACTACACTAATGCGAGCCTTAGCTGAGGATCGATCCCGGGACTATTCGATTAGCAGTTACTAACCGACTAAGCCATGGAGCTGAAAATACGTTTTTATTTATAATCTATACAAATAAAGTATAGTAATTGTTAATTAAAATAGGTACCTACGAAGTACATCATTAATCCCCGTTGAATTCAGTTTAATGAATTAACCTAAATAATAGTAATATTCATTTATTTGCACCTTAAAGTTAGTTAACAAACTTAAAATAGTTATGCCTAAGGTAGTTAAACTAACAAGTAAGTGAAAACAGCCTTAACCTAAACATAGATATTGTTTTAGGATAGTTTTTTTTAATATTGAAGCTTTAAGAACAGCTGATACGTGTGTTCCAACTAACATCAAAATTTTTTGTCTTGTTCTTTTTTGTATACACAGTAAATTTTTTCTCTATTTGTCGTCCCTATAGATTACTTTCATATGCATGTGGTAAAAAGATTTTATTTTGACACAGACACAGACAGTCAAACAGACACTTACATTTTATTTACTTGTATTTCTGTTGTATAGTTAAAATATAACTGCGGATTAAAATATGTTGTATATTAAAATGATTAAAACAATCAAAACCGACGGGAACCGAAACGAGAAAACTGACAACTCCTGGAACAAAAAACCGAAGCCATGTGTCAACTCTATAATGGAATCCCATGGTAGAATGAAAGCCAACACTTCGATGTTACTGTACTCATTTAAAAAAATAGATTTATTCATAGATACAAAGTATTTTAAATTATAAGTCTGACCTGACTAAATGTTATCAATGACAAATTTTAACGACTCCACCGGTACCGTCGGGGTCTGTGTGAATACCGGGCATTGAACCTTGAGACCGCGCGTTAAAGTTCACTTTTGTCTTACCCCGAACGCGTAACAGCAGCGTACAGTAGTAACTATTATGTAAAGTGACACAGGCGCGCGCTCTCAGCTACCAGATCCAGGCATGTTCCAGGCTCCAGCCGGTTCGGGCGTGTCCGCCGGCGCTCGCGCTCAGCTCGGCTCGGCGTCTGGGGTACGTTGCCATGGCGACCTGCGGGCACGCGCCTCTGGCACAGCGGCCGCAGCCGAAAATAAACACAAGAGCATATGCTCGCGGTACGGTACCAGAGCTCCGAGAGGGTGGGATCTCTCGTGACATAGTTACAATTTGACCTGAATTTTGGATGCAAATTTGAAACTTTTAAATGCTCTGTCATGATTTTGTCATTTAAATATGACTCGCGGCGGCAACACCGAAACCCGTACGGCTGAAAGCCAAAACGCTGCAGAATCAGTTGAGAGGTTATGTGGCGTGGGTAGATCGTCTGTAAAATTCAGTGCGGTACGCTGAAAACAAAAATTTAAAATAAGAAGTATTTTGACTCATAACTAAATGATGAGGCAGGGGCTTCATAAAGATTGCAAAAGTTTTCCATAAAAGCCACGTTCCTCTTGCAATCCTCTGTGCTTTACCGAAATGAACGTGCGAAATCTACTTATATCCTTTACAGTCTGAACTTATGTAGCTTTTGTCAACTGTAGAGCTACACTATATTTAAAGAGTAGAGCTTTCTAGCTGCTTCGGATTTTTTTCATCGTAGAGCTACAAGACCTTACTTTTAAGACTACCCTCAAAGCTGAGTAACTTTCCATTTCAAATAACTACAAATGTTTGTGTAAAACATGTCGTTGTAGAGCTAGAAAACCATCTTAGAGTATAATTTCAATTTGACCACACTCTTCTTTTAAACAAGACTACCCTCAAAGCTGAGTAACTTTTTGCTTAACTTCAAATAACTACAAAAGTTTGTGTAAAACATGTCGTTGTAGAGCTAGAAGACCTGTCTTCGCTTAAACATGACTACCCTCAAAGTTGAGTAGGGGAGGTTTCGGCGTGGCCGCTCGCGCTCGCCCGGCCGTGCCACGTGACCGCGCGCCGCCGCCGCCGCCGCTGGCGATGGCGATGGCGGGTTGGCGATGGCGGGTTGCGCGCGGGTGCGGCCGGCCGGCCGTGCGCGCGCACCGCCCGCGCGTCAGTCGCTGGGCGGCGCGCGGCCGGCCGGTCGATAGCCCCGGAGCTCCCCGCCATGCTGCGTGCCATGCACCGTGCACCGTGGACGCGCGTACGATAGGTATATACGTGACATGTGCCTGTGATATTGCGACCGGATCGGACACCTCTATTGCGGGTGAGCGCTGACCACCAGTCAGATCTTACACGCACACATCAAAACAGGATAGCACACACCAAAACAGGGCACGTCAAATAATCGGGATAAACACCAGGTTCAAACTCATCGTTTAATTTCAGACGACACGTAATGATGGATGGATGTCACGATCAATTTTATGTATGAAACGGATTCACTCGTTTCATTTGGCGTTAAGATCTCGACGTATTCGGTGGCCGGATAATGATGGATTCCGGCGACGATTTAGAGTAGCGAGCGAACATTCATTTCGTGCTGAATACACATATCTCTCACTCGCTTCTCTGACAGATAGTTGGCAATAACACGGGATAATGATGTATCCCGAAGCATTGCATCCTACGAGTCATCCTTATAGACATCAAAGCCTCTGTCTAGGTGAGTTAGGTTAAGAGGTAGAAATGAGATGAGGCTCCGGGCGAGGGTAGCTACCCTTTGAGGTTATTGATGCTCTATAGATAAGGTGAGGCAAGCGAACGATTTCAAGAGCAGGTTTTAATTAATTTGCGAACTAAATTGGGTATCGAAGGCGATATTGGCAAAGTTCGGGGGATGCCAGGCGATTTAGTAAATTTTATGGAATCAAATATCGGTAAAAGTATAGTCGTAATGGTGCTACGGTTGCTACGAATTCGATTGCTACGAACGCGGTGTGTAGGTGCTACGAGATTGCACCGATTGAATTGAAAGAGTAGACCGCGCGCGGTACATTTTATTTTATGCGAATGTTTCAGTATTTGATATACATAAAATAGTATCACAGTTTTGTTATAGAGGAATGTTTGTATAAAGAGACAAATAGTGTAATTGTAACTAACTATTTTTCGATAATAATTGGATTTGTAGCCAAGACAAACACACACAAGTATTAATTATTAATACAATGAGAAATCTAGATAGCAACTTAGTTTTAAAAGCTATTACGGAAACTATGATATCATTATTTATTCTCAAACACGAGGTGTAGTGGTGTCGAGCATCCGTAGTTACTGATATCTACGAAATAAGTATCCTAATGTCAGGTCTAAGTATTATTGTTGCATGTTGGCTGGCTCTCTTGAAGCAGTGTCATCGAATTTCGATTCAGTCAGCAGTAACGCACTCGCGTAACTGTGTTCCGATTTGAAAGATGTGGTTGCCGTTGAAATTACAGGCCTTACCTTAGTAACGGGCGCATACGATGCGACTTGGACCTTGTCGTACCTAGGTAGGGGAGGACCCAATGAACTTGTTATATGTAGAGGTTATCACTTAACATCAGGTGGGCCATCAGCTTGTTCCGTAACATTGTCACATGAATGATTCGGTTAACCCAACACGTAACCTGATGTAGTAGAACCAGTCATCGGGAACTGTCTCTCAAGTGAGGTTACCGGAATACACTATTACGAGCCAGCTGCAAATTTATTGATTTATAGCACAAAAGGTGCTTTTTTGAGGTTCACTTTAATAAAACAAAATAAAATAAATATTGGTCGTCATTTCACACAACGCCAAAAGCCCCGAAGTAAACTAAGCATAGCTTGTATCATGGTAACCAGACAACAGATATAATGCTTACCTATATACTTTTTTGTAAATACATGCAAATAATACATACCTACAGCCAGACAGAAAAAACCATCTATGTTCGTCACACTAACGTTTGTCCTGGGTGGGGATCGAACACACGACCTACAGCACAGAAGGCAGGGTTACTACCAACTGAGCTGTGAGGGCACTCAATTCAAGTAATGAATAATAATGGTGAGCTCTCATTGAAGAAAATCAGTAAACCCCAGTGAACTTACCAACAATGACAGTCTCCTGGGAATGTGCTAAAATAACACTAAACACGTCTCTGAAGAGGCACGAATCACAACCGGATGCAAATCTTGCACGAATCGACATCGACGTAAAATATCCCTTACCCAGCACCAATAAAACTCCTGTACAGTCTACTAAAATTCCAGAGAGACGTGGGTCTACTTCGACTTATGCCGGTTTACAACTTAACTCGATTGACGCTCGGCGAAAAATGCATTTTATGGTGAATTCACAATCGGTAAAAGTAATTCAAGCCTTCAATGTGAGGCTTTTGCTATGGACGTATGTCCTGACAGTTTAGAATCGCTAATTATGAAGGGAATATCCCAATTCTTTTTTCCCGATGGAAAGTCACATCAAATTTGACTCTAGTTTCAGATAAATTTGTTACGAAAATGGGCATAAATGTAGTTCACAATTAGTATATAGGTTCCTCTATAGTCCGCTCTACAGCATGCAACACTTAACGAGCAGTAGAACTCTCGCCAAGTTCGTCCGGGGAAGTACTGCCACCATGCCCTTTTCTGCCGCCAAGCAGTAACGCATTCGCGTTACTGTGTTCCGGTTTGAAAGGTGTGGTTGCCGGTGAAATTACAGGCAAATGAGACATTCCACCTTCACGTCTCACATTTACGGGCGCATACGATGCGACTTGGGTCTTGTCATACCTAGTATGGGAGGACCCAAGTCGCATCGGTTGTTATGGGCCGAGGTTACCACTTAACACCAGGTGGGCCGTCGGCTCGTCCCGTAAATGTATTACATAAAAAAAAAAAAAAAAAAAAAAAAAAAAAAAAAAAAAAAAAAAAAAAAAAAGTTTGCAGTCATCAAATAAGTAAATCTTTGCAGACATATCGCACAGCGCCATCTAGTCACAAATTAAGCAAAGTTGTACTATGAAAACCCGATAACTCATAGAATAGCTAAATATACTAATACATATATATTACTTTTCTTTTGTAAATACTTTGATGTGCAAAATAACACCAAGGCACAGAATAAACATATATAAAAGTTTATCTTGGACGCGAATTGAACTCATGATACAAGAGTCGGGCACTCACATTGCTGCTTCATTTGAGGGGTGGGTAAAATTACAGGCACGTGAGACGTTTCTTCGAGACCCTGAGTGGCAGATGCAATGCGATGCGACTCGGGGACCTATTTTAGTATGGGAATACCGTATAATGCTGTTATTACGGGCAGGAGATACTTACTGGCAACTTAAAGTCAGGTAGACCATTCGCTTGTTCCTTCGTGAATCACTAAAAACATAAGACTAATCAACGCGGTTTGATGTTTCCGATAAAATTTCTATTGTAGTTTTATACATTTACTAGCTGACTCGGCAAACTTTGTTCTGCCATGTAAATTATCAAAGAAATCGAATGTAAGTATAAATCGAGAGTGAAATATTAAATTAGAAACAAAAAGTGTTCTGTTGTTTTCTGTCGCAGTTCTGTTCTAGGAATTTTTCGGGCCCGATAAATAACAAATGCAGCATGAAATGTCAAAGTGACGCGACACTTCACGTCAATAAACGACGGTTAAATTACTTGGAATTGTTCATACAAAAATACCAGAAATCGCGACAAATTGGGGGGTGGGGGTAGAAGGGTGAAAAATACTTTATGACCTTTTCTCATACCTACCACTTATACAAAAAAAAACATAATAATCGGTCGAGCCTTTCGGAGGAGTGCGACAACAAACACCGTGACACGAGATTTTTATAGATATTAGATATTACACATATATTACATAATCCAACCATGATAATTTAGTATATCTGGTTCAGCACTCAGCTAACTGTCCTACTTACTGTGTGCAGTGGCGGACTAGCCGTCTGTTCTGTATTTTTAATCACACATAAAAGTTATTTGTAGAGTGCCATAAAATGGATTATGCCTGCCTTAGGTCAGCGTAATAAACACATACCTTCGATAACACCGCCGTACCTTGCTAATTTGTTTATCGCAGTACCTTCCAGCCAGAGGCTTAGGCGAGTCGTTAGTTAACTCGTAATTGTAATGGATTTAAGGGATCCCTTCATTCGATCCTGTCACTTTATTCCTTTACTGTACACGCAGGGTACTACCCGATCGTCTAGGATTACCTTACTTTTTCCGAAATATAATTTTATATAAAGAAAGAAAGAAAATAATTTATTTTCTACAAACTGTACACAACACCGATTACATATTTATATAACTAGGAGAAATAAACAAAAACAAATGCCTACGCGGATCGCTGCCGTGTAGAGGTACATTGCTTGTGAAAAAAGCTTTATGCTCAGCATGTGATAAGAACACAAGATCTCCAGCACTGATTTTCAGCACAGGCTTAAGGCTTAAAGGGAAATCACGGAAATTTAAGAGGTAAGGATCTAAGGAAAAAGACAAAGTCTTCACTTTATTTCTCTTATGTTTGAGTTCTAGTTCGTCCGGGGAAGTACTGACGAAGCAGTAATGAATTCTCGTTAACGTGTTCAGCTTTGAAGGGTGTGGTTGCCGGTGATATTACAGGGTCTTGTCATACCTTAGTAGGGGAGGAAGCCAAGTCATCTTGCTTGTTATGGGAACACCCTTCTGCTAACTGCTGCTGGTCTGTAACTTATTACATCAAAAATGATTGTGACGGTAAGCCCCAATGGAAAAACGAAAGCAGAAAATATGACATGCTGTATATAATATAATTGTACGAGAATTTATATTGAAACGACGCTTCCTCTGATATTTGATGGCACGCGCCAGATTTAGTTTCAAAGAGTACCTAACACTATGATATTACTTTCTAAGCGGGCAAATAATATAAGACTTTTGTTGAAATTCACTAGAGCAGTTGACAACTTTTCCATAGTGCATAATGTGAACTTGTGCCAAGTTTGCCCGGAGAAGTACTGCCACCACACCTGGTAATCTGCCGCCAAGCAGTGATGCACTCGTGTTGCTGTGTTCCGGTGGAAGGGAGTGGGTGCCGGCGAAATTGCAAGCGCATGAGACGTAACATCCTCGTCTCGGGTTGATGGACGCAACGCAGTGCGACTTGAGTTATCTCGTCCTTTGGTGGAGAGGACTCGAGTTGTATTGTTGTTGTCTTTCGGCGGCGGTTACCACTTAACATCAGGTGGGCCGTCAGCTCGTTCTGTCACTAATATGATATAACAAAAAAATTGCTAACGTTACAAACCTCAAAATAAACTTCCGTGAATAGAAGCTTCGAACAATTGTTCGCTTAACTGTGTTCGTAGTCTTCTTCTTCTTCGAGTCACCGGTTCTGATTGTAAGTGCGCCTCAAAGAGGCTCCTTTCGTGCACTCGACACATGTCTTCGAATTTTTAGTTCTAGGACATGTCGATTTCCTCACGATGTTTTCCTTCACCGTTTTAAGAACGTGGTGTTCGTAGTAATATAAAGTAACGCACAAAAAGCTAGCTTGTTGGCTTTTGTCGGAATAATAAATGGATACAGTGGAATGTGCATAGAACCTTTCCCAGCCGTAATGATTCCCCGTGGAATATACAATATTGTTATTATACCCATCACGACCATTTTCTGCCCGCGAACATTTTTCCTCAAAGGGGTAATGTACAAAATGTATTAGACACTAACGAGGGACCGTCTTCTATAAAGCAGGTACGTCTAAGAGCCGCCGAGTCTGAGACGTTCATGGCGCAACGGGCCGGGTGCGATAACGTACAGACTTTAAAGATTTATCTGCAAGAAAATGTGCTTTAGAAGTAGAATTTATGAAATTACTATAAGCCTGATCATCATCAGGACATCCATTTGACAGTGAAATTATTATAATTTAAAAAACCTTCGTATATGCCTATACGAACATAGATGTTTGTTCTGTGTCTGGGTGTTAATATGTATTATATATATGTATTTTCAAAAAGTATATAAGTATTATACCAGTTGTCTGGTTCCCATGATACAAGATATGCTAAGCTTACTTTGGGGCTAGATGGCGTTGTGTGAAATGTCCACCATTATTATTATTATTATACGAAATACCGTAACAATTCAAGGGCGGAAACTACACTCGAGCTGTCAAAGCTTGCTAAAAACACATGAGAGCTGGCACCTACCGTATCTGGCTCGGGGGATTTCCGATTCAGCGGGACAAACCTAGTGTTGGGCACACTTCCATTTTGCACCGAATCGGATCACTGGATCTATACATTGATTTTAATGGTTTTTGGGGGCCAAATTCATGTTTTATGGGACGGAAGTTGGAAAAATCTTAGTCAATTTTACCTTATTTATACGGATTAAAAAACAGTGTAACAATATATAGTAACATATAATATATTATATTCGTATATATTGTAGTCGTATTGCTGTTGTCTATGAGTGGCGGTTACCACTTAACATCAGGTGGGCCGTCAGCTGGTTATATCACACACATCATATAAAAAAATGATTGTGCATATTTGTTCCGACTTTTAAAAACATAACGCTATTTGTTAACGCTCGATTTTACTACCAATAACATTTTCATACAGGGGGATTTAAATGAAATCGATCCTTAAGGAGTAAACTCCGAAAAACAGAATACAAAAACAAAAAAAACAGTAAATAACAGTTCGCCATGACACATGATAAACCTGGCTAATTGTACAACTGAAGCCGTCACGCAAGTAGCTCAACCCACTGCACATGTAATAATATAATATTGGTGGACATTTCACACAGCGCCATCTAGCCCCAAAGTAAGCTAAGCATAGCTTGTATCATGGGAACCAGATAACTGATGTAATACTTATATACTATTATGTAAATACATGCATATAATATTTACGTAACACCCAGACACAGAAGAAACATCTATGTTCGTCACACAAATGTTTGTCCTGGGTGGGAATCGAACCCACGACCAACAGCGCAGAAGGAAGGGTTACTACCATTTGAGCTGTGAGGCCTGTCAATGGGCAATTTGAACCAGCAGTAACGGAGAAGTATTTCTTTCTCTCCGTTACTTCTTAACGCAACTCGTAACACCGTAATCCGTAGGAGGTTTGCACCCCCAACGATCCGCTAATAATTATATACATGTAAGTTGGTTTAACTGTGAAACTTATACAGTCGGTATGTTAGTTGTTTGTCTGCGATGGTTTAGCGGTCGGCACGCTGAATGGTTTGCGTTGAAATTTTGATGAGTTTGGCAAACTTTACATGGTGTTGATTGATATAATGAAAAATTTGCTCAAAAACATAACTTCAGAATGAGAAGAGGTTCATATTATTGTGTACATGCCTAGTACACTCACACACGCACACACACTGGTACAGAAAACCAGCGCTGAAGCAGCCACACCGCTGATACAGCACATGCTGAGTGGTAGCCTTTTTTGCTGTCACAAGCAATATTTTCTTTTATTTGTACCTACTTTTAATTCTAATGTAACACAAATGAAATATTTTTCTTTCATTCTTACCTATGTCATTGTTTCGAGCGGCCATTTTTAAATACGATAGCATAATTTTACGACTGAAAAAAGTTCAACAATTTATTTATATTACGGGTACAATCCAATTAATTCATATTAGGATAGAAGTGTTTCTGAAAAATCGTTGCCAGTACATCGGTACCATACTACAAATCGTTACCTATCAGCGAACATAACTTACAAAACGTCGCACAACATCCATCGCATCACAAATGTAGGCTATCGGTCTCAACCGCATCTAGTTCAACGTTAAACCGCAGAGAGCCACAGATAGACGCGTTTTAAAAAATATATAGAGTACCAGCTCGCCTGCGTCACGGGGGCGTGCGCGATGACGTCACCGGCGGAAATAGAACGGAGGTGGGGGCACGGCCCTTGCATTGCGCACACAACCTATTTTGGGCCTACTCGTGTAAGTACCAAGGTTCTATTTTGCAAACAGGCAACTATTTACGTGTCGTATACGTCATGGGATGTCAGATTGGATTGTGATTCGATAACGATTATTTTCGTTCGGATTTGTGGTGGATGCTTCAAGACAGTTGACACGAACTCTACCTAGTATTAATACTGGCGACAGAAGTAATAGCATTCCATTTGACACATGACATCCGATCCAACTGGCTGTATCTTAGCTTATTCATATAAAAATAGCTATGAGGTTTTTGTTACTGTTAAATATATAATATATGTGACTATTCTTTACTTAATCAAAGTACTGACAGTGAAAATAAAGGCTGTTTGTGACGTATTTTTTACTTTCGAGCTCCAATTCCAAGAGTTGTGTCTATGGTGACCGAGTTCCTACAGTAATGCCAAATCGAAGGTATTTAAACGGGTATCAAGTTCCTTTCCAGTTCCTTTTTTTACTTGGAAAATTCGCTTGATGGATATATTTCAGACATACAAAGAGAATTATTTTATTGTATTTCAAAAGTTTTATACGATATTGTGTGGTACCTTTTTATTTTTTTATAGTAACTTTCTGTTTTAGTGTTCAGTTTGAAACTAAAAACGGCAATTGAAGTTTCGTCGAAGCCGATAGCTTGAATACGCTGAAATCAACAAGTCATTGGATTCATCGATGTTCATATAACTTGTATATCTATTGTTTGAGAAGACATTAAAATTAACTGTACCTACTTGTTGCTTGTTGCTGTGCGTGACTTCATTCTATTTTGTAAAATTTCGAAAAATATTGACTTCATTGTTTATTATGAAACACGGATGGGAATTTATAACCGTTATGAGTCATTAGACAAATATAATGTATACTGGGACCTTTACCCAGCCCGAATTAAGACGTAAAATTAAATTTATTTTAAAGTATTTATCAAGTTTTTAATACCACTAGACAATGTTTAATATCATTTCTCTCATTGGCCTGAGAATAAGTGGTCGGGTGTAGAATTTGAGGACGTCGGCGTCAGCGATAAATACGCGTGAATTTGTTTTTATTTTTCTTAGAGAATTAATTGGAAAATTGTTATTTTCTATTATATGGTGTCACCGTGGCTAAACTAAAATTGATTTAGCCAGCTCTATATTTACTTATCTCATTTGATCTACATGAAATGGCACGAATTAGATGCCAAGTGGCTTAGTTCGAACTGTTTTTAGAATAAAAATCAGTAATACTAAGCTTCACGTCTACGACTCACGAGATCAAATACAAAATCATTTCCATAAACATTTTCATGTACATAATATGCCTGTGGACCCCGCACTAGGGCTAGCCTGTATCGCGGGTGTCCAAATACGATGACTTAATTCTAATTACAGGAGAAAACATGTGAGACAGATAATGAAGTTTAAAACAATTGTACACACATGTGCTGTACACACATGTGCTGTGTGATGTACACACAGCTTCGCGAGCGATGCCGCGGGCGTGCGTTTGTATACAAATAGTTATCATGTGGCAACCCTAACGTTATGAAAACTTTCATTTATGTTGTTGTTAGACCTTCAAGTTTCAATGGGGTACAAGTTAGTAAGTTGCCCCTAAGTAAACATAAATATGCATTGCATGCTTAACAATCCCTTGAGTAACTGTGATTATTCTCTTTGGAACTCAAATCATCTTTGAGTGCCCTTGAAGCCGATCTAAAGTGCTAAGAATAAGAAAGCATGTAGTTGACTGGTTGGTTTGCGCATTGAGAACGTCACACCGCGGGGTAAGCGATGAAAGTAGTTCCATTTTAATTCGAACAATGCCTTATGCCTTTCGTTCCAATTTAATCTTAACTTTTTTCATTGGAGACATATTCAAACTTAGTAGATTATGTTCAACATTTTTTGTTTTCCACACTTCACAAATGTAACATGTTCTTGAGCTCTTTAATTTACAGTGACTTATAGACAAGAACTGGGCGAATACACGATCCAGATTTCACATTTAAGAGCAGTAGAAATCTCGCCAAGTTCGTCCGGGGAAGTACTGCCACCATGCCCATTTCTGCCGCAAAGCAGTAACGCTCTCGCGTTACTGTGTTCCGGTTTGAAAGGTGTGGTTGCCCGTGAAATTACAGGCACACGAGACATTCCACCTACACGTCTCAGAGTTATGGGCGCATACGTTGTGACTTGGGTCTTGTCGTACCTAGTAGAGGAGGACCCAAGGTGCATCGCTTGTTATGGGCTGAGGTTACCACTTAACACCAGGTGGGCCGTCAGCTCGTTCTGTAACAGTATTACATAAAAAAATATATAAAAAAAAATATACATTATACATATTAATTTTGTTTATGTTATTTTAACAAATATCTCTATTTGATAAATTTACTTAATTAAACAATTTCAGTTCAACCGTTATCTATATACCTATCCAGGTACTTATGGCGTGAAGTAGCAGTATGTACATTACAATTTGGAATCATTGTCTATTGGCAGCGGTTACCACTTAATATCAGGTGGGCCGTCAGCTCGTTACATCACTTAGACCACATAAGAAAGAAACTCGTTGGATACGTGCAATATCTAGATCCATTACAGTTGTATTGACCAACTAAACATTATAATAGACTGTTCTATAACCAATTGTAATACGAATAGTATAGATATGAGGATATCAATTTTGACTATTTTGGATATGAGCTGAATATAAAGGTATATAGATAATGGTTGAACTGAAATTGTTTAATTAAGTCGATTCATCAAATAGAGATATTTGTTAAAATAAACACAAAAAACTATGACCTAGTATATTCCAGTTCAGCTCATAATGGTCTATAAATAGTACGGGTCAGTGAAAGTGCACAGAATTAGCGCCATCTAGTGACGTATAGCCATATACAGATGAAACACCTGTTTCAGAACTATTTGCGGCTCTGCATCGGTAAGGGTAACGCCTCACTCTCCAATTGCCTTGATTTAAGAGACGTTCGGTTATTAAAACAGTAGCACATATATTTGACTTGCCTCGCAGCTCAGTTGGTTTGTAAATCTGCCTCCTGATTTGAGGTCATGGGTTCAATTACCACCGGACAAACGTTTGTATGAACATGATTTTTTTGTCCTAGGACATGTCGGTTTCCTCACGAAATATACATAAATCATTCAAGCGAAAAACAATTTAAAATTTATTTTTAGTCACATACAGTGAAGTTACATTCGCAGCTTACGTTTCCTTCAAGTTCTTTATCATTACTTGCACATTGAATACATTGAATCCTTGCCTGCTTGTCCATATTTCCTGAAACCTATAATATGGAAGTCTTTAAGAGGAGAGTGAATAGGTTCCTTCTAGTCAAGCATGCTTCATCGTAGACCACATCGTCACTTAACATCAGGTGAGATTGCGGTCAAATGCTTGCCTATCACGAATATAAATAAAAGAAAGAATCTGATTTACGAGACTTTGTAATATGGAGCGTCAGTGGAGCCTTTAATGTTGTTCAAAATATTAAATTATTACGTTTCCCGTTCACTCGAACGCTAAGTGTTACTTTGCATTAATGAGACTACTATTACGTAAACGCCGGCCGCTTATCACGCATAATAATACATATTAATGAATTATATTACTGTTATCCTGACTACGTTCCAGTTTTTATGTACTCAATGAGGATGAGTAGAAATTTTATGGTTCCTCATAAGGTTTTCTTTGAGAAAGTCATTATGGTATATTTATATTAAAACTCATTGTTTCGAGATTCAATTCGTTTCGAAACTAAATCAATACATATTAACACTCAGACACAGAACAAATATCATTGTTACAAATGTCACATAAATGTTTGTCCTGGGTGAGAATCGAACCCACGACCTACAGCGCAGAAGGCAGGGTTACTAACAAATGAGCAATGAGGCCAGTGTAATTTCAAGCGTCCGTATATTGTAGAAAACCAGCAGTATAACTAGCGACTGGTAGTCAAAACTCAGAAGTGAGTCGGTCGATTTTCTTGGCCTCTGAAACGAGTCTTATCAAAAATGACCTCAGAGAATCAAATTGAGCCATAGAGACCGCTTGCGCGCCAATGTCCGTTGCTGGTGAAACGCTCCAAGTCATAATATAAAACTTTGAAAGCGCCCCCAGCGGTTGATAAAACCAAATAACCGCAGTTATCCTTTTTCCCTCTCGCCGTAAGGTGGGAATTGAATGGTAGAATTTGCGTGTAACGCATCGATAGGGTGTTTTTGGTTACTTGACTTAGCTATTTCAGCAAATACGACCCGTAAGTAAACAAATAAATATTTATTTAATGTTGGTGGACATTTCACACAGTGCCATTTATCTACAAAGTAAGCTAAGCATAGCTTGTATCATGGGAACCAGACAACAGATATAATACGTATATATAATATTGAAACCACAGAACAAACATCTATGTTCGTCACACAAATGTTTGTCCTTGCTGGGAATCGAACCCACGACCTACAGCGCAGAAGGCAGGGCACAAACTGCGCTATGAGGCCAGTCAATGATTAAATTCAGTGTTACTTTACAATAGATTCGGTAGATCATACACGAATTCTAAAGTATTATATAATTGAAATTGCAAGCGCATGAGACGTTACATCCCCGTCTCGGGGTGATGGACGCAACGCAGTGCGACTTGAGTCATCGCGTACTATGGAGAGGGCTTGAGTCTTATTGCTGTTGTGTATGGGCGGCGGTTACCACTTAACATGAGTCCGTCAGATCGTTTCGTCACATCAGTGACAAAAAAATAATAATTTTGCTACAGCATCTTCCCTAACAGATGGGGTCGTACCCAAGACGACGCGATATTATAATATTATATATATTAAGGTCGGGGCAGTATATTAGTTGTTAATATATATTTCGAACTTCTGGCTGATTAATTTCACTAGAAAACAAAACATGGTCGGAAAATTGATTCGTACAAAAAGTAAATATTAAGTTAAAAAGATTACTCCAAACTTTTTTACAGCCAAAAAGTGCTCGTGAAATGTTATCGGCGGTACTGGTAGCGGCGTAAAATAATAATTTGCTTTGTTTCAAAATGCTTAAGAATGTGTAGTCCAAGTTTTTATGATTATGTTCGCGAGGTTTTCGTTGATGGGACATTTCGTAACTGTTTGTCTTACATTCATTACTTTAGGAATACTAAAAAGAAAAATTGTATGTATAAAACGTTTGCTACTTGACTCACGTGAGATTGAGAGAATACTATAGGGAAACCAGATAATTAAGGCGTGATGAATGAGTTATCTGGTTTGCCTTCAGATTGTGTTTGGTGTAGGGTTTTATATATAAAGTTCGTTTGGTAAAGTACTACCGAACTGATTTCTGCCCATAAGCAGTATTTTTCTCGTGTTACTGTTCACTGGTTCGAAGGTTTTGGGAGCCGGTTATTTCACGCAGTCCATTTCTCGTCTTAGGATGACAGCGCTTAGTAATGAGACTGGCTAGCTCTGTTGCTCTGCCTTATTCTTTTTTATTATTATTTTTAATGTGTCTTAGGTGACGGAACGAGCTGACGGCCCACCTGATGTTAAGTGACCTGGGCCCATAACAACCGATACGACTTGGGGCCTCCCCTACTAGGTACGACAAGAGCCAAGTCACATCGTATTCGCCCGTTACTCTGAGACGTGTAGGTGGCAGTATTTCCCTGGACAAACTTGGCGTGAGTTCTACTGCTCTTAAAACTACTAGCTGTTAGTTTCCCTAAGAGTCTTAAATAAAATAAAATAAATAATTTTTTTACAGAGAAATCGCTATGTGCCTTTCGGACTATGTGCTCGATGGCTAATTATATACACAGAAAAAAGTCTAAATCTATTTTCGATGCATAATTTTTTGAATAACTGAACAAGAATTAAATGGAAAAATATAAGCCGGCGATGTAATCATATACCAAAACAAATTTTAACGATGTAATGAGCCCAAAAACATCGTTCAAATTATTATTTACGTATTTTAATCACGGGCGGGTGGGTATTTAAGGAAAAAATATGATCTTTCTCCCCAAACCAAAGTTCTCGTAATTAATCACAATACAAACAAGATTATGTACGGACGACCTCAAACAAACGAATCCGTACACATAAATGAACAAAATTATCATATTTTTTTCTGTGCTGATACAATTTTGGCTTGTTTAAGATAGGTACTTCTTTGGCAGAACGAAGAATGAATCTTATTTTCTGCTTGAAAAACAAGCTAGTAAGCCAAACGAATCAAATGCTATTTTTGAAACATAACAATATATTTTTTATAGAAGTTTAATCTTTTTATAGTCCATTTGCACAGCTACTGGTATCAGACATCATCCTGTTTTAATGAGTTTTCTATTGCTGCCGGGTTATTTAATTGCTTACCGTAAATAGGTAATTGACTTAACATATTTAATAGTCAAGGAATTTCCGAGCATCTATAGAAAAATAAATCACTATACCTCTATGACTTCTATCGGCCTCTATAAGCATAATAAATTATTTAAGTTTTAAATTGTAAAAATGACCACGGTACTATATGTAGATAGAACCAGCGCTGAGCAGCCACACCGCTGATACAGCACATGCTGAGTGGTAGCCATTTTTGCTGTTACAAGACACATTTTGTTTTATTTGTACCTAATTTTATTTGTAATGTAATACAAAATTAATATTTTTCTTTCTTTCTATATACAGCATACAATGAAGGTTCTACTGTAAATCCAAAGTCAAAAGTCAAAAAAAAAATATACATTTATATTTTCAGCTAAAGTTTGTAAGCTGTCCAATTTAACTTGACCTCTGCACAGTAGTTACCGTTTTACCACTGTCCATCGAAATCCGCGACGCGAGGTAAGTATGGTCCGATCGACACGGTCATACTATCCAACTTATCCCGACCTGTGAAAAATTTTCTAAATCCGACGTGGTTGATAAACTTTTGTTCGAGTTCTGGGGGGAGGGAGATCGATTGATTCTGGTCGAGTAAACTGATAAGACGGCCCTCCAGCGCCTCAAAGTTGTAACGTGCTGAGATAACAGATTGAGGGCTGCAAGTGATAGGAGCCTCCATCCACTCGCTCGCCTCTCCGAACTATCTTGAGTTGACACTGCTAAGTAGTCTGACTAAGGTTAGGCAAAGTGATTTTGAAATGGCCAATTTAATGGGCAGTGTACACGTAACTGCTCACTTGGACCTTTCTATATTCCTTAATGTATAGTAGCAATGAAATGTTAATGTGTTGTCTTTATCGAACGAATTCAAAATCATCTGACACAGAGAAAAACAAAAACATTAAAATTAAATAACATGTATACGTTTATGAATAAGGCTCGTATAGGGCATTCATATGACTATAATAACAATGGTTAATTGAAACTGAAGGTTTGATTTAAATAATAATAATAATCATCAACCTTATTGTTTGTACAATGTGCCATTGTCTTGAAGCCTTTGGCTCCCGAACTAGTTAAAAACTGTATTTGGGAAGCCATCGTCTATACCCAAAGTTTTCATACTAAGTATATTATATAATTTTTCTTGCATAATTTTTGTAAGTACTATTTCCCTATTGAAATTAATTGAAACATATGAGTATATTATCCTAGTCGAACCACCTCACATATAATTCATTTTATGCAATATATGCGATTACCAAGCGCAGCGTACAAACTCATTCTGATATCGTATAAGATATTGGGTTCGACACACTGAGATATTATGGAAAGCTGACGTTGGCAGTGATAGCGAATGAATACGAACGCAAGTATGTTGGCAATAATTCTGAAAGGCCACAAAAACTGTACATTTGCTTGTAGGTACAATATACTGATATTTAAAAATATTAAGTCAATTCGTCAATCCATTTGAAGATTACCCTTCACGGTGTCTTCGTTATTTATGTTCATCATTTGGAAAGGAAAGTAACTCAGAGTCTGTGCATCCATAAATCTAATCTAATGAATTAGTTGAAAAGCATTCGATTAGAAAAGCAATAACTTATTTGTTTACATTCATGTTTCATGTGACTGGTCTCACAGTTCAGTTGGTAGTAACTCTGCTTTCTGACCTGTAGACCGTGGGTTCGATTCCCACCCAGGACAAATATTTGTTGACGAGCATTGTTGTGTGTTCTGGGTCTGGGTATTAATATGTATGTATTTACAAAAAAGTATATAATGTATTCTGTCTATTGGCTGGATCTCATAGTACCTACAAGCTATCGTTAATTTGGGGCTAGATGGCGATCTGTGAAATGTCCGCCAATATTTCTTTATTAATGTTCTGTACATTTTTCAAATTTCAAACTTTATCTAGTAAGATTATGTTCGCCTTCATTCGTTGACTTATCACGTTATTCCTCCAAAAAGTAGCGATGGCGCTTAAAGTGAAACACGTATTAGACTTTTATGTTCGCCGTCGTTTTCTTGGCGAATACGTGCATCATACGCATGTAATTTCCCCGGTTATCCTCTCCCCCGAGCCGGAACGCATTAATGCAGGTCTGCTAAGGATACGCAGTAAAGCCGGGTAGAAAAATAACTCTCAAACATTTAATTTTTACCTCAGATGAAAAGCGATGAAAATGTAGCTCAAATTCTGAACAGTTTAATGTCTGTGTTTTATCACAAATACTAGCGGCCCGCCCAGGCTTCGCACGGGTGAAATGTAGATGCTATAATATAATACTAATGCGGTGTCAGTGTGGAGTGATTAATAATATTACTATTATGATTACACAGAATGTGTTTATATACAATGTATACAGTTGCTTTTTCATGAGACTATTAGGTATTTAGGTTACTCTAAGAATAAAACAACATTTTCGATGACAGCTCTCAGTCACCGTGATTTTTTCCAATATCTTTAAGAATTATCTTTTAAGAATATATATATATAAAAATCAGCATGATGATTTAGTTTTTAGTTGGTCACAATGATGACAAAAAAGGTTTGTAATATGCATATCAATTACGTATATATTATTATTATTATTCAAAATAATTTCTTAATTCAAATCAGTGTCATTAGATAGCGTGACAAGGGCACAATGCAAAGTAAAAAGAACATTTTAATCACGCATTAACATTAGTGCATTCATAAATTTAATTTATTAAACTAATCTAATGACATCTGAAAAGTAACTTATATTAAACATGCATATGCTTTATTTATAATAAAGTAATAATAAGATTATGATCACAGTCGTAAGAAGGAGCTAGACGTCGAAAATCTGAACAGCAAAATGTCTTTTACAACAGCACTTCTATTTTAACGATAACAGTCGAACGAAATTCACGACACGTTCTCACCTGCTGTACAAATGTCAGCATTAACTTTACGAGATACAGTCGTTATTAGAATGACAATTTTAACATATAACATGAACTAAACAACTTGATTGTTAACCTCTGAGTAAAATGGCGTCATATTTTGAAATACGCTGGTGCAGTGACAACTTGGGAAAATAACTGTGTATAAACACAATTTTGTATCGAATCATGGTGGAAAGTTTCACATTTCTAATGACATATTCCTTAGGGATATCATCTGGGTGTTATTAAAGAAGCATAAATTATTGTACCATTCGTCTGGTTCCCATATTAATAGATGTCCTTAGAGGCTAGACGGCTTTGTGTGAAATGTCCACCAAGTAATTTATTAATAAATAAATATGAATTATTAATAAGTAAATAAATTATCTAAATAAGAAAAATATTAAATCTTTATTTGGAAATCAAAATAAGACAGTTTTTTTTCCGGTCTTGCCGACAGTAATTTCAATAAATGTACAATTTCAACTTCAGTTAATTGAGGCAATAAATCTCAAGCAAGATATAAAGCACAACGTCAAAGTTAGCACACTATAATAACTTGCCGGTTATGCTGTTAAAATACAATGTTCGAGATGGCAAAGTGATGTTTGCTGTTGACATTGTTAACTGATTTCCATTAGCGCGGCTGTAACAAAATACACAGGCATCTTTTGAACCACAAACTTATAACATAGCACAGGCCTGCTACTCTCAATAAGCGATTTTGAATAGGCTTTTTAATCTACCACGTGTGCCACGTTCTTGGTTTGTTTTTGTCTTAGCTTTTTGGTTTTAACTACCATGTAGTTTCCTTACGATGTTTTCCATAACGGGAGAGATGGGTCTCGACCTGTGAACGGGGAGTCACACCAAAGAGAGGACTCAGTTAAATGGTCCGCTAATATTATTTTGATGTGATTGTTCGATCCTATAATATTAATATATAATATTATCTCTTTTATTATATTGCCTTGAGCTGTCTGTCGTTGATACGTGTAGGGATTAGTTTTTGTGTCACATTTAAATGTCTATTGTACTTCTATTAGTGAAGACCTGTAATTGGCTAGCTATTTCTATTTAAGTTTCTAAGGACATAGTATATAAGCTGTTGGTTTTCCGAAATAAATAAATAAAAATAAATATCTAAATCTCAGTGTCGAAATTGAATAACATAGAACAAATATGCAGTTTTCTTCCGGAAAACTACTGCCACAATGCCATTTCTGCCGCCAAACTGTAGTACAACCTCGTTTCTGTGACACGTGAGATGTTCCAACTGAGACGGAGTGACGGGCGTAATGCATTATCAAATGTAACCCAAGTTGTATTGTAGTTGTTTACAGACAGAGGATACCGATTCACGTCAGGTGGGCCATATGCTCGTGTCGTCATTTATTTAGAAAAAGTATTCTGGTACTTGACAAGATACAAATATTCTAATAGAAAGCATTCTATGAAGATTGTTATTTCTCGACATGTCAATCACACTTCAATAGGTTTTATCTGTAATCATTTAACAAGATATGTTAAATCTGCTAGTTTCTCAATGGTTATGGAAGCATATTTACTCGCTTATGTATTTAATATCGCAATATGAGGTAAACACAACATTCCTACCTTGCTTATGGTACAATACATTTTAAAGTAATGACAACACGTTATCAAAGTATATTTTATCTTGAAATTAAACAAAACTCACAAAGCTTGACATTTTATATTTCGTGCCACAAAGCCGCTGTAAACAACAGTTTGATTTGAATTCTCAAAGCGACGTATTTCATACAGAAATCCGGTCATATTTCAAAACTCAGTGTTGCACGTAAACTACGGAAATAGAGTGGCAACACTGAAAAAAGCGCAAAGAAACCCGAACCAGAGCTTGGACACGATGTAAAGGCCTCGTTTCCCTGTAAACTCACGTTATGAACAAACGATACGGTTTTTTTATCCATTTCCATCCTTTCATGTCGGCAGACTTTGTTTCGTAACAAATGGACGATTGTCGCTTAGATACTTCGGTAAAGGACGTGAAATATGAAAAAAACTCAATTAATGTTCGTAAACAATATATTGCGTTGATAACGAAAACAGCGCGCTGAATATACGAGGTGACCCAAAATACAAAGTAGGATGCAGTTGTTTACCTATTGGAATAAAGTTAAGTACACTCAGGCTGAAAGACTTGTTCCCAGTTTGTCTAGGGAAGTGATGCTACCAAATCTACTTCTGCCGTCAAGCAAGTGTTCGGTTTGAATGATGTGGTTGATGGTGAAATTACAGGTATAAAGATATTACATACTCATAAAAAAATCTACCTTCACGGCCGTAGCACGAAATAAACCAAGGTAGGATAAATATGGAGTAGCTTTTGTTATGGGCGGTTATTACAGCATCAGGTGGGTCATCAGCTCATTTCGTAATTTATTCACATTAATAGAATATAGCTTCACCATAAGTGGGAGTCATTGAGGATAATAAATTATGATCTATCATTATTTCAATAGAGGAATGTTCACTCATAAATCCTCACTACAATTTCAAAAATGCGACTGACTAGAATAGAAATGTAAAAAGTTCTTTCACATAATGTATGTAGAAAACAAAAAGTAAATTTATTACCTTTGCTTAAGAACTTGAGTTGGAATAAAAAGTGTGAACGCAGAGGAATTTATGCAAAGTTTTATTCATGTAAATGGAGCTGGATACTTATGAGATATCAGATGCTGTTTTGAAACTAGGAACAATCATAAGTGTTTCCAGAAGAATTTGAACACAATCATTAAAAATAAATGAAATCCTTTCATAAGTTATATTGTTTTTTGAAGGAAAGAAATAAAAATATATTTATTTGTGAAAGCAACAGGCAAAAAACACAACACATTGAAAATCATAAATAACAGAAATAAAACAAACATAAAAGTACGATAAATAATTGAAATGATATCTTTTTTTATATCTGTAATAGATGATGGTTATGTTTACGATCAGCGAGTCGCTTCCAACTGCTGAGTAAGTCCTCTGCTGAGTGGAGGCCTTTGAATAAGTTACCCAGTAACAGTAATGTCTAAGTTTGTTCAACAAGGACCCGTTTTCATCAATAGCAGAATTAATTACTTAAGTTCAGTGTTTGGCAACTACATAATAATTTTTTAATGATTTGGTTATTTTACAAATGATCAATATAATTTTCGGAAAGATTGGATAAACGCACAATGTGCTGAGGCCTTAAAATTATGATAATTGAATTATATACGATATTATATTAATCAGCAAAACGAGTAATTGCTTACGTTCCTTTTTTCTGTCTTTCACTTTTGGTGCAGTCTCATAGAATCAAATTTTAGAGCCAAAAACTATTTAAGTGAGCAACATAGATGTTTCAAGGCTATTTTCAGCTTACACTAAACTAGAAAACTAGTGTTTTATTTCAGACTCTTTCAGGCTGTCGAGGTACACTGAATTTTTTTTGCTCTAGATCATTTTCGCGTTTTAGATGCGGAGTAAGCGAAATATACCATAAATAATTAAATACCTCTACAAAATGAGTGAACACACGACGGTCTCGAGTTCAACGTATTGTAGTGTGCGTCTCAGGGAGGAGGAAGCGATCAATCACCCAGCAGATAGGTAGAGTTGCCTGAAAACAGTACAGATTCGGATTAGATTGAAAGCTATACATTATGTGTCTTAGGTTACAACTAGTCTAGCATTACAATTGTTTCAAAATCGTGCGGCCGTAACTTCTGCCGCCAAGCAGTACACATTTCCATTATGTGTTACATTATGTGAAAAGTGAGGTTGCTGCGGAAATAATATTGGTGGATATTTCATACAGCACCATCTAGCCCCAAAGTAACTAAGCATAGCTTGTATCATGGGGACCAGACAACTGATATAATACTGATATACTTTTTGTAAATAAATAACACCGAGACACAGAACAAACATCTATAGTCGTCACACAAATGTTTGACCTGGCTGAGAATCGAACCCACCACCTACGGCGCAGAAGGCAGGGTTACTACCAACTGAGCTGTGGGGCCAGGCAAATAATAAATTCCACCTTCGTGTATCAGAACTATGGGTGCGTGGCTTGCCATTTATATGCTGGACCCTAATCGTTTTATCTTCGCTAAAATTATATTGGCCGCTTAACTGAATTGAAATTGAATTGAATTGAATTAACACAGATGGCATTTGTTCGTGCTGTAACTAAGGCATTGAAAAATATGACGGTTAAATGTTCTAAAATATGTTTAATTCCCAAATCAGACCTTAAATTACCACATAAAGATTATTAATTCCATTATGTTAACGCTAGCGACCGTTAGTAGGTACTGTGTCACCGCAATATTTCATGACAGTACAGAATGAAAAAAAATGAAAATAATATTTATTTGCAACAAAGGAAAGCTTACATTAACCTACATGTATATAAATAAAAAGAAAATACTTAATCCTATACAATTATTTAATATGTTCCTATGATGCTAAGCAGATTAAACATGAATATAATCTTCCAGCCTGTGAGAATATGAGAATAGATTCTCTAAAAGCCTGTCAGGCATTTGTCTCTATGCTGGGTTATTTTTTTGTATATAACAAATATACCACAAGTATAATATTTAAGATTTATTTTGTATGATAGCTGTCATAAATAGACGACAAAAACTGAAACTAAAACATTTATAGTATGACAGGGTAAACTGATGCCCTGTATGAAGATAAGCGGCTTTCTTCGCCCACAGCAACATTACCGCAAGTTAAGTTTCCCATACGCATGGGAATGTTCCATATGCGTTTTCCTGTATAAGAAAACTCCGCCCGTCATCGGGACTTGAAGATGGTACACAAGTGTGCGTGTTGTTTCATCGCCACCCACTTCTTTTTTTTTGGATTTTGGAATACCGTTGTTTTTTAACCATTTTTGACTGGAATCCTTTGGATTGCTTTGACTGGATTAAGAAACACGAATATTCCTAACTAAGGTTTGAGGAAATTTTTTCCTGTACATTTTCAACTTCAAAACTATTTGGCAACCTACTGAAATAAATGGTATCTTCAACCGGACTTACCACCTCAGTGTAAGCGGCACGTGACTACGTCGTAAACTGCGCTCTCCGTCTTAACATTCGTATGACAGCACGTGACTCCGCGACGTGCTCATATTCACAGCTTCGTGTTACTCGCTCAACGTATATGTATATAGCTTTTGAATATTTAAGATCTTGAACGGAAAACAACTGAAAATAACATACTAGATGCTGCAAATATAACATGTTTAAAGGTAGAGTTTATAAAAATGACAATAGTTGTGATTCTTTTTATATGTATGTATATCTTGGTGTACATTTCACACAGCGCCATCTAGCCCTATAGTTAGCTAAGAATAACTTGTATCATAGGAACCAGACAACTGATATAATACTTATATACTTTTTTTGTAAATACATAAATATAATACACATTGACACCCAGACACAGAACAAACATCTATTTTCGTCACACAAATTTTGTCCTGGGTGGGGATCGAAGCCACGATCTACAACGCAAAAGGCACCGTTACTACCAACTGAGCTGTGAGGCCTTAGTGTATGAACTTTTTATATTTCTGTCAATGTTTTGATTGCCTATAATTGCTATATTACGACTAAATAGGTTTATATTATGAAGCGACTTGAATTTTTTCGGATCTTCCGAGTAATGTTTTGGTTAAGTCTTAGTATATTTATTTTTACAAATTAACTTTTCCAAGAAAAATCTTTCAGATTTCGATGGAAATAAATTTTTGGACCATTGCTTTCAGTCAATGAATCGTTTTTTACAGGCTAACTAACGTCACCTTTCTTGGCAGTTTTTGATTCAGATTCAGGCAACTTATTTAATTCTTAGAAAATTATGTACTACCAATCCACCGCAGTTGTATGTTTTTATTATCTCCATCTATTTCAGTTGGTCGAATCAATGAGTTATAAACATTTTATATTATTTACAGACTATAATGCTAAAATAACCTCACTTAATCTGAAATCATGCCGCTGAAAATAACTAAATTATTCCTAACATTACCTGAAGCATTGACATAGTTTTAAGCCCAAGTTCCAACTTGTACGACTCGACGTGAGAGTGACTCATAAAACGGAATTCAGTGATATATGTGACTCAGTAAGGAGATTGGACTGGACTAACTTATCTCTTTTGAGTGACCCCTTTGTATGTATGTATTCTATTATGTATTCTGCCAGCAGTTTTTTGGCATAAGCAGACTAAAGAGTTTTTTAATGTGATGTAGGAAATAGAATGAGTTGACAGCCCATCTAATGTTAAATGGTAACCGCCGCCCATGGAAAACAACAATACAACTCAAGTCCTCTCCACCAAAGTACGATATGACTCAAGTTGCATTGCATTGCGTCCATCACCCCGAGACGTGGATGTTACATCCCATGCACCTACAATTCCGTGTTTCAAAAACATGCTGATTCTCAAACAGGTTTTATCTTCAAATATTCCTGAAACTACGTAAAATATTGGGATGTCATAACTATTTATGCCGCCGAGCATTAACATATTCGCATTATAGTGTTCCGATTTAGAAGGTTGCCAATGAAATTACAGGCATAAGAGGCCTTTTTCTTTTTCGTCTCAGCGGTGCAACGGTATGCAATTTAAAACTTAACTAACTTAACTTAACTTACTTACTTTTAACTTTTTTTTTTCTTTTTGCCTTCCCATACTTAAGCATCCCTACTTTGGAACAATTATCGTCATATTGTTTTTGTTTTGGGCAGAGGTTACTGATTTAAATCAAGTGAGCCTCCTGCCAGTTAATAAGTATACCTCTACATAAGTCAAGTAAATAAGTCATTCACACTTTTATAATATTAATTCGTTGGTTAGTCTAGAACTGCATTCTTTTGTTATTGTACGTTATTTATCCATTCTAGAAGTAAATTACAACCACATTTTTGTACCCAAAAGTACTCTAACTGTTAGATGTTATATTGTGAGTCAACAGATGTACTCCACTGTAGTAAGCTTCTCGTAAAACTAAATTTTTACGTTCGGTAAAACGGCAATGAAATGAATTTTTAGTGTCGTTAGGCACTAGTTTTATTAAGCACCTCATAAATGTCGGTGTTATTCATGTATAAGTAATGTGCAACTGACATTACCTATTTTTACTGCAAAACTTTGTTCGGATCAATTTCGACCGCGCTAAGAAAAGTTAAATTTTCATGTATGGGATCTATTATTAGTTTATAATGCAGTAATTGGACTGGCCTCATAGCTGAGTTGGTTAGTAACCCTACCTTCTGCGCTGTAGGTCGTGGGTTCGATCCCAACTCAGGACAAACATTTATGTGACATTTGTAACATTGATGTTTGTTCTGTGTCTGGGTGTTAATATGTATTATATGTATGTATTTACAAAAGAAAAGTATATAAGTATTATAGCAGTTGTCTGGTTCCCATGATACAAGCTATGCTTAGCTTACTTTGGGGCTAGATGGCGCTGTGTGAAATGTCCACCATTATTTTTTATTATTTTATTATTATTATTAATTAAGCACTAACGTCCTTGTATACTAGTAGCGGAAGGTGCTGAGAACAATTATAAATAAATGAGACTTCTTAATATTGTTTTGTTTTTACTCCTTGTTATACAATCGCTCGGTTATGTTCAACTAATTACATAGGAGCTCAGTAAATAATGGTAGCTAATAGGGGAAATATATTTTCGTCTACACTATTATTAAGCTGAAATTGTCTTTGTTTGTTAAAGCATCACAGTATCAGCAAAAACAGGTATTTTTTGTATTGTTTTCTAGTTATTTATTGGACTTTGAAATGAGTCTGAGAGTTTTAAGAGCAGTAGAACTCACGCCAAGTTCGTCCGGGGAAGTACTGCCCCATGCCCATTTCTGCCGCCAAGCAGTAACGCAGTCGCGTTGCTGTGAAAGGTGTGGTTGCCGGTGCATTACAGGCGCATGAGACATTCCACCTACTCGTATCAGAGTTACGGGCGCATGTGATGCGACTTGGGTCTTGTCGTACCTAGTAGGGGAGGACCCAATTCGCATCGGTTGTTATGGGCCGAGATTACCACTTAACACCAGGTGGGCCGTCGGCTTGTTCCGTAACTGTATCTGCATCATATAAAAATAAATAAAAAAATACGATTATATTTTTTTCTCGCTACAATGCAAGAAACCAGAGATACAAACTAATAATGTGCAGACGTAGTCGCGAGCAATAATAGCGAGTTTTACTTTTGATGTGAGATGAAAGTTGTGATTAGGGACAAAATAAATGTAGTAGGTACTATAAAGTGTCGAAAAATACCTGCCTTTGTCTATTAATCTATCTAGCAAGTTTGATGAGCGTTTTTTTATATCACTCAAATAAGTGCTTACAGCATACACCAAAGCGCCCAGTTGCTAAAACTAGAACAACATTCTTATAATTATCTGTTCCAACCATCAACCATTAATTATGATACTGATTTAACTCCTTGGTTAATTATACACCACACACTCGTTGTGGACACATTAGGTATCGGGTTAGCGGCGCAAGCTAGTTATACACTTTTATTTTTCGGAGTTGTGAAGAGAAAATTGTGTGACTTAATACAGGTTTTTGTTTCAGGATTTGTTTGCAACAATGCGGTCTATTGAGGTCTAATTAGGCGCAACTGAAGCCGGTAAGTTATTTTTATACTAACTACATATATTTATAAAGTATGAATCGCTCATCGACGCAATAAATATAAATGTTTACGCTATCATAAAATAAATCTAAGTGAAACACATATATTCCAATTTTTTGTATATGTACTGCCGAACCAAGTACAGACAGTATATTCAATAAATAAATCAAAATTTTCATTAAAACTAAACTCATGTTAAAGAAAAATATTATGGATATAAAACGTCACTTGTATTATAAAATCTTGTGTTACCTTGCTCCAATTTTCGACTGAAAGACACTTTCACGGGAATGTCTTTGAGGGGTTTCTTGTTTGCTTCTTTACCCCAGCCTAGGACAGTCGGTTCGAATAGGCGTAATCATAGAAAATAAGACTTATTGATCAATGAATACTTACTGGAGCATCTAAATCTGTTTTATTGCAACGTGTTTAATAAAAGCTTTAAAAGAAAAATATACTTATATGATCTATTTTCACAAATGAGTTTATGATTTATTTCGATAAAACAGGTTCATTCATCATCGTCTAAACATAAAAATAATTTCCCCAAATTCCATCATCTCAATAAATCGGCTTTCCACTAAAAGCATAAGTTATCTCCCCGACATTAGTATAAAAACATTCCCCATACAGTCCGGCACAAGAGATCTATCCATCAACGTCGGCAGCCCTTTGTCCTGACACCTGATTTACTGCAGAGTCCGCTCTGACGACTTCATGACTTGGTGAGATTAGCCCCAAAACATTTCTGGCCCTGGCCAGGTTTCACAGTGATTGAGTTGATGCTTTTACCTGAACTTGTGACCCCCTACTGGACGAAGGTCTCGCTTAAATCCTTTCAATTAATTCAATAAACTTTTTGTGTTATGTTGTTAATAAAGAGATTTAGATTGTTTATATTTTTCGTCACTTTTAGCAAATTCAGTCTGCAGTCCACTATAACTTATAAGGTTTGTGTTGCACAAACACGAGCATAATTGATAGAAACTGAAGTTCCATTTTTCATTGTACTAAATACTGGAAACATGTAAATTAGCCCAGCCAGCGCTAAGAAAATCAAGTAAGTTTTTCAAAGCAGAAGTTAACTTTGTTCTATCAGGAAAAGTGTCGTAGCCTTTACGGGTTCAAGAAAGTGAACAGATAAAAACTTTAGGCTGCGCTAAGTATTTTCTTTTTCTCTATTGGAACAATATAATGTGAAAGCACTCGAGAGGTCTCAAAAGCTAAATTTGATTTTTAATACAACGCAGACCCATTTCCCTAAAAATAATCACACTTCGGACCCCAAATCCGCAGTGACATGAACTTTGCCAACCCTCAGCCGGAGAATGTTAATTTCAGAGAGACACAAAACTTTTACAATTCAGCTTTTAAGTTGTCAAAGACGAGACAAGTAAGAAATTAATTCAGAACTAGTGGTAGGTATGAACGACTGTAATACAGTTTCCTAAACTTAGATTACGGTGATCCACTCCATCTAAACTACGAGTATGATCAATGGAAGCTGATCCGACATTGTACGTAGGGCTGTCTCCCGAGGTTACTTTCAAATAATTTGATTATTCACCATAATGGTTGAGCTATTTCGTCGTTAGTTGAGCTACGAGTACTTCGAGTTTAAATCTAATACAAACTTTATTTAATGCTCAAATTTTCTACACCAAAGGGTAATTTCCATGTGAATAAGTTACGAAAGGGTATGAGAGCCAGTGAAATTACAGTCAGTAGGACCCAATGCAATATTACTGAGCCTTATACATAGGTAACTTTCCTGCTGTAAAGCAAAATGGATAATTTACACCAGATGGTACTCCAGGTCAGTCCGAACAGGTGACTAACAGTCACGACACTTTTATATAAGGTTATATTTAACTTATGTATATTATATACGTGAACTGTGTGTGTGTCAAATAAAATATATTATATTCTATTCTATCTTATATTATGATCAATGTATAATTGTTTATTATTCATGTATAATGAAAAGACGAAGGTCGAGCGAACCGGAGCGCTTTGATCAGAAAATGTCGTATAATTAATTCCTGACAATTATTGAAAATGTTATTAATGTGTTTTATGACTGGTCAGAACATGATATATCTATGAAATGATGTAATCAGTATTCATGTGTACATTCGAAAAACCTCACATTATTTACATTAAAACAATTTAAAAAATAAATAATTAATTAAGGTAGTAACTATTGAATACCTACTTAGGTTTTAAATAATTGTCAATTAGGTATAGTATGATATTTGGTTATATGCACGTTTGTTATGCTTTCACACCGAAACTACTGATTAACTTTCAATTTATACGGTGGGTAGACGATATCCTGGACTGACTAACTGGCTTCACAGCTCAGTTGTAGTAGTTCTGCCTTCAGTGCTGTAGGTCGTGTGTTCGATTCCCACCCAGAACAAACATTAGTGTGACTAACATAAATGTTTGTTTTGTGTCGGATGTTAATAACTATATGTATGTATTTACAAGAATAAACAGTATATAACTATAATTGCATGTAGAGAAGTATACTTCTCCGACAAACTTCAAGTTCGCCTGTTAAACGTAGGTACGCAAATTGAGAGGCATGCGTTGCGGTGTATGTATCGGACGCCTCGGAAAGTGCATTCGAACCTTTATATAATAAACTGATGTATTCAGGTACAAGTGAGCAGAGTGACCTAACTCAACATATCTACACAGATATCTTTGAGATACACTTTTAACCTTTCATAACACAACCGTTGACACAAAGCGTAGTATTATAAAGGATAAGTTCTTTTTTATTTATTTCTATCCTTTTAATTTGATCTATCATGGTACTACCATAATAGCAAGACAAACAATGAAAAAAATATATGCAACCAAAAAAACAAGCAAAATATCTAAGATATCCGAACAATGCTATAATCTCCATACGTCAAAATGTCAAGCTATCTGTCAAGTGTGTTATCTCCCAGCCCCGGGGAGCAGAGAAGGCATAAAACTTGGAAAATCGCCGGCCAGCATCCGATCGGAGTTCTGTCAATAATTGATAATGGATGACGTCATTACGTCAAAGTGATTGATTGGCTGTTCCGATGCCGAAAGATCCGACATCTTAAAATGTAAGTTTACATGCTAATGGAGGTTAAATAGAGTGGAATCCGTGTTGGGACAAAGATTTTTTTGTTCAGAAGAATCAGGGGTTAGATTACGACAACTCTTGATAAATTCAGTTTATGTTACGTCATGAATCACCCCACTGATTGTTGGAAATGTGAGTTATATGAGACTTGTGTTATTAGCGCACGAACAAAATGTATTAACATTAAAAAATAGCGAAAGATTTAGTTTGACCTATTTTTCGCTCAGCAGTAGAATAACGTTACCGTGATTTTTTTGCATAGTTTATGAACTGAGCAAATACGAAGCTATAGTTTCGCAATATTGACATATAGGGTTAATTTTCCATTCCCCAGATGAAACGCCTAATATAAATAATTCAAACAGACAGCCACTATGTCGTGGCCGTTAATTTTGGTAAATGAAGCGTTGCGATTCAGTTCGTGTGTCAAAATTTTTGTGGTGTCGATGCTGGGCTGACGTTTGATTGGATAAGGCTTTAGCTGAAAGGAAACAGCTCGATCGTAGTAAGTTACGTAAAGTTAAGTTTAGCTGCGTTTCGTTTGCGGTCGACTAGAAGTATGTTTATAGAATTTTCCCTCAGGACGAGAGACACACATGGCGGTGGGTCTTTGGTTTGTATATAATATGTAGTGTAAGTGATACTTTGTTTACCTCTTTATCAACCAACTGTATTCTTTCGCTATCAATAATGCACACGCCTCTCAGCTGCGGCGCGACGGCGCTGTTGATCACAGGCTTTGTCGGCGAAATTATTTATCCGTTATCGCCACCCGCCAGCTTTAACTGTAGCTTACATCACATCCAGCCTATAGTATTATTCGGTTTAAGCCGGCTCCGTCCGGCCTCGGGCAGTGTTTAACACCTCATTGTAGCGGTTAAAACAAGTTACGGTGGGTGTGAAGCTCGTCTGACATATCCCTTATCTATGTACGAATAGGGTGGAGTTTTCACCGGCTAGTGTGAGGGTCACGATTCCTATTTGTTGGAAATTAAGTGGAAACTTTCGTCACCTTTCGCTGGGACGTGGCATTATAATAGCGATTGTCTTACATGGCTTTTTGTTAATTGAGGTAACATTTTGTATGTCTTTTGTGTTCTGTTAAGGTAATAATTATATTGTAAGCAATATTAACAGGCACGAATAGATTAAAAGAAATTGAGAAATACCGGTTTTTTATAGCTATCTCTTCTATTACTTAGAAACCTTATTTCTTATTAGTCGCACTCGCATTTCAATTTCAACTCACCGCCGCGACAACATAGGGTCATTAATATGAAGTTTGGAATTCAGATTGCTTGTGTGTGTATCAAATTTAGCGATAAGTACGCGTGACCTTATGTTTTGAATATTTTATTTTATTTTATTTTTATAATTTTAGGAAAACTTACAGCTAGGTTTACAAAATAGGTGTTTAAATAAATATGCAACCATGAATGCTACACATAGGAAGGCCAATTAAAAGTTTCCACATATAAGTAAAAAAGAATGAATAGGTGAAACAAAAACGGTAAGGTAGAAAAAGTAGTAATAGAAAGAGTAATAAAAATATTATAAATAATATATATAATATATAATAAATTATTGACGTTTCCAAGCCATTTCTTTATGAATTCTATGGAAACAAAGTTTTTGACTTTGACTTTGACTATACTTACGTCAGTGCAAGGAAATTACAATCACAACCACATGTAATGTACGTTCAATAAAAAAAAAAATGTACAGTATCGGCGCGGGCCGATTTCTCGACCGTCTGTATCTAGTTCTCACTAATGAAGTTTTGGAGCAACAAAATTCAATAAAATTTCTACAATCTATTACTGAAATACTAACTAAACAGACAAAGCCAACAAATTTAAACAAAACTTGATAAATTTAATTTTCAGATTTAAAAAATTTGCTTCTGCCCGCTGCTTCTTCCAGTGGTACCGATTTAAAAAGCCCAACCGGTTATTTCAGGTCAGCCTTAATTCAAAATTTTCCAAATATTTCACGAATTTTTTTAAATATTTTAATTAAAGTTGCAGCGTTGAGGCTATACGAACAAACGGACATACTTTCATTTATTATTATTACTATTATTATTGTACAGTAGTGTAGTGGTATTAGCTCTTGTTTTCTTTTAATAATCTATATATTGAATGTGGTCATCGTTTCCAAACGAAAAATTAACATTCTGAGATTATTATAGATTTGGAAAATCGCAAAGATATCATGTAAAACCTAAGATACGACATGTAAGATACGAGAGTGCATCACGAAACAATAGTACTTCAAGATGTTTTTCCAGCCTTTGTTTCTCCGCCAACATTTGCCCAAGGTTACCTACCCCCTAGATGACAGCGCCCTCCGTAACAATACGAGCACTCCCTTTGTCTAGTGATTAATGTGCCGCCAACATCCTTCCTGCAAGGGTAATGAGGAATTGGGATTATTTTAACCTACATTGGGTATTACAGTATTGAAATGGTGGGTTTTTATTTGCGGCCGGTTTTTATTTACACTTTAAATTATCTTCAAATTTTCAACCAACGTTTTGATAAGTATTGCCGAAGAGCACAAGTTTTGACTTTTTTTCATCGGAGACAGTGAACTTGAAACGCAATCAATCTTGGTTGCGTTCTTTGTGGTGTAAAAGAGAGAAAAATAGTTCAATACGATTTTAGTTTGATGCCAACGGAATTGACAGCTTCGTTAATGGCAAAAGTACAAATAAATAGTAATAAATAAATATTGGTGGATATTTCATACAACGCCATCTAGCCTCAAAGTAAGCTAAGCATAGCTTGTATCATGAGAACCAGACCAATGATAAAAACTTATATAGGTACTTGTTTTTTGTAAATATAATACATATTGACACCCAGACACAGAAATACCTCTATAGTCGTTATACAAATGTTTGTCCTGGGTGGGAATCCATCCCACGATCTATAGCATAGAAGGCAGAGTTACTACCAAAAGAGCTGTGAGGCCAGTCAAAATAAATAATACAGTAATATAAACATTTTTTCAATAGGGCTTAAAGTCAAGATAATTTAATGAAATAGAGAGAATTAATTAATTACCTATTTGGCGATGAGCGCCCCCTTAAAAGGATAGAATAAGCGACACCGAAAGGCAAATAATTACTTAAAATTAAGCCAAAATTCTGGAATTTTTTCGAAAACTGCGCTTTTTTTTCATAGAAGCATTCATTTTCACAATATTCTATCTTAAAAGATACGTGTACAATTCCAAATTGACTGCAGTTACACCGATACCAAAACATGTTTACGGCGCGGCTACAGTGTAACTTTTGGGCGTCTACGTTACACTTGAGTGCATCTAAAACTTCCCTACTTTATACTCTTGCTAGTGTAGTAGGCGAAGTTTTGACAACAGCTAGTTCCCTTCATAATACCTTTCAGTCGCTCGACTATACAAGGATACAAGAATATAATAAGAAAGTAAAATGTCTCTATTTTAAAATATCGTGTTTTTGAAAACAGTAGTTCTCTGTCAATGTTACCAATTAAGGAAAAGTAAACTTATCTATATAAATAAAAATGAATCACCGAAATATTTGTACGCGCAGAACTTCCAAACTACTGCACCAAATTGGATAAATCTTTCTTGTATGTGTTCGCTTTTATGTGACTGCAGTTTACTCATTTGCACGGAGAGGCAACATGACTTCAGTTTTTGCTGGCTTGACTTGATTTTGCTCCCCATGTAATTTGCATACCGCAGGCTATATGAAAAACAATTATAAGGGAAAAAAAACAGGGTTTGAAGTGAGCCAGCTGCCTCCAGCCCGGCTACGACATGTTCAAAGTTTGAGAACAGTTCACAATCTGGCTGTCATTGTATGTAACAGCACAGAATATACGTTTTGAATTGTGCACACCTTGTTGGCGAATTGAGAATTACCAACCACTACCTCTGCAATTGATAACGGAGTTTGAAGATTTATTTAATGTTATTATTTCACTGTGTCAATAGGTAGCACACTACTATAGACGAAAATAGATACATACATACATAGATTCACGCCATTACCCCCGAAGGGTAGGTAGAGCTTTAATGAGGCACGTTTCTCCTTGTGGTTTACACTATCATGGAAACGTAGACGTGACATGGGGTGAGTTCGTCGCTGCCATTGCTTTTTCACCAATGCAATGCAGCTAACACTTATCATTCCAGTAATTAATTCCTCAGTAACTCGACATCCAGGACAAATCTTGTACCAACGGAATTGCCAACGAGTGCGGGCGAGAAGAAAATATATAGCTGTCTATATTAAAAAAATGAACATGTATAGTTTTTATGTTCAGTCTGTAGGCAGGTTTAAATGTTACAAGTAGTTACATTTGTTTTTTTTTTGGTAAAGGAAACAATTGCGAAGAACTGTTTGTGGTTTGCCATTTTGGGATACCAACAGACTGATGCCAATAAGTAAGGACACTTCCCGGGAAAACTAATTTCATACACAATTAAACAAAAAAAATGACACATATTATACACCCAACATTTAACCAGTGGAGAGGTAATAGAAATAATTTATCTGGGAAATAATACCCCATTTGAAAGGATGAGGTAAAAAGTAACGAATTACTGGCTCAAGTTACACATATTGGCTACATCCCACTTGATAAACAATATATGCCTCAGACATTATTAAAGTCCCATTTGGTAAACTTATAAATAATAATATTAGATATTTATGCTCCATTTTATACACTTTTATTTGAAGTAAGTTGAGTCAAGAGAAAAAGGAATAACACGAAATAACACATATAATCAATAAATATTTATTGGTGGACATTTCACACAGCGGCATCAAAGTAAGCTAAACATAGCTTGTATGATGGGAACCAGAAACTGATATAATATATAATATAACAAACATCGCACGTGGTCGTGGGTTCGATTCCCAGACAAACATTATTGTCTGGGAATCGAACCCACGACCTACAGCGCAGAAAGCAGGGTTACTACCAACTGAGTTGTGAGGCCAGTCGAATATAATAGTATATATTATAAAACATTTTACTAAGTGGAACTAAGCGCGCCACGTTACCCGAATCTTCCTTGAAAAGTGGGCAAACATAATAACGTCTTAGCCAGCAGCTGAGCAAATCAGGTTTCATGATTTGGTGGCCTTCGATTAAGAGTGGTGGGTAGCTAAAATCTGCGATCACTGGAGATAATTGGGGGATACTTGCTTCAATAAGTCTAAGTCTCTTAAAAAGACTGCGTACGTAGCTTTTCTACTAATGTTGGACGAGAAAGAATGGTATGTGTAATCATAATTAAGTGGTAATAAAGGATCGTGCTCGCGAAAACAAAGAAAGCCCTCTAGGGTTTCTTGGCCGTTCCCCATGGAGGTTTGGATAGGGTTTGAACAGGCGCGTCAAACTTAGCGATAAGTACGCGTGACATTATGTTTTGAATATAATTGACGTTTCCAAGCCATTTATTTATGAATTCTATGAAATTGTCGAGCTACGACAATTTATATCATACGAGTTTCCAAAAATAACTTCATACAGAAAATCTTAAAGTACCATAGATGTTCACCACAGATATAACATTAAGTTAGTCCTAATTTACAGTAGAGTTATCTAAATGTTGAACTACCTTAGCAAGTGATGGTAATTCATGTGTCACGCGACAGATTAATGGTCGATTAATGCCGACACTACAATGGGTAATCCTACTAGTGGACTAGCAATATATTGCGAGATAATTGGGGTGGATTAGCGGACATGCGATGGACGGATGGGCTACACACTCGAAGAAACTTTCATAGACTTGGGTATATGTTTGGTGTATTATTGGCTGACCGGCCTCACAGCTCAGTTGGTAGTAACCCTGCCTTCTGCGCTGTTCGTCGTGGGTTCGATTACCACCCAGGACAAACATTTGATGACGCACATTTTTGTTTGTTCTGTGTCCGGGTGTTCATATGTATAATATGTATGTATTTACGAAAATTTATATAAGTATGTTGTCTCGTTCCCATGATACAAGGTATGCTTAACTTACTTTGGGGCTAGATGGCACTGTGTGGAATGTGTCGAAGGTGCTCGCGTCCGTAGGTGATAACCCTCTGAATCCATACACGTGTCCCCAGGGTGGTGCAAAAGAAGCAACCCAAAGTAGCAGTAGAAATTGTGCCAAGTTCGCCCGAGAAGTACTGCCACCACTCCTGGTAATCTGCCGTCAAGCAGTGATGCACTCGTGTTGCTGTGTGCCGGTGGAAGGGAGTGGGTGCCGGCGAAATTGCAAGCGCATGAGAAGTAACATCCCCGTCTCGAGGTGATGGACGCAACGCAATGTAACTTGAGTCACCTCGTACTATGGAGAGGACTTGAGTGGTATTGCTGTTGTCCATGGGCGGCGTTTACCACTTAACATCAGGTGGGCTGTCAGCTCGTTCGGTCAATTCAATGACATAAAAAAAGAACTGAAACACTGGCCTACCATTCGGTTTCACCCGCAAGATGCACGGAAACCAACTCATATGCAGATTAATGTATGGGAAGCGCATTGCAAGTCTGCTTCAGAAGGAAAGCTCCTCTGGGACTCACAGCTTTTACGATAAAATATGCTGCCTGTCAGTTCGTCACTTACTCGGTTCTCACATCTGTCTGCTGAATTTTTCATTGGAGTGAGTCTGAGTTATGTATTTGTTAAGGATTCATAAACGCGGTTTTCAGATTTACCATATTTTGATGTTAATATTTTATCATTAGAGGTTTGAAAGCTTAATTATTTCTTATGTATGTAATGCCTAGAGAACAAAAAACATAAGTTTAATTATTCTTTATGTATATAATGCATGGAGAACAAAAACATGTGTGTTTTCGTAAGCCTCAGTCTCAGTAGATATGCAGTTTTTTTTAATAAATTGTCGAGCAAACATTTTTCCAAATTTCAAGCGTATTCAAACACCGTTTGGCCTTTAATTTTGAAAACAGACAAAGATCCCTTAAAGGAGTATTTTCTTCTTATTAACCTTTCTTTTAAACGCAAACATTTCAAGAAAATATATTATAATGTTACTTTTGAATCAAAATTTGATGCTATTATCTTTTATAGATGATTGTTTAACATATCCATTAGGTAGCCACACTAGCCACAGTATTATTGGCAGAGCAAACCGAAGTTTAATCCATAAAAACAACAGAATGACTGTCTGTTTCCCTAGATAGCGCCCATTAGAACTTCAGGCCTATAATTTAGCTCCAGTGGGCTGGAGAGGGGGTATGAAGATTCGACAACAAGTACAAATTTAAGGAAACTTTGCGGACAGATTTTTGCTTTTTGAGGATGTAAGTTCTGTATATAAATGAATGAAATGACTATAATAAATTATGGTGAACATTACACACAGTTACCACCTAGCCCCAAACTAAGCTTAGCTTATATATTTTTTGTAAATATGAGGTTAAAAATACATAGGTATTATTTTAAATACACAGAAACAACACTCATGTTCGTAACACAAATGTTTGTCCAGGCTGGGAATCCAACCCACGACCAACAGCGCAGACTGCAGAGTTACTATCAACTGAGCCGTGAGAACTGTGAATTTAATCGCCTGTACCTCAATTTCAGTCCTAGAGTCTTTCAGCTCAGAACATTTGTATGCAGAACAGGATCTCGTGGAACATTTAAAATGGGGGCATTTCTTCAAAAAACCTACAGCAACTTTAGTTATGAAAATACATTTACAGCTATTTAGTATTTCATTTAAACAATAGGTGTAGCGGAAATGCAGCGCAAAACATTTCTACCGGCACTTTAAAACACAATTTGAAAATTCCACAAACGTATTGCATATTCTAAAACACGTGCAACACATTCGTTTGAGGGCTGCATTCACACCGTCACGAGCGCGCGAACATCTATTTCCGAACATAAAATATCACCGCGGTGACATGTCAAAAGCATGCTCGTTTCAACCAGATGCCCGCGTTTACCTGGATAAATATTCCGCTGTGCATTATTGAGGGGAACGTGCGGGCGATGGCTCTTGAAGACTCTTAAAGTTTCTGAACTTACTAAAACGAGAAGTTTTATTTCAGTTATATGATGTAGCAGAAGTACAACTAGGTATACCCGTTTCTGCCACGAAGCAGTACATACTGTGTTCCGGCTTGAAAGGTGTGGTTGCCGGTGAAATTACAGGCGCATGAGACATTCCATTTACACGTCTCAGAGTTACGGGCGCATACGATGCGACTTGGGTGTTGTCGTATCTAGTAGGGGAGGACCCAAGTCGCAGCGGTTGTTATAGGTTGAGGTAACCACTTAATACCAGGTGGACCGTCGGCTGTTTCGTAATGTATCACATATAAAAAAGTATGTGCAGTGGATTGTTTGACCGATGAAATACAGCTGCTATACCTATTTCCGCTGCCAAGTAGCGCGTTCACATCGCGAAAACGCTCTTTAAGGTGTTTCCTCCCCAGGGAGGGTCGGACAGGGGCTGAACGGGCGCCAGAATAAAATAAATAAATAAAATAAATTTAAGTGAACATTTCACACAGCACCATCTAGCCCCAAAGTAAGCTAAGCACAGCTTGTATCATGGAAACCAGACAACTGATACAATAGTTGTATACCTTTTTTTTTGTAATTACATACATATAATACATATTAACACCCAGACACAGAACAAACATCAATGTAACAAATGTCACATAAATGTTTGTCCTGGGTGGGAATCGAACCCACGACCTACAGCGCAGAAGGCAGGGTCACTACCAACTGAGCTATGAGGCCAGACAAACAATGAATTATAAGTACGCGCGGTGTTGTAATTTTTATATAGGATTGACCTTTCCTACCTCTTTTGTTAAGAATTCAAAGGGAATACAGTTTCTATCTATTGGTGTGTTCCGGTGGGAAGAGGCAGGACGCCAGTGAAAATCCAAGCACGTTAGACATTTCATTCTCATATCTTGGAGTAATGGGTGCAATGAGTCGCCACTTGGCTGTGACTTACACAAGTAAGGGAGGGCTTAAGACGTGTTTTTGTCCACGAAGAGGATGGCGCTTAACGTAAGGGTTCATTTTAATAATAATAATAATGGTGGACAATTCACATAGCGCCATCTAGCCCCAAATTAAGCATAGCATGGAAACCTTAGCTAAAAAAAAACACCCGTAGGTTAAAAAGGTACGAACTATACATACATCCATACAAACAGATTAGATTATTTTTATTTATTTTAGTATATTCACTTTCATAATATTAGTGGGAAGTGCGACATATTTGTCTCGATGTATGGGAATCGAATCCGAAACCCTGTCTCAGTCAGCTGCACAAACGAGGTCGTCAAACTAGTAAGAAAATCTATTATTAATAACGACATAATTATAAACATTATCGTTATCACGATAATAAGATAACTGCTATCTTCGTAACGATGTGCCGCTGCCGTCTGTAAACTGATGATAGATTGTCGTGATTCCGTGAACAGGCTTAAGATATCTTTCATCATTTCCGTATTTAATTTGACAAATATTTCTAGCTCGTGGTGTTTTGCTACAAATTATATACATGTTAAATATAATTTTAATACGTATTATATATTATACTGATGCTGATGCTTTGAATAATTAGTCCTGATCTTATTATTTAAATATAACTTATTAATTTGACGTTCCTTTCATTATGAATTTTAAATAGAAATAAAATTATCAACTTTGAATCAAAATTAATCAATATATATTTTATTTCGCTATAATGACGGACGCTGTGTAACTAAGCTCTTGATTTTCTATATTCTTACACTATTATTAATTTTCATTATATTATTGGATTATCAGAATTGATAGGTTTTTGATTCTGAGAATGAATAGGTTATTTTCTATGAAATATGCTCTCACACGCCGAGTTCAGTTGGATGCATCGCATAAACAAAATAGCATTTTATTGAACCCGGCACGAGGCGTTTCATTCAAGGTGAGGTCGATTTAGTCCGGCCGCATTTACACCGGCACGTAACGGTGTCACGGCACACACGGAATATCTAAGTTTACTTAGTCTCATGAAATATGTACTGTTACTAATATAAAATGGCACCTGTTTATTGGTTAGCTGAAACAAGTTTGCGTCAGTGTGCTTGCAGTGTATCGATTTTATATGTATCGTTTTCACTGCATCGTGTTTTAAGTGTTTTATTGGAACGAGCCGACGGCCCACCTAGTGTTAAGTAAAAAAATAATAATCAAGTAAAAAAATTATTATTATTACTTTATAATTATTATTAAGTGGTAACCTCGGCCTATAACAACCGATGCGGCTCGGGTCCTCCCCTACTAGGTACGACAAGACCCAAGTCGCATCGTATGCGCCCGTCTCTCTAAGACGTGTAGGTGGAATGTCTCATGTGCCTGTAATTTCACCGGCAACCACAAAAAAAATTGTGTTTAATGATGGTATAATGTTATGATTTTTACCATAATCACACAATATTTTGTAGTTCCACACGTGTCGCTCGCTCGCTCGCTCGAATCATGGCGGTAAAATAATTATAATGCGCTTCAAAGAGACTCATTTTGCTCATATTATAAGAAAAAAGAGAAGTTACACATCAGTGTAACGCCGCCGCACGCAGGGGACGGTAGCGCGCGCCCGATTGCACCGGGTACCGATATCGACCTTCCCAATTACCCGAAGTCCTTTGACATTTAGACGAGGCTACGTGTGAGTTATATTTATACCATGAGGCGAATCACTGTCACATACCAACTTCGACAGGTCCGTAGCTAGTGGGCAGTAAATTACAGGCACATGAGACATTCCACGTACACGTCTCAGAGTTGCGGGTGCATACGCTGCGATTTGGGTCTTATCGTACCTTGTAGGGGACCGAAGTCGCATCGGTTGTTACGGGCCGAGTTTACTACCTAGAAACCCGCGAGGGTTTTTAAGCTCCTTCAATGGGACCGAAGTTTTCCTGTTGCAACAAAATTTATATCTATAACAGTGAAACTAACTGTTATACGGGTAATAGTAATACTATGCATAAACAATCTATATTAGATAAAAACAGAAATCAATAGCGTTAATCAAGACATTAATCTGTGCATTTTTCTTGTGTGTCTTAACCTATCAGGGGTCTTAGTCTCTGGAGAATTACTGGCCTTAATATATAGAATTAAAATAGAATTTGAAAATAATTACAATTGATTTATTATTAAAACAACATTTATTTATGTTCTAATTACAAAGCGAGGGCATTATATGTGTGCAGTTTTTTTTTAGTTTTTTTTTTTTTTTTTGGAAATATTCAAAACCTGAGTAGACCCCAAGACTAGTGTTGTAATTTCTCCGGCATTTTGGTGTTGCCCGAACATCCGAGGTACGCTTCAAATAAAGAAGTCCGTTAGACGTGAGTGCACGCAGTCGCGGCGTGATTGAGTGATGGCTATGCGCCAGATTACGCCAGTTACCGGTGAAATGGTAGCGCTCACCTCCCACAGAAATATTCGCTTTTCATACACAAGTAGGAAGTATAAAGGTTACCCTACACTGCGAGCATTTATAATGAGCATTCTAATGGCTGCGAACATTTGAACAGCTGAGAAAAGCTCTCAAGTTATACTAAATTTTAAGAGCAGTAGAACTCACGCTAGGATCGTCCGGGGAAGTACTGCCACCATGCCCATTTCTGCCGCCAAGCAGTAACGCGTTCGCGTTACTCTGTTATGGTTTGAAAAGTGTATATGGAACTGTATCACATGAAAAAATTTCGTTGTGAACTTATTCTTGGTAATATAATGTTATAATAATATTTTTCGAGCGGTAGCCATTTAAATATATGTATGTATAGTTTAAGGTTTACGTACCCTGTGACTATGAATATTAGTAATTGCATACTATATCTTCAAATATTTTCAAGTTGTATACTTACTTTACAATAATATGAGGATCTCTCATATTATTGTAAAGTAATTAAATATAGTAATAAAAAGTAATATTTACTCTATTAAATTTTTAGTAAATATTAATTTACTTAAAATTTTAAGTTTAATAGGTACTAACAGGACCTAAGGACAATTTGCCATTGCCAACTAGAAATACAATACAGTTAAACAGATATGCAGAAATAAACAGAAACACATCTCATTGTCATGAATCATAAGCACCACAAAACTACTTAAACATTTCACTGTAATATGTTTTCTAAAAGCTATTCACTGAAAAGTTCTTTGTATTTTTACAATTTTTTATGTTTTGGCTTTATTTTGTGGAACGGGTTGTTCACATAATAAAATGTATTTGATAAGGCGTGTGCTCCAGTGGCGCGTGCGAGCGGAGAGCTGTATATAAAGCCGCGGTTACACTAACGACACAAGTTTTTCTATTTGAAAGTTTGCACGACAGATAGCGTTGGCGGTGATCCATTACGTGTCTGGATAGTAATTATTGGAGACGTTTTGTTACGACTTTGGAATCGACTAGAAAATAGATGACCTGTAATCGGGGTGGAATTGGAAAAACTAAGTATTTAGGGCCATTATTTAGAAACGTAGGTTGGCGATTAATTAGTTAAGTAGTGTTCCGTCGTTTACGACTAAATTTAAAACTACCCGTCACAGAACACAAATACGAAGAGCTTAACGTAGAAACATTTATTAGCGATTGATTAATGTAAATGTATTTCTATGTCTATGTCTATGTCTATTGATTTGCTGAGGTTTGAACAGGCAACTTTGGGAGCCCATACCTCTTTTTATTCTACATGCATCATTGTTATTATAAATAAAATTCGCGTATATCTGTCGTCCTGTCTGTTCGTATACGCTCACCTCAGAAACCATTGTATGGATTCTGATACGTTTTCGACTAATAGATAGATCGATCGTTTGTAATCCGAAAGGGTATGCCTACACAGGTATCAGAATCACTTCACTATGAGTTACGATATCATGGGAAAATACAAACGCATATTAATTCATCACATCGTATACTACCAGATACTTCGAGTGTCCGACTCCGAGCTGGAATGGACAGGACAACTTCCGGAACGAAACTAGAGGTCACCTAGTTACCATGCTCTCCAAAAATCTTTGATGCCTTAAGCATATGTAATGGGTCAGTTAGTTGATTTCAATATAAATACATGTGAATGCACACGCCACCTGTATCCGAATGTTACTAGTAATAAATTAATTTCGTATCATCCATTGACCCTTGGAGGCATTTCTTATTGGGACTTTTTATGTGATGCAGTTACGGAACGAGCCGACGGCCCACCTGATGTTAAGTGGTAACCTGCCCATAACAACCGTTATGACTTGGGTCCTCCCCTACCAGGTACGACAAGACCCAAGTCGCATCGTATGCGCCCGTAACTCCGAGACGTGTAGGTGGAATGTCTCATGTGCCTGTAATTACACCGGCAACCACACCTTTCAAACCGGAACACAGTAACGCGAATGCGTTACTGCTTGGCGACAGGAATGGGCATGGGCAGTAATTCGCCGGAAGAACTTGGCGTGAGTTTTACTGCTCTTAAAGCTTTGTAACGAATCGGTGAATGAGCCAATATAATATCATATCATATCTTAATCCTTTTCTATTTCACATAGTTGAGGGTTCTGCTCATTAGGTTGGTGCAAAGATTTCAGCAAAGTGAGGATCGCGAGCTCAAAAATATGAACTTACCACATGCATATCTTCGAAATGTGCCTGTTACACAGTGGTCACAATTCAGAGCGGCATCGACATAGTTTGGCAACGTGGCGTTCGCATTAAACTTTAACGTTCCACACACCCGAAGTTCACTTCACATAGTGCCTTGTGGAATGAAAAATTCTGGCCATCCGGAACACTAGCGCTTCATCCAGTATTCATCCGATGGCCCAATCCACTATCCTGGGAGCTGCAACGTGCATTTTCATTGTCATGTCTAGCACTGAGCCGGGTTACTTTGTTAGGCATGCACATCTGACATGTGAGGCTAAATAAAAAAATATGCATGAATATCTTGAACATAAACTTTTTTTTAAGTTACGGAACGAGCATTTGGGTGTTGCACCCGTAACTCTGAGACGTGTAGGTGGAATGCCTCATGTGCTTGTAATTTCTCCGGCAATGACACCTTTCAAAGTGGAACACAGTAACGCGAATGCATTAAGATTATGATGTGCTTTGTTCTAAAAGCGATGCGTAGCAGTAAAATGCTATATTAATTCTAAATGTATATACTGTCAGGTAGTAGCAAATTTGCATTGCTGTGTCCCCGTTTGATGGGAATGGGTGTCGGGAATGGGTGAAATTACAAGCACATTAGCCGTCATTAAGTCTCAGAATGACTGGGCATTACATTGAGATTTGGGCCTTTCCAGACCTGTTGTTAAGGACAGAAGATAACTATACGTATTAGAACTCCCCTGGTTTCTAAAATATAAATAATCACTGATTCTCAGAAGAAAAACAAATATGTTGTCTAATACAATAAGTGTATATTATACCAATAAGTGTGTGTATAAGTGTTCGTAACTTAATGAATTCATTACCAACATCTAAGTTGTCCTGTCGTCTCCTTTATCAACGTAACTTGGTAAGTTTTCACAAGAGTTTTCTTTCTCCACATTCACTCCAATTTCATGTGACCCCAAACATACAAGACTCAAAGGAATTTTAAAAATCGTAGCGCCAGTAAATAAAATATATTTGACATGAAGTTCTGCGGTATTTGGTCTAGTCCGCATGTTCCTAGGTGTTTCTGAGTGAAAATTTGCTCAAATAGTATTTCTTCTTTTTATATTGAACTTGGAATAGTGTGTCAAAGATATCACGATCCTTTTAGTTACAATATTGCTATTTAAGTGATTAAAATCCAAAGCACTAGTATAATGAACTTTTCATTTAAAAGTGTAGACTGAACAGTCAATTGACACCTGATAGAAGAATGTATTTCAGAAAGTAAGCCTCACTAGTTTTATAGAACGATATTTTGTCCTAATATATAATAATTTATTTTCACTGATTTTTATTTCGCTAATTTATTTATATGCCTTTCTAACCGGAATAAGGTAATGCGAGTGCATAGGTATGGAGGTAGTACTATCCCGGATGAATTCCAATGAGCTATTGCTGCAAGGTTCATTATCACAGATATAACGATTTGTTGTCGTAGCTACTAGCTACGCCATTTTCATACAAGAGCTTCTTTTTAACTGTCTTTGTTATCCCAAATAATTACAAACGCGAGTTTGAAACAAACAATGCTTAGCTTTATCCCCAGCCTCATTAATATTTTTCTAACAGGCGGTAACATGATCTGTGGACACCTGAATTGGTCCAAAGATCTCCTCATTAGCCGACGTGAAAATTTAATAAAGTAGGTAAAAGCCGGTGGAATTACAAAGTGTCAAAGGCAGTGTTCGCTTGACGAAGGTCGAATGTTACTTATTGACATAAAATCGAATATCAAAATAGAAATAGTAGGTTTATGAACTGTCAATAGATCCTTGAATCAAAATGAAAAAAATAAATTGTTAATTCGCCAAAAGATATGTAAATAGTTTGTAATCAGTAGTTTTTTTGGGTTTGAAATTACAATCACACGCTTTTATGGTAGTGAAATTTCACATTACAAATTCCAAGGTTAATTTATAATGATATTTTAATACTTTCCAGAGTTTATAACTTCCACTGCCATACGTATTTCAAACTCATTTCCTAAACTACTGTGTACTTTTGTGTTCTATTTTAATTCTATTTGACAAATATTTGCCATAGAACGTTAATTTAAGTAATCCGGTTTTAAAATAAATTATTTCCAATAATATGCCAATCTTGTTCTTCTGAATCTGTGCTCTCTACAGTAACCTGTATCGCCAAAAATATTTAAGATATCAATTATAATAATTTACTCTATTTTCCGATGTTATATTCAAGGACCTTCCGGGAACTGCCCACCAGCTACCTATACCATTTTACCTGCAAATAAAGGTCACGTTGCGAATATTTCTGTAGCGGAAAAGCTTTTCCTCTCATTTCACGTTACAACTACATATTATTCTGTGGTTCCGCGTTTGTTTCCATTTGTGTGTGAAAATGCTCAATCAATTGAAAGGTTTTAAACATGTAGATTAAATAATATTTTATCATATTATGATGAAAGCACTTTCAATATTGATTGAAATTACATACACTTGAAGTGTTCTACCCTTACTCTTAAGCGAATTACTCTTGACGAAGCTACGCGATGACTAAATTCATTGCATCCCTTTTTGTACTGTTCAGTATAATAATAATATTGGTGGACATTTCAGCGCCATCTACCCCCAAAGTAAGCTAATTATAGATTGTATTATGGGAACTAGACAACTGATATGATACTTATATACTTTTTTGTAACTACCTACATATAATGCATGCGAGTATGAACACCCAGACACAGAACAAACATCTATGTTCTTCACGCAAATGTTTGTCCTGGGTGGGAATTGAACCCACGACCTACAGCGCAGAAGGCAGGGCAGGACTACAACTGAGCTATAAGGCCAGTCATTATTGTGTGCCTAGGTAGGCCTAAGACATGTTGCTGAGTGCGTCGAATAACCTCAAATGTATGTTACTCCCAACTGTACTTACATGCGACGTCCTGACTACTGCATGTAGATAGACAATCTGTTATGCCTGTTTTATTATTATTATATATTATTTGTGACTAGCACCCCTTTACAGCTAAAATGAAATGTTATATTTTAGTTTTGTGTGATACGTATGAATCAATTGTTATATCGACCTTTGACCGCCGACTTATCGTAAGCGACAATTTTACCCAAATAGCATTTTTCGTTGCAAGTGATATTTTTAAATAAAATGTGATAAACGGCGTGCTAACGATAAATAAAATATCTAAATAACATCATTTTGGGAAATCTTGACAGCACCTTTTCGTTATAGCTTAAAATATTACTTTCGACAAAAAATGCTATTTGGTTAAATTGTCGCTTACGATACGTCAGCGGTCAAGAGTATATATTGATTGAATTACGCCTCTTTATAGCGACAAAATGTATAAATATAATAAATTAAACAGAATATAAAAAAATAGTAAGAACTTTGAATTACATAAAAATAAGAAAAAAAATAAGAAAAAAATAAGTAGTTGATAGGGCGTTTTTCCTGTGCAGTTGTCTGTTAAGATGCAAAAGATCTGGAGCTAGCAGGATCCATGTTTGTGTTCGTAAGTTGGAGGCTCCAAGTTTTTAACAAGCTGCATCTTTGACAAACGACGCTCCGGCGGACTCGCTGCAACTTCAGAATGCACTTCCATGAAATCGAACCCGCTGCAATTAAGTATTTCCATTGGATATTCACTTTTGATGTGCGTCTCTTGAAACCCAGTAAGGCATACTTTTGAAAAGCATCACTGGTTATGCTGATATAACGGTATCAGAGAAACATACTTTTGATGTCTAAAATTTGTATGTATATTTTAAACGAAAAATTAATTCTAATTGTAAGCTAATAATAATAAGGAAATATGACAATTCAAATAAAATAAATTAGCACAGGGTGGCCCATAAGTCCTTAGACTTGTAAATTCTTAATAAATTAAAAACTAATAATCATTACAAAATTATTTTTATTTCATATTAAGCTTCATGAAATGGGAATTATTTTTTGAAAATAACATTTTCCAAATGTAACCCGTTCCGATCACGGCACTCCTGTAAGCGACGTCTAAAACTATCGATGACTGCGCGGCAAGTCAGTTCTGTGATGTTCGCCATTTCTCTTCGAATATTTTCTTTTAGGGCACTAATTGACCGTGGGTTTGTGTCGTAAACTTTGCTTTTGAGATAACCCCATAAAAAGAAATCCATCGGGGTTAGATCCGGACTCCGTGGTGGCCAGCATATGTCTCCTCTTCGAGAGATCACTTTGTTGGGGAAAAGTTGACGAACGACGGGCATAGCGGTGTTAGAAGTATGGGCTGTCGCTCCATCCTGTTGAAACCAGGTCCGCGTATTGTAGCCAGGAAAATTCTGTGACTCTGGTGTAAAAAAGTCGACGATCATCGCTACATATCGCTCTGAGGTAACTGTAACCGCGCGACCTCTGCATTTTCACGAATAGATTGTAACACTCTATCGATGTTTTCTTCCGTCCGTGAGGTCCTTGGTCGACCCGACCGCTGTTTATCTAACGTCGAACCAGTCTCTTCAAACTTAGCAACCCAATTCTTGATCGTTTGAGTAGATGGAGTGTCATTAAAGTTGTGTAGCTTGTGATGTTCTCGAAATATACGCCGCGCAATGGTTGCCGAATCATTGTTCCGATAAAACTCTCGCACACAAAAAGCACGGTCTGCACCGGTGAAACGCTCCATGGTGACTGACTTCCCAAAAACTGAATGCATTGTTTTTGCCCCGCCCGCTCCCCTCCCACGCGTCTTATGCATTTCATACGAAATTTACATTTCAAAGGACTTATGGGCCACCCTGTACTACAACTATTTAATAAATATCAATTAAAAGCCATTAAAATAAATTGAAGTGTTAAAAAATCACACTAAAAGACGCATTTATCCGAGTCTAGGCTCTGACAAATTTCAGAGTTGGTACAACTTCATGTAAATATCGAAATAAAAGAATGCAATTTTAGCTTAGGTGTCTGATGTGCTATTACGAAGTATAAATTTGACTGGTCTCACAGCTCAGTTGGTAGTAACTCTGCCTTCTGAAATGAAAGGTTCAGGTTCAATTCCCACCCAGAACAAACAATTCTGTGACGAACATATAGATGTTTGTTCTGTGTCTGGGTGTTATTATGTATGTTTTAACAAAAAAGTAGCTCATTATTATTTAAGTTATCTAGTTCCCATATTAAAAGCTACGCTTAGTTTTAGCTCTAACGGCGCTGTGTCTAATACCCACAGAAAAAAATACGTGCAGAACAAAGTGGCCATATTTTTGGAATTCTTCCACTCTGGCATCTGGCATCAATTCAATCATATTATATTAAATTTACCAACTTCCCAATACTCAATCTCTAAGGCTGAAAAGTGGCGGCTGTGGGTCACGCGTCGATTCAACCAGGCGCACCGAAATAATTATCGTATCTAGGTGGCCTCCCGTTCCCTATGGTATAAATAATATACCGCACGTCATATAATTCTAAGACATTAACCACATTAAGTGCGGTCAGTTTGTGAGCGGACATCATGTGTGTCTTTGCGTAAAATTAACGAACATACTAAATGCGTACTCATATATCGTGACTGGCCTCACAGCTCAGTAAGTAGTAACACTGCCTTCTATGATGTAGGTAGTGGTTTCGATTCCCACCCAGGATAAACATCCAAGTTGCATGGAAGAGATCACTCTTAGTGATAATGCTGTCCATTGTGCTCTTTTTTAATAAAGTAGTTTTAAAAATCTTGTAATTATTATTCTTTGTTTTGTGTGTACAATAAAGAGTTTATCTATCTATCTAATTGACGAATATAGATGTTTGTTCTGTGTCTGCTGGGTGACAATATGTATTTACAAATAAAATATATAAATATTACATCGGTTGTCTGTTTCCCATGACACAAGCAAAGCTTAGCTTACTTTGAGGCTAGTAGGCTAGATGGAATGAAATGTAAAAAAATAATATGCGAATTGTTCATATTTTTGTGACGCATTGGAAGCATGCAATAGGCATGTATTGATGACTTGAAGCTGAGATCAGGTGTCACGAACTCGCCCGGTTGAAAATTTCTACTCGGGTTTTTTGGAATTATGCACAAGAAAATGCAATCCTGGTTACCGGTTATAGTGGGACCATTAACAGCATTAGTCTGTTGAAGCCAGAACCATGATTTTGCTATATATGCGAAAGGAGTTAAAATAAATATACTCATTTTTCAATAAAGTATAAATATAATATAGATAATGTTTTGTTTTTATGTGGTAAACTTATATTTTGTTGAATGTCATTAAATGCAATTTACCTAAAGGTTTATTAAATGTCACATCTGAGTTACCTACAACGCTTGAACTCGTGTAAGCAACTTCTGAATGACTAGTGCATACTTTCACTAACATTCCCTTAGTTGTAAGAGTCACTTATAAAACAGCAGAGATATTATTATCATACATATTTTGTATTCACATTTTCACTCTTCCTTGCTGTATTTTTTGTTTGTTTCAGATATTGGATTGTTAGTGAATGAGTATGTTTATTATGTTACACTTAGGTAGGTACAACTCTTTATCAGCCATGTAGGTACACAAACGTTAGGAATAGTCTTACGATAAAACTACACAGTAGTAACTTCCACGTAGGGATCAGAATTCCACTCAATTACGGAATAATTACTCCAAACGAAGTTGCCTTTGAGTGACAGAGGCGCTTCCAGCGCTAGATAAAGTATAGCCTTAGCGCCTTCCTCGAAAATCTTCGAAGTCTTCCGCCCCTCTCTGTGCTTTAAATTCCCTGGATTCACACAGTTGATCACCACGCCGCTATCGCTCCATTCTCTGTGCTGCAAAAACGTCACCGCATTTAATGCAACTTTACTCACTGCGTGCACGTTTACTCCCCAACCGTCCGTTTTCTCAATCCCCTTCCTAGCAGCTTCTTCATATTCAATCATTAACGCTGCCAAGTCGTCTTCAGTGAGCGTTGTATCGCTTATCCTTTTTCTTATATCTTCGTTCTCAATAGTAGCTAACAACGCAGCCGGTCCCGACACATTCACAACTCTAGCGCCTTCGTTCAAAAGCGGATATATCAACTTCCCAAAATTTATGAACCCGTAAAAATTTACACTCAACGTCCTCCTCACTCGTTCCGCATGTGATATATTCTTCTCGCTCACGTATTCTGTTAAATTGATAATTAAATCTATCCGTTCGTCCAGATCTTGAATGCTATATCTTGTTTTAATAATACTCTTAGTGTATGTGATGTCCATTTGCAGAAAGTTTACGTCCAGTCCATCTCGTTTTAGACTCTTGAGTAAGTTGAGTCCTTCGGTAGTTTCTTCAGTCGTGAAGTAGATTTTTCCATTGAATGTTTTTGCGAGTCGTTTCAACACTTGATAGCCGAGATTGGTAGCGGCGCCTACTACTAATGCTACCTGGTACATGGCTAGTATAATACTAGTGCTGAATGTGCCTTATCGCTGCTATCGGACCATCAATTTTATGACGTTATCAGCGCGCTGCGGAGTCCAGATAAAATTCACGCGAGATAATATGAAAGTGAGATCATATGATGCTGTTTGTATCCTATATTTAATCTAGGCTAAATAATATTCGAAATGAATTAATTTGAAAGTAAATGAGTTCTTTAAAAGTATCTTGAGTTTGGCTCACTTAAGAATTCGGTGATTTTAACAAGCGGACTAAGAATGCCACCGCATCGCGCGGTACAGAATACAAATTTCAAGTGTAAACAATTGTAAATTAGGGAATCCGCCAAGGATTCATTGTAGTTTGTTTGAATAACGTGTAATTTTACTATTTTATTGCTCAAATTTACTTTTTATCTTTGTTGGTATGCGTGTTTTATCATTTGAACATTGTCTTTGATTAGTTTGGTATTTACCATTTACGATGATAAAAAATATAAATTATAAGGAAATAAGTCATTACCTATTTAGGAGAAACAATATTACAGTTTGAGAAAAAAAAACAGGTACTATGTATTTAACCAACTTAAAAAATGATGAGTTACTATATTTCATTCCTTACTTTAGCTCTCCAAGAAATTATCTTTGTGTAACATTCAAATAAACAATATAAAATATAGTAAAAATGGATAATTTTAAACCGTTCCTATCTATGCGTTAAGATAGGAACGGTTTAAAATTATCCATATGAGTTCTACGCGATTTGATAAGATGGCACATATTTTCTTATCAAGATACAAACGCCTTTTGAAGCTTAGCTTCATATTCATATGTATTCGACTTATGTTTTATGTCGCTGGTATAATGAGTCAGTTAAGTTAAATTAAACTGACGATACTAAATTATCTTTATACAGTGACATAATATAAGCTAATATCTTTCTTTTAATTTATTTTAACTTACTATATTATTTAAATACTTAATGTAACTTGAAAACATTTGTTTCATCAAATGTACGAAACAAAATATAGTTACAAATAACACGTACTTGCTGCTAAATTTGGCGTCTGTTTGCATCAGAAACGGATGGCACTGATTTGGAAGGACACACACATAATATAGTAAGAAAACCGGCATGTCCTATAAACAAAAACTCAGTGACTAATATAATATAAAATAAAATCGAATGCTTGAAAGGATCCTTTTTGAGGCACACTCTAATATCAACACAATGGGCCGAGGTTGAATAGTAGTACCCGTGTGGTACTGCCTAGCCGCAGCATTAATAATTGTCTTCCAAATTCGATAGTACTACAAAATGTCGTAGTCACAGGTAGTTAAACCGACTACGAGTACGTTCTATGACCGTGTAACAAGTTATGGCCTACCTTTAGCAGCCGTAAAGGTATTTCCTGTACGGGATAGTTTACGAGTCGCGTACGTCAGGGAGTGACGGCTTCATAACTATTCACCGCTATGTATGTGTGTAATATGTATGTAATTTGGAGCGTAGGATGGTTGAATTTTATGGTTCCTTGTGATCGCCCGAAGAACGGACACGATCGCCTTTTCGTTTTATCGTTTACTGTTGAGCATGCGAAGGTGTGGTCTCAAGTGGGTAATAATTGCCAAAAATGGATCAGGGACTATTAAGGTCCGATGGCAGATAGAAAGTTTAATACACTTTCTGCAACCAGGTACTTATAAAATACGAAGATATTAAGTGTTGCGATGTTAAGAAAATGGATGTTCAGTTTTTAATGACCTTGTTTTCACAAAAGTTGTTTGTGGTTGGCGGAAAATGAGTTTAACATTAAGTGTGAGATCGGGCAGAGAATTGGGCTTCAGTACGATATGAAGAATAAAACATATAAAATTATAATTATAATAAATATTGGTGGAAATTTCACATAGTGCCAAGTAAGCACAGTAAATAGCTTGTACCAAACCAGAAAACTGATGTAAATATTTAATACTTTTTTGTAAATACATACGGATAATACATATCAACACCCAGACACAGAACAAACACCTATGTTCATCACATTAATGTTTGTCGTCGCTGGGAATCGAATCCACGACCTACAGCGCAGAAAGCAGGGTTACTACCAACTGAGCTGTCAGGCCAGTCAATGAAAGTAACATGGCAGTGGTTTGACCTTTCATCTATGTATATATTATGAGAATATACATGTATCTCTTGTCTGAATAAATATCTTTGTATATTTAACTGAACCCTTATCGTGTTACACCAAAACTTATGTCAGACACTGCTGAAGTTATCTTCGTCTCTAAGGGCATCCCCTAGTGGATAAGGGCGAGATACGTTTAAAGAATATTTATATTTATATCCATATATAGATTCATGCATTTTACCCAAAAAGGGTCTTCAGTGGGCTTTTCAACTTGTCAGTTACACATCGTCGGAACGAAGACGTGACAACTGGTAGCTCATTGCCGCCGTTATTTTCCCACGAATAACTCAGCTATCACTTTCTTCGGGCACTTCATTTCCTTAATGATCCGACAGCCACGATATTTTTTAAAGTTATTTAAGTGACGGAACGAGCTGCCGGCCCACCTGATGTTTAGGCATCCCACGGGAACACTGCACTCTTGCAGGATCAGAGAAACCTATGTGTTGTTCCAGGATATAAACCATTCTGGTACCAAATTTCATCCAAATCCGTTCCGCCGTTTGAGCGTGATTGATTGAAAGTAACAGATATACAGAAAAAAAATGGTTTTAATATTCCGTTACATATTCCTAACGTAAACCAGTTTATTATTTGCAAAAATATTTAATATACACAGACGGCATGTTTACGTTTTATTATATGTATGTATGTATGTATTATATCATATTATACATACATATAATTAGGATGTAGATAAATGTTAGTAGCAAAGATCGAAATTCTCTTATTAAACACCGTGCATTAACCATGAAGGTTGGTTATAATCTTCTTGGTCTGCACCTCAGAACAATAACTAAACTCCGCTCCTTTTATGAACCGCCCAAGGAGGATTTTCAGGGATTAGACTAAACTCACGACCAACTTTTCATCGTTATGTTAATGTCAAACTTCATTATTTGACTGGCCTCACAGCTCAGTTGTTAGTAACGCTACCTTCTGTGCTGTAGGTCGTGGGTTCAATTCCCACCCAGTACAAACAGTTGTGTGACGAATAAAGATGTTTGTTCTGTGTCTGGGTGTTGGTATGTATTTACCTTTAAATACGAATACAAACATAAAAAATAGCTTCTAGAGCAAGTCTACAAGACTGAAGAATTTGTCTGTTAATCAGTTGTTATTAATATTGTATATTTTCATTTTTTATCATTATTGTGAAGTCAATTGTTATTAGGCCTATAACTATTAGTTTTATTATCATTATAGATACATTTTTATTTGTTTTAATTGTTATTGTTATATTCTCTGCACTTTAGTTTATATTGACTTGTAACTTGTTCGTTACGAATAAATGAACTAGGACCTATGAACTATGTAGGTATGTGTTTACAGAAAAAAGGATTAAAGTATGTATATCAGTTGTCTGGTTCCCATGATACAAGCTATGATTAGCTTACTTTGGGGCTAGATGGCGCTGTGTGAAATGTCCATCATAATTTATATTATTATATTTATATTTATGTTATTAAAGATGCGGCGTCGCGTGACCATTGTACGTCGACCGACCACACACGATTAAGTCTGAGTATGGTCTGATAACGTGAAAAAAAGTCTGTTTACAATAAATGCTCTATTTATAGTCGTCAGCACGCACTCTACACGTCTTGTTGGGAGAGATTTGTTATTTGTCTGGGACATTAGTGTCAAGTGAATGTGATATTTGGAGAAATATTTCTTCTGTTGCTCGTTTTTATTGTTTCATCTGTTAATCGTGGTGAGTTTGTCGGAAATAAACGGACTAATTTAAGGTTCAGGTATCTTTCTATCTCTAGTGATTCTATTCTATTCACAGTCACAGGTTCTCTCAAGTGTAGGAAAAGGATTTTAGGTGCGCCTCAAAGAGGCTCTTTTTGTGCACTTAAAACAGTAAAATGTAAACTCTAGTAATTCAAAAGTGACTTGAACCTCAAAGTAAATATTTTGAAGAATTTTGCTGGAAGAGAACTCTTGTAAGGGTTAAGCTCGCGTTTGTGTATGTATTCGTCACTTTTTTCTACCTTGTCACCTGTTTACAATAACGAATAAAGCAAAACAAGATAAAATTACATACCCAAACATTATTATAACCTATTCAAAGTAAAACATTACATAAAAAAATACGAATATTAAACTATTTACAATATACGTATACTGGGTGGTCTTATAGCCAAAAAGCGATCTCTTCCACATAACCTTTGAATAGAGAAGGGTTGATGTATATGTATATTTCATACAGAACAAATGTATTTAAATAAAACAAACTTTTCCAACACATGTTGTATCTGTCAAGGGACCTAGTTTTCCTCATAACGAAAACATTCTCGATTCCCGTTCTAGTATATCAGTAATACCTACGCTTGGGTAAACCGCATGTCCTTACTTTCTATGAAAGAATTCCTGTAAGTTCCGCTACCAACCCCACTCCCTCCCTACAGTACAGTATAAAAGTTTATAGATAGATGAAAGTTCGAGATAGATCTTCCTAGTCTTAAAGACTCAGGTACAAAATAACTTTCCCACAAACTTTGTAAGGAAGTTTTTCGTACCTAAGGGTGTAATCAGACTGCGGAACAAACATAGTCTTAGAATTCTGATTAGTTCTTCCAATTCAAAATATCGGTTGGGTCTCATAAAAATAAGAAAGATAAATTACGAACTCTACGTGAGATATTAATGTTATAATGTTTCCTACTATATTTGATTGGACTCACAGCTCAGTTGGTAGTAGGTAACCCTGCCTTCTGCGATGTAGGTCGTGGGTTCGATTCCCACCCAGGACAAACATTCGTGTGACGAACATAGATGTTTGTTCTGTGTCTGGGTATTGATATGTATTATATGTACCTATGTATTTACAAAAATAAAAGTTTATAAGTATTATATCAATTGTCTGGTTCCCATAATACAAGCTATGCTTAGCTTGCTTTGGGGCAACATGAGACTGTGTGAAATTTCCACTTTACACATTTAATTATTTTTTATTGAACACGACCTACTGCGCAGAAGGCAGGTTATTACTAACTAAACTGTGAGGCCAGTAGAATTAAAAAAAAAATCTATTCTTTGCAGATATATAATAAATACATTTCATATCGTTTTTATACCTTTCATTTATACATTTATATTGCTCGGTTGGATTTTCAATAGGGTTGTCAAAAATAATTACCTGTTCGATTGTGCCCCCGCTGCGAGCACTTAATGAACGACAGCCCTCACTGGGATACGACAATACGGGGCTGTATTTACATACATATTTACATAAATCAATAAATACGCGGCTATGAAGCGGTGTATTTTACAACCAACGTTTTAAAAAATGTATATAAGTATCGTTGTCACTTTTGATGCCAAATTATGCTTGACACTGATATAATCACATTATCATCCTGTTTTCAGAATTTTTCAATACATTCGTGCTTCTGACGTTTTCTAATTCTTACTTTAGTAAACACATACCAGGTCACTCACAATATATATTCATCGTTTTCAAAACGTGGTTAACGTGGAGAGCAGTAGGACTCACGTCAAGTTCGTCCGGGGAAGTACTCCCACCATACCCATTTCTGCCGCCAAGCAGTAATGCATTCGCGTTACTGTGTTCCGGTTTGAAAGGTGTAGTTGCCGGTTGTTACCTCTTCTCGCCTGAAACACACTAGTTCAGGCTCTCGTGTTGTACCTATGTCAAATATTTACGATTTGTTACTATGTTTTATCTGAATAAATTTATTATTATTGTTATTATTATCATTACTATTATTATGATAATATAATATTGGTGGACATTTCACACAGCGTCATCTAGCACCAAAGTAAGCTAAGCATTGCTTGTATCACGGGAACCAGACAACTGATATACATATAGGTATATACTTTTCTTTTGTAAATACATACATATAATACATATTAACACCCAGACACAGAACAGACATCAATGTTACAAATGTCACATAAATATTTATCCTGGGTGGGAATCGAACCCACGACCTACAGCGCAGAATGCAGGGTTACTACCAACTGAGCTATGAGGCCAGTCAATTAACACGTACTGGCTGCAATATGGTTCGCCACGTCGCCGACCGGGGGTGAACAGGGATTCTGCTTCGGAATTATTACAGATACTCGTTATATAATCTTACACCGTTCGAACACACACACACACTCGTAGGTATCGGGAGAGGGTACAAACCCAAATCAATTTTTACATTTAGATGACACGTTACATTTTTAGCTTTTCAATATTTCGCTCCCCTCGCGATTGGAATGTCATATGCGCGTATTGAGTGGTTTCGGGGTATGTCGGTCGACACATTTATACTTATCATGGTGCGTGTGTTGTGGGCACTCACTCAAACATGTAAAACGAAAAATTGTATGTAGGATTAAGATTACTATTATCAAACTAACAACAAACAAACAAACAATTATTAAGATTTTATGTAATATAATATAATATAATATATATAATAATATAATAATCTTAATAATAGTTTTTAAAGGGTTTGCGGTCACTTTGTCAAGACGGAACACTGTCTATTGATTTTTCAAACTTAAGAATCTGTTCAGTTAGATTGTTGATCACTCTGATATTTTTAAGTAAACAAGCCTCCTTTGAAATTCGTTTTTGAGCTGCTTCAGTCACGTTCCGCTTAACGATTAAAAAAACAAATACAAATACAAATACAAATACAAATCATTTATTTCAAAATATTGTGTACATGTGTTTGTGAGCACCGTCTCCTGCGTTAGTTTAACACTGTGTTGCAGGAAAAACAGTAGCTTCCCCTTAATGTATACATTAAAATAATTATGACGCTATAGTTGAACAAAAAATGATGAAACAAAAAGTAGGTAGTAAAATAAAAATAATAAAAACATTGTAACAAATAGACATGCAAAAGTGCGTAGTGTGCTAATGCTTAATGCCAAATGGAGTTTGTTCATCCACAAATTTATTTACATCATTTAGATAGTGTAAATTAGTTTAAGTCTGATGTGTTTTACTCAACATATGAAAATATTGTTGAATTAATATTATTCTACGAATATTTAATAGCAACGCTTTTTATTATTTAATATTTTTAATATAGTAATGCTCTAAGCATTACTATTTGCAACTTGGAATGTACTAGGATATACAAGGAACTAAGGAATACACAAATATATTATGGGTTCGGTCGCGTTAATTTTGATTTTGTCAAACAATTTGGCTTGTGATCGATACAGAAATCAATAAAGAAAAAAACTATTAATTTGTTTATTTCAGGTAGTCAGGAGTAGTTTGAAAAAATGAATATTCTAATCTTAATCATTTTTCGTCAAAAACGTTTCTGCTAAGCTTAAAGCAAATCGGACGACGCAATAAAAAGTTACAATGTTACGATGGCTTCCAAAATACAGTTTTTTAACTAGTTCGGGAGACAAAGGCTTCAAAATAATTGATGGTATTTTAATGTGAAAAACAATAAAGATTATTATTATGTTTACCCCTCGCTTCACCCCATCCCCTATAAGTTTTTAGCTGGAAAAAGTTGACTATAACCATCTCCAGGGTCCTATTTATTTCTATATGAAAATAAATTATAGTCGATTCAGTGGTTAAGACGTGAATGCATAACAAACAAACATTATTAGGATAATATTACTTACATACATTTAAAACAGTATGCTACCTTGAAAGTGGAAGCTATCAACAGATATATTTAGATCTCCTTGAAAAACCAATACAGTCGGTATCGTAAGCGACTCTATCCGATCCGAAACAGCATTCCGTATACAAGCAGCAGGTGCCACCGCAGCATGCATTTAAATCGAATATTACAAAGTAGATACCGGTTATAGCCGGCTCGAGCCGCCCCGCGAGCCTTACACCCACTGGACTAGAAATTACCAAGGTATGTTTTAGAAGCAAATGTAACTAGCTATCGCTAAGAGCGATAAGGCCGCCCATTTGATGCTTGCGACACAGTAATATACTCGTGCAAGCATTATCGTGTTTCTATTTAAAATGTATATTGTTACTATTCCAAATAAATAAACGATATTATTATTATTATTACTATTTTACCATTTTCTTGTCAAATGAGACTGCATTGTTATTTTTATTTTTTTAACTGGTGTACAATAAATTAATAATCTATCTATCTATCTATCTAACCATAACGATTATACACTTACAGTCTCGGGTGCACTAGGATTCCCTGCGTCGCAGGTGGCATGGACTAACACAATGCTAAGAGCAAACTTTATGGTCAATACGCAAAATTTGTCTGCACTGAGCCGGCAAATCAATATCCATTACATTTTTTTTAATGTAATTAAAGTGATGCTACTATCTGATGGCACACCTTATGTTCAACAGTATTCTCTGCCCCACACAATATAATAATATAATTATATCTTCCCCTACAATGAAAGACGCAAGAATTGCGTCCGTTTCCTCAAAATACGTAGAGGTCTACGCCTATAACTCTATCGTAGAATGACCACGGTCAAAATTAATCTTAAACAATATTAATTGGTATTTGCACAATAAATATTTTTAAAGTCCAAAACCTATCTACTAACGCCAATCCTTTAGGAATGACTCAGGAGTACAATGTTACATCCATCACTGAACCCTTCAAGATTGGAACGTGTGCCTAATGAATGACGAAGCGCTCTTGTGAGTAGCACTCCTGCGAAATTGTAAAAATTGACAGAGTACGGAACTGGAAAGAAGTAATTTCCAATTATTAGTTTGGAACCGCCTACTAAAATGATTTGACATCTTATTTGATAGATAGAAAAAAAAACTGCACAAACATAGGAAAAAACAATACAAGAAAAAGCAGAACAATAAACACACATTAAGAAAATGAGTCCCTATGCGCTATTTGACAACTCAGCACACAGTAGAAAGCCTGGTGGGTAAAATGATAAATGTCAGTGGCCATTGTGCTTGGAGGCAATTAATAGTAATATCTCTCATCAAGCCGCGAATAGGGCTCCAGGAGATCCCTCCAATCTCACCAAATTTAACTGGCACTATTAAAGGATATATACGAGAATTATAAAAAAATTACTTATTGTTGTTCTGAAAATCTGTTTCACGCTGACGGACAACTTGTTTTAATTTTTGGAGATAATCCGAAATTGCCTTCTTCTATGCGGCGTGATTCTGAATTATTCCGCCTAACTTTCTTTTGTTTCATGAAAATTCAGGTGAGCTTCCGGCCTGTCGTCCGGTGTACATACATATATACAACACATATATACTTTTTTATAAATATATAAAAATAACACAAACGATGCTCTGCTTCCCTCCTTAAAATCGTTATAACCAAAAAAACATTATATTATGGTTTGAAAAAATTATTTATTAGAAATTTATGAATGATTTCGGCACGGTAGCTACTTATACCTACTATGCTAAATTTCACGATTTTATGAGGATTTTCGAGTAAATTATAGTCAAGTAGTAAAGTATAGGCAAAAATTATAGTCTTACAAATAACATAGATAGCTAAAATAAAGCATTCCTATTCTATTCGTAAATATTACACATTCGCTTTTCCTTCCGCCAGCTGACCTCTGTGAACTGTACGTTCCTTGATTAAAACTCAGCGTTGACGAGTGGCTCGCTCGCTTCCCGGAACTGAGCTCTTACCGTTCTAAACGGCCCTTTATGAACTTTACATATACTTATTTAAGTTATAAATAAACCATTTTTGGGGCGGATAAATCCTCGAGGATTTCAAGTTTGGAAATAAATATGACGGCGGCTTCGAAGCCAGTGAGGAAGTTTCTTAAGCAGATGGATGTATCCTATGATTTTTAATCAATCTTAACTAAAATTCAGTCTTCATATGATGAAATGTGCCCTAGTCCCTGGAGCAGTCAGCCCGTCATTCCGCCATTAAAATTACTGCCACTACACCCTATTTCTGCCGCCGGGCAGTAATCCATACGCAATAATTATGTTCTGATTTGTAAGATGTGGTTGCTGGTGAAATTACAGACACTTGAATCATACTAATATAACCTCTTAAATTTGCTGGCACAATACAGTGTGACTTGGGTCTTCGCGTACCTAAGTAGGGAAGGACCCGAGGTGAATTGCTTTTGTTATCTGTAGAAGTAACAGTTTAACATTAGGAGGGCATCTAGCTCGTTCCGTAACATAACCAATGGTTATTAAAGTCGTAACGAGCTGAGGCTAATCGTCTTTTATCTTGGGGTTATCGACTCGTTCCGTCACAGCTCATAATATCAGCAGAACTCACGAAACATATTTGAATGTATAAATAATTATTTTTATTTTTATTAATGTATTAAATATGGTTCAGCTTGTGCTCCCGCTGTCTACAGCTCCATCCAGCTTAATCGATAATAATCTGGCTGCAAAGCAAGAGGCCTTAGATTCTATTCCATGGTCAGGCACAATACGTGAGTACCTGGATTTTGGCATTTTGTGATTGGCTCCATGGAGCCTCTTACATATGCTATCGTGGTGCGGATTTAAGATTCTATTATCTTTTTACATAATAATAATAATAATATTGGTGGACATTTCACACAGCGCCGTCTAGCCCGAAAGTAACCTAAGCATAGCTTGTATCATGGGAACCAGACAACTGATATAATACTTTATACTTTTTAGTAAATACATACATGTAATAGATAATGAACACCCAGACAGAAAAACATCTATGTTCGTCACACAAATGTTTGTCCTTGGTGAGGATCGAACCCACGACCTACAGCGCAGAAGGCAGCGTTACTAGTGACTGAGCTATGAGGCCAGAACTAAACTTGACTTAGAATGTTTAAAACTATTACTAAATGCCACACCTAAAGATCTGTCTAGAGTTATTTATGAGTTCAAATATTTAACCGATACATGCAATCGCGGCGGATAACATCGGCCGATCTAAATGCAATTAAACTATTAATATATTATCGCAAACATTGGCCCGCTGGGAGGGGTGTAATTTATAGTTATGCTATATGATTTGTGGCTTACGCTGTTCACACAAAGCATAGTAGCCCGGTGGTATAGACCCCGACTTTCAATCTGGAGGACGCTGATTCAAATTACCATAAACCAAAGAGAATTTTTGAAAAATTATATGTTCCACACATTGTCCTCAAATATGGTCAAGAAGAATATTAATGTTACGTGGTTAGTTAAAGCTCATGCGCTCTTGCAGTAAATTAATCTTTGTGAGTGGTCAACTCTGATGTCGGAGCTTTCAAGCCACCCGAAGTCCTCCAACATTATCTGTATATAAACACTACGGCTTACAAACTCGTACATCTGCAATCGCAGAAGTGAACACATAAACGACACAAACACTAACAGCCCGAAAAAAGGAATCGAAACCTGGACCCTTCGTTTGACAGCCTATCGTTAGTTATCTACTAATAGTTTATCTACTTGTTGCCATCTGGAGGCAGCGTCGGCATGCTGTGACATGTCTCTAGGGCTCGCCTGCCACCTGCCGCTTACTGCGGGATTAACCAGGGTATTGTCTGAGATATAAGCTAGTTTTAAGATTTAACAGAAAAACGGAGTAAACTGCTAGGCTTGTTTTAAATCAAGTGAAACATAATTTGCGATCAAGTCATACATCAGATTTTTGACTGTCCTAAAATAACTATCTAGGTGGTGGGTGGTATGATGGATAGCTATTGATGACTACCAATCTTATAAAGTTTCCATCGTCTGTAGGTTGGGGAAGTTGCTGAAGGAAAAATAAATAAATCGATTGAAGTTTTTATTTGAAGAAGAACTTTTCAGAACTACTGAAAATAATGATTTTATAAAGTTATTAGTTTGAATTAAATGAACTTTAGATCACTTATGGTAGCATTACAACTAAGTAGATACATACATTAGAGCTTTGAAAGGATGTATAAATTGTGTCTAAGACACTCCAATTGGGGCTTATGTTAGATATTCCTTTCGATGGAAATGATTTTACGACTTTCTTCTTGATATCGAAATATGATTTATAGAGCTTTTTCATAATTCCCATCTCAAATTTGTTAAAGGTATAGCCGGATTCATATATCCTGGTTAACACATAGGCTACTTTGCTTCCGGAAAAGTGAAGTGTTCCCGTGGGTTGACTTCTTCACCGCGGGGGTGTAACCCGCGGTACGCAGCTAGTATTATAATAATGTTGAATTGAAAACGATTTAGTTTTTTGATGGTAAAACTTTATGTTTCAATGACCACATTCATGGCAAAATCACCGGTTAGTTTTTAAAATAAATAAAATAAGCTTACGGTGGGGTATAAACCCCTGAATTGGATTTTGTATAGGCTAGATTAGTTTAACCATGGTTCAGGTAGTATGGAAACACACAGATTCACTAAGCAAACTCCACAAATTTATGCTCCGGCTAGATTGATCACGGGTTTCCTTGCACGCAGTGTTGCTACCAACTTAGCAATAAAGCCATTGATTAGACTCCTTCGTTTTAATTTCGTGTTATGGAGAAACCAAACTGGTCACTACTGCATATGACAAAACAACAAAAAAATCACTGAGGTAACCGAATACCGTTTTACCAGAGTTTATATAAAGGTAGAATATGTATGAGTAGAATAGGTAATACAATATTTACGCTACTCATATGGTGAGTCTACTGAAGATGGATCGGACCCTCCTAAATATGGGATTGGATATAAAGCTACGGTTGTTCGCGATATCAGTAACTCACTCGGTTGCCTAATAACATGAGAATACATTATACAGAAGGGAAACTCCCGATATGCTTAAGTGCTTCCCAGCAGTTTAAGTGGGTGTTGTCATCAATGATAGCAATGAGATCCATGTAATAGTTGGACAATACGAGATAAACTCGACAGATGGTTACCAGTAATAGTACCAAACATAACTGATTGCTAAACTTAACGACATCTAAGTCCTGTTTCACAATAATTAGATGTAGGTACAATACTTATTAAGTCATTATTTTATTCCGTTTTTTTATTTATTTAAAGTACCTAATTAAATAATTCCTAATTTAAATATTAACAAAGATAACACTAGAATAGTATATCAGTTGGGTACTCTATTGCATTGGGTGTGCCCGTAAGGATAGGTGTACATATATATGAATAAATAAATATTTATATATTCTTAGGCGAGCCTATAAAAAAATATTTTACAGCAATAATTTAAAGTTTGTCAAATTTGATTTATCTCTAGTGTGATGACTATTGCTGATGACACAATCATCAGCAATATTGGTATTTGAGTATTTACTCTTGTGTGTATGAAACGTGGTACAGCGCCTTATGCCTTGGCTTAACAAATATAAGAGTTTCACCTCTCTACATTTTATGTGCTTTGTATCTAGTGAATTACCGATACTGCGCCTTGATGGCTACGAATCAAGCTTTACGTTTGCTTCATAAGGTAAGGGTTGCAGTCTCCCGGGAAGGCTTTATAAGCAACTTTCTTTCGCCCGTGGCTTTGTCCGAGGAACGACAGTTCTACAATCCAGGGGAATTAAACCAGCGCGCTAGTAAATATCTACTGTTTTCCACGGATACACTTAATATTAATAATAATCATTTATTTCAGACTATAAAATGTCCATATTAAGTTAGTAGTACAAATTGAATGATTAGGTTAAAATACAAAATAAAATGAAAATGAAATATTAAAATAAAAACAATAATAAGCGGTTGGTCTAGGTTTGAATTTTCCCTACCACTACGCTGTGGTTTCCTCACGATGTTTCCCTCCAGTGGAAGCTGTAGTTCATTGAAGAATTTGAACCTGTGACCCTCAGATCGTAAGTTAACGTGAATACGAACTGAGCCGTCATCGCTTCAGACATTTTAAAATAAAGTATTATGTATTCATAGCTTTGGTACTTTGGTACTGTTTGACAAATGAGGGGAAACAGTATGCATAGTCAAATGTTTAATATTAAATAGTCATTATAAATTCAATACATATTGCTGCTACTAACTACTGAGTTCTATTTCCTAGAAAATTAATCTATTAGATTTTCACTAGTTCAAAGCTCCGATAAAACGAATAACATTCAACTAACAGAAATACAGACAAACCTTCCTTTCCATAACTATTTCGCTTAAGTTTTCATATCTTGGGCGATAAAATGGATAAAATAAAATAAATTTGGCTCGATTGGCCGCTGATCCCTCATGGCTGTGAACTCATTGCTTTTACCTCCCACTGCGGACAATCTACTTTTGGGACAATCTGCTAAAAGGAAGTTTTTCTTGTTGACCGAAGCATGGGTTACGTAGTTGGTAACACACAGGTAAACCACATAACTGAGTCCTGTGTATAATATTTTGGAAAAGTAATTGTAGTTTGTTTGTACGGGTGAGCTCATATGGAATTGTCATATCATTGGACGCTGAAAATATAATAATAATAATAATTTTGGTGGACATTTCACACAGCGCCATGTAACCCCAAACCGAGCATAGCTTGTACTATGGGAACCAGACAACTGATATAATACTTATATACTTTTTGTTAATACATACATACATATAATACATAGTAACACCCAGACACAGAACAATATCTATATTCGTCACCCAAATATTTATCCTGGGTGGGAATCCAACCCACGACCTACAGCGTAGAAGGCAGATTTACTACTGAGCTGAGTGAGGCTGTCTGGACATAAGGCGCCTCACTTGATCAAAATATCGGTTGCATCAGTCTCCCGTGTGGTGCAGACGTGTCGTTTTGTGGTCCTATATCCTCACATAACCTTTATACGATTTCGATTATCAATAAATTTCCCTTTAAACTCATTAGTATAAAGTTCAGTTAATCCTAAAAAAAATATGTGCGTAAAATTCCGTTTACAAAACGATGCAAGAAAAAATCGTGAGGATTATTTCTATATTTATGAAATATTAATAATTACATCTTGGGAGTGGTACTGAGCTCTTCTCAAAGGGCTACATGGAACGGTTCCCTACACCGCTCCCCGCAAATCCTCGCCAAATCTAGGTTTTAAATAGCGCTGCACTCAAAGAAACTCGCAAACGTGATTACCGCGCAAAGGCACATTCGATTCCCAAATCTTACCTATCTACCGCAAACACGTTTTGTACCTTATCTCGAACGCTATTAGGTAAAGAATGTAATGGTACGCGGGATTAGTTCATATGTTTGAACTGAAATGGCGACAATTTGAACTCTATGTTGTAGGTGGTTAGGTTGACAATTTCAGTTACGTAGCATTTCATCGTTGGTTACATGTAAAAAAGTACAAGTATTAAACTTGCCCTTTGAGAAGTCCCGAAGGAATTCGGGTGGAAAATTAAAATGGAAGGCATTTGTACAAGAACTCAGTCATATCGCATGTTTGAATACATGTAATCAAATGCCGCGGCTTCCCCCGCCTTCGAGGTTCCGTCGTGCGATTTGTTTGCTAAAAAATTCATAATATTTCGCGTGAATATTCAAAGGAAAAAAAGTCGTTATGGAATATGTGCCGTCTCGACGTTTCAAAGAATCACTTTCTTTTTGACATGAAGTTAATTGACATACCTACCTTACGCAATCTTTCTTGTCAACGCAAGTGACGGAAATTGTTGAGGGTTGCGCACTGAGCTGTCTGGCTCGCTGTGGTGTCATGGTGAGACTGTGCTTAACGACATATAAGCACGCCTTCATCTATTGAGGGGGAGGCAGAGCCAAAATGGGTCTTGGTTTGCTTTGTATACCTATTTCTGTCAACTAAGAAGTAGCGCAACCGCATGAGAATATAGGTACTGGTTCAAAGGTCTGTGATTGCTTTTGCAATTTCAGACACATGAGACTTTCCATTTTTACTTTACGGGTGACTTGCGACTTTCCATACATACGTAGGTATGGGAGGACTCGAGTATTATTACGTTTGTTATAGGCAGAGTTAACCGAAGTAGCAGTTGGGCCACTCCATCTGCACGTTCCTTACCTACAAAGTTAAAAGGAGCTAAAAAGGATATTCACATATAAACAGATTATTTAAATAACAATAAGTCAGTCATAGAGTATTTCGCGACGTGCGAAGTTTATGCAGGGGCGGCCCCACCACATTCGATAATCTGCAGTTCCATGATGTGGGTCAAGAGAACTCAACGGTTAGCGCGAATGCACACACAATACTGCGGTGAACGGATTTTTAGCCAGTGCTAGCGGTGAAAGTAGTTTATTTCTACAGTTTTTTGCGGATTTTCAGTGTATTGGGTAATAAATAAATATGTTTAGACTTCAAAATAAGGAAAGTAAACACAAATTAATTTTGCAAAACGTATGAAAAAAAGCCAAAATTACTATGAAATATAATGTATCTCTAATACATTTCGAAAATAGAGCTATAATAATAATAATAATGTTTATAGCTTGAACAAATACGTTAGATTTAAGAGTCACTTATGAATTTTTTAAACCATTTAGATAAAAATTATACATAAATAGAATTATCAATTAAAAATGATTCAAGAAAATAACACGATTGATAATAATCATGTTTTACGGGAAAATTGTTGTCTGGTATAGTTTTTCATGGCTTTATGACAGTCAAAATAAAAACACATTGAAAGTCTTGACCTATATACAACTTAACACCCACACATATATCACAACGCCACGTTTATGAACGTTTGCATGTGTGGTGCACACGCTTTGCTTACGCGGTTCGCGTAGTCGCCTGTAGTACAGTCAGCTATATAAAAAGTTGCTGTTAAAAGTACGTTTGTGAAACAACAGAGCTTAAATTTTTTAATAACAAGCCCTACAAATTTTCTTTGTCAGAATGATCACAACGAAACTATAGTGTTTTAGATTATATTACTTACGATGTCTACAAAATAAATTTGAAAAAAATATCATATTGAAGTATAAAAACAAGTAACAGTATAATAAATTATGAAATGTTGTGTTCGCCAGTAATTGTAGTGACACTTGGCTAGATTACACGTAGAACATTGTTTTAAGTGAATATGCTGGTTTACATTATGTTGGTGTTCGTATAAATAAATAGTTAGGTATTGTAAATTAAAGTCCGTCGCTTTGATAATTATGTCGGTTTCTCTGTAATGGATATTCTTAGAAACTACAGTAGACTTTTCTCAGTACACCTCTTATTACACCCGTGCAAAGTTGGGTCGTAGTGATAGATAAATTGACTATTAAAAGCTCATCGTAAATAGTTGAATTTTTGAGGCAAATTCATTTTGAAAGATAAGAGTAGCAGTAGAATTTATGGACAGCGTTAATCCGGCGTTTGTTTGCATTCTACCTCCAAGCAGTAACGCAGTCGTATTGCTGTGATCCAGTTTGAAGGTATGGGTGCCGGTGAAATTACAGGCTCATGAGATATTCCATATTCATGTCTCAAGACGTACAATGCAATGCTAAGACACTGTGATTTTCACATACTCATGTAGAAAATTTTGTTGTTATGGGCAGAGAATGCCACTCAGGTGGAGCATCAGCTTTTTACATCACAGTGACATAAAAATATGAAACGTATATTAACGAGACATTTACCATGATTTTGGAGTTCCTCAACACAAATACTTCAGTTTCCCTTGGTGCACATGGAACTGCGTAGAAACATCGGGAGCCGACATAATTCGTTAATATTCGTTTGTCGTTAATTCTCAAAACTATATAAGAATTCTGTCGCTGACTGTACATTTGCATGTGTCTCGAACTGCGGTCTCGAGCTGTGTGAGGGACCAACATCTGATGAATTGTTTTCCCCTCTGTAGTGATATCGCGTTGTGTAGTGGCTGATGTGATTTATGCTGTTTTTATCAGCTGGAATTATTTCGGGGTATTTGTATAGTTGTTGTAAATTGTGTAGAGGTATAGTTGTAAGTGTATAGCAAATTTATGTATACTTTAACATAGAAAATTATTGTTCTCTTGGTTTGTTATCTATTACTGTACCTAAAAGTAAAAATTAAAATAATTATTTAATTAAAAATTACTGAATACTAACAGTATACAAAAGTGAGCATCCAAGTCTTATTGCTGTTATAATGGACAGAGGTTAACATAATATCCATTCGTTCCGTTTGTTAATAGAAATAAAAAAAACTAATATGATATTTTTCTTTTTCAGATATATGTCATGCGCTGAATTCACAAGCTATGCTATCAGTCACATGTAAGTGGATATATTTATTTGAAACTTGTTACGACTAAAAGCTTGGTATAATGGTAGTTGTAAGTCGGTAGTAGTTAATTGTAAAAAAGCGTAGTGGCCCAGTGGTACCGACTCCGAGTTTCATTCTCCGAATCATGACGTGCACCAATCAGTTGAAAAATACAGTAAACAATAAAATTGAATTTTACGTGTCCAATGTCACTTTTCGAAAATGTTGTTTATACAAATGCTGTATATTACGGTTAGCATACTTAGTAAATAAGTTATTTACATGTACCTAACTTATTTATTATATGGTTTTTTACATTCTTTTGTGAACCTAAACAATGAAAAAAAACTACATTCACAAAACGGTGGAGAAAACATCGTGAGGAAACCGAATTGTCCAAAAACGGAAATTGGAAATCAAGTGCACGAAAATAGCCTTTTTGCACTTGTTTTTTTTAATTTATTTTTTACTCGTGATAGGCAAGCATTTGATTGCAATTTCACCTGATGTTAAGTGACGATGTGGTCTACGATGAAGCATGCTTGCCTAGAAGGAACATATCAGATCAGATCATATCCTCTTCCAGTTCTCAGTCTCGAGTTCCACTCTTCTGTGGCTGTCCGCATTATAAAAGTGGAAGCAAAACGCTTCGTACGGACTTGAATCATTTTACGACACTGTTTGACAGGAATAGTAGTAGTAGTAGCACTGCTTGCGAAGCAAGGGGTTCCAGATTCAACCCCCGGCCGCGGCAAACTTTGTGCTGCAGCGATTTTTATTTTATGGTCTTGAATAAAGCAGCTTCACGTGGCGGCATTTTGTGTATGTCGCAATGGCTCGTGTACGCTGAGAATTTTTCATAAGTAATGAGTTGGTAATGAGGTCCTGGCAGATCGCCAACCTTGGTTCTCTTCTGGCACACAGAACAATACACAGGGAATGAGTGAATATTGCTTAGACTAGGCTTACTCAGTATTTCGAGAGTGCTTCGCTTTCTCTGGATTAGTTGCTGGCCTAAGGAATAACAGAGTAAGTTCGCCAGCAGGAAGTAACCTATATATTTTTTTATTAGCTACCGAATGAGCAAGATGATGTTAAAGTCAAAGTCAAAAACTTACGTTGAGCTGTAACCTCTGCCCATGACAAATGACGTCTTGGGGTTCTCTCCTAGTTAGGTATCCAGTGGACCGCATCGCACTTATTGCACCCGTAACTTTGAGTGACTTTGAGTAACGTGAATTGGGATGTCTCCCGTTGATGTAATTTCACCGGATATTTATGTTTCAAATTGCCAAATGAATACGAATATTCGAATACTTTGCATATACATCGAATACCCAAAATAAAATTTAATATTTTTCACGACAAAGTTTGTCCCGGCTGGGAATCGAACTCGCGATCCCTCACTCTTTATGCAGGATTAGTCAATATACGAGTACCTACGGAGCATTTTATAGTCGTAGAAATTAGCTTCGTTACTCTCAAAGTAACAATTGGAATTCCGCATAACCTTAAATAAACTCAGCACATGTTAACAAATACAAGGAATGCGCAATTTCTTAAAACATATACTACAGGGTGATTTTTATAAGGTTCGCAAACACCTAATGACGTCTGAAATGTTTGCATACATACGGGAGAGCGCGCGCGGGCGCCGGGCGTCGCCGTCGCGTGAAAATCTCGATTCGCGCCTTTTTACATTTTCTGCGGTATTTGGAAAGATTTTGTAGGTTTTTCGTTGTCGAATAACTTCGGAATTTTGCGATGATTTTAATATTTTCACTACATACATTCGTAACTGATAAACAGTGTCACTGGTAATTTAAGCGAACAACCTTTTAAGGGAAACTTCTGATTAATATAAAAAAAAACATGAGTCATGATTATTTCAAAAATATAATAATTAAAAATCAGGTGTATTACAAAGTAGATTGCCAGTTGACTTGTTGACCTTCAGAGTTATTCTGCAAACACAATAAACAAATAAATGAAGGTTAATCACACTAATATTATAAAGGCGAAAGATTGGTTGTTAATATGTATTATATGTATGTATTTACAAAAGAAAAGTATATAGGTATTATATCCAGTTCTCTGGTTCCCATGATCCAAGCTATGCTTAGCTTACTTTGGGGCTAGATGGCGCTGTGAGACAACCAGACAACTGATATAATACTTATATACTTTTATTTCGTAAATACATACATATGATACATATTAACACCCAGAAACAGAACAAACATCAATGTTACAAATGTCACATAAATGTTTGTCCTAGGTGGGAATCGAACCCGCGACCTACAGCGCAGAAGGCAGGATTACTACCAACTGAGGCATAAAAAAACTTGGATATATTTTCCAATAAAATACAAATATTCAAAAAGTTGCTACTGAGCCACTTTGGCTCTTCTGCTTAATTTTATTTGTATGTCTTACTGTTCTTATTCTTACTTCTTAGTCTTACTAAATTCCATGTTTTTTTTTTTTAACCTTCAATGTTTTAAGTATTTATTTCCTTTTTTATTTACCTCTATTTTCTATGTGTTATGGTAAATTTTATGTACACATATTATTGTCATATGTATCAGAACTGTCTTTTTGTTATTCTATTTTAGTTTAATTGTGTAATATATATGATGTTTGTGTACTTAAATAAATAATTAAATAAAGCCAGTGAATTATTGATTAATAAAGATGATTATTTCTCTGTTAACTGAAACATTGAGAATTCTTACGCAGATAGTGATAATTAGTAGGGATATTTAACGTAATTAACCCAGAAAAATAACTATGCTCAATAATAATGATCCATCAAGCTAAGGAGTCAAGTCAAGCCATAAATTATTCTCCAGCCCAGGATAAGTGATAAGTATCAGACTGCAGATTCACAAACAATATTACTCCCATATGAGTCGTTAAGAATTTATTTAATATAATTCACACACTTCAGAATATCATAAATTATCTCAAGTCTTAAAAAGTTTAAATAGCAAATCACTATCATGTTCAAATTTTAAATCAAACTCCATTTATAACGGCTATAAAACTCCCCATAAAGTGTGGAGGGGTGAGAGGGGGTCTTTTCAAGGAGGAAAGGGGTCATCTTCAGATCGTATTCATATTGGTGACATGTGGCGGGTCGAAAAAACCTGCTGAGCAGAAGAAACCGTCTCAATAGATTTTTATTTGAAAGTCCTGCGGGTTTTATTGATTGCAGACTACTTGTGGCTTGAGATTGAATGGCGAGTTATTGATATTAAAGCTTTTTTTAAGATATGTTGGTTTGGCGATTTCAATGAAATTCTTAATGGGTGCGGTAAAGACAGAGCATGAAAGGAAGGAGCAAATTTTTACTCTGATTCATAAAAAACATCAATAATTTACTACAAGAAAAAGGAACAATGGTATGTGATGACGCATATAGTAGGTAAGATTCATAAGCCCAAATAATTTGGGAATAAAAATAATAATAAACTACTATCCTATTCGGTTGCTAGCTTACAACAGCTTCGCATCAAATATCTCAGTGTTCGCAATATTATCATAGCATCATAGTGAGAAGTACGTCTACCGTTTCACAAAAAAGTGCAATAAAAACACAGGTTACGATATACATGGATTTTCCAACACTCACAGAACATATATCACAGAAAAAGCGCGGTCTATTTGGAGAAAGCTCATTCGCACGCAGATTACCGACAGTTTGCGCGATACCCGAGCGAAGCTATGATACAGCGCAGAATGGCCGATCATAGGGACGGGCGGTGTAACGAACGACTTTTATCGATAACCTTAAGACATTAAATCGTTATTTACCTAGTAACGATCTGGGTGACCCTTCAGCAACGACCTTAACTATAAAAATACGGAACGTCTTAAATCAACCGCTCGTATCGTATAAAAACTAGTCGACCTGTCTAGTGGATTGGTTATATCGTGATTAGTCATACAACATTTTCACACCCCTTTCAAAATGTACATGATTTTTCTGAAATGTTCTACTCTTAACCTGCTCAGAGGTTCTATTTAAGAAAATAATCTCGTTCGATTGTCTGATGGAAACGTTCCTGCAAAATGTTAGGAGGCTGGTATGGATGTGTGAATAGCGGTTAGTTTAAGAAAAATTATCAATGTTATAAAATAATTAGATAAACTGAGTACTCATATATATAATAAATATAATCATGACTACCCAAGTCATGATCACTAATTAGAGTTCTTGTTCACTTTGACCAAATTGTTGAAAATTATAATTTAATCTGTAGATCAAAGTGCGGGCAAAATTAAATTAGTAATTCAATATAATGTATTAAGGAAAAATATTTTGCTGACAAAAAATTCATAACGGCAAAATATTTGTCCTACGCTCATTATTTTATATCCAGGTTGTGATATTTATATCTAGATTAAGGAACTTTAGTTTATGATATGATTTGGATTTAATAATAACACCACGTAAAAAAATACACAGTATTTTTTTTACATATATGTCAGTTTTTATTTCTGTGTGGAAAGTCCTTTCGGTAAGGTTGGAAAAATATGTGATTATTATTGAGGCAGTTTTATCAATAGACTTTAAAACTATTCTGTCTGGTCGTCCGACAAACAAACAAACTTATTTTATGGCCTGGATTAGCTAAGTGTTCGGTTGCCGGGGGTCGTTTGGCATTTTATCGATAACAACGTGCAGGCTATATTCGAATAGAATGACCTACGGAATATTTTTACTCGTCTATTTTTTATTGAATGAATTCTCAAAATATACACGCAGTATAATAATTCCATGTCTTAGCAGAATTTTAGTTTCATATGCGCCACTCGTGGGGATAGAAAATTGAAATATTTTTTGAGTGTAAGGAAAATAACGAATTTAATAGTTTAATAATATTATACTACTCATAAAATGCCTAGTATTTATTACAAGTTATATTTTATATATTTATTTTCTGACATTAGAAGGTTCAAATAACAAGAAATAATATAAATTAATTATTATATCCAAGCATTTCTCATATGATATCAGTACTGAATTGAGATCCAGGATAATCCTACTGTGGCACCGATTCGAATTTCACCCTGTTTTCGCATCAATAAATTCCACAGTACATCCCTAATGACAGCTCTGTGTGTTCAGCGTGTTGCGTAGCATGTCACAATTGCTGACGTGACCCCGGGCGTGCCCCGGCGAGGTCACGCCGTGACCTTTGTGTGTTATGACTTTATTTAGGAAGTGAAACGTCAAAACTGTGATTGAACGAAACAAAATTACCGGTGACAACACTATTTTGTGAAGATACTGAGCTAAATATCCTTATAGGGGAAATTTAAGTAATATGATATGAATCTGTCAATTAAGAAACCTTACGTGTCAGCTAAATTTGATTAAAGCTTCGAAAAACTCTTAGTGGCAGTTGGATTCATGCCGAATTCTTCCGGAGCTATATTTTGATCTCATGTTTCTGCTAATCACTAGTAATTAACACATATATACAACTGACTGGCCCCCGGTGTGGGTACTGGTTAAGTTCAGTGGTCAGTTTCAGTCTTATATGCGAGAGTAGCCCTTTGTTTGTTCAGTGGGAGCAATGGAGTCTGTTAGGTTGCTTTAGGGCCAATATCTGTGCACCGGCGCGTTCCATTGGAGGACCCGAGGCGCCTCGAATGCAGAGGTCGGCCACCATGGTGTTTTGCTCGTTGCTTCCCCGAAGCAACGGGTAACGCCTGTTAAAAGATTGTTACAATTTAAAAAAAAAGGCCAATATTAGATGTTAGTCGAATTTTTTGACAAGGCAGCGATGCGTTCATTAATTATTACGTCTGTCCTCAAAATGAGTATGTACAAAACAGCAGTAGAACTCACGCCAAGTTTGTCTGGGGAAGTACTGCCACCCATTTCTGCCACCAAGCTGTGGCGCATTCAAGTTACTGTGTTCCGGTTTGAAAGGTGTGGTTGAAATTAATGCACATGAGACATTCCACCCACACGTCTAAGTTACGGGCGCATACGATGCGGCTTCTTGTCGTACCTAGTAGGGGACGACCCAAGTCGCATCGCTTGTTATGGGCAGAGGTCATAACTTAACACTAGGTGATCGATCGGCTCGTTCCGTAACTATATCAAATAAAAAAAAGAGTACAGTAAAATTGAAAAAAAAAATTGCCGTAGAGGTGTGAAATTTTGTAATACTGTAATTCAAAGATTTTACTAAAGGAAATAATTGAGTTTATCTAAAAGAAAATCAGTCTATCTAATTTTCAGTGAATTTCCCTGAATCTACTTAGAAGACAAATAAGAAAAGAAGTTAATGAGCGCCTCTAATGACGGACTGGCGTGCGCAGATAGATTACAAGATAAAATGCGTGGTTACTGATTAGAGACCTTCTGTATATTCTGCTGTAAATGTTTACAGAGTAAAGTATTTTTCAGTAATTTCTCTTTTTACGGCGTGGACTGTGGGCGTCGTCATGCTTCTTCCGATGAGTGTCATTTACACTAATTGATATGTACATCTTCCCTAATTATTAATTAAGGCCCGCGCTGCATTTTACTGTCGTCCTGTGTTTGTAGTTTGTAGCTGTTTTTGATACAGTTGCCAGTAAAACATTGAAGAAGACTTATGTATCTAATCTAATAAATAAAAAAGTTACTTTTTGAAAATTACCTGAACTATGTTGATGTATGTCGCTGAAGCCGGAAATTTTTTGAGAGTTTGCTATTGGAAACTTATGCGGATCGCTAGTAATATTAAGTAGACTTATCTATGGAACCACACTTAAGAGCCCAAAAAATATTTCATTAATAAAAAGCTTCTTGAAAAACATAGTCTGTAACAAAAAAAAAAACAGAATCCTGGGTTAGATCGGAATGGAACCACAGAAGTGAAGCCCTGGTCAAATGCTAGTCGCTGCCAAAACACATTACTTACTTGGTTGCAGAACCTTAACCTAATATTATTATTCTTCTTGTCCTGGCGAGGCCAAAGTCACCCATGCAATGATTTCACTTAAACAGATTACAAATATATTGCATATATGTAATTTATTTATGTTCTATTACTTATATTTATAGTCAAAACAACCACAAACTAACCATTCGAAGGGAGGCATTGAAATCCATAACACGAATTATATAACCTAGATTGGCTGTATGCAACTCGAACCGATGTATCACGTAATTTATGCTTACTACTTAGATATAACATGAGATGTGGTATGGAATAAATATTTATTAAAAAAAAATATATAAACGTTATCGAACAGACGTCTTGGTACCAATAACTTCCCCTTCCCCTTCCCTCCGGACCTCTGAGCAGCTCAGACGTGTTTCTTGAATCCACGTTTGGTTATTTTGCAAATCTAAATAATATTATCCACATAAAATAAAGTGCAATAACTAGGAGTGCATAATGTATTAGAAGCTGCCGAGACGGCGCGGGGCATCACTGTTTAAGCACGCATACATCGAACGCGCATGTGAGTGATCTGTTGTGATTCTACAATAATACCTGTGTCTACCCACACATACACATATTGTTATCTGCAAGACAGAAAGAACGCCAATTTATAACCCGTAAGTGCGAACGAGAAGAAACTGTTCCACTCGTTGCTGCGTGGAGGTGTCTCCTTACACTGGACGGAACGATCAACAGTTACCGTTTGGCAGATAACCAACCACTTAAGGAGACCTATTGTAGCTGTGTGAATACAGTGTTTCGATTGTTCACTACTCTGCTTAGCTGACGTCCTGGTAGTATCTGCGCGTGCCAAACATGCCGATTAACCACTCCCCACCGCAATCACCCACCGCTCACGCTGCCGGCGCTCGCGGCCGTGCCGCTACGCTTGCACAGGAATATACTAATGTGCCTGCGCCTGCGCGATCTGTGACACCTTTGCCGGCGTATAGGTTAACTTTACCTGTTGAGCAGCACCTACACAGTTCATCTTCAGAACCTAATCTTGCAGATAATACCCTAAACCGTAAACGCAAACGGTCCGACTCTGATACACTAAATGATTTTATGGTTGAAATGCGCAATATGCTCAAAGATTTTAAAGATGAGCAAAAAAAAAGGTGCGACCAGATCTGCTCTGCAATTGATGTCGTTCGGACCACTGTAGATTTTCTTGCGGACAAATACGAAGTACTTCAGACTAAATTACAAAAGCTTGAGGATGGTCGCACAGCTGACGCATTGTGTATTAAATCATTGGAAGACAAGTTAGAGAACCTCGAGCGCAACTCTAGAGCCACTTGTTTAGAAATTCGAAACATTCCCGCTCCCGCCTCTGAGAATAAGAGCGCTCTGATAGACGTATTTATCGAAACCAGCAAGATACTAAACGTGCCGGTACAGACCAATGACGTGAAAGATATTTTCAGAATTCACAATAAGGATCCTGCGCAGAGGACTATAATTGTCGATCTTACTTCAACTATGTTGAAAGAGAAAGTTATCACCATGTTTCGTAACTTTAACAGAGGCTCATCTAGGCTGACCACGGAGCACCTTCATTTAAAAGGACCTTTGAAGCCTATATATATAGCTGAAAATCTAACTACTAAGATGAAGAGACTGTTTTATCTGGCCAGAGAATTTGCAAAGGCAAACGATTTCAAATTTTGCTGGGTGGCACATGGAAAAATATTTCTACGTAAAAGGGAAAACGGTACTCTCATTCGGGTGTTGAATGAAGCTGACCTGAACATCACCACTCTATCAAAATGACTAAGCTATCTGGTCGGCGAAATGAACTTTTTGCACGTTTACTTGTTCCAATTAAGTTTATATTTCATAATGACATTAATTTACTTTAATGCCTTTATCCTTTTGTTTGTTAAAAAATACTCTTTATATTACACATACAAACACATAATACATAATTTACACAGCACACACACATTCACCCCATCACACACCCACACACCCAATCTCACCATTATTCAGCAATATGGACTACCATATCCTTACACTTATCGGAAATACAACGCCAAAGTTTACCTGCTATCTCTCTTGTGTCCTCTAATCACCACTTACAAGCCTTACCGCCTTAACACTATGTTTATCTTTAGTATCAAATATGGATGACATCAATCAAGTGAACAATGATATTCAAGAACTATCCGTATCTGATACATGTATATGTTCCCCAGAGGATACTATTAAGTACATAAATACAGGACTAAAAGTACTCCACGTTAATATTCGTAGTATTAACAAAAATTTTGAGCTCCTCCTGGTTCTATTAAATCGAATCAAAATCCCCTTAGATGTTATTATTTTAACTGAATGCTGGTTGAGTAAGTCTCCCATTAATCCTCCTTTGCCTAACTTCGATGACTTCAGAACAGATTTCAAAAACCAGAACGATGGGGTTGTAGCATACGTTAGATCCAATCTTCAGTACAAGGTTGAAGTACCTACCTTTACTGATGCAACTTGTCTTATTATAAAGACCATTTCTAATGTCGCTATAATAGCATTGTACCGATCTCCTTCTTACGAAGATGTAAACCCTTTTTTACATTGTCTAGATGCCACTTTAAATTCACTAAAAACATGCAAAACAGCCATAATTGTTGGAGATATTAATATCAATATTTCACCAGAAATTACCGATCCAACTGTTGACAGTTACTTAATGTTAGTTGCTTCACATGCTATGCTTCCTGCTCATAGATACCCTACGAGATTAAATAACTGCCTTGACCATGTCATCCTTCGAACACCTTTTAAAGCAACTACTCTAGTCTTTGATGCCATATTAACCGATCACGCACCTCTACTTCTTTGCTGTAAAACAAAAGAGAGGTATAATAATATCAAACGTCTACATAAACGGACTGACACTTCCGCTATTTTGGATGAAATTAATAAGACAGATTTTTCCGCACTTCTGATATTAAATAACCCTAATTTAGTAGCTGATACCTTGGTAAATGACATTTCAGTGATCATAACAAAACACAGTCACACTGAAATTCCAAGTCGAAAACGAATACTTAAACCGTGGATTACTCCTGCCCTTCTGAGGTGCATCCGTCACAAAGACAAACTATATCGTAAATTCAAACGTAATCCTAATATTGAAATTCACAAAATTATATACCATCGCTATCATAACTTTTGCAACAACCTTTTAAAGAAATTGAAACTTCAGTTTGAAAAAAATGAAATTCAGAAGGCCAAGAAAAATCCAAAAAAAACGTGGAATATAATAAAACAAATTGCCAATCTCAATACTAAAAAGTCTGATTCATTTCCTTTATTAAAACTTTGTGATGATCCTTCCTCTTCGGTTGATGCTGTAAACACATACTTTGCTGATGTCGGGAAAAATCTAGCCTCAGCAATATTTTCTCAGTCTCATCCAGTTCAAGCATCAAACCCTAGTACCCAGTTACCCCAGACCATTCATGATGCCCGCCACCATTCTCCCTTGCACTCTATGGTTCTTTACAATGTTGATAACGTGGAAATAGAAAATATCATATTAAATTTGAAAGACAAGTGTGCTGTCGGCTCGGATGGAATTCCTACTTCTATTATAAAATCTGCCAGGCACATATTCATTCCCATTTTAAATCATCTATTTAATATTTCTCTCGCTTCCGGAATTTTTCCGAGTGCTTTCAAAATGGCTGTTGTTCATCCAATTTTCAAGTGCGGGGACAGAGACAGTGTCGCAAATTATAGGCCAATCTCGGTTTTGACTGTGCTATCCAAGATATTTGAGAAGATTTTAAATTTACGGCTAATTAAATACCTAAGTGAAAATAATATTCTATCATCCCAACAGTTTGGTTTCAGGACTGGAAAATCTACTGAGGATGCTGTTCTAAGGTTGACTGAAACCGTTATTAAAAGTATAGATAAAAAGCAAAAAGTTGTTGGCATTTTCCTTGACTTGTCTAGGGCATTTGACACTGTCTCGATCCCCATCTTACTTGAAAAATTGGAACGCATTGGTATTAGAGGTATTGCGTTTGATATTTTCAAGGACTACTTGACAGATCGCAGGCAGTATGTTTTAATCGATGGCCATAAAAGTAGTGAAAAATCTGTCTTTTTCGGTGTACCCCAAGGCAGCGTCCTTGGGCCTACGTTATTTTTAATATATATCAATGAATTATGCAGCCTTACCCTCCCAAACTGTACAATTATAACGTATGCAGATGACACTGCCCTCCTGGTGCGTGGTCGGAACTGGCAAGAGGTTCATGAACGCTCCGAATATTCTCTTAGAGAGGCAATGAAATGGCTACGTAATAATGTTCTCACACTCAACACTTCCAAAACAAAATTTATTTCATTCTCATTCACTCTAGCTTCACAACCCCCTTCACTCTTTTCAATTTCAGCCCATGTGTGTCCTCCAGATATTCCACCCACCAGATGCAACTGTACTGCTATTGAAAAAACAACAACCATCAAATATCTCGGTGTTATGATTGACAATACTATGACCTGGAAGCCTCAAATAAATTCAACTGTATCGCGGGTTAGAAAGTTGATTTTTGTTTTCAAAAAATTGCGCGATGTCCTGGACTCCGATTCTTTGAAAACGATTTACTATGCTTTAGCTCAATCTATTATGTCTTATTGTATAATATCATGGGGATGCGCAGGCAAAACCTTAATGATAAGACTGGAAAGAGCTCAGAGAGCAGTTCTTAAAGTTATTAATAACAAACCGATTTTCTTTCCCACTTCTGAACTCTATTCCTTATGCCAAGTTCCCTCAGTCCGAAAATTTTTTATTCTTCAAGTTATCCTTCGTAAACACTCACAAGTATACTACGATTTAGACATGGAGAAATCCAAGAGATCTGGTAAGGTTTGTTTATTAGAAAAACATAGAACAGCTTTTGCCAGTCGTCATTTTTACTACCTTAGTCCATCACTGTACAACAGAATAAATAAAAGCTTAAATATTTATTCCTTAACCAATTATAAATGTAAATCTAAATGTTTAAACTGGCTCTTAACCTTAAATTATGAAGAAACTGAAATACTTTAAAAATTTGCTGAATAAAACTTTACACGCTAAAACACACGCATACACACACACACACACGCACACACACACACGCGCACGCACGCACTCACGCACGCGCACGCACTCACGCACGCACACGCACCTGCACACACTGACGCACAAACACACACGCATGCACACACACACGCACACACATACACACATACACACACACACACACTCACACATACAATAATCTTTTTAATTTGGATTTTAGATATATAACTTTAGAAACTTTTAAAATTTTTATATTGTTCCTGTGGAATTGTATAACTGTATTCGGAGGTGGGGCGTTGATGCTTGCGACACAGTTCTATACTCCTGCAAGCATCATCGTGTCTGTGTCTAAAGTGTACATTGTTATTATTCCAAATAAATAAAGTTTATTATTATTATTATTATTAACTTGACTGGCCTCACCGCTCAGTAGGTAGTAAACCTGCCTTCTACGCTGTAGGTGTGGGTTCGATTCCCACCCGGGACAAATATTTGTATGACGAATATAGATATTTGTTCTGTGTCTGGGTGTTTATATGTAGTATATGTAATTACAAAAAGTATATGAGTATCATATCAGTTGTCTGGTTTCCATGATACAAGCCATGCTTAGCTTACTTTGGGGGTAGATGGCGCTGTGTAAAATGTCCATCAATATTTATTGAATAAATTATTCTTACTATTATTAAAATATATTTACAACCAACTGAGTTATATACTCTTATTTGCCGGTACGCAATATACAAAACATGCTCTCAATTGACATCTCCAGCTTCCAATTATCGGGCGTGTGCAGGTAGGCGATTCTATTTCCGGCGCCGCGGCACCGGCTGTTTGTTATCGTACCGTTCGGAACACCTCCGGGTGTGACTCCCATATGGTGAGCCTCACATTTGCACAATACAACCTTATTTCTAAATACTGCATAGACGATGTCGTTTGAATGGGCGTCAATATAAGCGATACGTATGCGTCACTTTGTATTATTTATTTTAGAATAGAATAGAATATAGACCTACTAGATTTTTTTTATTTGACACATACAGTTCATATATTACATAAACTAGAAGAAAAAAGACAATTATATAAAATGGCAAAATAAATAAATAACAATGAAACTAGTTTATATTTCCAAGCCATATCTTTTAAGAGTTTTGTAGTCAGAATATTATATTATTATTATATATTATATTCTAATTATATTAGTCACATTCTGAATTATTACGAGATAGCAAAGTTACGAAGCGTATCTTACAAAAATATTTTTTTATTGGTTTTATTATATATTACAGTTTGCATAGAAACACGCAGACACACAGTACAAATATACAAATCTCGAAAATAAATTTTATGCCCACCACAGGAATATCCTTTGCCGTGTATCGAAACCGGGGCTTGCTTTGTAGTTAAAGTTACTGTCAACTTACCTACGGAAGCATGATCAATAAGGAATTCAACTCATAGGTGATTACTACAAACTAAGCAAGCCTTTTCGCCGCCTAGACTATCGAATCAAAACAACCGCTGTCATAAACCGTGGCGGTAAATAATTCGGGCCGTCCCAGCATCCATGTAAAATCAATTAAATCCGCACTTAAAGCTCTATCATGCGATAAAGGGTAGTAAGTTAATAAATGTGGAAAAAGCCTCTTCGGTTGAGAGCGCGCGATGGATCGCCGCTACTAGTCGGTGTATTGATTCGGAATCAACTGGACACAGTTTTTATGGGCAATCATTTCTATTGTAGTACGTACATTTTGTAAACGATTCGTCGTATCAATGCAAGCGATCGCTTCATTTGAAAGTGTGTTTCATGATATTTTGTTTTATAATACATTGATATATACTATTATATGTTTGATCTACGCACGTATACATTCCTAATTTAACTGTTGTTACCAGTTAACTCAGACCAATGCGTGAAGGGAGGTTTTCTATTCCACCACCAGCAAGTCCCCATCATTACCTCGCCCCATGCCCCATATAGTTTCACAGGAGGGAACTGAGTTGTCAGGTTTTGGTATTTTTACGTCTAAAATGACTGTTCCAATCCTGAACTTCTTAATTTCTGTTTTTATTTCAAATAAATTATGATATGTGAAAAAAGGGTGACCTAATAATCACTTATTCGATATGCCACATTTATGCATTTAATTCATAGATTATTTCAAAATAGATTACAAAGCGATTATTCCTCTTTTAAGGGTTTCTTGTGTGCGTGTAACAGACGATTTACTGAAGGATATCAACAGTACCTATATAAAAATCTTATGTCAAAATAATATTTCTTACTCGGTATATCAACCAAAAATATATTTGAAAGTCGATGACGAGAATAATACCAGCAATTTACAAACAATTTATGTACATACATAATATCTCTGCAGCTTTTACAGAAGACTTGAGCTTCATGAAACTTGTCCCAAACTTAATCCTGCGTAATTTCACCGTTTGATGAAAGGGATAATCTAATTTCTGTTTCCTTGGACAGGATCCAGGGAGGGCGATTGAACTTCCGTCCAATACAACCTTCAAACTTGGGGACTTTTAAAATTGCCAATGATTTTCCAATTAGTTCGGAAAGTGCGTCTGATAAAGAGTTTTTGAGTTTCCTGTAATTGAGCAGCGCGGAAATTAAAACCTTTTAGTTATTAAAGTAAAAGAAGGTTCTACCAGCCATTCTCCCTTAATAAGTTATCACACTCATATTGTAAATGCAAAAATAAAAGAATATGTCTGTTTGTATGGATAAATATATTGTAAATTTATCCATACAAACAGAATCATATTCATACGAATATGATTGATACTCTAGTACTACTCTGGCAGCGAGAGCTATTTGTATATGATACGAAATTTTCCGGGTAAAACTGATTGAAGCTTTATTGTTACTTAATGTACTTGTATTTGTTGCTTATTTACTTTGAACTATGTTTCAAATTAAATAAGCAATATATAGAAAAACTGTGGACATTTCACACAACGCCATCTATCACTAAACTAAACAAGATCAAAAGAAGAAATAAACACTTAACTCAAACTCATAATGAGTGCATATTAAATAGTTCATCGGGTCATGTCTGTCACAGTAAAGCTTGTACTATGAGAAGGTTCCACAATCACTAGTACAGCGATAAAATGAGAAGTTTCCAGTTAAGTGAGTGTTCAGTCAAGCGGCTGGCGGAGCATCTGCACTGACACGGTGCGATGCTGACGCTACATGTATAGCTCGTAAAGAAAGTACTAGGTAGATCCAGCATTTAGGGCTCCGTACTCAAAGGACGGGACCTTATTACTAAACCTACACTGTCAGACCTTTAAAAGGCTAAAGATATCATTTAAAATAGAGAGATGCCAAGTCCTGGAAAAAAGTAAGCTTATCCTAAAAATGATTTCTAAAATCTAAAAATGATACAGGAAAATACGATTAACAAATATTATACACATAATAAATCATAATTCAATTCGACAAGTATTCAATTAAACAAGAAAACATTAAAATGGATGTTGCAAACGGAACGTGAATCAGCTTACGCTGGTAATAACTAGCTGGTTCCCTAGGTCTTCTTCTCCAGGACCTTGAGGATGAACAGCATTGCACGTTTGAAAGTAGCGAGCCTATCGCAGATACATATTCGCGGAGCTTTCCCGGGGCGGATGCGCTAACGTCGGCTACCGTTGTTCGAAAACACCCCATAAAGCCACTCCGTATCGCACACATTTCCAACTGAGTGGGTGTCCAATCACGCGGCTGACGTGGTCAATGCACTGACGGTGACATCACGACGCTACTGACGCGATAAATTATCAACTTTATGAATATTATTCACACGTTGACTTCAAACAAACAAACAATAAATATTTACTTTTTAGTTTTTTTTGATTTTTTAGATTACAATGCTGTCGTAAGATTAATTGGTAACTCTTCTGTTAAGTTTAAAGAAACCTATACTAGAAAAGGCCCCTCATTTCTGTAGACTAGCTATACATGGTGACTTGGCCAGGATGGAGTCCGGTGAAATATGTATATTAAAAGAGGATTTATATAGATTGGCGCTTTTTCTCAAGGGATGGGCACAGCATAAATGTGTTTGTTTATAGCATGTTGTTTAACACCACCATCTTGGGAACGAAGACACAGTGGTGAGCTCATAAATAACTCAGCTAACAGTATGACTGGCCTTCCGTTCAGTTGATAGTAACTCTGCCTTTTGCGGCGTAAGTCTCGGGTTTGATTCTCACGCAGGAAAACCGAAGGTCCTTGACCCAGGACAAAAATTTGTATGGCTAACGTGTCTAGACTCGTATTTAGAAAAAATATTGAAGTATTATATCAGGTGCCTGTTTCCCATAGTACAGGTGTGCTTAGTGCTTGGAGGGGCTAGATGATCTTGCTTGGGGTTGTGCAAGCAGGCAGGGTTACTACCACCTCAGCTATCTGTGTGCACCAAATCTGTCAAAGCATACTGAATTATCTGAATGACAACAACACAGAAACATAAGGAATAGCTATGAACGGCAGGCCTTAACCCAACGGCGTTATTGACTAGTTAAATATTACGAAAAGTTTCTGGGACAACATACAACCATCTCACTATAATACTCGTCCGTAAATATTTTTTTGCTAATATTTAATAACGACAAAGTAAACAGTTATGCTTTGACAAGATTATTAATCTTTTCCAATATTTATTTGCTTGCCTGTATATTCTACTTGCTTGCCTGTATATTCTACTTGCTTGCCTGTATATTCTACTTGCTTGCCTGTATATTCTACTAGCACGTTGGCTTGATCATCAGATTAAATTTAAATTGGACTCTTTGGGTATACGTTATAATTCAAAATGCTTGTCTAAATATACTAACATTTACTTACCAAGATTTGCTACGTTTTTAGCGGCCAGTAAAACTGGATATAATATTAACAATAAATATTGGTGGGCATTTCACACATCGCCATCTAGCCCTAAAGTACGCTAAGTATAGCTTGTATCATGGGAACCAGACAACTGTTATAATACTTATATCCTTTTTAAAGACATACGTATAATATGTACATATCAACAACCAGAACAAACATCTATGTTCGACACACAAATGTTGGGAATCGAACCCACAACCTACAGCGCAGAAGGCCAAGTTACTACCAACCGAGCTGTGAGGCCTGTGCCTGTGTGTGGTATGCAATGCAGCAATTAAAACGGACTTTTTTTCAGTGTTATGGTGACCAGAACGGCAAGTTTGCCAGTAATGTTTGCCATACAATGCAATATATTCAGTGTAACTCAGTGTTGCCTACATTCATTACGGGCCATACTTTTGAAGGGATTTTGTAGCCACATTTATACAATATATATTGATGTGATTGCCACGATACACATGAAAACATGTTTTAAACATACTACTACTGCATTGATAATATAGGCCGTTTAGTAGATCCATAATGTTTTATAAACTAAGTCACATCACTACGATCATTGAAACTTCTACCTCATTGATTTAATAAGTTTGAATAAAGACACACAATAAACAAATTTCATCTGATGAATTCGATCGATAAAAACAATGATATTTCACACCCGTTTGAGGAAGTCAGCCAAAAAATTCGGACAAAAGAGTAAACATCCTAATCAGATATGGTTTATGGATATTTCGTAGTAAACAAGCCGAGGTGGCATTTTAATAATCTCATTCCCGTGTTTTCGTCGTTTTCCATAAATTGCGGGAAATTTTGATGGTTAGTAAACTTTATCGAAATTCGGTCTTTGATCAGAATTGTGCGCTTACAAACCGGAATCTTATCCTGCGTAGGGATTATTTATAGTTGGAAATAAAAGGAAAAAAGTTTTTATATCATTTAATTTGACTTTATCCAATTTTGCATAATATGACCTGACATTTTTAGGTTTAGTGGTTTTAAAACCAAGACCTACTCAATTATTTTTCGAATCTTACTAGAGATCTATCGGTCTTAGAAAATTTAATACTTTTATAATAAATAATACATTTCAAGTCAATTTTGAATATTCGTAACCCATCAAGTGGACGCCTATCTTTATAGAAATTCAGCTTATCAAATTTTCTCTATAGACAAAGTTTACGGATAAAAATAACCGTTATGGCAGTATGACTTGGCTTGAGTCCTCTGAAGGAAGATTACCTTGGAAATAATCTCCAATCTATGAAATGAAATATGTATTGAAATGATTCTCAGGATCTTATAATTTTTAGACAGGTTTTGGTAATGTAAAAATCACGTTGAAAACGTTAGAACTCTTTTTTTTCTTGATCTTAATTGACTTGATTCTGAACCAATACTTATTTTCCTTTAATAACGAATTGAGATTGATACAAAGTGATTTGCTTGTCATTCAACGCGACAGGCGTTGCATAAATTTAAACCTTAACTAGTTCTCCCTACCTGTAGGTAGGAACATGTCACTAAAAACAGACAACTAATCATATAGTAAAAAAAGACATCGTAAAATTAATAAAAGAGTTAACGAAGATTTAAATCTAAAACAAGAACAGAAGGAGAGAGATCAGCCAGTCTTTGGTCTAAAGCGTAGTGTGTTTCAAAACAGGCATAGTAGCCAGTCAGTTGTGGCGCCTTTTTAATTTGTGCTGGAGTACCGGCCAAGTACCAAGTGATTGGTGCAAGGCCGTCATAGTACCGCTCTACAAAGAAAAAGGCTCTCATCAAACCTGTAAAACCTATAGAGGCATCAGTTTACTCAGCGTCGTCGGCAAGCTGTATGCGAAAGTATTGATTGAAAGGGTTGTGAAAGAAACCGAGAAGAAACTGAGAGAGTATGGGATGCACAAGCGGGATTTCGAAAGGGTATGGGATGTGCGCATGAGGTATTTTCTTTGCGATGCGTAGCCAAGAAATTTTTAGCCAAGGGTCAGTAAGTCTATTGCACATACGTGGATTTGGAAAAGGCCTATGACATAGTGAGAAGGAATGAACTTTGGTCGGTACTGTCGATGTATGGGGTAAGCAGCAACCAAACCGAACCGAACAAAACCAAACAGCACAAAAGCTCTCAAACCTCTCTATGATGATTCCAATGCTTGCGTAAGGATACATGGGTCATAAAATGACTGATTTAACATCGAAAAAGGTGTTAGACAGGGGTGTACATTTTGTGTAAATAAATTTATTCTTTCTTTCTATTTGTAGCGTCACCATGTCTGTTCAATCTATTCATGGACATTCATGGCTTGAAAGATTTTAAATATACTGGGTGTGGATTAAGAATGAACGAGTTACTCATCAAATGTTTCCTGTATGCCAATGACCAGGTTTTACTTGTGTCGTCGGCGGAGGAGTTACAGGAGATGGTAACAATTATGCATGGAGCCTTTGAAAACAAAGAAATGAGAGTAAATTTGTGTAAGACGAAAGTTATGGTTTTCAAAAAGGAAGTATGACTGCTTGTAATATTCTGATCGGTGGAGAAAATGCGGAACAGGGGAATCAATGAAAAATTGAGGGCACATTTCTCAATAATACTTCTGTATATTATATAAGAACTTACGACGATAAAATCATCAATTGAATTAGTCTGTGAAAAAATAAAACTGAAGTGTTATAAATAGAAGAATATATATACATATTATTACTTACATAATTAGGTAAGATATTTTTATGCTTGTATGAGGATAAACAACCCTTTTGGCGACTATTTACTACGTAAAAGTGAATTAATAAGCTAACATGTATTGTTCTACTGTTAAAACCAATATTTCAACCATATACTACCTCGTTTTGTTCTAAAAATCTGCCTTATTTGCTGAATAGTTATAGCATCTAATCTTTTAACACTCTTTAATGCAGAATACTATAAAAATAATCAAGGTACCGAAAAGTACCAAAATTCCCGGGAGTCCCGAAATGTCCCGAATTTGCATTCCGTAGTGCGTACGTACGCATGCGCGAAATATACCCTTTTGAAAAGCGCGATTTGCCATTCTAGGAACAATTGACTTGTTGAGAATTTAATTTGTGTGTGCTCAAAAATGTTTTTGCAATACGAAAAAGGAATATGTTACAAAATTTTATTGGATTGAGGCTACAATGGATCCAACGAATGCCTTTGTAGTTGAAATTGTATTACTTTGTTGTATTGATACACCTGTTATTTTGTACGGACTATAAGGCTACTACTGAGAAAGCTACAATAGTTAATATATAAAATAGTTAAGCTGCTTTCAGAAAGAAATTATTATGTCACACAAGCTTATCAACCCCCGTATATATATTTTAAATTTCATTACGTATATATGTACAGTAGCATTTAAATGTACAGTAATATTTTTTTATTATTAAGGACACGATTAGAAATAAAAACCTTATTTTAATCGATTAAAAATATTTATTTGTGAATAAAGGTATTCATGATTTACATAAAAAATCCTAAACACTTACAAATCGTTGAAACCGTGCGTTAGGTACTAGGGCGAAAAATTCTCCCGAAAAAACTAGCCACTCGCGCACTTTGGTAGGAATCCCCTCGCGCAGGGCAACACAAGCCACCCGCAGCAGTCGGCGGCCGATCGTCAACGAGGACAGACGCTCTGCGCAGCGTCGAGAGACAATCGAGCGCGAAATGACTCTGACTCACAAACGACTCATGGATAGCTGACTGTGAAAGTGTGTGAACTTTTCAAAAGTTTCATTAATTGTGGATTGTAAGAATATGTTTTGTAATGAGTGTGTGGTTTTATAGTGATCATCGGTAAGTTGTGGGTTTATATTTAAATTACGTATTTATAGTGTTTTATTAATTAATTATTGAATGACACATAAATAAAACTTAAAATTCTATATTATAAAAATGATATTCTATTTCTGTTAAAATTTTATGTGCAATTTTGTTGGTAAGAAGTAATTTTTTTTTATTAATTTCTTCAAAAAGTAGGGGAGCTGGTAAAATAACAGGCTGAGAATTGACCTCTTAATATCTGATATGATAGAACGAGCAAAATGTTTTTCTACATGGCTACGGGTAATACGGATAATTATTAGTTATGATTACATTTTTGTCTTTTTTTTGCAGTAAAAAGCTGTACAATGTAAAAAGCGAATTAGATTAGATTTTTATGATTTAAAAGATTTAGTTTCTGTTCTTAAAAGGTGTTCAAAATAATTAATTGCATAACTAGCAGTGGCGCTACGGCATCTGCTCTACGTACAAATCTAATTTGAAAGAACTAAAACTAATATAATTATTGAAATTACTTGGGTTTTTTGTCAATAAAATGATTGATACTAGTTTTTTAAAGTCACGAAAACCCTCAATTTAACATGTGAATATTCATTGTGTAATTAAATATTTAGCCGAGTATTTTCTCCTTGAAATATAAATGCAAAATTCCACGGAGAGACGTAACGCGATGGGCCAGCAATTCTGTGTACTGGATTACGGCCTACGCCCTTGCCATGTTTGAAAAGGTTGAAGTCCCTATAAGTAAAGGCTTGTCTTATATTATTTATAAATTTGTGGCATATATATATATATTTCATTACATAATATTTTGATTAGTCTTTGGATTTCACACTGTAGCAAAGGATTTATTATAAGTGTCACTCCGCCATTGAAACTTTATAATAAGCCACCAATGAAATGTTTCTTAAATCTCATTACCTATTAACATATCTTACGATGATTAACGCTGGGTTTAATGAAATATTTCATTTATAAAAAAATGGTTATAATGGCTATCTCTTCATTTTTACCTTGATACATTTTCAGACCTACTTGAACTCTACCGTTGTGGTCGTCGGTTATATTCAATTAGATTGGTAAATGATAAAAATGAAAATCATTCGCTAAGACAAAAAGTAAATTATGTGCCACCTGCATAACAAATGAGTTAAAAATACAAAAGATATACATGTACTTCTTTTCGATCCCTTTTTTTTCATAAAAACCTTTTGAATTACGCAAAAATTTAATAACAGAAATCCAAGCTCTTGTGAATTTGGGTTCATTAGAGCAAAAAAGAAACAGATAGAAATACTTCTTTTAGGATTCTCTTTTATTTAAAGCATTATAACTTTATGAAATATGGGAGAATTTAGTTCAAGCTGTTGGGGATTCAGGATCACGAGTTCACAAGTCTAAACATGTGAAATATTATCGTTACTCATATATACAAGGCAGAGAAAAGCAACGTAGCAATTAACCTACGCTCTTTGCCATAGCCTACGAGCTACGGGCTGCAAGCTACGAGCTGCGTAGTAATTAGTACGGGGCTACGTTACGTAATTATGGGCGTTTAGAACGCTGAGGTGATGAGAGCAAAAAATTGTTGAAACTTTACAAAGTTGGTAAAAATGAATTCTGTGAAATCTTTTGATGATAAATGGCCGGACAAAATGGGGAACATAAAAGGTCTTTGAGTTTTGTAACATTGGTAATAGAGAATTTTTTATGTGACAAAACTTATTATTTATGTAAATTTTCAATGGTTTTCTCTGTTTTCTAGATGTGTTGGATATATCTGTATGAACAGAAGAATACTCTCGGTAAACAGCGCTACGTAACTTTAAGATCCAATTTTATAAATTTAAAATATATGGAATTGAGCTTGTTTATTATGACAAATCCACTATTAAAGAACGTAAAGATAACTATAGCGCTGATTATTTCAAACCACACCCATTTTCTCACATACAATTAGCGTAGACGCTCTACGCCGTGGCGTCGTAACACTAATCGCTACGAAGATTAGAAGGGCGCTATTGTTGTATTCATTAGGAGATTTCTACAGAGATGCACTCGAATTCTACATGAGTATACGACCGTATACCGTCATTTATGGTCAAATCTTAATATTATTCTTTGAAACGAAAAATTTATATTCGAAACATGACAATTCATACACAAATACATATTTTTATTGAATTTATGCATGAAATATAGATGTCAAAGTTGACATAATATGGAAATATTTTTATCTGTTGGAAAAGGTATGTACTCGGAAGTACTACAATTAAATGTCATCATGAGCTCGTAGCAGACCACTGCTGAGCATAGGCCTCTCCTATTGCGCGCCACTGTGCACGATCTTTAGATATCCGCATCCGCTTGCTACGTACCAGCTGCTTTTCACAGAGAAAAATCGTTTCTCCACCTCGCCGGAGAACGTCCTACACTATGTTTTTTGCCTAGCCGAGATCCTAAATTAATTTAATATATTTTTTAAATGTAATATTGCTGATTTTATTACAGTTAATCAAAAGCTCAGTTAAGATTTAAGTTTCTAAACAATATTAACAATGAGAATTCTACTCTTTAGGACCACACTTAAGCATGAACTCAACTTATATTGCATAAGATTTGTTTTTCAGAATTTTCAAGAAATGCATGAAAACAAATATAATGTATATGTATAAAAAAAAAGTGCCTGACATTAAGCTTAAAAAATAGTGCCTCTAAAGATTTATCTTCTTTCCTGGGACACGTTCGAGATTAATAGATTTGAGTACAAAAGACTCCATGTTAAACCTAGACTCATAAAAACGTCTCATATTTTTTAGCCACAGTAAATACCATCAGTCTTCGTATTGAGGTCTCATTCCTTTCGTATTATTCAAGACGATACGGCATATCTTGCTGACCCTTTCATAAACTATGACTTTTTATGAAATAATTTATCAACTTTGTCACCCTTCGAATTTATAATACTGCAACTCAGTAGCAACGCTTAATTTTCGACGAGGATTACAAGATTAAATTGGTCATCTATTTATTAACGTGAGATGCTAGATAAATCTACTCTTGGTGTCAACAGGCTCTTGCAAGCCAAACTAAAAGCATTTAAGTGCGAACATGCGCTTTCCATGCTTAAACGCAATGTCTCAGAAATTTTTCAATCAATTTTCACACACCATTTTCATAACGTGGTATAGCGCACTTTAATTTTTCAGAGTGAGTGAGACCATTGTGTCCTGGGGTTTGAACCAGTGACCTCTGGATCTAAACTCGCGATCTGTATAAATGGGCCATGACGCTCTCTTAAAAACTTACTAGAAAAAAAAATAAAGGATGGAGCTTATCGTAGAGATAATCGTATCGTACGAACTAAAATTTCTTCATCTATTTGTAGGTCGAACTGACATTGACGTAGGATATTTTGATATCTCCAGATATTTGATCTAGGTTGGCGATACAGATGTCTTATTGATCCGCTTTGAGGCTTTGTTGAGAGTTTTATTTCACAATTCGTTACATTTTAGTTATTTGAGCTGGCCTTGCTATATCTGCTTTTAGATTTTTTGAATAAGTTAGTGCCGGGAGGCCTATGTTCAGCAGTGGACTTTTACCGGCTGATATGATGATGATGAGTGCCGGGGAAATCCGTATTGAAGGTTAATGCTATGTATATATGTTTGTATATGCGATACATATAATCCTGTTGCATGTGATGTCTCATAAATAGAATATTGCATTATATACCTCTATTATATTTAATTATACATCATTAGTATCGTCTAAGCTAACTAAATAAATATTGGTGAACATTTCACATAGCGCCATCTAGCCCAAAAGTAACCTAAGCATAGCTTGTATCATGGAATTCAGTCAACTGATATAAAACTTTTTTTGTAAATACATACATATTAACACCCAGTTACAGAACAAACATCTATGTTCGTCACATTAATGTTTGTCCTGGGTGGGAATCGAACTCACGACCTACAGCGCAGAAGGCAGGGTAACTACCAACAGAGTGTGAGGCCGGTCTAAGCTAACGTAAATATCTGGAGTCATTTTTGTTCAAATGATGCGCGCTGAAGTTGGAAAACACCATTTAAATAAATAAATAAGTTACATAATTTAAGATTTTTCTAAACAATAAAATTATCTGTTTTGCTCCAAAATTGAGTTATATCAGAAACAAAAATATATAGATGGTGTTTGTGTTTCTGAGTTAATCGTAATAGTTTGACGTAAAATATATCTCTTAACATTTGATACATGTTAAGCATCACACAGGAATTATATACACATTACATGACAAAGTGCTTGAAGGGTAAGTTACAAGTACTAACAATTGCGCTGTGGCCTCAAAGCTGGACTGGTAGTAACTCTGCCTTGTTCTCTGTAGGCTTACAGCTGTAGGGTTACATTCTCACCGAGGACAAACGTATCTTACTGACAAACATTGATTTTTGATCATCAATTTGTAGAAAAATCAATAAATAATACACATATTAACATTATGTATTATCTATTTACAAAAAGTATACAAATATTCTACCAACTATTGGTTACCATGCTACAAGTTATGTTAGTTCAGGGCTAGATAGCTAGGCAACGTGTGAAAACATCCACAATATCTCATCAAAGATCAAATTATTTTTCTATCCTATGATTTACAAGACCTTATCCCGACACCAGTACTAAATATCAATTCGTGCGATCCCTGCCCCACATTTCCACCGTATCACTCGCAATAAATGATTTTTACAAGCTCCCGACCTCGTATTTCAGGCAGAGGGCAGCATCGTCGTAAATTACCTGGGCTTTTGTCATGATCGTCTCGAGACCGGGATAATAGGGGATGGGTGTGCTAAGAGACACGTAGTTTAATTGGGGTCACCTATAGAAAAGAAACACGTATTGGAAAAAAAAGTGTTTTGTCCTGAAAATGAGTCGGTGAGCTTAAAGATTTGTGTGTCTTTAAACTCCAATATTGATTTAGTTTCAGTTTTGCTATAACCCACAATTTCAACGAGGCTTATGTTGTTCACTAGAGATCTAAAAAACAAGATTAATTTGTTAACAACGACTTGACTTTTTTACTACATACTATTACCATTTTCTAATTTATAATAAAATAATAATAGAATTTACCACTTCACTCTCGCTAATTGAGAGAAGGTCCATGTCCCAGCGTTGAGAATATTAATGTTGATATGTATAGTAGTTATGTTAAACTACATTATGTGACTATTCAAAATTGTTGTTCGCGTTCTATATATTTATATATTTAGTTTATAATTCAATGTAAAAATTACATTATGTGCTAAATAAGTTTTAACTATATTATACAGTATTAAATCAAGGTATTAAGCCAACCCAATAATACATTGTTTCATGAATATTTCTTACCGCGATACCGTCCTTTGAATCATACCCCAGATATAATAGTGCTACATATAGTTTGCAGTAAATCAACCCAGTAGTCTATTCATTAGTACCGGTCTCGTTCTTTTGTACGTGTAATGAAAGGGATGCATAATGAATGACCACGTTACGTTAACAAGTTAGCACAATTATACGAGTAAAATTTTCAGCTGATCCTTGTTTGAAAGTTCCAGGAAGCTGTTCTCATGCAGTTAATTGTAATTAGAATTTCGAAACTTTGACTCCAGCAACATCGTTCTTTATGGAAAATTTTCCTTTACAGCTGCTAGTGTACTTATAGTGTAGAGTTACTTTAATGTAATAGAACCAGGTATGTATGAGATGAAAATAATTATAAACGAAACAGAATATTATTCGGTTTGTTTCATATGGAGAAAGGATTTTCTATCTCCTTTCTTATTTGTTATTATGATCCAAAGAGAATCGAGTTTATTCACTGTTCACAGAAAATGAAATAATATATATCGATATAAGTTTCCCAAAGTTTTAAATAGTACGTATAGTGATTATTTTTTAATAAGTTTTGTAGATTGTTAGCCATATTTATCTCAATCAATATGTATGTCGAATAGCGTTACTGGCATCTTAGATCACAGTATCACGTAGTTTCATCGATCTGAAAAACAAGTATTACAAAAATAGATTACACGTATGGAAATAGATACGTCATGAATATTTCACTGTGTAATGTGATAAGTTTGATTGGCTGTGATGCATGTCGTGCTGCACGATACGGCTTTTTAATTCCAACTATCATTTTATAACGGAGTAACCAATAACACTGACTTAAAATGGAAATGTATTTAGCGAAATACGTTGTAAAATTGCACATAGATATCGTAATGCCTAATCTCAGGTTTGTTTAGGAGTTTCAAATTTGCCGGGTAAATGTCCAAAATGTTGATGTCACCTACTTACAGTCTCTTTAAAGTGACCTTTCTCATACCTTTTACATAATTTTCCAGTTGATTTTGAATTGTACATTCTGAATATATAAAGTTTAGAAAAGTACTGATTACTCTACTAATTTTATCTCCAGCTAGCATAGCACTCGCATTGCTTGTTTCGCTTTTAATAGTATTTTGCCAGACACTAAGCGTGGCATATTCTTACCATCCTCTCCCTTCAACTATGGGAAAACCAAATCGTATGAAGTTGCGCCCCTCACCTTGAAACGTGAAGAATGTGCCTGTAGCTTTTAATATAATATACCGCCTTCGAACAGCCATCTTCGGATTGAAACTCGGAGTCTGTACCACTGGACGACCACGGTTTTAAGGTCACGGCCGCAGTGCGATTGAGGCAATGAGGACACCAATACTTCGTTCAGGATCTGCGGACATATTGATAACAAGAATATATTTAGAATGGTGTTCATATTTACACCAAGACCAAGAAAATATCGAAATTAGTTCCGCGACACTTGTTATTCCGTTCGATTCAGCGCGTAGCTACCACTAGTAGATTACTAGAACTGTTATGTCATGGTAAGTAGCGCCGTCTCGACACTTTGGAATATATCCAAGTGTTCCTGACCAATTTATCAAGACCCCTCTTTTGTATTCCACCGTCTGAAATTCTAATACTTTTTGGATGTGATTAGGGACGTCACGTTTTTATCCCCAATTATCGTAATAGCTCTTCGAATATTTTCAATATGAAATAATAAGATAGTTAGAAACACCTGGTCTAAGTGATGCGTGACCCGAGTGCTGCCAGCTTCCTTGTTTTCCTATGTTTCAAGAAGACAAAGCTCTGAGCATTGCTAACCAGCGACGCATTTGATTAATTGGTTTTTGAGACTCGAATAATATTTTTACGCATTACTACGTTGGTTAAAGAAATAAATCCTAGAAAACCATATGACTAAGAAGGAAAAACTACGCAAAATCTCTTGTATTCTAATTGAAGTTGGGCTCCAAATATTATTCAATTGGTTCTACTTGGCCAATTTGTGGAGACCCCTAGTGATGGGAATCATAAATATTCCATTGCTGGAAATCTACATACGTTTGTGTGTAATTAAAGATTTCGCTTATTTGTATTCACTCTAAAATCATAACCTGGTTATTTAAAAAATAAGAAAATTGGTTCTTGTTATTATTGGCCCAGGGGGAGAACTGATCTGCTAACTGTGAATGCTTTATCCTGATTGACAAGATAAAGCATTCACAGATGACTTAAGTATCTTTTCCAAGAACAATAACGACGACTTAATATTAATGAATTTTTCCTCATTTCCATACATCGCGGAAGATAAATCTAAATGAGGTCTGTTTTTGGAAAAGTAGGAAATTAAGAATGCTAAAATATTGTTCTAAGTTGGTTCCATTTAATGAAGGATTTCCATGCGCCCAGCTGTGGTTTTATTTTTTACAGGATAATTTAATTGATGATTTACACCACAAAGGTGCTTAAGAGGTCGGTAACCAGTCGAAATTCTTTCAACTTAGCAAGGTTTTTGTAGTAGATGTCACTAAATGGTTGCGGGTAGTAACGGCACTTGGCTGTGGGTAGGCATCGCAGATGGTAAAATAAAACAGTGGTCACTCAGCAAGCTTTGTTTCATTACATGGTGACAGCGGTGTGTTTTTTTATATTGATGTTTTCCTTTTTTGACAAGAGTTTTTAAATAGAAATAATACCAAAATTCATATAATTATATTTATATCATTATTAATTCTGACTTTACATGATTTAACCCGAAGTGCCATGGTTATAATGGTTCTTTGTTTTTCGTCACGTTAAATTGCAACCATATGAAGCTAGTTTTCTTCCAGCAAAATTTGGCAGCCTGTCTAGATGTTGAGCCTAGATGAGTAACGATTTGTATTCTGCTGGTAACGCGCTAAACTATAATAGAATTTAAGCACTATAAGGGATGCTGTCTCATTTAAGTGGAAAGAGACGACGGTCTCTTATTTCATCAATAAACGATTGTAATTTTGGCTGAATAGTTTGAAACACGTAGGCATCTTCTTCAAATTCGGATAAATTTCATTTACAGTATGACACGTCTTGTAATGAATGTGAATGTGGGCACTGTTGTGCACAAATTTAAAAGAAAATTTAACGACAGCTTTTGTTTCACCTCTAACATACATACGCCTTTTCCTCGAAAAGGGAGAAGGGGCAGAACCTAAATAGGCCACTTTTCACTTTGTGGTACACCAGTGGTGGAACGTAGACGTGACAATTGGTGAGCTTACCGACGCCATTGTTTCCCACAAATAACTTGTCTAACACTTTAATCCAGCATTTCATAACCAAATAATCTGAACCAGGCTCATTAAAAGCCATGTAAGACTACTAGTGGTTTTTATATTAACTCCAATATAAATAGACACCTCAATTTGAAATTCGTTATGCCGTTATCGTATTTCGTTATTAAACATGCCTGATTGTACTAGAAGATTGGCAGCTCAGCCGCGCTGGTTTTGGGCACTGGAGACAACGTCAAGTGTGAGGGGTCGTGTGACATATCGTCCGTTTCCTATCGTAAATACAGAAGTTAAAACGTTACTTGGAAACACAAGAAACTATATCTGTTTTGGTATATGGGCAGTATTTTTGAAATAACCGTGTTCAAGCAAAATTTGTAGGATGTTGCGTAATAAGAATTTATGTGAATATTGTCTTCGGTGTTGTTTGTATTGCATGAGGTTTCTTGTGGTGGGGGTGTTCTCAACAAGTTGGTATTTGAGTTAATGAGAATATTTTTATAGAAATGTTTTTACTTGTGAAATTAATAATTAATTATTTTATTTTTATGCCTGTAACTTTGCGTTTGCCGAGGTCTAATAGTCCATTCCATTAAAAACTATAATAATTCAGTATAAATTGCATAAATTGTAATGCGTATCACCATCTGTCTATCCAGACATAGGCCACTCCCAGCCAGCTTCACTGAACCTGAAGTTTGACTGTTAACATCCATTTTGTGCAGCCATTTACAAATCATCGCTCCACCTGGCCAGGAGGCGGGGGCGCCCTACGCTACGCTTGCCTACTCATTGTCTCCATCTACTCCAAGAACTCATCTGCTCCAACGGTTATAGGTTCTTTGGCATACGTGACCAGTGTACTGCCACTTTACCTTGTGTGCAATGCGCACATAATTTTATTAAGAGAAAATCTCTGAGCTCGCCTACCTTCTCCGTATTTTAAATAGGACACCTCCTGATAAAATTCCTTCCCTACACAAACACCGTTTCAATTCCAAACACGTAGATATTTACGCACGTTCATCACAAATCGCGTTAATTTGCTCGTGACGCCTTCGCACCTCCTATTACAAACGTCTGAAAATTACATTAAAATTTGTGTTTCATTCACACATCAAAGATTAGGCTTTATTTACACGAGTTATCTTTAGAGATTGGAGTCGGGTGTGACGTGATACCGAGCCAATTTGCCATGTTCACTTGAATTATCCGACTTCAATCGGTAGGGCTAAACCAGACGCGATATAATTGTGACGTTCTGCGTGGAACCTAATTAGCGCGTTGAGGTTCTTATTTGAATGAGGCTGAAATATAACGCCCTCATTTATAACATGCTAAAAAAAACTGTCGTTTTCTTGAACAGCGTAACTTCTTCGTTTTTGTAGTTGAGGTCTGCTATTGATTAGACATAATATTGATCAGAAAATTAATATTTTACGATTTAAATAGGACTAATAACATGTTATTTCCTTGATTAATTTGTTTGGTAAATAATTGGAGTCATATATGATTGAATGTTTATTATAATTTATTCAATATTATTTAGCTCCTGCCATATCAGGATTCCCAAGAAGTATGACCAAGCAATATCTTTATGAATTCTATAGAAATAAAGTTTTTGGCTTTGGTAAAACATGTCATAAAAGTAAAATAAAAAAGAGTAAAGATAGATATTAACATACCTAAAGATGTTAACAGCAGATGGTTTACGAAGGTTCACTTTCAAAATGCAGAATCAAAATAAGTTATGCAATTAAAACTCACAATGTGAAAACATTCTCAAGTGACAGGGGAACTCGAGTTTCGTAAGCCTATTCTCGAACAGGCACAAAACATTTAATATCGGTACTAGGACAGTTTGTATTAAAATAATTACTTGTTCAGCAGGCCGCGATATAGCCGAATGAAAAGCAACCACTTCACCGGAGAATGGACTCTATTATGTATGAAACAAAGGGGTTATTCCTTTGAAAGAGCACTGAAAACTTGTTTACATTACAAGGAGTGCATCTGATGGATCCCGGACAGTTGCAATCAAACCTGATGGCGAGAAAGCGCTGTCCACAGACAGAGCGGATAGCGAAATATTCATCCGAATCAAACATCATGAGATATTTTTTGACTGAAAATGTCTTGGCGTTTTCTTTTGACCTACAACTATTTAGTAAACGTTAGAACCAATCGAAGTGACAAATTTCTGAAAGCCAGGAAATATATGCAATGAATGTCATCGGGATCACGCTAGGTTTTTTGGAATATAAACTTCTGACTTTGTGTTCTACCTGCCTAATACGTCAGACGGAAAGATCTCCGAAAATAGTATTGATTTAGGAAGTATTAGCATTTACCATAAAAACTGTTAATATCCTGACCATTGATCAACTGACTTCAACACAGGTTTTCAATTCGACTGAATTTTTTTAAGTTTGTTACCTCATATCTCTTTACTTTAAACTACTAAACTTCATTTATATACCGATTTAGAAAATTGATTATTTTATATGAAAGGATATACTTTCAGATTGGTCTATAGAAAAATTAATATAAATAGGTTCAGTAGTCTGGTTTTTAAATCGAAATAACTTAAATAATATGTCATCCAAGTATATTAATAACGAGGAATCATTCTTGTTCATTGGCAACCAGTGCGGTGAAAGGATTTTAAGTGCGATGAAGTTGTTTTTTTTGGTTTTGCCGTGCAAAATAATTACTAAATCTGTAATCGTAGCTTACATTACCTACATACTGTTTAATACTAGGCAATATTGAGTATCGACATAGATTGTATTGACAGTTATGATGATATTATAGCCGTAGTTATCAGATTAATACTAATGATATGGGAGTTTATACTGTCATTTCCTTCAGTTCAAATATGAAGTGCCTTATTAGCTTTGAAGCTAGGATACTCCAACGAAACTACAATTATATAATTCTCCGGGAGAACTAATCGAAGTACCTGTGCTTACTCGTAACTCGCGAAATACACTTAAACTCAGAACTCCTACACTGTACAATCTAAAATGTATAAAGCACTCTGGAACTTGAAGGATATAAGTATTCAAACTTGCACTGACATCTAATATGAAATTTTACCAACTGCGCAAATATGCAGAATGTTGTGGATATTTTTAAGACTTGTGTATGTTCTTAGCAAGCTTTTTATTTCAGATTCGATCTGTAGTGGAAAGGGGGTGGGAGTGGAAGGGGGGGGGAAACAATATTTTATGCTGGCGATTACGTTGCTTTATAACATTCAATAGATGATTAGCAGTGGATTGTGAGGTAATTTTTGTTTTTAATGAGTTCAACAATGAAAGGACTGTGCTCCACTGGTGGCAGCTACAATTTTTACAAGAAAAAAACTCGTTGCCTGAGTTGTAACAAGTACTCTTAATTTAATATACCTAATAACGAAACATGCTATCATTATTCTTGAAAATAAAATGTTAGTACTGTATTAAGTGGCGGCCCTACTTGTAGGGCTATAGAGACGTAAAACGTGCTGTCAAGTGATCTTGTAAGTAGGTATTTTGGCCTTTATAAGGATAAACTTTGGACTTTGAACATTTTTCGCTAAACAGGCAAGGGGCATTACCAGTCTTTTATAACATTTTAATTACATTTGTATGAAACCAGCGCTTCATTATTTGCGCTCAAATGGAGTTTGCATTTAGATTTAAATGGATCTGTCGCCTGTGACTTGGCGTCTGCAGCCGGCACTTGATTGCGTTTGTGCCGGATTTTAAGAACAGCCCCGCTGCCTCCGATGTCCTGATTCCGCTCGGCAACGGTTTATTCATAATCCTGAGTATTGTTACGGTCACAATGTACTTTGTACGGGACATATTTTTGCTGGGTATTCAGGGGCGGAATTAAATGAGGAACGAAAACGGTGTAATTAATGTTAGGTATGTTGATTATATTTTTTTATTTGATTAACTTACGGAACGAGCATATGGCCCACCTGATGTTAAGTGGTAAACTCTGGCCATAACAAGCAATAAAAATTGGGTCCTCCCCTACTTAAGGTGAGATAAGACCCACGTCGCATCGTAAGTGCCCGTAACTCAGAGCGCGAAGGTGGAGTATTTCATTTTCGTGTATTTTCACCGGCGGTATAGTGGCAGTACTTACCCGCACGAACTTGGTATCTGCTGCTACTAAAATAACGTTAAGTACTCGCGCAGATACACAATAGAAACATTCAAAGTCCTCGAAGAAGCCTTAAACTCGTCACACAAATGTTCGGGCGTGGATCGAATCGCCCCTTTTTAGCAAGAAGCAGAGTGAGCTCTTGTGATTTCTTGAGGCCCTATATGATATTTCTTGGAAGAATATTTAAATTTTAAATAATTTTAACGTTCTACCATATTCCAAGAGAGAGAATGAAAAAGAAAATATTTTCATTTTAAAAGCCCTTCGTTGTACTGTATCTAACCATATTTGGTAGACGAATTAGAAAGCCTAATTCTAAGCTAAACAGCTTAGATAGCTTAGCTTAACAGGTTCGACAGAACCGGTGACTCGAAGAAGAAGAAGAAGCTAAACAGCATACACAGCATTTTCCTGTAAATATTCTTACTGAGTGGCTTGTAAGGGTATGCACTATCTACTTAAAAAAGGAAAACTTATCCATCGGAGTGGAAGCGGGCAGCGATTAAAAACTTTAACGGAATAAATTCGCGCTTTAGAAAATCTGGGACGCAGTAGCTCAGGTGTACTTCCTTGGTTTATATTTTCATCGTTTTTATGTTAATACGATGATGGAATCAGATAACCTACCTAATATCATACTTAGTTTTGCAGTTTTGGTGGCACTTGATAGTAACTTATGTACTATCCAGTGCCACCAAATATGGGACCTAGCTGTAAAATAATGGAATTCCTCCTTTAGGGGTTTCTTGCCTGTTCTTCCCATCGAGGGTCAAATAGAGTTTGAACAGTCGTCAAACTTAGCGATAAGTACGCGTGGCCTTATGTTTTGATTATTGACGTTACCAAGCCATTTCTTTATGAATTCTACGGAAATAAAGTTTTTGACTGTGACTTTGACTTTGTATGTCGTTTTGTTTCATGCCTCACGGGAATGCAATCTCACTGAACGCGTAACTAATGTTTGGCAGTAGAAATTGGTATGGTGGATGTACTTCCTCAAACGAATACTGCGCATACAGACCTAATCTTAGCAACTGAGACTAATTGATCGATAAAACAAACTGTAACTTGACGTTACATGTATTGTGGATGTAATTCGTATTTACATTTCCTTGTAAACATTACATGCGTGATATTTATATTAATATGTAATGTAATAAAATATATTATTTAGTAGGTATCGAGTTCCTCATCGACAATTCTGACACCGTCCAGCAGTATTATAAGAGTTGACTTAAAAATGCCGCCCGTAAAGTTTCAACCAAATTACTTTGTTTTGAATGTCTGAAAGAGTTACTTCCTTGTTTTGCATGTTACATAAGAATTTACAAAACTTTATTTGAATAGAGACGTTAAGAGAACCTTCTCACATTCAACAACGAATTATATATTATGGTACAAGGTAAATTATGGAAAAGGAGATCGAAATTCATCGAATAATAGTTTAATGTGTCATCAATTGTATTACATATAAGTTTTTATTTTTTATTTTTTTTGCGTATACCAAAGATTAGCTGGAAAAAACATTACATTGGTGTGTTGTAGTCAATTCAAAAATGATCTAGCAATCGATAGTTCTAAAACAAACAGTACAATTTAAAAATATATATAATTTGCAGGGCTTTACGTCACGCAGCTAAAGAAAAGAATTGTGTACTCGCCTATACCAAGTAGCTGTAGGAAGCGATCAGCTCGTTTGTTTTGCGTACCATCGCCGGGCCGGGGCTGCTGATTGACTCCGTCGCTTGTGAAAGCGATCGATGAATATTAAACATCGGCTGTGTACCGAGTTCGACTTGCGGGAATTGTTTTACTTGGCGTCACGTTCCCGTAACACGTGAGTGCTAAGTTTTGGTAAGTAATTTCTCTAACGATGTAAGTTTAAACTTGGAATATAATAAATTGCTTGTGTGTGAACTAGTACAATTTACAAACGCCAATATTTGCTGAAAATTGGCTCTGCTTTTAGACCGAAGATAAAAAAAATTTGAAGGTCAAATAGGTTAATGGATTTACTTTTCTCACATTCCAGATGTAGTTTGAATCAAATAAATTCACACAATTATTTTGAGTGCATTTCTTTGATTCAAGCTATATTTACACTCACTACTACTACTACATTAATATACTCACTTGAAGCCAGAAAGGACTAGATAGATCTCATTCTAAAAGCAATCCTATATTTTAAAATCTCAACACAAATTCCATATCCTCCTAAATCCTTCTACAATAAACATTGAATTCTGGGCTTTATATACTGAAGCTTATTAAAATATAATAGAAAGTAGTTTTTGGTTAGTGCATTGAAATATATCAGATATATATACATATACAGGGTGTGGCGTAATGAGTGGATAATAGGGTACCTGCGGGTAGGGGCCATTGTGGCGGTTCAGAAAAATATTTGTTATGCTCAGTAAAAGTGCCTCGGTTTTCGAGATATTCGACATTTTCGAAATTTAAGAAATATTTCACCCTTCGTCACTATTTTTGGCGCCCAGACTGCAAATGAAATTTTTTTTTCTATCTGTTTTTTGGATAGTATTCTTGGATAGATGTGCTATCGAATGGAAACTATTATTTTTATAACACAAGCACAGTTATGTTTTTAAAATAAGATTTCACTAAAATTTTACTTGCTTTCGTTTGTTTTCCTGACCTTTACCCTTCTGTGGTGTAAAAAAAATGTATGGTCACTTGAATGCCAACGTTTAAAAAAATTAGCCTTTTTCATCGAAATTCCGAAATGGTATATTACATGGTATTTCCACAAGTTGATTCAAAATTAATTCCTACCAAACTTATCAAGGCGTAATTTAAAGAAATATTTTTAACTATTATTAGCAATAATTGTCTACTGTTCGCAGAACTACTAGTAATTCTTGGAACAGATTGGTAGTGGTATCGGTGGCACGAGTTCTGGGAGACCACAAGTACATAATGAAGAGGACGTACTTGATGAAATTGCTGCTGATCCGACCACATCTGTGCGCGTAATAGCCTCTAATACTGGCATGTCAGCAAGAACAATACACCGAATTTTAAAAAGAGAAAAATTACATCCTTTTCACTACCAGCGCGTGCAATGTTTGCAACCAAGAGATTACCCTGCACGAGTTGCATTTTGCCAAACAATGCTGAGAAAAATGAACGCTGATCCCGATTTCTTCGATAAAATTTTGTGGAGCGACGAATCCACGTGCAAAAAAGATGGGTATTTTAATATGCACAATCTGCACAGTTGGCAGCGTACAAACCCTCATTTGGCCAGAGAAGACAGGTCCCAGTACCAGTTCAAAATTAATTTATGGACTGGAATTCTAAATGGCAAAATCATCGGACCATTCGAATTGTCTGGAACATTGACTGCAGAAACGTATTTACATTTTTTACGGCACGAACTTCCACTTTTATTAGAAGATGTTTCATTAGAAGATAGAAGAAGAATGTGGCTGCAGCACGATGGTTGCCCCGCTCATTACGCCCGAAATGTTCGACAATACCTCGATGAAACATATCGTCGACGATGGATCGGTCGTTTGGGGACAATTTTGTGGCCACCTCGTTCACCAGACCTCAACCCATTGGACTTTTTTTACTGGGGATGTCTTAAAGAAAAGGTTTATAAAGACCCAATTAATACAGTGGACCAGCTACGGGAGCGTGTGCGATTAGCTGCTCAGAAAATCACAGAGCAAAGATTTGCGAACAGGATTAAAAGATCTTTTATCAAAAGGTGCAGAGCATGCATCAGGGCACGTGGTGGACTTTTCGAACACCTTTTGTGATAGTAAATTTAATAAATGAAATGCATTTAAAATTTATTGTTTCGTTTTATTTCATTACCGAATTTTAAACTAATGTTTTTAGGTGATTTTAAGTAATGAAGTAAATTTTAGTACTATTTGTAATTTTATAATAATTAGCTCTACCCATTTTAATAGGAATTAATTTTGAATCAACTTGTGGAAATACCATGTAATATACCATTTCGGAATCTCGATGAAAAAGGATAATTTTTTTAAACGTTGGCATTCAAGTGACCATACATTTTTTTTACACCACAGAAGGGTAAAGGTCAGGAAAACAAACGAAAGTAAGTAAAATTTTAGTGAAATCTTATTTTAAAAACATAACTGTGCTTGTGTTATAAAAATAATAGTTTCCATTCGATAGCACATCTATCCAAGAATACTATCCAAAAAACAGATAGAAAAAAAAATTTCATTTGCAGTCTGGGCGCCAAAAATAGTGACGAAGGGTGAAATATTTCTTAAATTTCGAAAATGTCGAATATCTCGAAAACCGAGGCACTTTTACTGAGCATAACAAATATTTTTCTGAACCGCCACAATGGCCCCTACCCGCAGGTACCCTATTATCCACTCATTACGCCACACCCTGTATATATATATATATATATATCAGATACGACATTTGTCGTAGGTAGATTTGTGATGTAGTTCACATTCTATGACCATTATCATGATATCTCTAAATAATGCTATAAATATGATTAGGATATCCTGTTTCGCAGGTCATGTCATACACGGCTACACAAAAAAACGTCCCAAAATCCAGTAAATGTTTTGACGCTTATATCACAAATATTTAAACCCAGCTGGGGATCAAATCACGAATCAATTTCTTCGAAGGCAGTTATTACTACAGTGATAAAAATTTCTAGTTTGTCTTCTCTGGTTTCACAACCGCTCGTTTCATTGCAAACTAATGTATCTAAGTAAAGAGATCATAGATACATTAATTAGGTACTAGTCATAACCAAAAGTGTAAGATTTTAACTAGCAAAAAAGAAACAACAAAAAATATTAATAAAAAAAAAACTAGTAGGAAATATGTACTTTTATCATGAGTAATAGATATAAATGAGTAAATATGACTTTATTTTTCACATAAATATCCCAACGAAATAAAACACCATGGCCTGCTCTCTTCACTCATCAAGAAAAATATCTTATAATGCTGTCAAAGTGTAGCGCGTTGTTTTGCAAATTTAACGTTCTCTCTTATATTTTTTCCGAACCACCAAATTTGAATAATCTGGTTTGATAGGCAACAAACAGGGGCTGCTACTTATGTATGTACGCGTTATATAGACGATTTACCCTTGATTGTAGTAAGGACTATGATCGTGACCAAAATAAAATTAATCCCTCCTTTAGGCGTTTCTTAGTTGTTCTTCCTATGAATGGTCGCTTAGTGTAAGACGCCAAACTAATAGCTTAGAGCATACTTATACTAAGGTATTTTACACTTTTGTTTCATTTCAATTGTATGTCTTAGTTTTAGTTGTGAATAAATTTATTAGGGGTGGACATATCACACAACGCCATCTATCCCATAGCAAAGCTTGCTTTTTACCAAACTGGGGATGATATTTACCCGTTAGACTTTAGTTTTTAAGCTCGGTATAGATGATCTCCATGACTACTGATTAAAGAATCGCCGTAAGGGAGTGAGGTGGGGAGGGCGGGGAGGGTGTGGGCGGGCGGGGCGGTGGGGCGGGCGGGGGTTGCGTCCTACAAACATGGATTGAGATGACTGGGCCCGACGCCCGCGGCGAGGTCTGTGCTCCAAGTCAAGAGAAGACTTCTATTCATCAGGGTTATAATTAGTCAGCTTTTAGAATCAAAGAGTTTTGTTCGCGGTTAAGGAAAAGTTTGATGTTGGTTTTTCAAATTGAATTTTGTTCAGTTTTTACCAAAGGTTGGCGTCACCAAAAAGCTCTGGTTTTTTTTTGATGAGTCTTTGTTATTTTTGTACAAAGTAATTTAAATCACGGACGTTGTGAAGTTTTTAAAAAAAATGGTTGCGTAATGGAATCGGATCTGCACTCGCTATTATAAATACCAGACAATTATACTAGAGAAAAAATAAAGAACCATCAGCTTCAGGGGTAGCAAGGCCATACTTGTAACTGTTGGATTATAAAAAACATACATTCAAATTCACTGAGTGGGTGACAATTGATCGTTACAACCAGCTCATGCTTAGAGATAGAGAGAGATATATTTGATTGAGGTCGTCTTTAATACTAGTTCGTAATTTTGAAAATGTTCCTACCCACAGCACGAGTAGAATACTGACCAAAACGCGTATATATGTATAACTAGTTGTTAAATATTCAAAATAAGACATAAAGAATAATAACTAATAACTATTTAATATGTAAATAACTTATATCCGGAATGAATTAGATTATATTTGAAAAAAAATAAGTAAAAAGTATTATTTGAAAAAAAAAAAAATTGTACTACGTCTACAGCACAAAATCGGAGCCCTGAGATACCGCAATTAAATCCAGAAGGCTGGAGTATAGCTTGGATGTGAAAAGAAACAATATCTCGTATGAACGTGTGTATTGTAGTCTTTCCAATAGTGTACGGTACTAATTAATTATTTGTTCATGCAATAGGTCTGTCACGGCCGTGAGTTTTCGTCAGCGCGATTCAGTTTTGCCTAAAATTAGCAGCGCCATCTAGTTAAGTTATACACCGATTATATTTAGATAGTTACATGAGTCATTCAAATATTTTTTTAATGATTATGTTGATCACATGTTGTAGAGAAAAGGGGTTAATTTCACTACTGGTACAAAAAAAAACAATATTATCATCCATATCGGATAAAATAATCGCTACCTCCTAATTCTGAGGCAGCGCGGCTGTGCTGGAGACGGCCGCGTGATTATGTCTGGTCACGCGCCGCTGCCCGGAGCGGGACGGCTTACTGTACTCAATTATATACTGGTTTTATTCTGATTCAGTAATACAGTGAGAGGAAAAGCTTTGGGCTTATAAAAGAGAAATAGTAGTGTTACAAGACTGAAATATGAGTAACGTTTTATAAAAATCTATAACAGATTATACATGTCTATATCACTATCACTATATCACGTCACCAAAATTTCTGAAACGACAACGTCTAATAGAATTGGATTTTTTCGTATAGACAAAAATAGATTTAAATATTAATAAATAATTACATATGTAGTAAGTAATTTACTAGTAATTGAATCCACAACCAACGTGTCACTAGTCGCCTTGAAACCTGTGTGGCGAATAGATTAAATTACGCCTCCAAGACTCTCCTTCCGTGCACTTGACACACATATTCGATTTTGGTTCTAATACCTACATGGTCCCCTCTCGATGTTTTCCTTCACCGTTTTGTACAACGTACATTTTATTTAACACTCATATATCTTTAAAATGAATAAACTCATTGGTGTAACTCAGGATATGAACCAGCGACCTTGGGGACCTTGACTTGGCTGTACCATCGGGTCACCTCGTTCTCAAAATCTGTATTTGCAGAACAAAAACCATTAAATCAACTATTTACTTATTACACGAAGACCATTATAAAATTAGCAAATAGTATTTTCGGCTACTTTCTTTGTCTCTTCTTTTCAGCAACGTAATATAATTTTAGCATTATTATTCTACTTTAAGTAAAAAAACATGTACTGATGATAATTGGTACAAGTGGTAATTGGTGGAAGTTTTGGTAGTCAATGTATCCAAGTGTTTTTGGGAAATCATTATCCTATATTTATCATATATTCTATATTAAATAACCCACTTAAGATTTCACATTACCTAGAAACAATCAAACGAGCTTACACACCCTGAAACTTTTTCTCAAGTTTATCCCTCTATTGTTTCAAAACTAAGAGAGGGATAATGTAGAATTCTCATTTGCTTAATGGCTGAAGTTGGCAAGTTATGTTTTTGAACCGAAATGAATTATCCTGTCGAGTTACTTTTATCGTCTACAAACTGTTATCCATTAAAAATTATTGGCCTAATTGAGACGGTGTCTGGGTCTTGGTGATATAGTTTTTTTATGTAAATAAGTAACTTAACAAGTTAATGGCACATATAAAGTTAAGTGGTGCCCTTTGCCCATAGCAAATGCAATGCAACTTGGGTCCTCCCAGTAATAGGTATGGAAATAACCAAGTCCATCGTATTGTGATTGTTACTTTTAGTCGTCAAGGTGGAATGTTTCATGTCACTTTGATTTCAGTTGCAACGTATTTAGTAACTCACTTTCTGATTGTATGTGTCTTCTACACAAATTTGGCTAATACTTACATTCCGGTGAGCTAGAGACTTGAAACTCAAATAATTGAAATATTATTTTACTAAACACTTTTATTTTAATTTGTTGGAAATGGGTTCGCGATATTTGATATATTATGACTCAATTCTTCAGTAATAAGATAAGAATCGCTTTTAACACCATTATTTGTGCATTTATTTTTTATCCGTAGACCGCATCGTCACTTAACATCAGGCGAGATTGCAGTCAAATGTTAGACTATCACAAATAAAAAAAAATATGTTGTAAAATAGAGATATATTGTATTGTATTCTATTCAAATAAACGCAAAATCAACTTTGTATTATTGAACAATGCCAAAACTAAATTTCTAATAATTAGTTGCGGTACTTTAATATTTTACGGCCTACAAGCTATTTAGACTAAATTTATTTTAATAATGAAATCAATGATGTTTTCAAGCTATTTCTCTTAAAGTTTAGCGGAAATAAAAAAACCTATTATATAATCTATCGTTCCATTCGTATCATTGCGATTAACACACATTCTCACCGTCAATACGATTCTGCCAACAATTTCGTTCACCAAAGAAATAGTTTAATTCCCAAAAAGCTAACCCAACCGAGCGATAGCGTGACGGGTCAGCCGCGCCGTTTCGGATGGATTAAACCGAACCCAACTATTCGCACAAAGCCTTTCTGATCGGTGGACGAATTCGCGCTCGCGGTCGACTCGCATTTATTCTACTTTGGTACAGATTTGACGGGAAATAGTGGTGACGCTTTAGGAATTTTGAAACTCAATATACATTCTCTAAAGGGGAGGAAAAGCAGGAGCAATAATAAATCCTTAACTACTGTAGATCAACATTTGTTATTGCCAATTCAAATGACTTAGCGTGGTTGGCCTTTGGCCATTGATGATTAATTGTTTTTCATATTATTCTCTGAGTTAGCTTAGAATTCAGTAGAAAAACATAAAACACTACTTAACGTGGAATATATAATTGTGAAGTTAAAATATAGGTATATATTATAATCCGCCGTATTACAAAACGTTTGAAGAAAATAAAAACTCTATGCCAATAGGTATTTACGTCTCTTATCAATATTGTGTATCCAACCAGACAAATATTCCGTGGAAATAAATATTTAAATAAAATGCCAAGAACTTAACAATAAACCAACCCGACATGAAGTTCTCGGAATCCATTAGTTGGTTGCAGTTGAGAACCACCACACGAAGGCGGAATGAACGTATTAATCGATCAGGCGTTCTACAAATCGTGCAATTGGATTAATCACACATTAGTTCGCAAGTGAGCCACAGTTGAGAAATCCCAGTAGATCAACTACGAATGTTGTTCACTGTTAGCTAAGTTTCTAGTATGACTGGCCTCACAGCTCAGTTGGTAGTAACCCTGTTTTCTGCGCTGTAGATGCGAACAAAGGTGTTTGTTCTGTGTCTGGGTGTTGATATGTATTATAATGTATGTATTTTCAAAAAAAGTATTTAAGTATTATATCATTTGTCTGGTTCCCATGATACAAACTAATTTACTTACTTAGCTTACTTTGGGGCTAGATGGAGCTGTGTGAAATGTCAACCAATATTTATTTATTTAGTAATAATTTCAGTGGGTTTCGTGTTCTATACCCGAAATGAGCGGATGTGAAGAGCAGCAAAGAGTTTGATCTCGTTCTTTGGATGTTTGTGTAATGTACATAAGTACCACATAATTTGGGACGAGGACTATGTAATTCTGCTTGCTTTATTTACACTCAATTTTAGTATGCCATAATATTTTTAATTGTATACGTGATACCTAATGACTTACTGCACAATGCACTGTGCCATTGCGGGTGCGTATTCTCAGATAAAATAAATAAATAAATAAATCCATGAGAATTTGTCATAATCAAATAAATATATAAAAATGATTAAACTTTAGCGGAATTTAATAATTATCAGATATTTATATAACAGGCGAACAACAATAAAGAAACAAAATAAACGGATGGGTGTTCGATTAATAACATTTAAAACTAAGCCTTATATTTGCTGTGAAGGAGATGTTTTATATGTTTATTATTGCTGTCACGTATATATATTTTATTATACTGAATTAACTTCTCAAATTATATATATATAATATTACGTATTTTCTATACGGAAAAAACACAGACCCATACGAACTTTTGTGTCTACGCATGTAAGACATATGTTACTCCGCACGACGCACTATCTCACACGACTTAGCTTAACACAAGATCTGACGTGTTCTCGCACACGAGATTCCAAGAATCCGGCCCTCGGTTCGAACCCTTCATTGACAAGGGTAGGGATGAGGGATGAATTTGTCCCAATAGATTGTGCTGTGCATATCTTTATGTCGGCTTAGGTAATGATGATAAATATATGGCAGATTAGGGACCCGTAGGTATGTGTACGCAGATTTGGGTTGGCGTGCTGTGGAGTGTTTCAATCAAAAGCTGGTAATATAATTTGAGGAGCGTATTCAAATTAACAACTAATTAGTTACCACAATTATATTATAAATGCTATAGTTTGTCTGTTTGTGTGGATGGATGAAGGTATGTGACTCTCTTTCACTTTGCAAGTATATAGATGATGACTCGGAATAAAACAAAGTACTTTATAATAATAATAATATTGGTGGACAATTCATACAGTGCCATCTAGCCCTAAGCTACTCATGCTTATACTATGGGAACCAGATAGCTGATAGAATACATGTATACTTTTTTTGTAAATACATCCATATAATGCTTATTAACACCCAGACACAGAACAAACATCTATATTCGTCACACAAATGTTTGTCCTGGGTAGGAATCGAACCCACAACCTACAGCGCAGCAGGGAGAGTAATTACCAACTGGGCTGTGAAGCCTGTCATTTATGTCCCGGTACCACGCGGGCGAAGCCACGGGCATGAACTAGTGAAACATAATTGAGTCGCCTTAAATATAATCTTTGTTTTTCATGTGAATAGAATACAGGAGCAGATGGCCCACCTGATATAAGAGGTGTTTTCTGTCAACAAGTTAACAAGAAAAAACCCAGAATAACAAGAAATCATAATACCCAGAATTACATATAGAGGTATACAAATCAAAATGGAAACTGAATGACACAAATGAATTTACCTCGTACAAACTCATTTAACCATAATATTTATTACCGAGCACGCCGCTGACTATATACTAAGAAGGAGTCAATCAAACTGAACCAGTAAATTGAAGTTGGAACATTCTCATCATGCTCTCGTCACGTGAAGTGGAAACCGAAAACTACTTTGAATTTAATATTCTCTCGCGAAATGGTATCATAGATACATTAAGCCTAAAGTGCGAATTCCTAATCTTGGATCCAGATTGTGCAGTTCGGCTGCTGCACCCCACACTTCTTACACGCAGCGGGTATATGAATGTATAATTAAAAAAAACACTGGTAAGGTGAATAAACTACTCTACTGAGATGTTAATATTATATAGATTATAATTAAATATTACATAAAATTCATTATGTGCTATAAAGACAATTCATAAATGACAGAGCTCACAGCTCAGTTGGTAGTTCTCTGCCTTCTGCGCTGTAGGTCGTGGGTTCAATTCCCACTAGTCCAGATTAGTCCAATCAAATCCAATTGTTGTTAAAGTTGATGTTTATTTCATATCTTTTTGCCTCCATTTCATGTAACGAAGTGAACCAGCGGTTTCACCTCAGCTATTTTAAACACGAAATTCAGTACACGAATTCCTGAATTGAACACAAAAGGTCGCTCTGGCTTAATTTCACTGACTTTATTACCGTTCGAGATCGCACGGTTTTGCGTTTGATTGTACCTATTAATTTTATATGCGGCGTGAACGTTGGACAGGGCTGGGGCGGGGCGGGGCGGCGTTACGAAACCGCACCTAAAACAGAAAAATTGATCGCATATCTATTGTCAATCTGCTGCGGTGTATTGTTTTTATTGCAGTGATTGCTTCAATTACAAAAGTAACTTTGGTGAAATCGATATTATTAGTACCTACCTACTAACTAGTACTCGTGTCACCGGCTTTCTTTTCGAACAAGTGAAATGATTAAAGTGCGCCTAAACGAGGCTGCTCGTACACATGTCATCAAATTTTTCGTTGTACGACGGGTCGGTTTCCTCACGATGTTTTCCTTAAGCTACGAGTATGTGAAAGTGTTACAAGCAAATTAATAAGCCGAAGCAGAACCTCAAAATTCTGTACTATAATATCGGTTTATAAATTGTTCTATCTTCAAGACAATTTGTACGTAACATTTAGCAGCGGTAACCAATGTGCAGTCCGCCCGGTAAAGTACTGCCACCAATTCTGCTGCCGAGTGCACAATGATGCTGTTGAAGATCTCACCTCACTCATCTCTAAGGAATTCAAACGCTCACCATTAAATTACGGGATGCCGTTGAAATTACAGGGAAATTACTTCCTTCTTCCGTCCACATAAAGCCAATAAATAATAATATATAGATGTTTGTTCTGTATCTGGGTGTTAATATGTATTGTATATTATATAATATATATGTATTCTATCAGTTGTCTGGTTCCCATAGTACAAGTTTAGTTTGGGGCTAGATGGCGCTGTGTGAATTGTCCACCAATAAAAAATAAATGTGAGCCGTCACGGGACGCCTGGCAGATGTGAAACATCGACATTATTTTGTAAAAGTAATATGCAACGCAACCAGAAATCGGTTTTACGTGCGGCTATAGATGTTTCACATCAATAACAAAAAATAACACACATCGAAATCATATTGCTTGTTATGGGCAGAGGTTACAACTGCAGATCAGGTAGGAAGCTTGTCCAGCTTGTCAGCTTGTCCCCTAAATTTATCAAATAAGAATAAGAGGACCACCTGTTATTGCCTTAAACAATGGTTTCAAACCAGTGAGACATCTGCACGGATGGTACTGCTCGTGTATTCTGTGACGAGACGACTCCAGGCTCCATGTTACTGCGGGCTATCAATAACTGTCAACAATATTAATTAAGACTCAGGTGTGAAGTTCTAAATAAATAAGCGTTGTATCAATCTATTATTCTGTTGGGTGTTGGGGTGAGTGTAACAATTAAAAGCAGGATTTGTTTAACAATCGTTATTTACTGAAAAGTAAGCAAAATCCGTGTTTGCCGCAAACGTTGATGCTGTATTCAGAGTCAGCATAGAATCCGTTTTATGGGTACAAATTACAAGGAAATTATGATGATTTATTAGGGGTTTAAGTTGCTAGAAACATCAGTCGGCTTCAATAAAAGTTACCATGGATTGGTGACGGACGCGAAAAAAACTTATATGAAAAATCATAATTTCAAATCATGACTTTAAACACTAATGATTCCATTAATGAATGCGTATTTACGGTCACTGGTTTTATATAACTTTGTCCTATGTCTCGTTATTGTAAGTAAATGTGTACAAAGGGGAAGTTTACAAGACGCTGGTTCTAAGTGCACGCTTAATTTTGTTAAGAAATTGGGTTAATATGTTATAGGGTTGAGTTGAAAGTTTATGCGTTGCGATGAATTATGAGGCAGTGAACATAAAACGTTTCTTAATTCTTATGACATGTAGTGATACCTTTAATGTGATGAACAGTTTCGTTAAGTGGCAATAACAGTTTGAGAGCGTGGAGATAATTAAACGACTATTTGCTTGTTTCAAATGACAGAACGACCAGACGGCCCGTGTAATATTTAGCGGCATCCGTTACTATTACCAAGTATATGAATAAATTCTTCCCTTGTAGTCGCATGGCCAAATACCTTGCGACCACATGATTGAAAGTGTAATTGAGCTTGAAAAATGTACATCATAGAATAGTTTGCTATGTGAAACGGTTGTCGATCAATTTATATCGACGGTTGCCATTTAACATCAGGTGGGCCGTCAGCTCGTTCTAGCACCTAAACGATATAAAAAAAAATATTATATAAACATGAATTAATTTTTTTTTTACTTTCACTCAGCGCCGTCTGACCCCAAAGTAAGCTACTAAGGTACTCATATACTTTTTATATAAATAGATACATATAATACATATCACCACCCAGACACAGAACAAACATCTATGTTCGTCACACAAATGTTTGTCCTGGGTGGGAATGAAACCCACGACCTACTGCGCAGAAGGGTTACTACCAACTGAGCTGTGAGGTCAGTCTTGATTACTGAATTGATTACTCATGTTAAATACTTAGTTAAAAATAATCACCTTTTCAAACCTTGTCAAAAATATGCATCTGGTATAAGTTAGCGTGAGCTACCATGAGACCAAAATATCTTGTATTGCAATTAAAAGAAAAAAAAAACGCAACTTTGTTAAAAAAAGTTCCCGTCTTTAGGACCAATATTACCTTTTTATAGTTCTCCGTAATAACAAGTGTTTCTGTACTTTTAGAGATAAGCATTTCAAATACATGGGACTAAATCTCGGCTTCCTAAAGATGCAACCTTGATACCATCTGTCACCAATGTTCCCCTGAAACAGAAATAAACAGTGAACACTCTAAAACTGTTAAATAGTACAGCACTAATTAGATCGTTCCAATTCAATTTAAACATCCCGTCCAACCTTGTTCCAAAGAAATGCAAAATTACGTTGTGCAGCGCAGTTTAAATAACGCTGGCAGTGCATTCTAATTACTTGCGCGAATTTCTCACCGGCCCGCAGTTGCGCTGCTGTGTTGATTTACTACGTGTGTAACTTGAGTAAGCATTTAGTAAGGGGAGCGGTGACAGTGACACAGAAATGAGTAATTCCCTCTTTAGAGTCCTACTGCTTCCTCGGAGTTCCGGAGGAGGATTCCTAAAGAATGTTTGGTTGTGTAGGGCGAGGCGCATTTTTAACAATCACTTTTATTTTCAATGTAGTAAATGACGTTTTTTTCGCATTAAAATTACTAATACTTTCATCTATATTGAATAAAATATGCAATTCAAACGGTTTTAATGTAATCTACTGGCATCGCCAATCTCAAATGGCTTACTTTTTAGTTAAAGGAGTATGCTTTGTGATATATTGAGGTCAGAATTATATTAGCAACAGAAACGAGGTGGGTCTCAAAGAGATGTGCCAAGACATTGTTCCTAATTAAATCCTCTCTTAAGATTTCAAACACAAACAATACAAAATTATGTGGTTTCTCAAAAACGCACTCTCAAGCACTCTGTCTTCATTCTCAGTATTTAATTTAAAATACGCGTGAAATTCGAGAGACTGCTGTTTTACTCATGATTATGTACGAAGGATGCAAACACAGTACAAAGTCCATAAAGAGTCGTTTCGTTGTGCGCTGGGAATGTTGGAGGTGCGAGACTAATTGTGTGTGTGTACTACGTCGCTTTGAATGCAGTTATAAATCAACCTTAACTTATTATAAACTTATGTTGTTTAATAAAAAATGAAGACTTATTATTACTTGATAGGTACTAGTTGCGTTTAACTGAGGCCTGGTTATAGCTTTCAAGTCAGTTTAACGGAATTAGTTAAGAGTTTGGCGTCGGATTTTCAACTTTTATGGTTGAATCATGGTGGTTGATCTTCGGGACAGGAATATTACGTCTCATGCGCCTGCAATTTCACTGGCACCCACTCCCTTGCGGAACACAGCAACACGAGTGCATCAATGTTTGGCAGCAGATTACCAGGTGTGGTGGCTGTACTCCTCCGGGTGAACTTATCAAAAGTTCTACTGCTACTTTGAGTTGGTCCTTTCACACAACCTGGGGGACACGTGTAGGGATTCAAAATAATCACTCAACTCATATTCAGAGTAATCATCTACGGACGCGAGCAACATGGGCCTCCAAATGGAATGTGGAATGTGGAAATGGATTGTGTTTCACCTGTGATTTCAGTGGCCCCGCAGTGACGCCGTGCAATCCTGGATTAGTAGCGGAATTGTTATGTACAGTGTTATGCTGCAAAATGAGCTCATACTACTTCTGCTACGAAAATTATTAAAAATCTTTTATTACATAAGATTCAGAGCAAAATACTACTAGAAAAATAAACAAAAACATTTCATACAAATATCATGCCAACGTCTGCCAAGTCCTTAATACTGACATCGGTGAATAGTAATGGACCCTAACCAAAGTGACAGTGACTATATCAATACTACTGAATATATCCATTACGAGACTTCCTCAGCGTGGAATTTGGAAAAATTCCCACAGACACTTTGACAGCCTATCTCACTTTAAGATGTGAAATCTCCCAAAACCCCTAGTGAGACCCAACGCCCTGAAAGAATCCCCTCTGAAAAAATTCAGACTCGTACGCTTTGTAGTTTGAGAGATTTAGTGATGAGTGAGTGAATCTTTTCAGTGTATCATATGTCAGAATATCATTAACTTTTACTTTGATTTGTTCGATGCTCTCAAAATGAACATCTATATTCCTTTTTAACATTTCTCATCTAATATTCAGCAGTTAATGTTAAGATAGTTAATAATCTTCAAGCAATAAGCATCGAATATAGCTTATATATATTCTAGATACTTCGTAATTATGTTTAAGCATCATGAATGGTGTTCATTAAGCTCAGAGCCTTTATGAGCGAAATGTGTGTTAATAGCTTTATATTGGCTCCAATTTATAACGTGGAACGCTCTTTACGTTATCAATAAATGTCAACGATGTTTGTTATAAAAAGCTTTGCCAACGCTTGGGACCTTGTGGGCAGTGGTTCAGAGCCCGAGCTTCATCCGAGGGCGTTGGTTCAAATCCAGTGGCGCAAAAAGTTAATCCTGAAATTGGTGAAGGAAAATATTTAGATTGAATTGTTATATGTTTGACTATTATATAATTACATACGTCTTTGAACACGCTAATTCGTCGCGATTTTTCTCACGATTTGTCTTCACCGTTTGCAGAACATATATTTGAGAAAGAGAGTTTTTAAATGAAAGTAGGTATTAATACGAATATCTGAACTAGTACCTCAGGTTTGGAACTCGGGAACTGTACCAGTGGCCTTAATGTACTCTGATAACGTTACCTCAACATATTTAGGCACTCTCTGGGGCATAATAAATAAATAAAATTATTTAATTCTTTTAATATAACTATCGCGGCATTGATTGAAACCAAATGTACGAGGCCATAGTTTATTGAGAACAATAGATTAGGCATTCATGGAACCCTACCATTAAACCACTATGTTCTCTAAGACGCCATTCAAACTAAAGATACGCAGGTAAGCAAACTTGTCAGACGCTGAAATCATACATTGAGTTTCGAAACAAGGTTCCCCGTTCCAGCAAACACTGTAAAAATTGTTTTGATTTGTGTTCCAAACACAATTATGTTTTCGAGACGCGAACTTTGACTGCCAATGTGTTTTCAACCAAGGCCTGTCTCGTTTCTCTACATACATTCTCTTTGAAAGTTTTGTCTCAAAATAAGTTACACGCGACGGGTATGGACCACTTTAACTTCACAACGAAATATGTATGGTACATGAAATTTCGTATTCGTCTGGATGAAAGGGGAGAATGAATGGGCGGTGTAATACACACAACTGGAATAGTGGATTTCACATTAATCTTTGTGAATCTAGAACAGGCTTATTTCTTATCTATAGTCTGCGTTGGTTTTGACAAATGATTGATGCAGGCAATCTTGTGTCAATGTCAGTATGATAATTATTTCCTAAGTATTAATTAAGCATAAATTCAGTAGCAATCAAGTATTAAGTAATAAAAGTTTATTTCTGACTAGCTGGCCTCGCGGTTTCATCAGCCGTTTTCGTCGACAGAGTCATGCACAGTTAAACTGCAGTCTTGCAAAAATAAAAGAAGCCTTAGTAGAACCTTACAATATCAGCTATCTCACGCTATAGTAAAAGCTATAGTACTTATAATATCAGCTATCTGCCAGTGGAAGTCCTGTCGAAGTCTTTAGAGCTGTTTTGGAGATTAGTGGGAACAAAACACACAGACAGAAAAATAAAAATATTCGTATATAAGTGTACTTTCATATGCACTTGTTAAAAAGCTATTATTTTGCCATTACAAACGGACTCATCGTTTTATGTTTACTGGGTTAGTTAACAGAATACATCAAACATTAAAATAAAAAAATTCACGTTTCATTCGACGATTAAAGATAAGATGCGGAGGTACCAGGGTATCAGAAATACAGAGGAAGCCCACTTGAGTGCGTTACACTATTCCACCCGTCGTTCCGCAAACTTCGGGTGTCGCCCACTTGTCACTTAGAGCCGTTTTATCGTCCCCGCTCGAACAAAGTTTTCGTTGCAAATGGATGGTCGATTCGTCAGATTTGTTTTTGTCCTACAGTTACGGAGACAGAATACAGAACAGTAGATTAACGTTTCTATATTGAAGTTAAGTACGTGGTCTCCGTTCGACATTGTAACTGCAGTTGAAACGCTAATGTTTCAATATATTTTTTAAATTATGAGTTCCACGCTTGTTATAAATGCAATGCATAAGTTTGTTTGGAAATTTGTATAGTAATTAGTCACTACTTAATCGATCTTGCTAACGTTTTGAAACTTAATGATACCTACCGTAAAATAACATGTAGCTTCTTTATCCTGGAAGGACTATGTGCGGAGCCGCGGGCAGCAGATAGACGTTAATACAATCATTTAACTCACCTGTTTGTTGCTCCTAAGTTAGCTAAAGTTTCGGAACAGCCTGTGCATGAAAACATACTATCTAAACTTAGCCTATACGAGAGTATAAGTTAAGTGCTATGCACTGGCGTACAAGCGCTATTACTTTGTTTGTTATTCCCTAATTACATACAAATTTTAACGAAATCCCACAAACGAAAGTATAAATATATATGACTTGCTGCACCCCGCGGTGTTACCCGCGGTGAGTAAGTCAACCCACGGGAACACAGCACTTTTCCGGGATCAAAGTAGCTTATATTGATCTGTCTTGGTACCAAATTTCATCCAAATCCATTCAGCCGTTTGTGCGTGAAAGAGTAACAAACATACAAAGTTTCACGTTTATAATATTAGTAGAATATATAGCAAACAAGTGGGAGTTGAGCAGTTGAGTTGGGAGTATATTTACCCGCCGGCCGGCACCGAGCTGAACAAACTGACACACAAGTTACTTGTAATCTTTTGATTGTTTTTAGTGTGCAAGAATCAACGCGGGTACGTTACGCTGTTCGGTTATATGTTGGGTGAAAATACGCGCCGGTATAAATTGTCTATCGTTTTATGGCAATTTTACTTACTGTATGAAAGTACTCCATGCATACGCTGCCAAGGTCATCTAGAAAGAAAGAAAGAGTATTTACTTTGCCAAAACAACACAATGCAAATTTATAGTTCCAACACAATTAGAATGTTTATGCTAACATTACAGCTCTCACATATAGCGAAACGGAATAAAAAGTGCCGCCATTTCTCGAAACAAAGAGCTAAACTTTGCTAATAACACTCCAATCCACCCTTTTATGTCCCTTTTTGCCCCCTTTGCCCCCTTGTGACCCCTCTGCCCCCCTTTGACTTTCATAAGAAGATAATTACGTTAGGCTTTATGGTACAATCTAGAAACGATACAAGTACTACTTAAACTTCAAAGGAATAAATAGTAACTTCAATTTAATTAAGTGAATCCTTAAATTTTATTAGATTGTGTAAACGGGTGAAGCTACAAATACCATTTCTGCCGCAAAATAAATAATAATAAAGCACTAGCATTGCTATATGTTATTATTCCTATACGTAAGTAGATATGAGACTAATATCGTATTGCTTTGCACAGAATGCCGCTTAATTTTAAGTGGTCCATCTACTCGTTCAGCCTTTACTTTTTTTATTTATTACATAATAAAAGTAAATTTGTAATTTAAAAATAATCAAACATCATACAACCTAAACATAGTTTATCTAAGACTTAAAAAAGGAATAGGAAATTGCACGAAAATGACAGTTTCATGTGAAAATATATGTTTTAGTTACGAATACTTTTAGTTCAAATGTTTCGCAAGAAATCCTTTTTTGTGCAGACTCATGTGCTGGACATAGATAAACTAGCTACGAAAAATATACTTCAAAATAGTTATCTCCTAGATTCCGACGTGACTGCAGTCGCTGAATGGACACTTGTACGTTTTAAACTTGGGTAAGCTTAAGTTTTCTTGATACCTTGAAGGGGAGTACTGTCTGGTGACTACTAAACATTCGTAACGACATGAAAAATATATATAACATAGTAAATATATGATTTACTATTTCTTCATTTATTGGCTCTGAAGCTTGGGCTCTATTTAGATGCCTTTCCTAAAAGACTAGCAGATGCCAACGTCAAAGTCAAAACTTTATTTACATAGAATTCATAAAGAAATGGCTTGGAAACATCAGTAATATTCAAAACATAAGGTCACGCATACTTACCGCTAAGCTTGACGCCTGTTCAAACTCTATCCGATCCTCCATGGGGAAGAACAGAGATGAAACCCCCTAAAGGCGGGCTTCCTTTTTATTCGCGAGCACTATCCTTGTAACAGTCTGATTCTGATGAATCTGATTTCGATGAAATTTCTGACTAGAAGCCTCCTATAAGTTTGGCAGTTCAGGCAGGCAACGTCGTTATTTTGGGAATTCTACGTGCGTCAGTGAACTAGAAGAAGAAGACTAGAACGAGAAGAAAACAGTCAAAATCTGTTGGCAAGCACAACGGTGTATTCTGATAGCCGCACTCAAAGCCAGTTTCACAATCAGCGGCTACAGTCACTTAACATAAGATGATATGTAAAGTAAAAACATTCGATGAAATAAGAGTCCCGCAAGAATTCCACTTCATATGTTTTTAAATATCATGTGCCATGAAAAAATATACACTTAGGCCAGCGCTAGGACAATCATATCCCAAATCTCTAATCACATTTACTATATTTGTACAAAGCGCCTATATAACTGTCTAAATCTATACTATGATCTAAAGAAAGTTGGATGAACTCTGCAAGTCTCTGCAAGTCAAGTTTGTGAAACTAGATAAAAATAAAAATAAATTTATAAATAAATAAAAGTCTATTTGCCACGGCAATAAGCTGTGTGTACAACATGACTCACCATTGTACAAAACTATTTGTCTTACATAGAAATACCGGCATGAAATACTTGACATTTTTACATAAAACCATTTCACAATAATAATGTTTACTGAATTGAAATCGTGAAAATGAAAATATTACAAAGGCTAGACGGATTGGAAGCAAACTATTTGACAACAACGGAGCCTCGGGTCGAAACGAGTCCGCACCTATTGAAATGTTTTTTATCTAAAGATGATACTTTTCGTGTGGGTCGCGTTGTTAAGACGTGTGTGACGTAACCAGAGGAAGCGGTCAAAGTAACAGTGACAATGATGCCTGTTTCTTATTTATTGCCGTCAATTTGTAGTAGTAAAGCCTCTTTCAATCGAATTAATTAATTCTATGACAAAAAAAAGTTTGAATATTTGAATTATCTTTTTTCCAATTCAATTGAACTCCTTGTAGCTTGCAATAAAGATTGAAACACTTCAAGTTGATAATTGTGTAATATTTAATGAAAACTTAAGCTTTGTCGACCCATTCTCCTTATGGACCCTTGAAATCTATCCCAAAGTTACGTCATGTTGTGCTAAAATCTGACAGGAAAACCAAACTTCAGGTCTATTCACTCAGAAAAATCGCCGTCGCTTCCTCTCGAATCCTTTACGTAGAGGCAGTTGCACACGCGGGGCCTATAAAGCGACAATTCAATTACAAAGGCAAGGCACGAATCGCTCCGTTATTGGGCGCTGTCAGATTGATTCGTGTAGTCTGCTCCGAGCCTAATAAACGGGAGATTCGCTGCTGTTGTTTTTTATTCATTGGATTTTGTTGGGAAATGTACAAATGTACGCACAGCAGTCTTTGTTTTCTGGAAATTTCGGGGCATTTTAATTATCAGTTTTAAATTCAAAGTAAAATTTGTCCAAATACATGTTCTAAGATGTTAGAAAATAGATATCAAATAATTCTTCTGTGTTTTAGTTATAAGTAAGCTCAATCTTGAAATTTTTAAGTTGTCTTAGTGATGTTCCCAAGAAATGTTATTAAGAATTCAATGGATTTAAGTTTTGGTATTTGACTATCTAGCTATGCAGGCATCTTGTAAAATACTGTGAGCCGGATTCGGGTACTAATTATTTGCTTTAATGTTAAAACGTCAGTATCATCTAATGCAGACTTTTTAAACGATCTCAGGCATCTTTAGAAAAATAGGTTTATGGAAACTTATAAACCTATTTGTGCCTGTGCGGATACTTGAATTAAGTACGTTCTGTAAAGAACCTTCTGTGAAAATAAATATTCATTTATTTGTTATCATTCGTTCAATCGGTTAATACATAATAAGAAAGTTCTTTATGTTCAGCAAATAATATAATACAAGTGTATTTGAAGTACATTTAAAACATTTATCACAAATCTTAAGTAAATTGAATAAATTAATAAAATTAAATAATTAAATAAATAAAAAATATGAATTAAATACTAATTTAGATTTCTCAATTTTCTTGATTCCACTGGTTTTATAGAATTCTGTACTATAAATAGCATTGCCAGATATTTTTCTATTTATTTCTGTAGGAGGTAGAGATATAATGCTGAGATATTAATGGCTACCTGAGTATAATTGGGGATATAATTTGGGACGCAAAATCTGAGATTATTGATCATATTTAAACTTTAAAACGTTACGCAAAATGTTTGCGAAACTATAGTTTACTATAGATGATGATGTATTTAGATAATAGCGGAGATAAACTATTCTGGTGGACGTTTGTTAATTTTCCTTTATTGCATTAGCGGTTACATTTTCTATGATTCTCGACAAATAAGTAATTGCCGTCAGATCTGACATTGAGCACTTATGAAATCTTACTACTTACTTAGCTCAAATCCCGACGTGCAACTATGAGTTTTTCGCTTGATAGATTTATGTGCGCAATACCACGTTCTCAAACCGGTGAAGGTAAACATCGTGAGGAAACCGACATCTCTTAGAATTAAAATTCGAAGACAAGTGCACGAAAAGAGCCTCACTGAGGCGTACTTAAATACTTTCGCCACGACGACGAATAGTAGTAGTATTATTATAGTTTAGACAGTGGATGTGTCTCAGTGGCGTGCTTGTAATATGTGTGTGTGTGTGCGTGTTGTTTGCAGGTGAGGGCGACCGCACGGGCGAGCGGCGAGGCGGCGCGGGCGCAGCGGTGTCGCGCGGCATGCGGCGCCGCCCGCTGCTGTCGCTGCTGCTGCTGCTGGCGCTGCTACGCGACCACGGCCTGCTCGCCGCCTCCGGAGGTAACTACTATTATAATAATAATAAGCCTTTTATATCCCAAAACTAAAATACATATACATTTCTAAGTAATACTAGAAAAAAGTATATCAGTATTATATCAGTTGTCTGGTTCCCATAACACAAGCTATTATTAGCTTACTTTGGAGCTAGATGGCGCTGTGTGAAATATTCCCAATATTTATTATTATTATTATAATTATTATTTGAATATCATACAAGAAATATATATATATTCATAAATGTTCTCCAAATTGTGTATAGAATGATATTTGAAGGAAAACTACCGAATAATTCCTTAAAATAAATGTGAACACCTATTTGATAGATTCCATCTTTTAACAATTCGCTAAGCTGTAGGTTTAATTGATGAAAGCCTAATTCTAAGTAAATCGCTAGGACTAAAATGAATATTCTAGGTTAATCTAGCTTAAGATAATCAATTGAAGAACCAAGCTTAGGCAGCCTGGATCATTTCTTTGGATCAAATTAGTTATAAGTATACCTACAGCGCTTTTAAGAGGTATTTGTATTCTATTACAGTTAATTCACAGAGATTTTGGAGATTTTTGAGGTCAACAGAATTGCAAAAGAAAATATGATGAATAACTAATATTTAAACAATTATTTTCTTTTTCTCTGATAAATAGATGGTTGTCTTACTGCTTAATTGAATTATAAACACAACATAGATATAGTAGTCAGACATTGCTTAGGACATTTTCTACTACACGCTGTTACTATATACATTCATTTTCAGTTATCAAATAGTCATAACAAGTCTTGATATAACTACCATTCTAAGATTAATGTAGGGTTTATATTCGATTGCGATATTGCGATACTTTTCTCACAGACGATAGAAAGTACATTGATAAAACGAAATTTTCGTAAACCCTCCGTAAAAATAAACGCTGCGATCCGTCTCTTCAATCAAACGAATGTGCGGTAGGCCCGGTGCTGCCACCTACATACAACAGGCTTTCAACACTTCCAGACACCATTCGCAAAGCAAAAAGGGCCTTAACGCTAACATTTAACGTCTAAAATAAATACGCACTGTTACTCTATTCAGCACTCCACGCTCCTATGCACATTCAAATGTTAGCTCTATGGCTTGCATTAACGGTCGAAATTGGAATGTACTTGCATGCTAACGTAGCATCGCCGTGACAAATGGACTGGACGGTACTGCGACGTTGTTGATTAGGAAGACTGCTGAATGGATTGCAGCCGACAGGGGTAAGCTGATCTATCTTCTGCTACACGCTAGTATTGCTCATCCTCACTTCGTATAATTGAATGCAGTTCATGTTAAATAGCAGAGTTTTGCTGCAGTTTCAGTTAAGTGTTAGATATCGTGGAATTTCATGAGTTTTGCCGAAATATTCAAGTTGTAGAGACCTTTAGGTATATGTCTAGTCCCTTAGACCCAGTTCAGTTCCCTAGACCCTTATCTGTCCCTATATCTATTTAATGTTGAGCTCAAGCTTTGAGAGAGCAAACGTACTGTTTAAGTTGTATTCTTATTGGTTCAATGCGGGCTCTGTATATTCGTATGAATACATTTGAATCATCAAATTCTTGGAGAGCGTGGTGGCCTAATGATACTGAGCCCTAGTTTCAATCCGGGGGTCGCTGGTTTGAATCCCGACGTGCATCTATGAGTTTTTAGCTTGAAAGTTTTATGTGCGCAATACCACGTTCTCAAAACAGTGAAGAAAAACGTTGTGAGGAAACCGACATGTCCAAGAACTGAAAATTGTAAGACATGTGTCAAGTGCACGAAAGTAGCCTCTTTGAGGCGCACTTAAAATCCTTTCACCACTGGTTCGAGAGAACCAGAGACTCGAATAGTAGTAGTATCAAATTCTTATGAAGTTGGGTCGAATGTGATTTAGATGATACCCAATTTTAGACAAAGGAATACATCACGGTACATCTACTTATTAATACAAGTTCAATTTCAATGAATGCGAGGCTAAGACTGGCATTAATGGCCCAATATATTCTCTTAATTTTAATTAGTGAAAATGAGATCCTTGGTTGTTCGTATTTGTCTACGTCTTACCAACTTGGCTGAGCTAAAAACGAGCTCATTTGATTGTGAAAGTTAATTAGATTTAAAGCTTTGCGCCGCTAATACGTAGTTTGTGTCGAACATACAAAATATCCGAAAAAAGGCAACGCAAAAAAAGTATTGCCAACACAAATCAAACCGAACGTCACGCCTAATGTACCCACGCCGTATATAAGGGTCCGAATAGGTACCTCGCCTCACCTTAATAAATCCCCCGAGCCTCGTATTTTATATTTCCCGAAAGGTGTTACCACATAGTAAATTGATATATTTACATTGTACCAATGAACATAATTCAAGACACTGCAAACAAAGCTGAAAATATGGGGCCAATAATGAAGGATACGGCGTTTTTTAGCTCAGTTTGAAGGTAAAAAATTACAAAATTAAAACAAATTATTGCTTGCAAAAAAATCTCTTCATTTTTTTGTTGTTATTTATTGTATTATTTTGAGCTTCTTTGTTTTATTAGAGATACATTCGTCATTTAATAAATGGCCGTACTTCTGAACCATTTACTCGTCAAGAAAAAAAATAGATAAATACAACATAACAAAAAAATACAACAGAATAAGGAAAATATAATAAGATACTTATATCTGTAGTTGTCCTGTCTACATTTGCTTCCGGACATGCTTTCAAATGCGAGTGACAATTCTGTCAATGGAACATATTCCCTAAACCTGTACTTGAAGAAATTTTTTGTTTGGCATGAATCATTATTTGCAGCTATAAAATGATGTGAAACAACATCTAACTACATCTACGTCTGAATAACGATAAGATTATTGCAAATTTATATAATCAAAGGCCTGACCATAATTGTCAAACAGAATAAGACCCACATACGCAAAGAGTAATAAGAAGTTACTTATGAGACTATTTGTCACTCCAGCATCTTTTCATCTCACTACAATGTGCACATACACTAACGTAACAAAATGTCGACCGCGGCATAAAAATCCACATCTGAAGCTAAGTTTACTTCCCAAACTCAACAACAAAAGACACCTTTATAAAAGGAAAAGTGTAAAAGCGTAGGTACCAAGTATACATCTAACAAGTGGGCAACTCCAACTTTCTCAGTTAGCCGAGCCTTTATCCAATCGCGGAGTAGGACGGCCGGATGAATAGTCGCCGAAGATGTTTCATTCTCTCTGGTAATTAAAAGATAATGAAAAACTTCAACTAGGGAAAGTATGTAAATTAGATCGCGAGATTCGACCCTCTACAAAGACCTATTATTATTATCTTCATTTTCTTAGGCCGGGACGGGACAATTGTTTCTGGTTTACCTGCGGACCTTGTCAAATTGTGAGTTTAGAGTAAACGGGTGCCATGGCTGTTTCGTCACCAGTATTTCATACTGTTTTTTTTAACTGGAACTATAATATTAGTTTCAACTGTCTTTATAGCTAAGTTGGTAGTAACCCTGCTTTCTGAGCTATAGGTCGTCGGTTCGATTCCCACTCAGGACAAACATTTGTGTGACGAACATAGATGATGTTCTGTGTCTGGGTGTTTATATGTGTTAAATATATTTATTTACGAAAAACGTTTACATGTATTATATCCTTTGTCTGGTTCCCGTGATACAAGCTATGCTTAGCTTACTTTGGAGCTAGATGGCGCTGTGTGAAATGTCCACCAATATTATTTTTGTTAATATTATTGTGTAATTTTTTTACCCAATAATAACATTGCTTGTGTTTGCTTTTTTTGACGTGTCAACGTCTTATAATTCGATAGAGCCGGCTGCACGCACGAAAAAACATGACTCATGCGGCGTTACCTCGCTCTGAGGCGTTCCATGTAAGGCTTGTGCAAGTGCAAGCGAGAGCGCGGAACGAGCGACAAAGAAGCACAATCGGCCTTTGCGTTCGGCAGCGTTCGACATCCGTCTCTCTCCTACTTGAGTGAGCGATGCGTCTGCGTGGACAGCTGCTAATACTTACATTTACATGTTTTGATCGAGTATCAAGTGCATATATACATAAAAATCTATTAAACAAATGAAATTAAAATTTTCTTTTGAAAAATGCTACCATTCCATCAGTATTTTCTTAAGACGTTGACACGTTCAACTATCGTCAGTAAACCGACTTTACAGACAACCATTTTTTTAAATAACTTCTATTTCGTCGTACTTCAAAGCGAAGTAAATCACTAAACATATGTTTAGTTTATTCGATCAATATGTACTTTATTGTACGATAACGACAAAACTAGCCGACGAAATATAATTAAATATAATATAATTATTAAATATAATATAATTAAACCCCCCTGAGTTTAAGAGAAAAACCACTGCGCATCGTACTGCGCTCGTCAAACTGATGCGACGAAGGTAAAACTTCTCATGAGTAATTTCAGTATTTTAGGTATAACATCTCACGTGAGTATTATCGTCAAAAAAAGTCACAGTAAGAATTGTAACATTGTAACTGTAGGAATTCGTCTTAGGGGATAAAAATTGAGAGAATAAAACTCAGTGAAAAACATTGAAATAACAAAGCTAAGTGCGAGACGTTTTGTGTCGTTACACTGAATTATACTTTGTGTGTATATAAAACTGGTTTACCTCAAACAAGGCCTGGCACTCCGCCAACGCGAGAGTGTATGCGCCAACATGAATTTTAGACTGAAAAATCTACAAAAAACATCCTAATTTATAGTTGTAAGTTGAAATGTATACCATTTACCTTCTAGTATTCAAATAACGTATTGATAGTTAATAACAAATTTATAAGAATTATGTTTGTGACAAACGCGCTTTAATTTTGTGCCCGTAGATTGAATCAAAACAGTTGGATGTGACGTAAATAAACATACGGATGTTGAAAATCGGTGTGCGAACAGATATACACTACTTGCTTGCTTGTTCGTCCGGGTAAGTACTGCCACGATGCCCATTTCTGCTGCCAAGTAATAACGCATTCGCGTTACTGTACTTCCGGTTTGAAAGGTGTGGTTGCCGTTGAAATTACAGGCACATTAGAGATTCCACCTACACGTCTCAGAGTTACGGGCGCATAAGATGCGAATTGGGTCCTCCCGTACTAGGTACGACAGGACCCAAGTCGCATCGGTTGTTATGGGCCGAGGTTACCGCTTAACACCAACCAGTGAAATCGGCCCATTTATAAAGATTAGCAAAGTGTTATAGTTTGAAATTGTGGTATTTATTTTGATTTTATATGATTCTAAAGTAGTTAACTATAGTAAATATTCTTATAGTACTAAAGTAAGTTTAAATCTATTTTCATAGCACTTAAATTATTTCTGTCTCTTAAAGTTTCATACGAAAGAAAAAAGAGATATAAGCCGTTTAGTCGGTCAGTTTTATTCGGAAGTAAGTAAACATTAGCTAAGTGTTTTTTGGGGAAACCCAGCGATGAGTCTACCTCCACTACTACACACTATATATTTATGTATCTCTGCCTATTATGCAATCATGTATTCAGTACATTACAACACGCCATGGACCTTTCACGCCACGCCGGCCGGCGCCCGCCGCCGCCGTGCTGACATTAGGCCCGCTGTGTGTAATTACCTTAAGGGCTCTACCTCACTGGGACGGCATGTGACGTCGCCAGAATCTAAAACATTCCACATTCAAATCTGTGGCAGCTCACTTTCTGGACGACATCCATACATATATCAATGTTTAGCTAGATGCTCTTTCGAACCAGAGGCGCAGTTTCATCCTTTCACCGGACGGTGAAAGGATGAAACTGCGCATCAAAGGTACTACATTCGTGCACTGGACACATGGCTTCGAACATTTGGTCAGTTCTAGGAAAGGCTGGTTTTCTTTTAATGGTTTTATGATTTGATATTTAGCTGGAAAGATAAAGATATTTATTTGCATAAATATGTGTAGGTTAGATATTATTAGGTAAAGTCGATTTATAGTCGCAACATATTATGGAACATACATACTATGTAATCATAAATTTTCTATTACCTATAAACTTATACTTTTCTTCAATTTTTTTTTCCCTAAAATTTGTCGTATCTAACAAGAGCCCATCACAATAAAACAGTAGTTTAATCCTGTGACGGTGCATCTGGGCCGAGCCAATCTCAAATTATGGTATCGACCGTCCGCCACGCTGCGATCCATTAATCAACTGATAGGATGTAGCCGGCAATGTAGGTCGTCCATTACTTTATTGTCTGCCAGGTGCAATGCTCGCGAGACACGGGTTAAATTTACTACATTTATCAAAGTTTTAACGTAATGGTATTGGAAACTTGTGTAATTGTAAACGTAACATAATACATGTCAACGCAATTTTCTTGCGATAGGTACTTACTTTGATGTGTGAAATGTCCTACACAATTATTGTAAAATCAGTGTACAGTTAATTTGTAAAAGCTTGTTATACTATTGCAAAATATGGTATGTGCCAAATGTGAAGTGTTGGATGTGCCTCTGTCTACCCTTAGCGCCTGCAGATCTGACAGTACTGTATATTGTAGTCGTGATCCTATTTACAACTTTTCAGAAAAAAAAAAACGGTTATAAATATATAAAATGGTAAATATTATTCTGTAAAATACAAAATGCACCATTCGACTACCAGATAGTAGTTGTATAAGACCGCACATGATATAAAAGTGCAAACTGAAGTTACATGGAGGCGTAGGCTGGCCATAAAAAAATTACTCGAAGTCGCGGGTAACAGCTACTAACTTATAAAAAGATATATTCCTGATCAGTAAAATATTCCTCATCCTACCAGTTATATATACACAGTACTTTAAATTGAACCTCTACTGTCGATAAAATAGATCATTAATAATGTTACTCGTATCTATTCATACTAATTAGTCCGCGTATTATTTCCACAAAGTGTCAAAAACGATCGTAATTGGGGTATTGTCCCTAATTGGGCGGAAAACAGCCCATAATAAGATGAAATAGAGTCCATAATCAGTTTTAATATTTCTCGTCCTGTTTAATTGGGCCCCAAAAGGCACGTGTTTCGAATTATAATCATTATAACAACTCTTAGAATTAACTCGCTGCGAATTGCTACTTTTGTGTCGCTGGACTTAATTGAATATTTCTGAAATAATGCGAGTTTTGGCACACTGTTACTTTTAATTGGGATTTAAATTGATTTTGTCTTGTTATTGTCATGTTTTTCAACGCTTCACTGTGTACTGCATGTATTTATAAACCGAACCGCAACGTATGTATGTATCTGTATATACTAGCTGTACCCGGCATGCGTTGCATTGCAATGCCACAATAAGGTAAAAGTGTCACAAAAATTAAAAAAACACATTTTATTAGTAATCGACCACCGAGGGTTGAAAACTATTAAAGTACTAATACTTACTTTTACTTAATATTTACTTGTACTTAGTATCGCAATTAAAAAATAGGGGTTGGTGGTAAAAGGTGAAAATTTAGGGTTGAATCTATTTTTAATAATTAATTAACAATTAAAATAGGAAAAAAAAGTAAAAAAATAATAATAATTTGAGGTGGACCACCCTTATTACTTAGGGGTATGAAAAATAGTTTACGTCCTATTCTCAGACCTATCGAATATACACAAAAAAAACACATAAAAATCGGTCAAGCCGTTTTGGAGGAGTTTGGTTACAAACACTGTGACACGAGAATTTTGTATTAGATATATATATGAAAACATAATTAAAACTTACCAGTACGTGTATATAACGTGAATAATGATGGAGATTTTTGAGATACTAATAATAGCTGAAATACGTTACAAAATTCCGCATTAAAATATTGAAGAATTGATTCGATTTATATCGTGCCGTACATCCACTTCTTTAACTTGATTACTGGCGTTCAGTTTAAAATGGGTTCCATTCAAATAGCGATATGATTGAAAGGAATATTTCAAATGAATTTCACCCCAAAATTCCGTTATAAATTGTTTGTTAACAGCAATCTCTGAGTAATGTTTATGAGACTTACTCCATGAATATTTCAAAGAGGGAAATCAAGTTTAATTTGAAATCTTATTCCCCGAATCTATGACCTCGTAGAAATCGATTAGGCCAATGTAGGTACGTTTATATCGGTTTCTGAGAGATTTCCTTCCGGACATGAAAAGTTCAATGTTTTTACAAGCATAATATTATGCTAGACATAATTTTGATCTAATCTAAATCATGTTGCAGGGATTTTTTTATCACGAACAAACATGTTCTTTTGATATTGATTCTATTTATATTTGATAAGTTGAAGTATGTTATTTTGCTTACAATATCAAATAACGGTTGAGGTGAATCTAAAATCATTTCACGATGCCATTGAATTCAATTTTCAATCGACTTCAAAGGAGGAGGTTCTCAGTTCGTTTGTATATTTTTTCAATATTCATTTTTAATTCCTCAGGCCTAACTTTGTCATAAATATAATGTAGGACAAAGAAAGAGAAAAAAAAAAGACTAGCATTAAATGTTATTTTGGACAAGATACTGCGGTAAGTGTTCCTCGCGAGGGTAACGTTCAAGAAAGAAACCACGTTAGGCAAAATAAATGAATGGAGATGTATAATTGAAATGAATAAAGAACTGCTTGGTTCATTTGTGTTTTCACTTCCGATCTAATTCAAAAGTGGTTTGAAGGCGCAGTATTAAAACACCAAAATAAGTTATAGACTATTTTAGCGTGGGCCACAGATATTGCGACAGGATTGTTGTGCCGGCCTCTACGCAGACTGAGGTCCACACCACAGCAGCCCCCACTAGCGACTAATACCGCAGATTATACAAGCAAATAGCAAGCTATGCCTGAGCAGTCGCTAGATTATGTAGATCATATAGATACATGCGTTCGCACGAAGGGCCAAACGGATATACTGTGTACTTTTACGGTCTTACAAATCATGGGAACGTAGGCGTGAACAGTGGTGAGCTCAGCGGCGCGGCGTTTCATTTATTACACTTAACACTTTTTTCACTAACTCATAAAGTCTTAATAATCAGACAACCTGGACAAATCTTTACCCATGAACAAAATCATTAGTCTGTCCTGGGGAATACGTCAATATAACTTCAATTATTTCGTTCCATGATCGTTTTCGACCTTGCAAAATGTATTGTATTTATTTCCTTGTATAAATATCTCAATAATTCAACTTTATGCAATAGATTAGAATCAAATAATAATTGCATACGAAAAGGGGCGAGTTTACACATTGATTTACAAACAAACAGACTCGCGATCAGTTTGCACTTTTTTTATGTTATGAAAAATTTACTATATGGCCAGCCCTTTGTATATAGCCAGCGTAAAGTTTTCACAACTGTGAAACCACCAAGTTGAAAAGTCCTATCGATTCCATGCTAATTTATTTCCCTGAAGCCTGGAATTCCTCCACTATAAAACCCAATCATAACCAACGCTGGATCGTCCTGGAACGTTACCTACCCTAATCATATACAGTATTCTACTGCGTGGCATTTGCATTCTCAAGCTATCCGCATGAAGGTATTTGAAGACGCAGACGCAACATCCTTGTCCACAAATGGAAGAGCTGCAATTTTACTATAAAGACCAGACAAGCTACACTACGAGTAAAGTAGAATACCAGTGTGACCTCACGGGAGGCCCACATCGGAAAGTTGGCGGGTAACTCCGGGAACGTTGTTAAAACTTCGACGGCCCTGCTGCATCAGCTGATAACAATTATCTTAGATTTACAAAAGTTTGCACCGTGAATAACTTGACTTGTATTACCCTATTCTCGTTTGTCGTAGATTTTGAAATTTTTTGTACTTCAGTTAGTGAATGCCTTAACATAGATATAAAGAATTATTATGATTATAATTATTACTAACAACAACAATACAGATTGAGCTATACGAGTTGGGTCCTACCCTATTTAGGTATGGAAAAACTTAATTAGCACCTTATTGCGTAACTCGCAGACGTGGCATGTTCAATAAATTGGCCAATAACAGACTGGCCTCACAGCTCAATTGGTAGTAACCCTGCCTTCTGCGCTGTAGGTCATGGGTTCGATTCACATCCAGAACAAACATTTATGTGACGAACATTGATGTTTGTTCTGTGTCTGGGTGTCTGGTTCCCATGATACAAGCTATGCTTAGCTTACTTTGGGGCTAGATGGCGCTGTGTGAGATTTCCACCAATATGTATATTTATTTATTATGTCTGTAATTTATAAAGCATAAACGAACTCTCATTTACAGTTAGTTTTGTAATAAAACCGTTGTGTTATTATTAAGCTCTGTATCTGTTACACTCAATTGTCATGGGATCACTCACTCACAACTCACAAGAGAAAAGGAATAAGTCGCCGCAATCATTGTTCTCACACGAACAACTCAGCCATCACTTTCCTCCAACTACTGAATATAATCTCACAGCCAGGACAACTGTTACATCAATGAACAAGCCCCGGCGAAATTAGGTAACATCTCAATAATTACCAATCTGCTCTGAGTGTACCTTAGCCCTGCTACCCAAATATTCCCGAGGTCAGGCCGAATTCAGGCCGAATTCTAACTACGGGCCGAATAGTGGCCGGCTTAGCCGTTATTATGTAAAATATGCCGTGGTTGAGGACGCGTGGCTTTGTAACGAGTTCGGGGCTTAATTTACCTTAATGGCGATATTGGAACTTGAATAATTAGTTATGAAATTCTGACCTCTCTTTAGCCTTAGGGGTTTCAAATTATACTCACACTGCATGTATGGAATACTAGCGACGAAGGCTTCCGATAATCTTGATTGAAATTTCTCTGAATGTTAAGACTAGTAAAGAGTTTATTAAATTTAGTTCTATTTGTGTTAGTAGATACGACATAAGAGCTAGGTGAGACAAAAAAAAATTGTGTTTTTGCATTAAGACTTATTTCGTATTGTGAGTTGAAAAACGCGCTCTAATATGAGGTTTAACCTCAGACTCGTTATTAGTGATATCGTTCTAGTGTTGTAGAGGTCATGTGTAAAAGGTAATTTTCGTTATTTTTTTGGTGTATTTGATTCAGGATTTATTACCAATTATAATGAGGGATGAATTTTGACAGATAGACTTTTTTCAAACAGCAGATTTATTATTATTGCGACTTATTATTGATGTTTGGCGATGATTCTATTGGATAATGTTGTAGACCCATGGGTCCACTATCACAATGAAAGCTCTCCAACAAACAAGCACCCCGTCTAGTATTGGCGTTAGATTAAGGAACAGATGGTGTAGTCTTGCAAACCAAACGATTTTGAAGTTCTTGTAATTGTTCCCGAGTGACGTAGCTATCCTTGATAACTTTCATCTTATTTTGCAAATGTAACTAATCCTTCAGAATTTTCGTTGCATCTACCTGGTCAAAGGTTATTGGAGGCAAGTTTTGCAATTGTCTTGCGACGAAAATTGGTGTGCTATCGGGATCTGTTACCTTGAATAAGGTTATTATGTCATATATATCTCTTTCAGACTTGCCACATTTTTTTCGTGTTATCTTCCGTTTAGATGTTGAGACAGAACTAAACAACAAACTTTTTGCATTTTCAATTTCTTCTGGAGGGAAAGCCGAAACACATAATCGAACAATCCCTTCCTCGGTCATCACATCGGCCTTATTCTGCACAAAGTCTAACACTTCACTTATAATGATCCGGCAATGATTACATTTGATCACGTCACACGACATATTTCCGTTGTTATCGCAACTCTCACGCATGACTCACAGGTGACCGCACACTATGGCGAGCGCGCGCTGACTTTGACAATACTGATTTGTACAAAGATTCAAGCCTTTATCCCCGAAGAGTTAAGCAGAGCCTCAGTGGGCCACTTTTCATCTTGTGGGTTACTACTTACTATGTAATTGTGGGAATATACACGTATTAGGGTAGAGCTTCGCTATTATTTTATTCTCACGAATAACCATTCTAAGCCGTTGTTTTATGAATTTTATGGAAATAGTTTTTGACTTTGCCTGACTTTCATTTAACTCCGCTTACACTTTCTTCTAGTAATTCTTCCTCAATAACCCGGCAGCCAGGACAAATCCTATACCTAAAGTTCTAACAAGTCCAGACGACGAGACACATATTTAATTATTTAAATTATATTGTTTTTCATTATTGCTAAATTCAGAGACTCAAAGAGAAGTCTCAAACTCAAAAGGCTCAAACATGTACACTCTCGCGAGGTTCGCATATTTGCGCGTCAAAATATTCGGCAGAATATGCCGTCGCGTTCACCTCAACCTGAATCTTAGACAGATGTGAAGATGCTAGTGCATCCACGCATGTATTGTGTCATACCATAGGCCTCGCCTAGTCCATCTTCTATGGAACCAGTGTCATTTGTCTGGTAGCTTGCCATCGTCTCTTATATGACCGCTTGGTTCTAGAACGAAGCGGTGGGAAATAAATGATACTGAATACAATTTATTAGAACATACCATAAAAATATATTGGCTATAGATTCAGATCTTAGTATTAACATGTACCTCTAATACCTACTGTTACTACAATTGAGAAGGTACTTAACCTTTCAAAGCCATTGTCGATTTTACATCGAAACTTTTATGTAGTCGAGATTTATACTTTTTGAGAGACGAAGTAAACAAAGTATTTCGCTAGAGGGCGCCAGAGGAAACATTTTAGTGCATCATAAATGTGAGCCGTTTCGTCAAAATGGCCGTATAATAGTCCAAGATCCCAAGACCCATCCGGTGGCCAAAAACAAAGGAGTTGTGGGGACTTGAAGTGTGTTGATGGAATGAGAATTGCTTTGAATGTGTTGTGTTGAGTTTTGTAATATATTTTATTGCGAATGTTACTCTGGAAATAACTCAAATTAGAGTTAATACAGACCGACAATATATAATTCAGCCAAACCAATGAAATTTTGAGTGAACTATGTGATTTCATTGTCTACTTGTATCCAAATCACGAAATAACTCTGATTCACTGATTATCACTTTTAAATTGTAATATTACTTTGAGTGCTACTTACACTGTCTGTGACATCGATTTTAACGTTAAAGGGTTCCGTACTCATAGGTTGGTACCCTATTACTAAGCCAACGCCGTCTGTCTATCCGTCCGTTTTTTTTTAATATCAGTGGTCTTTTCACATATCGCCATCTAGCCCCAAACTAAGCATAGCTTCTACTATGGGAACCAGATTACTGATAGAATACCATATATACTTTTTTGTAAACATGCATATAATACATATTAACACATAACAATATGTTGTGTTTATCTGGGAGTAACGAACTACGGTACGACCATTGCTATATTCAGATTATGCATTGATTCAGGTGTTGCTGATGAAATTAAGACATTGAAACATTACATGAATTGTCCTCCATTATTATTATTATTATATATGTATATAGTTCGATTGCTAAACGATGTACAACATACAATATATACCTACTCGTACAATCAGTTATACTGCAAAAAATGTGCAACTTACTAAGTAGATAACGTCACGTCATTTACTACCTTACCTTCGGATGGCAAACCATTATCACTTTAATTACCAAGTTAACGTCGGAGAAACAGAAAACTCCATTAGTTGCCATGGTCACTGGAGAAGTATCAATGACCTCCAGAAATCGTCGAGGATCGTGTGGGTCGCAGTTAACATTGTCACCCTACCCTCTAAATGTAACGACCTGCGTTTACGCTAACTCGTTACGTCAAATCGTGTGTTATCCTTAACCGACGTTTTAACTTTGAGGGTGTTTTAGTGGGCCGTGGGCTTTTAGGGGGGCTTTACTTAATGTTCTAATAACCTGTGAATGCCGTAACATTATTTGTTTTCGATGTTTTTGAGCCACATTAATATTCATATCAAATTCAAAGAATTCACAAGTTTTAACACAATACGAATTCAGAAGCCACAATTATGTTTTAAATCTGTTTGGTAATAGTTCCTGATCTTGGACTTTGAATTAACGTGATTAATTTTTGGATTTATAATCAATATTACAAACTTCAATTTCCATTAAAATTACCATTAAAAATACTTTGAAATGTTTGAGTACATTCTATTGAAATAACAAGCTAATTGTTCTGAGTGTATCTTTTACATACGACTACTTGTTTCAACCTTGATTAAACGCGGATTGGTAGATATGGTATTCTAATGCTTTATTATTAGGTCACAAAATCATCTAGCTTTAAAGTTAAGGTCTTTATCAGTCCGTCACCAAGCTCAGTGAAACTCATTACTAGAAGTGAAATTAATACAATTCTAGGCGACCGCTCCCGCGTCCTCAATCAAGAAAATTTATCAGACAAAACGCTGCAGTTGAAACTGAACAAAATAAACTGTACCAAGAATCTTTCCTCTCAAGGCGGACAATAGAAAACTGTTATATTTTAGCAGACATCTCCGGCTATACAGGTAGACCCTCGCACCATTCGACTCCAGTCCTGACGCCATACTACCGAGGGGTCCTACTTCACTGGTAGCTGTCAGAATTGAAGACAATGGGCGCAAACATTAATAACTTTCTTTGTTTCCGTGCAGTTGGTCCAAGTTATGAGTGTTCAAATTAAAGCTACGGGATAAGGTGGAATTCAGCAAAAAATCCTCATACATCCGAAACAATTGCATTGAAATAATAGTTCTGTATTGTTTGCTAGACTGGGTTCAACCATGTGTCTAGTAGATAGGGTTTGGAATGGGTCGTCTCTCGTATCAATAACTCATTACGTTTTACTAGTGAGTTGGATAGGTTGATGTTATTCAAAATATAAACTAATTGAAAACAGTTTACAATGTCGCATTCCGATACATTCACACACATCACACTGTAATATCAAATGCGAATATTTGTTGGATATTTTAATATTAAGTCATACAAACATACTCAATACATATAGATGATCGTTTAGAATAGCATAATGTTTATTTATCCTGGTAAAATATTTTTAAACAAGATAAGCTTCTATTAAACCTGAAAATGTTTCTCTAGAGTACACAAATATTTTGACTGTTCGACTTATTTAGGAATTATTAACTTAAAGCGAGCCTTAACTTAGTTATTTATAGAAGAGCAATGGTGGTAACAAGAAACACTTATGACTTCCGTTTTCCAACGATCATATAACCCACAGTAAAAAGAGCTCCACAATGGCTCTGCGTAACCCTTCAGAAGTATGGTATGTATCTATACTTTATTAAGATGTCACGAGTTCCCAAATTATAGTGATACAAGAAGATATTTCACCGTTACAAACAAATTACGGCCGAATATAACGGCGTTATTTACACGACTAACACAAAAATGGATACAAGCCTTCTATTGAAGATGCCAGTCATTTCAGACACTGTTACAGAAAAATATCTATCATCTCGCTGGCTAACATAAATTTACCTTTTCTTTTCTACTTTTCTTTTTGATGCTGGATATCAAGTTTCCGTACCAGCATCTTCTTTTTTCAGAACAGAAACGCAGACCTTATCTAGACACAAGAAACGTACCTATGTCCTTGTTTTATAACTGCCACAGGAGCTATTTATCATAGTTTCATGACTGAGCAAGAAAATTAAATTGCTCTAAGTTAGTAGTTAAAAAACAACATGAGGTCTTAATTCGGTTGTTTAGTCTCTGTTTAAAGGACAAAGGCTGAAGCAGATTAGGAAAAAACTGAATAGTTTTTAAACTCTTTTGTCGGTCAAAATTAAATCTATTTAGTTAGGTTAGTAATAATATCATCATCTTACAAAGCTGAGTTAATTTTCACAAAAGTGTGCTGAAAGCAATCTGTGTAAATATGGCTGAATAAGCTTAGCTCATTTAACTACTTTTTGCATAGCATTTGATAAACCGGATTTAGTTTTCAAAGTAATACAACCTATTTTCCTTCGAAATAGAAATAAACAAACCCACACTTATATGTTACCATTTCAGATTTACCCCTACTGATCTGGTATCATTTATTCATGTTAACGTAGGGGTACAACCCCTAAAACGTTTTACAATTGTCCCACAGCGCCCCCTTGCGGCGGTGGAAGTAAATTTGTTATTTTTGTAGCCACCGCCTTACATAATGTTGAGAATACGATACTTAAGGGACTTAGAAGAAAGGTGTACGAGGTGCGTTTAAAACATTGGAGGAAAAACGTGTTACCGAGACATGGAAGTTTTATCTCAATATAAGTCATTTTCATTTTGGTTACGACGGTTATTGTCTTCGTCCATATTATTCCTTTATGAAAATATCAAATGGTAAATTGTTTATAAATTTGAGAGCAGGTGGATATTCTTATTTCATTAGATCATAATATTCAGCGTAGCAGTCTCAGGGTGATGGACGCAACGTAATGAGACTTGAGGTGGAGAGGAATTGAGTCGTATTGCTGTTGTCTATGGGCGGCGGTTACCACTTAACATCAGGTGGGCCGTCAGCTCGTTCCATCAAGTAAATTACCCCGAATAAGAAAACATTTTTTTTCCACCTCACTTATAAAAACGCTACAATATTTTATCAAAAATGTCGACTATTACTCAACTAGAAATTAAAAAGCGGGTAACAATAAATATGCAAGTCACGCGTTCAATTCCACCCGCTCGCAAAAACATCGCCTTCCAAAAGTCGTTTATGTTTTAATTAAGGGAGGTCTTGAGACCACTTCGGGGCAACGCAGCAACGCACTCTTATCAGGAAATAAGTTAGTATAAAAACCTTGTTTTGTTGAGATTATAGTTAATAGATTTATATATGAAATATCGGTGCTTATAGGTTTGATCCAAAGTGCCAAAACGTTAGGTTGTCACAGATAAAACAGATGAATAAAAATAAGATATAAATAAGTTATATACATATTTTTTTGTATTTTGCTTTATTTGGGAAACAAATCTTAATGATTCATGTTAAAGTCATACTAATAAAAAATAAAAAACCAGTGAAGTTTCATCAGTTTAGGATGCTTGTAAACTTGGCAATATTGCAAAAAACCACAATTATTAAGTAGCATAAACAATAACAGTCTATTTAAACAAAATATATTATAATTATTATTAATCAAATTTTGAAACTGATTAAATTGCCAGGCTATGTAAATTACAAAGTTGTAAGTTCTGTAAAATTCGTATATAATGACCCGAACTGTTATACATTTTTATAGAATACCTTTAAAAAATGACAGAAATCTCACTGTGGCCACTTTGTAGAGAAATACTCCGTCTCCGAGCGGATGCGATGAAAATCTTTTGAGAGTTGACTACACAATCATTTTTTATAACTCTTCACAACTAGAGAAACTTTATCAAAAATTTATAACATTATTTAGCGGTGGGAAAACTTCCCCGAACGAATTAAAGGGAAAGTTTGCGACAAAGACACTGGACTTAAACATTAGACGTTTCACTGGTTCATTTGCTATTCCGAAACTTTCAAAGCTTTAGCTGGGACCTTTAACAAGAGTAGCCAGCTTACTCACTCGTAGAAGAGTGCCCCCTTTCACAGAGTAAGTGATGACGATCATAGCCTGACGATGAAAGCCATAAGTGACCACGGCAACTGTATTCTTCTGAAGCTTTCTCCGTAGACCAAGACACGTACTTGGTGACCCCCCTGACGGTACTTGGTGGCCCCCTGGGATAACGGCCGCCTATCCGGAGTTGTTCCTATCGTCAGCCCCCCACAGAGAACACTCAACCTTCGCACTGACCCCGCCACCGGGGTCGAAGTATCCCCGTGAGCTGTCTGCTCTCACTAAAAGTTCGTGTAAACGCTGTCAAGGCCGTCTGCGGCCAAAAGCAAATTGTAGATTCCTAACAAAAAAAAAACTGAATTTGTCATATATAGCTAGGGAGTATTTCTGGCGTGGTTTTGTATTCTGATGCGCTCTTTTGTGACTTGCGTGACACATTTTGTTGGCAACACACATGCACGTTACTACCCAGTCGGTTAGTTATTAGTGATAGAATCTTGTAGTCTTAAGCTGACCTAGCTTTATGTAATGCTGACTTTTAAAACCAATGATATAATAACAAAATGGCTCATTGTTCAATATGTGGCAAAACTCTTTGAGTTATTTGAAAGAAGTATCCCAAACTAACTGGATGTGAAGTGGGGCTGGCCAATCACATTCGTTGTGTGGTTGACCGGCCGAGTTTTAGAGAATCCCTATTACCATGAAACTCTCAAAGATTTCATGAAAGTTTGAAGACTTTTGTATTCTAAATTTATAGTGTCACATTATGTCACGGAGCCTTGAACCAGTCTTTGGCATGATAAAATAAATATCGGCGAAATGTTGTTACAAAACGAATGAAAACAAATGGAACATAAATGTTTGGTATGAATTACTATGCAATTATAAAAACAGTATAACATAATTCCATTCAAAATATGCCTAACTATTGGGTTGTACTGAGTCATTTTGTCTTAAATGTTTAAATTAAAATAAATGGTAATAATTTATTGTTCAATTAAATCAACTAATAGCAAGTACAGTGTACGAGTACGTTGACTTTGATAATTGTGATTAAGAACCAATCGTGAAATGAAATTTATTTTTGTATTTTATTATGTGTTGCTTAAAACTTATTAACAATATTTTTAACATGCTCTCATACTACTAGACACTACTAGAACCTACCCGTGTGGCTCTCTTGAACCAGCGTGGTGAAAATACTAAAAAGTGCGTCAAAAAGGCCCCTTTCTTGCACTTGACACATTTCTTCGAAAGTTTGGTTCTAGGGCAAGACGGTATCCTCACGATGTTCTTCAATATTTTAAGAACGCGGTATTGTGCACATAATCTTTTCAAAACACTGTGCACTTCAGAATTGGAACCAAGAACGTCTGGAATAAAACCTATCTATAAAACTGGGCTACCGCATTTTTTTACTGTTTTCTTACTAACACAGTAATAAAAAAAACTTTTATCTACAATCATCTATCTTCAAAAGACTAAACAAGTTGAAATTTCCATTGTTCAAAACTGTGCTTTGATAAAACTAAAAAGTGTGAGTAGTTTATTCCAGCTAAGCATTCCACTACTTGAATACATAGTGTGCTAGCTTATACCACTGTAGGACTTATTCTGAGCACAATTTTTATTCTACACACATACCTAGCGGGATTGACGCCCGTTTTAAACGTTACGTACCCACGAGAAAATTCATTTTATTCTGGAAGCTTTTCAGGGACTTCCTTTTATGTTTTTTTTGGCGTTAAAATTGGATTCAGGGAAAACGATTCAAAGGTTCCATGTATTGAGTTTGAGAGCTGTTATGCGTTAACGAACCTTTATTAAGGTTTCTTTTAGTAGTTTTGTGGGGAGGACTTTGACAGGGGTCGAGGAAAAGCGCGTGTAGCTGTTAAAATCACGTTTAGCGACTTCTTATTTAATACTTTGTGTACTTAGTTCAGATGGCATTCACTAGATTTGTCATGGTTGTCAAATAACAAAGATATGATTTACCTTAGCTACATGATCAATTATAAAAAAGAATTTGATGGATATTCGTAGGGGAAAAAATTTGGGGCGAAAAGTTCACCACTAATATAATCCACAATGTGAAAATGGTACCATTTAAGTTCTGCATATCCTTCTGAATAATACGGACATGCTATATATATATTTATATATGTGTATATATATATATCAGTGTTTGCAATCAACGATAATTCTCCTGTCGAAAAAGGCGAAAACCTAAGACCTATTTTCTTGTAGATTATCCTTGATAAATAAATCTCCTGTCCACAGTGGTTAGATCCCGTCTGGAGCTGGATAGGGTTGGTCTGTGTAATGGCTGACAGCTTATCGGTTTCGGACCCTATTATCGAGAACTGTTGATTAATTTGACCTCGGGGTCACTTTCCAGTAATTAGTGACTTTACTGGTCTTCTATTTATATAATTGTTTAAACGAAAGGAGCCTCTTTGAGGCGCACTTACAATCCTTTCACCACACTGGTTCGACAGAACCGGTGACTCGAAGAAGAAGAAGAATTGTTTAAACTTGTAAAGGCTTAAAACCTTTAAGTTTTATTAGTTTTTTTAGTTTTAAGTAGTGTATTTTAAAAATTTATCATGTACACAGGCTGACATATATCTCTCTTTCTAAACGACGAGATTATAGCTTTCAGGAAATATAGTCACGGGCAACGTATACCATTCTTTGGCTTGATTTATGGGTGATGTCTTGAATCTAAGAAAGAGCCCTAAGATTTAGGAGACATTATAAAATTACACCTAAAAGTTCCAGGGAAGTATAGGACATATCACGGAAAGTAAATTCGAACTCAATTTTTTTGAAGGTATGTTTAATGAAGTATTGCGACCATACCTACATATTTATGCTGTCACATCGTAGTCACATCGATCTGTTCCGCTTTGAAGGGTGCTGGTGAAATTACATGCACATGAGGCTTTGTGACTATGCGACGATCATTTACTTTGCTTAGTTAGTACAGGAAGAACTAAGTCATACTGCTGTTGAAAGAAAAAGTATCATGATCTCTGTAATTATTTTGACTTTCTTGCGACCAAGGAAATAAGCTAAATTACAAACTTTTGTTCCCTACTTTACAGTAAAATATTATGCAAGAACTTGATGTGATCCTAGATAAAACTTTTCACAACAAAAACACAGCTTACACTGTCTTTCATAAATCTTTACCTAATAAAAAATACTAACTAGAAAAACGCCTGGTATGTTTTAGACATGATTTAAAGCTAGGTTCAGATGGCTGTGTGATTTTACAGTTGCGTGCATAGAACATCAAAAGTCAATACTATAGTCGCCCATCATCGCGCGCAAATCAGCGACACAGAGTGACACATATTGTAATATTTTATTTTTCTTCATGTTTATTATTTTTAGTCATTGCTCTTTTATGTATTTGTGTCCTGTGTGCCGAATAAATGTGTTATCTATCTATCTATGTGTTATCTACACGTGTTCGGCCGCCATGACAAGCCAGTGACACGGCACGACAAACCGCGCAGTCGATCATCTGAATCTTACCTTTTACGCTCTAAATGAATGGATTTTAGGTTACCAGACCCTTTAGACAATCGAACGTTCTCGATATCTTTAAATAATATTTTTAACTTTATATCACTTAAGGTACAAAGGACATCCTACCTGCAATCTTAAGAGCCCTCGGAAAGCCGCGCAAAGATAACCCCTTTTCATTAAGGATGCTTGTGCACGCCTGATGTGAGTGCCACTTACGATACTCCGTCCTGCTTCATTTTGCCGCCATTTTTATCGACAGTTTAAGATGGCGGCAAAATGAACGGAACGTTGAATTCCTCTTTTTATACGTTCGTTTGTTCGGACTTTGATGGTATAAAATGTGACCTGCCTGTGGGTTTGTGTAGAATATTTAATTACTGCATTAGTAGTTTGTCGATATATAATTTGAAATGGTTGTTATTTCTAGACAGCATAAAATAGCGCGTGATTAGGTCAATGCAAATTTCGCGAAGAATTGCGATACTAAGCGATTTCCGTTTGTCACCAACTGCAAATAGCATCTTACAGGTTTTCATAGTTTGGGTACCTATGTTGTCTCCACAGGTTTTCTATAAAGTGACAACTCTGTTAGTGACGTTTCTTGTGAAATAAATAATATTATTATTTGCATAACAAAAGATAACACTGACCAATTATATTATATTAATCAATTTACAATAAGGTCCGTCTTATTTTAGAATTCAAATGACAAACCTGTGTAAGCTGTCTTTAGTCGTTACACTTAAATCAAATATTGATAGACCCAGAAAGGGGTTTGTGGAGGCGGGTTTCGAACGAATTCTATTGTAATCTGGTCATGGTGTTAGTTCATGCTGTTTGCGGCAACACTGGCCCGGATTCACCTTACGTTTTATCCGGGACTCAAAAAAACACAAAGTTTAGATATTCATTCATATAATCACGCTTTTTCTCCGAATCGGTATGCAGAGCCTCTATAGGCCACTTTCACCTACTGGGTTATACTATTTATGTTGAGTAGACCTGAGAATTCTTGTCCTTCATCGCACCATTATTTTCCAATGACCTTGAGTGACCTACTCAATGTTCCGTAAGTGCAAGAAACAGGTGTTTTTTTTATTATTGTTTGTACCCTTCTGCGGACCACAGCTATGCGACTGCATTACCCCCGACCGCAGAAATAATAAAACGTAGAATAAAATTGCATCTCGGTGTTGAAATGACGCTCTGAAAACATACCAATCCCCGGGCTAGCTGCGCGTCCCGGCATCCACAATATTCGTCGACCGAAGACGTCTCAATGGCAACGCCCGGCTTATCTTTCTCTGGTGATACTATAAATTCCAAGGAACTGAATTGTCTACCCATTCTGTTATTTTCGAAGTGAAAAGGAATGTTTTCTCTGGCAACATTACCTACTGGCTGTTGTGCTACTTCGTATTGGTTTGCCCATTCCACTGCACTGTACATTTTATCTATTTTAAAAGTGATTGTTTTGGTTTAAAATCGAAAGATTTGGAAGCGGTAATCAGTCATTACACTGCTGGCAAACAAAAAGTGATCAGAGTAAACCTAGATAAAAATAAATAAATTGTGTGAGTACGTTCCTCATTTCTCATTCTGAAAACCACCTTTCGGGGCGCCCTTCTCCATACTTAATGATTGCCTATTCGCGGTCTCTGCCAGAGAATCGACTGTGTCAATACCGCATCACCATAACATGCAGATGCACAGACTACTGTTATGAGATGTATGCTTAAATTGGTACCTAACGTCATTCGATCAACCTCTTTGACCCTGATGTCAATGCCATGTGTAATAACCTGATTATTATTAATCCTCTGTTATCGACAGTTTGAACAGGATTGCCGCTGGCGCGTTCTATTTCATTACTTTCTATTTATACCCGTAATTGTAACACAGATATAGGAGTCGATAGTTTTGGTGTAGGTCGTAAGCAAGAATCCTATGATTCGCTTGAGCTGCTGGTGAACGAAAACATAGCTTTTTTTTCTTTATGTGATACAGTTGCGGACCGACAGCCCACCTGGTGTTAAGTGGTAACCTCTGCCCATAACAACAAATGAACTTGGGTCCTCCCCTACTAGGTACGACGACCCAAGTCGCATCGTATGCGCCCGTAACTCTGAGAGTGTAGGGGGAATGTCTCATGTGCCTGTAATTTCACCGGCAACCACACCTTTCAAACTGGAACACAATAACGCGAACGCGTGACTGCTTGGCGGCAGAAATGGGCGTGGTGGCAGTACTTCCCCGGACGAACTTGGCGTGAGTTCTACTGCTCTTATCGTGAGGAAACTACAGCACACTGAGAAATCTAATGCACGCCTCACTACAAGTTTAAGAGAGCTTATAGAGCTACTAGGGAAGTGCCCTGACAGCTCCGTTTGAGAGCTAGTTCGAAACCATTGACTTGGTCTTACGACTGTTGGGCTGAAAAATGTCTGTATTGTTTCCAACAATTGTTTTGGTTCTGGAACTAGTATTACCTCTCATGTAAAGGGTTACCAGAATAAAAATACTGCTGTAGGTTTGTCGATAAGTGGAGACCTGATTTTGAGATTCAGAAATTTAAATGACTGTGTTTGTTATTTGTTGGTTTATTGTAGGAAAAGCTTCTCTTTCTTTCTTCTCTACTTTGCTCTACTTTTAGTTAGTTTACTTTAGTTAGCGGGTGAATAAAATTATCCGTGGGGTCCCCAATGATGTTTCGGACCACTGGGCGCACGGGTAAGCGCTCATCTCCTCCAGATCCCTGATGACACACTTGTATAAATTAAATTACTAATTGACGTTTTCTTCCACTTATTACAGAATTCAAAGTTGAATAAAGTTTTTGACCTGTAACAGGGTTGAACGCCAGCCTAAGTTTTAACAAACCGTCATTTGCTTGTTTCTCGTGTTTCTAATTTATCATTTAAGACAAAATAAGCCCTGATTTTTAGATTTACTTAGGATAAGATTTAAAAAAATCTGGTATGTTGGGTATATTATAACTCACTACTGGCAACCCTTTATAGAAATGTTTCGGCGAGGGCTGAATTGCAGTAGTCTCGGTTCTTACCGTCGCGAAATTTTAGAGACAGTGGATCGGAAAATCACAGATTTCTGTAGACAGTGTTTTCGTAGACTGTTTTATTATAAGATGTATAGATTATTTAAAAGGTTACAAGGCTGAGCCTGTGTAAATAGTGGCCTATTGTGGGAATGTAGAAGTGACTCGTGGTGTGCTCATTACCGCCATCATTATTTTCCCACGGATAACTCACACAACATTTTCTCCTCATAAACCTTCTTTTAGAACAAAACTTATTCATCACACAAAAGTTATTTTTGTGCAATGTTTTTGTTCTGACAATTCTTCTCATTCCAATGTTTCAAGTTAAGAATTATTGATGACAACCACCTAATGACTTAATAAAAATGAACTATTTTACAAATTTGTGTTGTTTTTGCAAAAGCTCATGATTATAATATAAGTATATTTTCTAAGTAAACTGTGACTTCTTCCTGATTATTGTTGTAGGTATATCCGAATGCCAATATCATAGCGAGATGAGATATAATTATAGTTTTTGGGGTCTTTACAGGTTTATCAACAAGTTTCATAAAAACTAGTGTATTACTTTACTCGTACAAACGAATAAACAGCATTAGAACGGTATAAATGCTAGATGGGGGCTTGTCTTAGTCGATACTCGAACGTCTGAGAATCTCGTTCTAAAACGACATATCATCAGACTGAATTCAGAAATGTTTACGGTAGCTGTTCCCGACCGCAGCCTCCATCAAACTTTAATCTCAAGATGTCTGCCCGCATCCGTTTCCGGGTCGCGTAATCCCGTATCTATACTGAACCACCGAATTGTTTTGTAATAGTTCTATGTACTTTAATACAATAAATCGTAAACCGAAGGCTCCGTTGCTAAGTTGGTCGTAACTCTGCCTACAGGGGTCCCGGGTTCGATCTCCGGCCATGACATGTGGCAGGATTAGAGTTTGATTGTGGGTCCTTGATTTTGTGTGTCAATCTGGTAACAACAAAACCTTAGGATATTCCTTCTTATTTTCTAACTTTCTCGTGGACTAAATGAATATTAATGATTAGTGGTTTAAATAATATTTATACTCATATATGTATTAAATGACTGCTTGATTTTAACGATTTTAAATACTCACAAAATACAATTACATATATAAAGAAATAATAAAGTTCATTTATTGACATAATGGTTTGTTAAATATTCGTGGACATTTCACACAGCGTCATCTAGCCCCAAAGTATGCTCAGCATAGCTTGTATCATGTGAACCAGACAACTGATACTAATATTATAAACGTGAAAGTTTATTTGTATGGATGTTAATAATCTTTCACGCTCAAACGGCTGAATGGATTTGGATGAAATTTGGTATAAGATAGCTTATATCCTGGATTAACACATAGGTTACTTTGATCCCGGAAAAGTGCGGTGTTTGACTTACTCACCGCGGGGAATACCGCGGGGTGCAGCTAGTACTTACACACTTTTTTGGTTAATACATATTAAAACCCGACACAGAACAAAAATATATTTTCGTCACACAAATGTTTGTCCCGGGTGGGAATCGAACCCGCAAACTACAGCGCAGAAGGAAGGTTACTCCTACCAACTAATCTGAAAAAACCTTTTCTATTGTTATTATAATTATTATTATATTAACAAATTTTACTTTTGTTTCAGGTATGGTAGTAGTCATTTTAAAACATTTGATGGAAAGATACAACATAACATTGGTATGAGCACGAGTTTTTTTATTTATGTCAGGGTAAGGCTGAGAGGCTAAGACCGGAAGACATTTCGGAAGAGGTTTGGCTGCAGATTTTCTGCTTTAAACAGAAATACTCGTATATATCGTTAAGAGCAGTAGAACTCTCGCCAAGTTCGTCCGGGGAAGTACTGCCACCATGCCCTTTTCTGCCGCCAAGCAGTGACGCATTTGCGTTACTGTGTTCCGGTTTGAAAGGTGTGGTTGCCGGTGAAATTACAGGCACATGAGACATTCCACCTTCACGTCTCACATTTACGGGCGCATACGATGCGACTTGGGTCTTGTCATACCTACTTTGGGAGGACCCAAGTCGCATCGGCTGTTATGGGCCGAGGTTACCACTTAACACCAGGTGGGCCATCGGCTCGTTCCGTAAATGTATTACATAAAAAAAAAAAAAAAACCAACGAACAAGTTTTCCGGAAAATTCGGATATTACCGTGTGTGAAGAGGATTTTTAGTAATGCTTTAGAATTGCATGTTTATAAATCTATGTTCATTACAAATGATTACTAATAGAAACTGCACAAGTTATTACATACAAATGTAAAATGCGCCAAATCACAAAAATTTCAATACAAGATATAACGCCGGTACGTGCTTTTAAGATGTTACATAACATAAACATTGTATTTCGTATTCCGTTCCCCAATCCATTAATCAAAATGCATTCAGCTTTACACAATCCGAACGCATCGATTCTAAAATGGCGCCATGTACATTTCTATTTTCCGGGAGCGAGATAAATCGACAATCTTAGACGGAAGCTTTGGCAAAGCGTTTTGCCAATAGATTCAAAATCAATCTAGACTGGATCGGTTCTCAGAGGCAGATAGGTATAGGCAGGGAGCTCAAACTGAAGTAGGACCGTTCGTTCAAAAACAGACCAAAAAGTTAAAATTCTCAGCAAAAACAAAACATGCTCAGTGTTGCCAGTAATTTTTAAATCATGGAGTGGTTCGGTCAGATACAAAAAATATATTAATGTATTCAGTTTTTTCCATGCAATAAACTAGTAACAAGTTTTTCCGGCTAATTACTGCCATCATACCTATTTCTGCCGCCAAGCAGTAATGCTGCAATCCAGTTTGAATTGTGTGTTTGAAGCTGAAATTACAGGGACGTGAGTCATGACCCTGTTATGTAAACAAAATTACACTTCACGTCTCATAGTAACGACTAAATACAGTACTAAATTTACATGCTGTAAAGTAGAACATAGTTGTACTTGTACCCTTTACTGTCATTTTTTTATACCTATGTTTCGCAAATAAATGAATTATAAATAAATTCCTTTTACGTTGCGCAGTGCAACGTAAAGGTAAAAAGCTCACTTAAGTATACTTGTTTTATTCATTACCTTTTTCCATTCTCCATTAAATATATATATTACAATATCCATACCAATAATATATAAAATGCACTCCTTTTATACACAACAAAATGTACCGGAAAGAGAAGGATAGACACATTATGAGTCTATCTCTATCTTTTTAACTTAATTAATAAAATGAGTTGACATGGCTTTCATAGCTATTGGCAATGATTACCTGGTGATGAGGTCACTCTGCTTACCCTTCGTAGGAAAAATGCGTGGTTCTATGTATGTCTGTACGTATGTATACAGTTTTTTCTACATTTAAATTGAAACTGGTGCAGTTTGCTGTCAGCACGCTTACGCACTTCAGCGGTTATTTTGATTATCCGCTAGTAGCTGCCAGCACTCGAGGGAAACATGTGTCAATTGTCCGGCTTATTGCACCAATATAATATTAAATCTAATTGATATATTTTTCAAAGATTATATATAAAATCTCTGGCACACATAAGCTATTTATTCCGAGAAAACATAGAACAATAGTAGGCAGAAGCTGGTAGCAAAATTATTATAAATCATTTTTAGGAATGCGCATTATAAATTTATCAAGTGTATTTATGTGTTAAGCTTAACAAGAGCAATCCCAAAACATCAGTTACAGTAAAATAATGTAATTAAAATAATGCGTATATGTCTTTTATGAAATTGACTAAGTGTCGTTTGCTAAAGTACCTACTTTAGCAGCAGAGGTGATCATTATTTATTAAATAAAATTTCATAAAGATGTTCCATCTTTGGAAAAACAAAACCTCCTTCATGTGCCGTACCGTAAAATAATGGCAGCAAAACAATGAGTACCCGTTTCTAAAAGGCCTATCAATTACGTCAACCTTGAAAGCGTAACCACTTCAAACCTTCCTTAAAAAATGAAGGAGGACTTATTATTTGAGCCGCACAAAAACAATTTAATCATTACTCTGGATCTTTACCAACTGAATAAAATTAAAATTTAGCAATAACGTTACAAAGATAAGATATTTTGTAAAACAAAAAAAATATTATTAATTACAAAATCATTGCATAGCCATCTATTGCAATTTAAATTTAGAAGAATCTATATACGTACAAACATAACCACACCTTTTTCCTACGAAGGGTAAGGTAGAGTTACCTGATCACTAGGTAATCATTGCCGATATGATCTGAAAGCCATGTCAAATGAAATCACCCTTAAGTCCAGTACGCTTATCGCTTTTATTACAAAGATAATAAATCCTTCGCGCGAACAGACTGCAGCTCAGTAGTCAAACTTCGTTCAGTTAGGGGGGATGTAATAAAGGATTCCTATGGTTTCAGCGATGTCTGGGCCATTCTTGTTTTTTGGCCGCCGCCCAATTCGCGAAAAACAATTAAGACTTTTTGGGAGTGTTTCATTCTTTTTAGTGACGTTTTAGAGAAATTGTGTAAAATTTAAATTATTACAGAATTGAAATTTAATATTTAACTTTAATTTATTTTGATTGAGAACTTGAGAGTTCGTCTGCTGGTTCAACATGTCGATAAATATCATTTGGGTTGTTTCTCTCAGAATAGATTTCTTAATCTTTAATAATAATTACTTTTTTTTTAATGTTATCTCTAGAATTATATGCTAAGAATAGCAAGTTTTTTTTATTGTATTTTGGATCCCGTACCGCATAGAATGTATTTCGTAAAGTAGATCTGGAGCATAATAATCATAAATCGCATGGCTTTCGGTATGTAAACTTGTTACAGAATAAAGTAAAATGTGCAATTTCCGTTTTCAAGAGTTGTTTTATACAACCTGTATAGCCATTTCTTACGATAGAGGGTGACATTATTCTGCACTTTGTTTTTCTCCGTAAGACTTCTCATATAACTCTCTTTTAACCCCCTTTACACCCCTGTGTTTAATGAATCGTACGATTTCATTTAACCCGAAAAATCGTACGATGTCTTTGCGTCCTTATCTTTATTATCTTCCGGCAATTGAAAAAATGTCCGATCATTTTATGCGAATATGTTTTTGACTGTTCATAAATTTATAAATAATTTGGTAAATGTTGGTTACAACCATTACGTTTTTTGCGGATTTGCATTTTGTAGCTAAATTATCCAATAAATATATTGGGTTTTATTATAAGCAAAGATTAAAATAATTACTTGGTCTTTTTTTTTAATATAGTATTACAATCTTATGTGATATAAGATTTCAAGACTTAGGTTTTCAAATATGGCATCCAATTATACAATTTTATAAAGGACAGCAATTATGACAATCAAAATATTGTATGACGGAACCACAGGAAATATGACCCAAATTACAATTTAATTTGATTCGTCTCTAGTCTGTCACTTTCTTTTAACTAGAGAGAGAATGAGAGGCGTGAAAGAAATTAAGTTAGTCTGTTGCGTACATCAGAGAAATTATCATGCCAGAGAAATTGTGAAGAAGGCACTTATTCTAAAATTGTAATTAAATTGACGTGTTCCTTTAACTGACAGCAGATCCGAGATGTTCTAATACGACGTCCTTTAACGGGCCTGATGGGCCATTAGCAGGTCAAGTTATCGTAAGTGACACTTAGTACAAATTGGGTGTGGGCCCCGACATGGGCGCCACTAATCGACGGAGGTTCCGTCTACTTCAGCTGAATCTTTGGGCTTAGTGTTTGGAACACGCGAGTATTTTGTCTCTCGTATTATAATTTGACTTTGACTGGCCTCATAGCTCAGTTGGTTAGTAACCCTACCTTCTGCGCTGTAGGTCGTGGGTTCGATCCCCACTCAGGACAAACATTTATGTGACATTTGTAACATTGATGTTTGTTCTGTGTCTGGGGGTTAATATGTATTATATGTATGTATTTACAAAAGAAAAACTATATAAGTATTATATCAGTTGTCTGGTTCCCATGATACAAGCTATGCTTAGCTTACTTTGGGGCTAGATGGCGCTGTGTGAAATGTCCACCATTATTTATTATTATTATTTATTAATTTCACTGTATTGGTGAGAGCCTGATGGTCTAGTGGTGCTGACCCCGAGTTTCAATCCGGAGGTCGCCGGTTCAAGTCCGGACGTGCACCCATGAGTTTTTTGTTTGAAATATATATATGCACAATACCATTCTCAAAACGGTGAAGGAACCCATCGTGAGGAATCCGACAGTCCTAGAACTTAAAATTTGAAGTCATGTGTCAAGTGCACGAAAGGAGCCTCTTTGAGGCGCACTTAAAATCCTTTCACCACACTGGTTCGAGAGAACCAGTGACTCAAATACAAAAAGAATAGGTAGAAAACAATTTTTCAAGTAAATAATAACAGATATAATGTAGAAACCGTATTTCTTCAAAACAGTGCCATTATGAATGTGAGTTTTCCATTAAATTGTATATTGGCATGCAGTATAAGCCGGTGAATTGTGTCATAAGATACGAACATTGACAGCCATAGGTATATGTGTGAAAACTAAAAGAGTAACTATTGTTATCTGTTTCTTGCGATTTGTACAAAACGGAAGTGTCGCATGACGCCTTTCTGAATAAGGCAATAGATTTTCCTTTCAGATACAGACACAAAACGAAATCTCGATCAAGATTACTTATAAATTCTGTCTAAAATGTTTTCTAAAATTAAGTTTTACTAAAGTATCATACAAACATGAATCCCTCGATCGAATTTATAGGGTATGAACAAATCCAAGCGTCCCCGTTTCGATTACTACATACATTTTAAAACCCTCATTTGGTCATAGAACCCTCTCAATCCCTTCGTACTTTAATCGCAGTTTAATAGACTTTCACAAAACCTTTACAAATAGTATAACCCTTGAATATTTTGAAATTCGGGCCGCACGCTGTATAAATTTCTAACCGATTTATTTACATTAAAACCACATTACAATAAGCCGAGGACACACCAAATCCCGGTTAGGCCGTATTGCGCTGCGTATTATACCTGATGTAATCCTAGGCCTTGATGGCAATGGAACGAATATAATAAGCATATTGATTTGTTTCAAATAGTTCGATAAGTACGTGTCTTGTGGTAATGAAGAAATTAGGCACAGAGACGCTTACTGGGAGAGGCCTGAGTCCTGATATCCCATGGTGATGAAAAAACATGGTGGATTTCTACTTAAAAGATATTTGGATAAGGCGACGAGTTACAAAATTTATCCTTATTTTAATTTTAGTGAAGTTTTTTGTTTCAACCTGTATATGGTGACGGTGACCAACTATCATCAGTCGGGTGGGACAGCTGCTTTATATAAAATAAAACGGAGGCTGGTACCCAAGTTATATTCTTCTCATAGCAGGTAAAACGGCCTAGTCTCGTCAAACCGATGGGAATTGGCTCCATGAATCACGTGTCAAATATACATTGTATTGCACGCGCCTTCACATTATTGGTTCTTGGACGCACCGCATTCCCATAAATTCGTATTCCTTCACCGTTTTGAGAATGTCGTATTACGCCCATAAATTTTCCATGGCTCTATACTTCACTATTATACGCTTGTTTCACGTTGAACACGTTTGATTCAGCGATTATTTTTTGCGCTGAAAGCCGTTTTTATATATACTGGTGCGATGAATGAACGAAAAGCATTTAATTTTTTTGCTTTTATTATCGTTACTCTATATTTATGTCCGAATTATGATTTACAATTAAGAACTGATAATGCCATAATAAACTACTAAGATAATGAATCAAAGAAATACTGGCGGCCTACCAGATAACTTAGTCCCTTTATAAGACAGATAAGATGGCGTAAGAGATCGTGAAGGTCACAGAAGAATGCCAAATAATCTTGTTTGCTTCTTCGGCAAATCTAAAGAAATATATGTATCCCAGTTGCAAAACTAGCACATTTTACTACTAGTTTATTCAATCATTAAAATTGTATAGCAGCTATAAATCCGTACCTGAACCGATTAATAATTCAGGTGCACTTAAAATCTTAAGGCACCTTAAGTAGAGTATTTTTTATCAGCCAAGTTGCGGTCACGCCTATCCTGAATAACGTGGGCCTCACTTAGGTTAACTTAAGTTAGCCGAAGAATACTAGGAAGTTTGGCTAGAATTAAACTGTTTAGTTAGATTGTTACTGAAAACAATGTAGTTTTTATTTTAAAATGAAGATCAGGAACCAAAGCGGTGGAGCTTTTGGTAGTAAAGAGGTACCGGATTCGATCCCTGACCTAGGCAAACAGTTGTGGAAAGCGTTTGTACCCAAATCTAGGTTTTTTGTTTTCTGTATTTCCATGCCAACTGCGAGATTAAGCGCGATAGGTTATTTATATATTTATTTATTAGTACCACATATCTCAACTCAGAATTGTTTCGAGTCTTCGAGAAAGTATATATTTTTTGTGACCCCTCTCTACCGAAATTTTAGTGTAGTAAATTATGAATAACTTAATGCAGAGTTAAAAACCTCCAAAAGAGATGATACTACCAAATATTCAATAAATTACTAAGTTGTTCTACAGCTTCTAGTCTGTATTCCAATTTGCCACGAAATTATGCTACGCTCAATTTTTCAATACAATTTTTTATCAGTACAAAAGCTTGTGAAAATTAAATTACTGATCCAATAAAGTTGTCAGATATCAGCGGGTAGGGTGGAGTGATTGAGGGGACCGAGCCATTTTCCGAGCATATTATTTGCAAGTGAGATTTTTTAAGTTTAAGTAGGTTGGATGCTGCGTAAAGCTACATTTACACTATGCCATTTTCTTATTACATACAGCAATATCTGAATGCAACCATATAAGCAACAATTGCATTTAATGAACTGTAAGAACTGTTATCTTTTATCTGTCACTCACTACGGGCGAATGATAGATAGCCATAAGAGCCAGTAGAGTCAAAAACGATCACAATTTTTTTTTGCCATTATAAAAGTCAGATAATTTCAAGTTTTGAATTCTCTAACAAGGTATAGGCAAAAAACCGCCTTAAACCTAATCGAACTGACGACAATATTGTTAACGATTTTTATATAATATACCGTGCGTTTACCGGGATTAGGTATAATAGTTTGATAATTTCGACTACATGTTCCGAATTTACTTGTCTCACGTGTATTTTTTTTTTATGACTGGACAATTTGCTTTTGGCCGCAGATGGCCTTTACAGCGAGTCTCACGTGTATAAAACTTTTTATTTTACAAATAATCAGCCACAAAACCGGCTGGTTATTTGAGTCAGCGAAAAATATACTACTTCATAGTATCAGGGATGAGTTTGAAATAATCCAGAGAAAATCCTATTTTTGCTTTGAAAACTTATATCTCTTTGAACCTCAACAGACAGAAGGCTCTCAACGTTGCTATCAATCTCGCTTCGCCCTCGAGGCAATATTTTCTTCGTAAAACTTGTAACTCCTTTAAAAGAAAATATAATAAAAATCTAATTTATAATTTGCAACCCTTTCAAATATTGCAAAACAAAGAAGCGAATACTTACACGCTAATGAAAAATTCAAACGCCTAAAAACTTATATCAAAAGTTTAACTGTTTCAGAGAAATACTTGTCCTGTTCTTTGTTTAATTGAACAACAAACTTCGATGACGGTCCGGATATCCGGGCCCTTAGAGACCCGATTTTATTATAAAAAGGGCCCAAGGGAATCGTGTTATCCCGAAGGTGACATCTTATTGAATCAAGGTGTTACAGCCGAAATTCATATTCCGTTATGGAGATGGAGCGATGGAGCAATTCAGGATCGAACTGATGCGGGCAATCAGTCCCTGCGCTCGATAACCATTTTAGAGGAACGTGCCGTGAAATAGGGCTCGTATTGTGGTGTAGCGTTCTCTATATTAATGTCTTACTTTATTTAAGGAATCACTGGAATCACTTTGAGCGTGGTAGTCTAGTGGTACTGACCCCGAGTTTAGATCCGGAGGTCGCTGGTTCAAATCCCGACGTGCACCCATGAGTTTTTCAATTAAAAGATTTATGTGAAATACCAAGTTCTCATAACGGTGAAGGAGAACATCGTGAGGAAACCGACATGTCCTAGAACCAAAATTCGAAGATATTTGTCAAGTGCACGAAAGGAGCCTCCTTGAGGCGCAATTAAAATCCATTCACCACACTGGTTCTAGAGAACCAGCGACTCGAATAGAAAAAGTCAGGAATCACTAATAATAATCTGAGAAGCGAAGTTTGTTTCATCAACTACTCTTTGGAGGACTCCTTATTACGAAGTTCGCATCTATTTTGAATAATAACCGATCAAACTCATTGAAATTAAGTAAACACAATCTACGGTCTAATATCCAACCTGCGGCTTGTCAGTTTCTGAATAAGTTAAATAGTTTCCAAATTACACAAACAAACTCAACGTCGATATAACGTTAAATTAATTTCAAACTGAACGGGGTATTTTAATGAGAACTTTACATGCCAGCCTTTTGAATGATTCCAAACTAGTTCAGACCTATTTCTGATTAGTCGGAGTGAATAAATAAATAAACACATATATATTTGTGAATTATTGTAATGCCAATTAATATCTTTAGCATTTAAAAGAAAAATATATTTGATAATCAATAAGACATTATTGATATTAGTGCTGTGGTACTGGTGCTCTCGTGGGGCGGACTCCACATTTCTATGGGCTTTAAATAAGTAACCACGCAATACCACATTCTCAAAAAGTAACACTGGCCTGTCATAAGACGTTGAGATTGTTACATCTGGCGCCCGCAGTAGATTAAAAGCCAAATAACTCTTGCCTATTCACTATTCTCAACGAAATGTGGGGTCCACACCACGAGAACACCACTCTGTATTATGGTTTAAAAACAAATAATGGGGCACATCATACAATCACGTTGGGACAACGTCGTAAATAAAGCTTGCTCGTGACATAGAATAATGATTAGCTCTAAGTAACTAATCACCCAATTAAGTCTCAAAATTTTATTGGTTTTCTTGCGAAAGATCACCTCTGGTGGGAACTGGGAGTTCTTTACGAATGTTTATGTTTTAGTGGCGATATTTTTAAGTACCTCGTATCATACATTTTTCTTCATCAATTAAAGCATATATTCATTGCAGTTAGAATAAACTACCGAATTTACCATTCTGTTTTTGAATATCTACGTAACGTCACTACATGAAAGCTGTGAAAATAATGTGAAAACAAAATATGTATTTATTAATAAAAAAAAAATCTACATGAGTCTCCCTCTTTCCTCTCCTACTTATGTTTAGGATAACCTAAGTATTACCTTGTTGCACTTGTCTGTCTGAGACGTAAAGATATCTAAATGTAACAAAACTATTTCAGAATTATGTAAAATGGTATTAATATAAATAAAATAAAAATACTGAGTTTCAAATAAATAGATATTACGTAACAACATTGAACAATAGAAAACAACGTTTGTAGTTATTAAATAAACCAAAATAATGAATCATATAAGCAAATTCAATAAATACCCCTCTGTTTCTAGTTAAGAGTACATTGCAAAGGCTTTACAAAGGCCACAGATAGAGTGCGGAAGCGTAGAGTGCGGCGGCATCCGTTTCCGTTAGGTGACGCTTTGCCGTGCCGTTGCACTGCGCCCGTTACTTTGTACACCGTATGGCCATATTATGGTACGGGGCTCCACAATACTATAGTCATGAGTAAGTTTGCAGTAAGAAGAAATATATTTTTAGAATCTTAAAGATGATGGAGCATGGACAATTGAGCAACTTGATATCAAAGTCAAAGCCAAAAAACTTTATTTCCATAGAATTTATAAAGAAATGACTTGGAATCGTCAATAATATTCAATACATAAGGTCACGCATACTTATCGCTAAGATTGACGCCTGTTGAAACCTTATCCGACCCTCAATGGGGAAGAACAGCCAAGAAACCCCTAATGGAGGGATTCCTTTTGCTTCTCGAGCGCGATCCTTGTAACAATTAATTATTAAAATTATCGAATTAATTCTGTAAGAAATTACTTGATAACGTCAATTAGTCAAGTTAAAATTACTTATGCCTACCTGCATTCAAATTCTGCTAAGCAGGCCTATTGGTACAGGCATCAGTTTCACAGTTTCAATTTGAATATCACCGGTTCAAACCCAGTATTGAGTTTGTCGGTTGAAGAATTGATGTGTGCAATAATCACGTTCTCAAAACGTTGAAGAAAAACATCTTCAAACTGCGAGTTCTAAAATTAAAGCGTGAGTCAAGTGCACAAAGGAGCTTAGAAAGCTGCTGATACCAGTAGTAATAGTGGATTTGTTGGAATTTGTTTCAATAAAAGGCAAAAAAAAAATATGGAGTGCAATATTTAATCTTAATAATTACAAAAAATACAACAAGACAGTATTAAGGTATTTATTTAGGAGGCAGGCATTGACGGTGGTCAACCAACCATATTGGATATGCGATCGATGATAGTTTTTATTGAAATCAATGCAATTTTCGGATTTGTGCAATGAAACGACTACAAAATAAATAATAATAAAAAAAATCATAACACATTTTTATATTTAAATGCTCTAAATCTAAAAATGAAGAAATTATACTTTGAATTAAGTCCACAACCATCAATTTATTACATTACACAATTTATATGATACAAATGCTTGTCGCGATGTTCTGTGAAGTGACCTCCTCTCGTGTGCCAGTAATTTCGGCGGATTCCATACCCTCAAAACTAGAACAGAGTAAGCGATGAGTTGCATGAAATATATGGCAACACTGTTGTGCTGCACTCCATAAGTAAATACGGTGGTTTGTTGCTTTGATGTGGTAAATGTTAATGCTCCTACAGGCACGGTAATGAGCTTCGTGCTTTGTGAAATTGTAAATTCGAATAATGTGGTGTACATAAAAATACATGTGTGTGCAGATGTACATATTCAGTGTTATTGTTTTGAGATTGTTGCTTTAATGTATATTGTTATAAGGTAAGTATGACACTTATATTCGGTTAGACTATCATAAAAAGTAGACAAAAAAGAGAAAGAAGTCGTGGGAAAACGTGGCGTTAAGACAAATGCCCAAGTTTATTTATTAAGTTGAAAATCTGCGGCCAAGTACCCAACCGTGAGCCTCGGTACCCTAACTTAGAGCCAGTTCCTAATCTAGCCGCCTCTAGGCCTCTAAGCGCCTCCTTCGTCTACACAGTCACTTATCGTCAAATTATATGTAGCCAATCGCAACCCTCTCGTAGTAAAAAAGCTCTCTTGAAGCAATGTGGTGAAAGTGTTAACATGCGTCTCGACGTGGACTCCTTGCGTGCTCTTCTGATGCTTCTTTGAACTCCTGGTTCCAGGACATGTCGTTTACCTCACGATGTTTTCTTTCCCCGGTCTGTGGACGCGGCGTGGCATCCTAACGTGAATAATGGCACACGTATATTTTTCAAGCAAATAACTCATTGTTGTTATTGCGTACCAGCGACCTTCGGTCTGAAACACGGTATCTGTACCACTAGGCCATCGCGCTCTGGATCAATACAAATAGGCCTCACCAGTCACCACAGTAAAGCCTATTTCACCTCCAGTGACCACCGCATTCTTTGATCCTGTAATCGCGGATTCGCATTCTGAACAATTATCAACCAGAGCGTAAGCGTTTCATAGACAATCAAAGAGAGTAATTTCACAGCGATTATCGCAAGTGACTCTGTCAGAGAGCCTCTTTAAAAAGATGGAGGGCCGATTTTAATTAATAGTACCCTCTGAGGTGAAGAGGGATTTAATTGGAGTGAGTTTTGTTGCCACCGTGTCTTGGAGGCGGCGGCCATCTTGGTGACTAAATAAACGATGGTGTTTTATGTTCGTAAAGTTTTGTAATTAGAGTGAATTAATTAATTTGAATAAGTTTATGAAAAGAATTGTGTTACTTCTAAAATAAAATGATAAAAAAATTTTTTTTCAGAATACATGGGACGGCAAATTTTGCGACTGCACTGCGTACACTTTTCGTTACTGCTGACGTTTCAGGGTAGAGACACGTGTCTATCTATAACTCTGTCTCTACTACTGTCTATAATTATCGCCACGAGTTCAATATAAAAAAAAACTACATTAAATACAAAAAAAAATTATGTAATGTTAAAAAAATAAGATAAACACATCTTGTATATTATGCTTTTCACAATATTTATATTCAACTGCAACCTATAAGCCATACACAGAATTAATGGATTATTTAATAAATTTATTTCATGATATTTTAGATAGACAGATAGATAACACATTTATTCCAGCACATAGGACACAAACACACAAAGGAGCAAGGAACTAATAAAAAACACACAAGAAAAATGAAATCATTTTTCTCTTATACTGCATTATAAGTGAGCCGAACATCTCAACTATATGCTGAGATTACCGTGGAAGAAGTAAAAAAATAATATATGAAGCTTATTACTGTTTCAAACGTTCGAACATATTTCTGTTCGCACGTGCCCTAACTTCGCTTTCTATACAAATGTATCGTCCATTACAACTATTTCAATATTTTATATTTCGTGAGCGTTAATCGCCCACCGAAACGTACACAGGGCATCAGCATCATAGCAATGGGACAGGACCTTAACCAGACACTTAATTAGTAAACTAAGTATCGCTACAATTCAGCAATAAGTATCAGATGATATAGAACTTGGGCGAAAGCAGGGAAATGAACTTGTTAAATGATATACGACCGAAATTTATTTTCTTTCCCCACTTTAGTATCGGCCTTTGAACGCCATAAATTCATTTCATTGTACTTTGGTAAGGAAATTGCGAGAACTTAATATATGAGCCAAAAATGAATGTCCTGTTTCATTGCTTCCATCTTCAATTAAGTTCTTCGTAAGTTGTTCAAGGCTTATTTTGTTGTGGAAAATATTATACAAACAATTATAATTCATTAAAAGAAAATTAATCAAAGCATCAGCTACTGTACCAACTACTACGTCGCCGCCACTAAACAGAAAACAATGTAAGGACAAGCGACAACAGATAAATCATTGTTTTCGACGCCCGGAAGTCGTATCCCGGCTAGATTTTTGTACAGAGGCTTTTAGTAAATGGTAATTCATCAATTGTCAGTCGTTTCCGGGGACTATATTTTAAGGACATCCGTTGCCAACATATTTCTTGAATATATTCTTGAAATAACATTCGTATGAGACGTTTTATATTTACATGAGTTTCCATGTTCAACATAAATAAAAAAAAACCTATTTTATGAATAATCGGGTATTATGTTATTTTTTTATGTAGATGATCGAACGAGCTGACGGACCTGATGTTAAGTGGTAACCGTAACCCATAGACAATACGACTCAAGTCCTCATCACCAAATTGCGAGACGATTCAAGTCACATGGCGTTGCGTCTATCACCCCGAGAAGGGGATGTTACGTCTTATGCGGCTGCAATTTCATATAATATTATTATTATTTTACGGGTAATATTTTACTAAATAGCAGTAACGCATTCATTCGCGTTTCTGTTTTCATTTAAGGTGTGGCTGCCGGTGAAATGTGTTAAATATTTCATCAATGCGAAGTGCTTGTAGCACATGAGACATTCCACAAACATTTCTCAGAGTTATGTTATGGGCACATACGATGCAAATTGAGTCTTGTCGTACCCAAGTAGCGAGGACCCAAGTCGCATTGCTTGTTTTGGGCAGAGGTTACTTAACATTAGATGCTCGTTCCGTAACAGTATCACATATTGTGATATTGTAGTCGAACAATGTTAGTACAAAAAAAATACAGCTGGAGACAGTACTACCTGGCCACCACGCTCTCTGTTATGAAACTTTGGGTCTTTTTTTCATTATTTTAATAACAACAAGACCGTATTAGGGTCGCTCCACCCGTTTCAAACTTAACAGACGGATGACAAGCTTTGCGTTTTTGCATGCGACCTGAATGAGAATTCACTGTGAATGTTTTTTGAAACTGTTTATTATTTAGATTTTGGTTGCGTATTCTCCTGTTTCTGTGTACATACATAAAACGAAGCATTTTCCACGAAATGATAGTGCCAATATACGCGTGATTTTATCTTAGTAATTATAAAATTTACTGATCGAGGTTTCCTAGCTATTTCTTTAAGAATTCAATTGAAATAAAATATTTGTCTATCTACAATGAACATTCGTATGTGGGTGAGCGATCGTGGTGGACCACTGGTCCAGACCCAAATCATCAATCTGGAGGTCACAAGTTGAAATCCAGACGTGCGCCAAGAAGTTTTCAGTTTGGAAAATGTATGTGTTCTCCATTTCTCTATAAAGTGAAGACACAACGTGGCCCTGACATATTGTGCTAAAATAGAAAATTCGAAAACGACTGTCCAGTTCAAAAACAGAGGCACTTTGAGGCGCATATTAATCCTTTCATCTCACCGGCTCCAGAGAAAGCTGGACCAAAACGAGTAGTAGTACTGTGAGTAACAATATACCACAAGGCAACAAGGCCTTAGCAGAATACCAGCGTAGCTCGGCTCGCCAGTGTAACACATGCTGAGCTAGGTACCTCTTGACTCCGAACACTAATATTTCGCATTTCTTAGCTGATATTTAATTAAGATTTGTTTTTGTGTATTTTTGTATTAATTTTGTTTGTTTTTCTTCCATGTAATAATATTTATATAATTTGTAATTTGGTATGTCAATTATTTTGTGGAGCCAATAAACACTTTTTCTTTCTTTCTATACTGAGAACACGATACCGTAAGGGTGCATTCTTTCTAATCAACCACTAACCAACATATTAACGATCTTAATAAGAGTAAAAAAAACGTAGCATACGTAACAAAGGAGGCACTCTACCGAAAAAATGGCGCATTAAACAAACAGAAACTAATTCACATTATCACTGAACTTAAGGGGTGGTCGTTTTTCTTCATTACCATCATTAAGGGGCCGCTCACCGCCGGGAAAGAGAGCTTAATTCAGCCTGTTATTGCCTGTTCAATGCTTAATGAAGTTGGATTTAATATATGTTCGGTGGAAATTAGTCGGCGTGGACCTTTACGACGCGACGGGAGGGATGGAAGTATCGTTACTGCTCCTCGGATAATATTGATGAGTGGGATTAATAATGCAACCAGTTTAGGAATTGTTGAAGCCGTAAATGAGTAAGCTTTGGTGTACTCATTCATCTGTTTAATAATAAAATATTGGTGGACACTTCACACAGCGCCATCTAGCCCCGAAGAAGAATCTAGCGCAGAAGGCAGAGTTACTACCAACTGAGCTATGAGGCCAGTCAAAAGTAGTATGATGGAGAGTGACTTGCCCCACAGCTCAGTTGGTAGGTGCCCTGCCTGTAGGTCGTGGGTTCGATTCCCACCCAGGACAAAGATTTGTGTGATGAACATAGATGTTTGTTCTGTGCCTGGGTGTTTAATATGTATTATGTGTATGTATTTACACATAAAAGTATACAAGTATTATATCAATGGTCTGGTTCCCATGATACAAGATATGCTTAGCTTAGTTTGCGGCTAGTTGGCGCTGTGTGAAATGTTCCACCAGTATTTATTATTATATTTATGTACACGAATAATGGTTTTCACGTTTAGCCGTTATTAGCTGATAATTGGTAGTACAATAGATTTTGTGGGGGTTATGTATCATCCCTACGTTAGTGATAACAACTTAAAAAACATCCCTTTTAAGTTCTGCCTATCATTTCAGGAAAACTAATAAATATGTTTTAGATAAGTATAAAGATAATTCCGAGAAGTTTATACATCGAAAGTTTTAGTCTATATTAAAAATGAAAAAACTTACCCGCGTATTATGTTTCTAAGGTAAGCGCTAAGTTATACAGTTTACCAACAACTTACTTGTGTTAGGTTGTAACATAAAGTGGGATTCGAGTTCGAGTGAAAGTCTCACTACTCTTCGAATAACACTTTTATCTACCTAAAGAGAATATTTTTAGTCCTTTCTAGTTCCGTTCTAGTCTCTTTCTTTTAGTCTAGTTATCTTTAAATCCGGTGTCTTGATCTGTGGAGACAGCGGTGAAAAGATTGAAGTAATTCTCAAAGTGACTCCATTCGTAAACTTGACATTCGAATTTGGTTTTGGGACACACCTCACAACATTTTCATTTCCCATTTTAACGGGTAGAATTAACAGGACGTAGTATTGCAAACATATTTTTTCAAACATACAACTCATTTGTTTCTGTCAATTTTGAACCCGCCACCATTGGATTGAATCCCAGGGTCGATACCACTCAAAGTCAAAGTCAAAAACTTTATTTCCATAGAATTCATAAAGAAATGGCTTGGAAACGTCAATGATATTCAAAACATAAGGTCACGCGTACTTATCGATAAGTTTGATGCCTGTTCAAACCCTATCCGACTCTCCATGGTAAAGAACAGACAAGAAAACCCTAATGGAGGGATTCCTCGACAACGATGCTCTTAGTCAATCTGCACGGGATCGATATTTGACCAAAATTCATCAGGAATTCATTCTTAATCAAAAATGAACACAATTGTTGTATTCATGTGTTGAGCAGTTACTGCATATACTACGGGGCTTGTCTAAGCGTAGTAGGTTCAGTGTCAAATCCAACCCGACAGATAATAATAAGGCAGCAATTAAATAAAGTGCTTACTTGCCTAATGTGACAAATAAATTGAATATTTTTGCGTATATTTTTTTTTTTTTGACAATTGTGGTTTGTTTAATACTGTATCTTTAGTAGTAACACTGTTAAAAAAAACATTGATTGTAGTTTAAGTTTGACGACATTGTTTTATATAATTTATTAGGCATATTGTTTGTAATTTTAATTTAATTTCATGTAATCCTATTGACATTTTAATTAGAGTGTATTGATTTGTCTGAAATAATTGTTTATAATTATTATATCAACGTTTTTGTTTCAAATCAAACTTTGGAATTCTTAGGAAAAGTAACAATAAAGTTCACGATATTTTATACATATAGTAATGTATATTTTTAAGTTTGTGCTGCATAACATTTTTCGCTTAAAATAAACAAATGTAACCTTAAATTCCCCTAATTATACCACAAATGGTGGCCCCTAATTTGGTACAATGACGCAGACAACTGTTCATATATTAATTGCACAAACTGGACACAAAGCAGGACTGATTCTGTAATCTGGACCACACACGCGGTGTAGTACAGTAAATGCAATGATACAACTTTTCAGAAATGCGAGTAGGAGTAACCTCTTAGCCTCTTGGATCTCGCTTTTAAACTATTCAAATTTACAGGACCGCTTTCAAATTAACTCCAATAATATTTTCATTCATTTGCGATGTAATTTGACCCACAGTAAACACTCCGAAACGAGCTCTAGTAGTGCCTCATGTGACTTATTTTGTCGTCCAATATTTACAAAGAATCTTCTAATAATTTTGCAGCACATTTTCTTATATTACGACAAGCTCTTAATAACTGATTAATTATTTAAACTTGTATTCGTAGCATGCAGTACAGCAAGATCATAAAAGCTGAGATTAAATATTATTCATAATTTATAATTCGGGACGAAAATCTGAGCAAATCATTAGATTTTTGTCACGCCGCCAAAATCAGTCTTAACTTTCAGTGAGTTGCGCTGCTACATTTAATCTTCAATATGTTAAACCGTGTTGAAACCGCAATAATGAAACAAAAATTAGGCAGGTAATAACGGCGCAATTGGACACGTTTTCACCGCAAATTTGCTGCCAAGCTTGTTTGTGTTTAGCTAATGTGAAAACATAAAACTAATGAATAACCGTTTTGTTTTTAAATATGTACGACGAGGGATTGGGCACGAGGTAAACTTAATAAACAGGGGCAGAAATATACAAGCGTTCTGTAGTTATTTGTATTGAGTTTATAATAAAAATTAAAGTATAATATAATACGTTTATTATACTGGCTTTGGTACTCCTTGGACTTTGGAATACCTAAATATAACAGAACTTATTTCGTAAAAATATTTTTTTAGTTTAGTATACCTATATGCTAATATGTAGATATTATATGTTTGTATTTACATAAACAAGTATATTAGTATTATATCAGTTGTATGGTTCCCATGATAGAAGCTATGCTTAGCTTACTTTGAGTCTAGATGGCGTTGTGTGAAATATCTAATAATAATATTATTATATGCATTATTTCCACTGTAGTAAAATCCAAAACCTTACCTATATATAAACATGATGCCCTTGTCAAGTCGTCTGTATTGTTGTAATATAATAACTACCTCCTCCTACTCCTAATCCTCCTACTCCTAATAATCTACCCATAAAACACCGTTCATGATCGTTCTTTCTTCCCGAAACGTACGGAGACCATCAAAAATTTAACAGAACTGCCGTATTATCGTTAACCGTCCAGAAATTATGCCACTAACAGACGCCTTCAACACAAACTGACAAATAAAAAGACACTCGTCGGTAAGAGGCGGTCGTTCTGCGGAGAAAACCACGTGAAATGGTAGTATTATTTTTATAACGGCCATCAAAAGTGGCTAAAACTGTCCTGTACAGCGGCCATAAAGATTTCAGATAGGGCCTCAACACAGTAGATGCTTTGTAAAAATTAAATTATTATTTATTAAACCAGATAAAACAATAATTTGTATTTGTAGTATGTGTAGAAAGTATTATAAATTATTATTTTAAGTTATTTTGGTATTCATTGTTATTTATTTATAATATTATCATTAAAATTATAAAGATAGATTTGCCTGGCCTCACAACTTAGTTGGTAGTAAACCTGCCTTCTGCGCTGTAGGTCGTGGGTTCGATTCCCACCCCGGATATACATTTGTGTGACGAAATGTTTGTTCTGTGTGTTGCGTTGTTCGGTGTAAATAGAATACTAATAAATATTATATTGTCTATTATAGACAAGTCAAGTATATTATGTCGTTTGGTTCCCATGATACAAGCTGTGTTGTGTGAAATGTACATCAATATTTATTTATTTATTTACTATCTTTTTTGTTTTATCATTTACTATTACACCCGTATATACTCACGTACATTTCTATGTAAAATCTGTGGTGCGGGCACTGTGGAGCTAGTTACAGTTTTTTGAAAATCTATCTCAGGTTCTTTCTCGTGTAAAGAGGCTTTAGTTCAATAACAGGAAATAGATATATTTAACTTATTGATAGTAGATACAGTAGCAGTAGAACTTAATGCCAGTTCGTCTGGTGATGTAGGTACTTCCACCATACCCATTTCTGCCGCCAAGAAGTAATCCGTTATTGTGTTCCGGTCTGAAACATGTTGGTTTTGGTGAAATTACAGGAAATATAACTTTGAAATCCACCTTCACGTTTCGAGTTACGGGCGCATATGCGACTTGGGTCTTGTTAATCTTAAGTAGGGCAGGGCCCAAGTCTTATCGGCAGGTTACCACTTAACGCAGGTGGGCCAGATGGCGGCGCAGATGCGCGCTCCGTAACTTCATAACAAACAAGAAATCTTTTGTCATGAGATAGCTACAATGTTTTTGTGGTAGCTACCTTCCCCGAATCTTCGCTCCACCTGGCTGGGAAGACATAAATAATATTTATGTTAATACTGGCGTTTTCTAGCGAATCATACGCATTACTTCCACGTTTCCTAATTTCAAATTGAATCATAAGTTTTAAACATTAAAATTTAATTTAAATCAGTCATATAGTTTTAACTCGAGAAGCAAACCCGATAACGATAAAAGTTAATTGTATCTATTATATGTATGACTATTACAGCTCTACGTCTATAAACATAACGAAATAAATAGGTATGCTACTTACGAATAAATTCCTACAGAAAACATGAAATCTTCACCGAATTGTTTTGTATATTTTGCTGGCTGTAGTCCAGTTCATAAGAATTAAAATAGTAATAGAAGAGATTCCACATTAAAATTCCCGCTTGGCATGACTCTATCAATTAAGTTAACCATTCAATAACTTGCGCGATCTAAACAAAGCTAAGGGGGCTTTAAAAGGGGCTTTTAAGGCGTTTAGTTAACGGCGGAACTTTTACCAAGTTAGTCCGGGGAAGTACTGCTATCATATCCATTTCTGCCTCCTAGCAGTGATGCATACACGTTACTACAACCTTGTTTCCTTGAAAGGTGGGCAAGTTGAGTTTAGTAATACGAGCGTATAAACACATATGCGGGTCTACCAGATAGATAGATAGGTAGATAGATAGATAGATACATAGATAGATAGATAGATAGATAGATAGATAGATAAAAATATTTATTTCAGCACAAAAATAGGGACAAACAGCACAAGAAAAAGCAAAACAATAAAAACACAAAAAAAATGTGTCCCTATGCGCACTGTGCTGAAAAAGGGGATGGCTCAGCATATGCTGAGAATACTAAGCGCTGATTTTCAGCTTAAAACTTTTACAGCTAACGACACGGATAAGATCCGACAAGATACACATGTGAAGCCTGGTTTACTTACGTTCGCACCTGTGAAAACAAGCTTCTACGCTTCAAAAAAACGCCCGGTATATAAACGCCCTTAATGCTTGGATTGGCGTAACGCCAATACAGCCTCCGGCAATTAGAGCCTACTGTAACGATGACATCCTCGATCGGTCGTTAGGTATCGAACCCGCGAATACAATTGTTATGTAAAATGTTTTTGTTCGTTAGCCGGTGTCGATTGCTGATCTGAATTGGCGCGACAATTGGGCATTTTTTCTTTTTATTGGTGAATATGTAATTTAATAGCGGTACTTGTATTTTGATAGAGTGATTTAATTTTTTTCTGATTAATAGTTCTCGTTTATTTATTGTATTTCAGTTCTTTTATAGTTCATGGGTACATGGGAAAATGGGAAGATTATATATAGTCTTAAAAGTCTTAAACGACACACGTTACAGATATAATATATACATATCTTCCAAGCGTTTATATCTGTAACGTGATCTCGGTACATATATACAATATAATCACTTTGTACATTTATCATCATGTTATTAAAAAGATCACACTTTCGTAGCTCAGTTTCTATTAACACTACTTCCAAATCAAGTTGTCCTAAGTTAAATTTTCAGCCGGGATTAGTCATTTTATTAAAATGTATTAAAAAATAGCATAAGTAGCAGTAGAAACATATTATTACTGATAATAACGCCGTTACACATATACGTCTACATAATGGAGCTTTCAATTATTACTCGCCGTTGGCTGTAGAAACCTATATTGGTGAGTACTAACTGAAAGCTCCATCATGTCGAATTTCCATAATTACATTAAATGAGTATCGGAGTGTCCTGTTAAACATAATTATGGATATAATAACGAGTATATACAAGGACTTATATAAAACTGTGGCATGGGACACATGTGTATAAAACGAATTTGAAATTAGTTTTAACTAAAGTAAATGTAACTATATAACCGCCATGAATTATTTTACGTGCTCTTTGTGCGCCGGAAAAAAGAATCCTTTGCTTACATTTCCAGCAGATGAAGCGCATAGAACTGCATTTTTAGAAACAGATTCAGGCGTAGTTAAGTCCTCTTACTAAATATTACTATTAATATTACTGAAGTAGTGGATGGACTTCCCGAAAGTCACGTCTGAATCCATTAACTAATTGTCACTTAAGTCTTCCCTTGCCTAAGTATGTAGAGTCGTATTACATTGCACCCGCAACCCTGAGGGAAAGGACCGCGATTCAACGTATGGGCGCTACTGCCTGCCGCAGAAATAGATGAGGTGTAGGTACTTCCATGAGCAATCTTTGCAAGTACTGTGTAATGCTTAGGTGATTCAGATTTATTCAAAGTAGCTCTCCTGACGTCATCGCTGATGCAAACGATTCTCCATCTCGCTAATAAATATCCGTGGTGGTAAATTTTATTTAAGAAGAGTAAAGCGACATGTCCTGAGGAAAAATAATTAGGACTAGAATTAAAACTAAACCAAGCCAACAATATTACCCTGCCTTCGGCGCTGCAGGTCGTGGATTCGATTCCCACTCAGGACAAATAATTGTGTGACGAACATAGATGTTTGATCCGTGTCTGGGTGTTAATGTGTGTAATATGTATGTATTTACAAAAAGTATATAAGTATTATATCAGTTGTCTAGTTCCCATGATACAAGCTATGCTTAGCTTAATTTGGGGCTAATTGGCGCTGTGTGAAATGCCCACCAATATTATTATTATATGAAGGCGATAGTATGGCGAGGGGTCCCACGTCTACAATCTCAGCCGACAAAAAATTGTGTGATGAGGGTGAACAAGTCAATGAAAATAAAGTTATGTATATTGTCTACTGGACTGATTTTTCGGCACTTTTTGTGTTTAACGGATCATAACGGGGAAGCACTGCCACCAAAGTATTTCTGCCAAGCAGTGACGTTATGCATTACTGTGTTCTGTGTTATGTAAACCAAAGTACGGAAGGATCGTATTGCTTTTGTTATGGACAGAGGTCACTGTTTAAAATCAGGTGGGCCACCAGCTTGTCCTGTAATTGCTTCGCAAAAAATATAACAATAATTTATAATGCAACTTACTCGCGGACAAAAGCTTTTAATAATATATTATTGACACTCCTGCTTATAAAATCAATATAGGATTACGTTAGTCCCGTATAATCTCCGATGAAGTGAAAACCGCGTTGGCCCGCGGCCAAACAATGCCGTTCAAATACCGAAATAATATGACACATGTGTTTTAATGATTAATTTTCGATTCATAAAAAAAATTATTTCATTAAATTTGAATATTTTGTGTTGCTGTTTAAAGGTTTTATATAGTTTTGACCTGTATAGCATGCAATACTGATTAATCTGATTATATAGTCTGTCTCAACATTATGTCCACTAAGTTAATATGTACACGTAATTATAATTCATTTTTTTTAAATGTGATACTATTCTCAAACTAGCCGACGGCCCACCTGGTGTTAAGTGGTAACCTCGGCCCATAACAAGCGATTCAACTTGGGTCCTCTACTAGGTACGACAAGACCCAAATCGCATCGTAGGCGCCCGTCACCCTGAGATGTGCAGGTGGAATGTATCATGTGCCTGTAATTTCACCGGCAACCACACCTTTCAAACCAAAACAGTGACGCGAACGCGTTACTGCTTGGCGGCAGAAATGGGCATTGTGGCAGTACTTGTGGCAATACCCTGGACGAACTTGGCGTGATTTCTGCTGCTGTTAAACTTTGAGCTAATGTACTGATGCCTTACAATAAGATAAATAAGAATAAGATCTAATAAGATATATTATATATTATATTACATTATCTTATAATAAGATTATGGCTTGTTATTAATATACCTCTACATTACAATCACGCCTTTTTCTACGGTAGGCAGAGCCTCTACGGACCACTTTTCACCGTTTGGGTAACACTATCGTTGGAATGTAGACAAGCGTTGAACAGATCGCCGCTAAAGTTTGTCTAAAAAATACACAGCCAAAACGTACTCCAGATCTATATTCCCGAATGATCTGACAGCCAAGAAAAGTGGCAAGTATTATACCAAGTCCAAGCGAGAATAGTATACCTATCTATCTGTTCGAGTCACTGGTTCCCTCGAACCAGAATAGTAATATAATAATAGGTTTAGAAAATGTCTAGACAATAAATTTTTCATCTCAGACGAAATATTATGTAAAAATGATATACATCAGCACAATGAAAGCAGTGAGCAGTTGTGAATCAGCACACTCACTCAAAGAAGATAGGCCACCGTCTTCATAATGGAATAATTTAAATTATAAACCCCTCGAAACCACAGGCTTTGAAAAACGCAATAAAACCGAATGAGAAAAGAAATTTATCCGTCTCGGAGCTGACGAGGCTAATCCGCGGTGTGATGCCGCGAAAATTTATTAAAAAATGCGTTTTGCATAATTCCTGGTTAATAACAGAAGTAAGTTGTGCTTATTTAATTGAAGGACTAAATTAGTATCGAAGTCGAATAAAAGAACTTCAGGAAAATATGAAACTTCAAAGACTATTATGTATATTATTATATATATTTTTTTTATTAGTATAATTTTTTTTTCACTCATTTCTCTTCCAAATATTTCTGCTACTTAGGACCGTTCTTGTATAACAAATTAAATAAAAACCTAACTTTCTTTCTATGTTCTAAATATTTATGCAAGAAATCAATAACTCAACGGCTTCTGACGCTCTCTTACCAGGAAACTGAAGATCTATTACACTCTCCTGTGTGAAGACACACCCTCAAGTATACATATACACCAGATCACGACCGACATCGCCAAGATCTAAATAAATTCACAAACTCGCACGCACACACAAACACACACACACACACACGCGCTCGCACAACACACATTTGTTCTAATATAATAACAATAAGTAGTAATAGCGGTATTTGGTAGGACTTTTATTGATATTTTTATTATATATTATATATTTATTATTTTTATTTATATTTTTGATTGATTTTATTGACCCATATACGTCTGTATCAATATAGGCTGCATAATTCCTACGACACATCTACACTGGTACCTATCACACAGGTTTTTGCCTAGTTTAGGGCCAGTATGATACACTTAAAATTATGTTTAGCAGCATTAAAAAATTATTAATATTGTTTTTGTCTTGTTTTTGTACTGTATTGTTATGAAATAAACGCTTTATTATATTAGTATATTATTATTTATGACTGGTCTCATAGCTCAATTGGTAGTAACCGCCTGCTTTCTGCGCTTTCGATCGTGATTTCGATTCCCACCCAGGACAAACATTTTTGTGACGAACAGATGTTTGTTCTGTGCCTGGGTTTTAATATGTATAAATGTGTGTATTTAAAAAATATATCAGTATTATATCAGTTGTCTGGTTTTCATGATTAAAGTCATGCTTAGCTTACTTTGCGGCTAGGTGGCGCTGTGTGAAATGTCCACCAACATTTATTATAATTGTTATTATGAATGGGGTTTTCTCTTTTGTTCGATGACTCTTGTATTTATAATAACTAGAAGTAGGTTTTTTGCTCGTCCTACATTATTATGTCTAGTAAAAAAAAAACTGTGTTCTCCCAACGGGTCAAACTTCGACCTATAGTCGATCATATAAAGTTATTACAAAAATGAGAAATGAGATCAGTAGTGAATCCGGGACCCCTCGCGTGACAGTTACACATAATTATTTTATTGACCACAAAATCTGTAAATTAATATATCTATGATCGCTGAAATGGAACAAAATGAACATCAATAAAAGTAGTTCATTAAAATACACTTACACCTCTTAAAAATTTGTGTAAAAACTCGATGTTCATCATAAAATAAATTCAAAGAAAAAAAGCGTTGAAACCTCAGCTAATACATTAAAAATTCAACAGAACTTACCCTCTGGCACCATAACGATTAAACTGTTTAGTTGCGTTCGTTCTAACAAGCAGAAAATAATTGAGAAGGGTTGCTGTTTATAAATGGTAGGTTAGATATGCATTATCAGAATTAAATTGCAGAATACATAATTATGTATTTAGGTACGTATACATTAGCAGATTTTTTTATTATTTATAATTAGCAGAAAGTAAGCTAAGTTTAAACATTATTATAATATTTGTTAAAATCTTATCATACGATAAGATTCCAAATTAAAAAATTAAAACGACTAGCTATCTGTTTTATTATAGTGTTCTTATTATAAGTAGATTTTTAAAGAAAAATTCAGACCATTTTATTTTGAATATGAAGTTTTTTAGGACCTGCCGGTAAACTGACACTTTCTATATTAACATAAACGATAATTTTATATTAAAATTATTATATTAAAACATCTATAATCTTACTTGTTTAGTTTAAGTACTCAGACAGTTGTGCTGACCAAAGCCTCTCTTACGTCCCGCAACGCACAAAAAAACGGTAATCCTTATATTTTTCCTCTGAGGTGGTAGCCCGTTGATGATAACTTTATCCGCCCAAAGTGCAGCTTCCTGGGCGGGCGGTAATCGTTCGAACGTTAATGAGGAACAAAAAGGTTGGGCTTAGTGGCTGGTTAAAATGTAGGGTTCTTTTTTTAATGGTGATTAATAGTAATTAGTTGGTGATTCGATTGCCGTGTTTTTTTTTCAATGGGATTGGTAGATAATGGGAGATTTCGACTTCAGGGTGGTATATTACAACAATGCAACTTGGGTCTTCTTGTAGTAAGTAGGGAGGGGGTACCCAGGTTGTATTGCTTGTTATGGATAGAGGTGTTACCACTTGGCAACAGTGGGCCATCTTCTCGTTTCGCAACTTTATCGTTTAAAAAAAGCCAAACAGTCCCATATCATTGGTGATAACGCATAATGAATTTTAATTTCCTGGTCGAATTATCACGTAAAAACAATCATTTTTGAAATATAATTATCAATTTTATTATCGAATGTTATCTTGCACCTTATTGTTTTGAATTATTGTAAGACAACCTATATCTTTATTGCATAACACCTAAAATCAATTTCCCAAGGAATTACAGGTCTATTGTAATGTATTAGAATGAGGGTACTGTCACATTTTCTCTCTGAAATGAAGTTTATCAAAAAAGTTACCTCTCAGCCTTCTTATCCTCACAACAGATTAAAACAGCTTTTGTTCTTGAAGCGGAGATTTTCCGTATTAGTGAACAACCGGTTTAAACCGGACAATACCGGACGATATAATGAGTTCACCCCTCCCCCTGAGCCGGGTAAGGGGGGGGGGGATAAGAGGAAATGAAATCCAGAACTTTCGATATTTACACGCCAAACTCGTTTTAAATGCGAATGAACTTCGCTTTTTGTTAGGGAGTTTATTGTTTATGTATTTACATATTTGTACGTGTAGCAGTCTATTGTTGGAAGTTAAACGAATGATATTTATAAAAGCTATATTTTTCATAACGTTTAATGTTAAATGTATACCCAAGTTGAACAAATATGGCTACAGCATGGAAGACATGAGACGATCCATTTTTCGTGGTTCATGGACTCAATGCCGAGCGATAATGTTACCGTTTTTCAATAAAATCTACACGTTGAACCGCATTTCCTGCTTAAGAAGTCGTCAAGGTAATCTGAATTACCTGTTTAATCATGTTGGCCATCTCTTTGTAACTTTCTACTTAAGCGAACAGGGGCTCTCAAGCATTTCCCAGGTACCCGCTTCACAGTAAACACAGTTCAAAGACTTCCGAATGGAATCAACAGAACTCACTCACAGAGCAATTATCAGAAACAAATGAGTTCTAAATTAATTTCAGAGTTCGCGCACAGTTCTGTCCTTTTGAAACCTAAACTTCTTTCAGATGAACGGATTGTAAACAAGGCCATGGGATTAGAGAAACAAAAAATTCGTATTGGTTACACCATATAACCTTTTGCCGACCTTAGTGGTAAGCATTAGATTTTTTTCCGGTCTGAATGGTGTATGCACCAATCAAATAACTAGTACTCAGAATTCTCATCAACCACGTCTTCGAGTGACAGATGTAATGCCATGCTAGTTGGGGCTTCCACTAAGTACTTTAGTACCGAAAAAATTAAATTTGTTGTGGGACCCTGATAGGCAATGCTTATACGATCAGGTGTTCAGTGTAAAATATCAAACAGATTGAACAAAATACATTCACTATTTTTTAGTATGCTCTGTTAAAGAAACAATTTCATTTATTTAGTATATGAGTAATATACATAAACTAAAACTTTTTTTTAATAAATTCTAATGTTGTTACTTTGTACTGCACTAATAAATCACTGTCTAAATAATAAGATACAATTAAAGCACGCTTCAGAATTACTAACGGACATAAATATTTATAATAAACACGGCGAGGAAATTTCAGACAGCAACTAGACATCCCTGAAGCCTACCTAAAATGTACTTAAGCCTTTAATTAATAAAACTGAGATTGCTTAGGTTGGTAATTAGAAAGTATTTACGGAATTTAACTGAAATTTATAACGAGTTTAAAAAACGATTATAAATGTTAACTGAAACACACGTTTCAGTTAACGAGAGCAATGTTTGGCTATAAGGCTTTGTATTTAGATTATGATATTTTAATTACAATATATCTAACAAATTTGTACCTCTAATTACTGTACTCTAAGTTTTGAAGCATTACCGCTCAGTTGGTAGTGATTGCGAATTTAAAATCATGGTCTTAGGTTAAAATCCTCTTAATGTGGTGATGGAAAATACCCAGCTGGCAAGCTACCATACCAGGATGAAAATTTGCTACCAAAAACCCAGTAGCCTTAAGTGGCGTCACCGTCGGCTGTATATTTGACTAACATCAGTGAATATTGACTGGCCTCACAGCTCGTTCGGTAGTAACCCTGTCTTATGCGCTGTAGGTCGTGGGTTCGATTGCCACCCAGGACAAACACTTGTGTGACAAACATAGATGTATGTTCTTTATCTTTATTCTTTATTGTACACAGAGAATAATAAATACAAAAAAGTCATAAGAGATACATGTACAAAGGCGAGCTTAACCCTACAAAGAGTTCTCTTCCAGCAAACCTTTGAGGCTAGAGAGAGGCGATTTTATAGAGGTAGGATGTGTACATATAATAAAGATAAATCAAAACTAAATTATTAAGGGCTTAAAAAAAAAAAAAAACTTTTTCTGTCTGGTTGTTATATATATTTAAGTATGATATCAGTTGTTGGTTCCCATGATACGAACTATGCTTAGCTTACTTTGGAGCTAGATGACGGCGTGTGAAATGTCTAACAATATTATTATTACTGTTATTATTATATTTAGTAATAGTATAAATTAACCCTGGCAGATGTAAATAAAGTTATTTAAATAGTTAATGATTTAACCAAATATATCAGTCAGTTTTCAGTGCTCGCGATAGCATTCTGGCTTTATATTTTGAAATTAGCCCACTAGGTGTCAGTAACTGAGCCAATCAAAATATCACTCTAGCCGTAGCCTATATAACCTAGGTATATAATAATATTAGCAATGCATAATATTAACCTTTGAATTGTGAATGATATCTTTTTATAGGTAGCTGCATGATTCCAAAAGTGTTCCTGTGTCCTCGACGTATTGAGTGAAAGGGGGGCAAACTAACACGGGAGATTGTGCGCCTGAGGCACTGACATTACAGTTTCCATCAAGAAGCCCTCCGAGTAGCTCACGGAACTCGGGGCGCTCATATTCGGGGAGTTTCCATGACAGTTTTGCTTCCTAATGGTTGTGCATTTAGTAGTATTATTTGCTTGCTGCGTCCCATCCATGCATTCACGTATTGTTTGCAGAATAATCTAATTTGAATGATCCATCTCCTCCAGTTCATCAGGCAGCATCTAATCTTGTTACCCCATTTATAATCCATTAATTTGTAACAAATTTCTATCTGTGAAGATCTTAAGCATCGCCCAGTGGTAGGGAACCCTAGTTTCAATCCGGTGTTCACTGAAAAACCTGATCTTATTAACTTCAAAAAATATTAATACGATGGTCTCAAAACGGCGAAGGAAAACTTCATAAGGTAGTCGGATAATTGTAGATCCAAAATATCGAAAAAAAAACATGTATCAACTGAACGAAATAATTATCTCGGAGGCGCATTTTAATTCTTTCACTATACTGGTTTGAGAAGGCCAGTGAGACGGTTAATGTTATTAGATTGTTCCAATCAGAATACTAGCAATTACCTGTAAGTCGTAGTTTTGTCACAAATACTCATATGAATACCATTTGGCTCCTCAGTATCGAAAGTCGTTACTTCTGATTTCCCTCGACACCAGTTCTCTCGAACATACTAGCTCTAAAATCAAGTCACAAAAACTTAACTACTTAACTGTATGATCTTCTCATCTTTGTAATAACTGTATACTAACGTCCCAATAAAAATTTGGTTGTGCACAAAAAGTCGGAAGCTTATGCAAAAAAGTGCATGTGTGCATTACCAAACGATCTATTCATCAAATGCAGGCAGGAATGCAGTACAAGCGATATTTCAAAACAATAAACCGGCTGTCCGAAGTTTATAAGTCGCATTTATAATGAATCCAGACTCAATTTCGACCGACAGAGTGAAACCAATCGAAATGCCTTCGGAATAGAGCCGGTGGATCGTCCAAATCGGATGGAAGGGAGACCAGATAGGCGCTGGAACAGCTTGGCGATGCGCCAAAATGTATTACGTGCCTACCACGTGCTATACGTGACTCCACACCGACTGTAAATACGCTCTAAGTATGTGAGAGCCAAGATGCTGAGTTGCTTCAGACGCAGGGGAATATTTTTTAAAGAATATGTAATGACTTGTGTCGGACGTGATATGATATTGATTCAAAATTCAGAGCAGATTTCCTGGTATGAAATAAGTTTCATGCATCGTTTTCAATGCAGATCTGCAAAGCACACAACACACGATACGCGCAATACCACGTATGCTTGTTTTAAAAACGGTGAATAAAAACATCACTTCTCATCACTTGATTCATTGCCTTCTGATATGTGGAAACTTAACTTAAACTTACGGTCACCAATATACACGTCAGAACTGTCTACAGCGTCAATTAACAAGTTAAGATTTCTCCGTTATTTATTTTGTAAATAGTTTATTTTTTCAACTCCGTTGCGTGTAGCGATAACAATCTACCAAATGATTGGCGGTATGCCGCCGCCTTCGGAATGAAGCAATTTACCAAAAAGCCTAAACAGATACGTAAGTGGATGATAAAAATTGGATGCGATTCACTCTCCTAATCGCTGCGGTGCTCCGGGGAAATCATCTCCATTGCGACGATATAGTAAAGATGCCGGGAATAGCATTAGATTAATATAAGTAGCATTTACTTATATTAATCTAATGCTATTCCCGTCTCAGAAAAAACTAATCCAGCGTGTAGATGCCACGGGGTATTAAACCGGTGGACTGGTAATAGTGGCAAGATTTTTATGTGAATTTTACTTTATAATTGAAGTTATGAACGAGTGTATGTCCCACCCGATTTTAAGCGTTAACATCTGCCCACAATAAGAGCTGGGGTACTTGGGTTCTCCTCATTTAGAGGTGGAATGATTCATGTCACATCGTATTGCGCCCGTAACTCTGAGACTTAATGGTGGAACGTCTCATCTGCCCATAATTTCAATGGCTTTCAAACTTTCGAATCAGAATACAAGCAATGAGAATGCGTTGCTGCTTGGCGGCAAAAATATATATTGTGGATGTACTTTCGCGGGTCAACTTTGCACACTTCTGCTCTTAGCTTTTTAATTACCAAACGCAACCCATCAACCGTGGCCGTAAAATTTCAATTAGTCTGAAAAAAAAACAGTCCTAATTATTGCCGAGTTTGGCACCTGTTCAAACCCGATCCGACCCTATATGAGTAAAGGGGTACCTAAACTTCCAATCCAGGCGTTACTTAGCGCCGTTATCGGCAACATGATCACATATCATAAGATGACTAGAATAGAATAGAATGTCTGAAATGAAATGAATGAAACGAAATTTATTTTATTTAGTAGTAAGCTTAGTCTAGGGTTTTTACGATGAATTATTATACTTAACTAGACTAGATAGGTACCTAAGTAATATTAAAAGAAATATAAAGTAATAAATAAATAAACATAAACACATACTATACAACACATACACATAACACATAGAAACATAAACTTAGGTACCTATTTAAAGGGTGGGTTGATTTGGAAAATATGCGTGAGTGCAGACTTTTTAACTACTTAATAATTCTTTCACTTGCAGAGCCCTAGACCTCACACTAGGTTTGCCTGTGTCGTGAGGTCTAGTCCCCCTCCCTTTAATTGATTTGAAATGAGAAATAGGAAATGTTAATTGCACACAAAAAAAAAACACAAAATAATTAACTATGTTATTGAAATTACTTATTTTATCTACCAGCTAACTATTAACCCTATTTTCTATTCAAGCAATTGAAAATATCTTTGACAATATGATTTAAACTATTTGGTTAACCCGGCTCATCCCGTTTTGTTTCTAAAATTCGTTCCAAATTGTAAACAAAACTATCCCCAAAATACAGGTCAGCGGAAAGCAAAACATTTAGGCCCCAAACTAAACACAATCACGGCCGATCCCAATGTGGCAATACTGAACTGGCACTCCGCAACAATTAGGTACAGATAGTGTGCAAAACACAAAACACGCTCTTACTAGAGCCATTCAAGGTCAATAGACAATTTCGGCTTTCGAAAGAGATGCCGAAAATTTCGGCTTTAAAATATATTTATTTTATTTTATAGACTTATGATGCGTTGTCCGTTTATTGTTTTTTCTACGATGGGAAAATGGTTTACGCATCCCCCTGCTCGGGGAGAACAAAGGTTATGTCGGGACTCTACGGTAAACGTAGTTGTAAGGAGCTAATTACCGGCATACCCATCGAATTTCCTTCACGTTACCTCAGAGCCAATGCATCGTCGAACCACTCATCTTCTGACGAGTAGATCGACGCTGCATTAGCACTAGATAGAGTCGGGGTCTCTCTCGAATTCAAACGCGCGTTCCTTGATTGCATAAACTTAACCGATGGTTACTTATGAATATGTTAATTTATGCCACAATTTATATTCGACCTTCAAGCTAGCCCTAAAACTGTTTTTACTTCAGCGAGTTGTTAGATTGAAATCACGTAGTCATTTTTTCGAAACAGGTTATAATTTTCATCCTTTTTTGTGTACGAACATTGAGCGTCGGTTTTATGTCTTATGAGATAATATTCTAATTTATTTGTCATTGATTTTATGTATTAATAGTACTCAATATTTTGTAATTACTCATTCAATTGATGTAACTGGTTAATCCATTTTAATTGAACTAAAATAAATAAACAAATGACAAACTTGTGCAGCCGAAGCCGAATACAAAACCAAAACTTCACCCAACTCTAGCTTTAACCTTAATTGAGTACAAAGATAAAGTTGAATGGGACTGAGACAGTGGGCACCTTGTTTAGTTGAAAGTCCCGAAGCGGGTAGTTTTCGTTTAAAGCTAATTGCTATCGGGCTAACTGTCCTTTCTAATTTAAAGGATTTAAATACTTCATTTGAAAAGGCTCATTGAATGGTTTTAGTTAAATGTTAAAGTACCAGCTGTCACCATTGCTTATTTGATTTTAAGGTATAAATCTTTTAACAGTACGTCAATTTTATTGCAGAATGCAACTTTAGAGTTTGGTCTTTCGCTAACTGATAATTTCGAATCCAACCGACCAAATAACCAGCCAAACTTTTTGTCATTAATAACACTAATATTATAAAGGAGAAATGTTACTACTTCACGTTAAGACTTCTGAACCTATCCTTGAGTAGTTGGGGCTAGATATGTGAATTATCCATCAACATTGTGGAGAATAAGTTTGGGATGGAAACTAGTTCTCAAATGAGGATATCGGGACACTCCGTTTGGAAATAGGCAGTAGACTGGTGATAGCTAGCTATCCGAGCGTTTGCCCTACTTTGTCATGTAATAGCACGCAATAGATTTTTTACAATATTTTATTTCATAGGAAGTTCAAGTTCATCATACAATTCGAAACCAGGACCTTTTAGATCGGTTAGCCAGCGACGTCAATACTATCATCGCTTCAAATATAATCTTTCACATCTGTCCTTTCACGGGACTCTTATTTTACACGTATCATCCATCATATTTATTTTGCACAAGCGTATTCAGTTATTTCAAAACACACTCCATTTATTTGTATTTTATTTTTCCTACGACGGGTTCAGCCATTACTTGTACAAACATTTGTTTTGCTGAAAGCCCATCGCGTGTGTTTGTATTTTTACGCGTTATTATGACGTTATGTTTCATGAATCCGTGGTTTATGCGAGGTGACCTTAAAATTTTGCGCCGCTCTGTAGTACCTAATTGCAATATAAGGCTGAGTACAGATGGTCGCACGAAAGCGCCAATGGGCGATCATGTTAATGAATTATCTTTGATTAAACTCTATGCCCACGTAAGCAATGACCTTCACTAATGTTTACTCAATCATACTGTCAAGGATTAACTGTGTCACAGGAGGCTACGAAACAAGTAATTATAATGACAACAGAATTACTAAGACCCGATATACTCTTTTCTCATTACAATATATACAGGTTGTGGCGTAATGAGTGGATAATAGGGTACCTGCGGGTAGGGGCCATTGTGGCGGTTCAGAAAAATATTTGTTATGCTCAGTAAAAGTGCCTCGGTTTTCGAGATATTCGACATTTTCGAAATTTAAGAAATATTTCACCCTTCGTCACTATTTTTGGCGCCCAGACTGCAAATGAAATTTTTTTTTCTATCTGTTTTTTGGATAGTATTCTTGGATAGATGTGCTATCGAATGGAAACTATTATTTTTATAACACAAGCACAGTTATGTTTTTAAAATAAGATTTCACTAAAATTTTACTTGCTTTCGTTTGTTTTCCTGACCTTTACCCTTCTGTGGTGTAAAAAAAATGTATGGTCACTTGAATGCCAACGTTTAAAAAAATTAGCCTTTTTCATCGAAATTCCGAAATGGTATATTACATGGTATTTCCACAAGTTGATTCAAAATTAATTCCTATTAAAATGGGTAGAGCTAATTATTATAAAATTACAAATAGTACTAAAATTTACTTCATTACTTAAAATCACCTAAAAACATTAGTTTAAAATTCGGTAATGAAATAAAACGAAACAATAAATTTTAAATGCATTTCATTTATTAAATTTACTATCACAAAAGGTGTTCGAAAAGTCCACCACGTGCTCTGATGCATGCTCTGCACCTTTTGATAAAAGATCTTTTAATCCTGTTCGCAAATCTTTGCTCTGTGATTTTCTGAGCAGCTAATCGCACACGCTCCCGTAGCTGGTCCACTGTATTAATTGGGTCTTTATAAACCTTTTCTTTAAGACATCCCCAGTAAAAAAAGTCCAATGGGTTGAGGTCTGGTGAACGAGGTGGCCACAAAATTGTCCCGAAACGACCGATCCATCGTCGACGATATGTTTCATCGAGGTATTGTCGAACATTTCGGGCGTAATGAGCGGGGCAACCATCGTGCTGCAGCCACATTCTTCTTCTATCTTCTAATGAAACATCTTCTAATAAAAGTGGAAGTTCGTGCCGTAAAAAATGTAAATACGTTTCTGCAGTCAATGTTCCAGACAATTCGAATGGTCCGATGATTTTGCCATTTAGAATTCCAGTCCATAAATTAATTTTGAACTGGTACTGGGACCTGTCTTCTCTGGCCAAATGAGGGTTTGTACGCTGCCAACTGTGCAGATTGTGCATATTAAAATACCCATCTTTTTTGCACGTGGATTCGTCGCTCCACAAAATTTTATCGAAGAAATCGGGATCAGCGTTCATTTTTCTCAGCATTGTTTGGCAAAATGCAACTCGTGCAGGGTAATCTCTTGGTTGCAAACATTGCACGCGCTGGTAGTGAAAAGGATGTAATTTTTCTCTTTTTAAAATTCGGTGTATTGTTCTTGCTGACATGCCAGTATTAGAGGCTATTACGCGCACAGATGTGGTCGGATCAGCAGCAATTTCATCAAGTACGTCCTCTTCATTATGTACTTGTGGTCTCCCAGAACTCGTGCCACCGATACCACTTCCAGGAATTCGACCTTCCATGTAAGCATTGTGTACGCGAATTAACACACGATAATCGGGATGGCGTGCATTGGGAAATCTTTCCCGATACAGTGCTGCTGCTCGATTGGCGTTACCACCACACTCGCCGTAGATTAAATGCATTTGCGCATATTCAGACGCAGTGTATAGCTGAGGCATTGCAATCAATATGCAATACCAAAAAATCCAAGTTACAAAGCAAATCAAGTCCGAGATCACAGCACAAAATCGTTAGGTTCACAAAATTAAGACGTCCAAATCGCTAGGCAAAACAAAGTCCGAAATCACTGCACAAAATCAACGAGTATCAATCTAAAACAGGATAACACGTTGTTGTACGGGAGTAGTATGATAGCACACTGACTCGAAAATCATAAAAATGCGTTACGCGAAACGATAGTTCTCTTTCACTCATAGCATGAAAGAGCAAGATAGACATAGTGTCGATTGCCGCTGGGCCGGGAACCAATCTGTTCCAAGAATTACTAGTAGTTCTGCGAACAGTAGACAATTATTGCTAATAATAGTTAAAAATATTTCTTTAAATTACGCCTTGATAAGTTTGGTAGGAATTAATTTTGAATCAACTTGTGGAAATACCATGTAATATACCATTTCGGAATTTCGATGAAAAAGGCTAATTTTTTAAACGTTGGCATTCAAGTGACCATACATTTTTTTTACACCACAGAAGGGTAAAGGTCAGGAAAACAAACGAAAGCAAGTAAAATTTTAGTGAAATCTTATTTTAAAAACATAACTGTGCTTGTGTTATAAAAATAATAGTTTCCATTCGATAGCACATCTATCCAAGAATACTATCCAAAAAACAGATAGAAAAAAAAATTTCATTTGCAGTCTGGGCGCCAAAAATAGTGACGAAGGGTGAAATATTTCTTAAATTTCGAAAATGTCGAATATCTCGAAAACCGAGGCACTTTTACTGAGCATAACAAATATTTTTCTGAACCGCCACAATGGCCCCTACCCGCAGGTACCCTATTATCCACTCATTACGCCACACCCTGTATATTTCCCCCTGACAGTGATCGCCTTAGGACTCCTCGCTGTTTACCGCTAGTAGTCTTATAATTTTCTTTTTTTCTTTTTCTAATTAGAACACATGTGTCAAGTGCATGAAAGGAGCCTCTTTGAGGCACACTTTAAGAAAGAAAGAAAGAAAGAAAGAAAAATCTTTATTTATAGCTAATTAATATACAATAACACAACACTGTAGCACAAAACTTAAATTTATAACATAGCATTAATACATTTTAATCCTTGCATCACACTAACTCGAGAGAGCTAGTGACTCGAATAATATTAGTGCCGCTGGTACTACTACTATTGCTTGATAGAGTCTTAAAATAAATACGGTTATAGACAGTTGTTATTTTGTTAGTCAGTCTGTATTCAATTCAATTCAATTCAATACATTTATTGCTGTCACATAGTAATTTGGATGTATTGTAGTCGCGCTCCGTGCAGTAAGAATAATATTGTGATCTTCCTGAAAATTTAAAGTGTTATTAATGATTTAATAATCTAACAAATTCACCTAACTGATTGATACTTTAATACATTTGTAAAAAAAAAAAACATTTAACTGATGACGATCACGTTGCTACTACACTTATCAATTTTGTTTGAGTCCTCGATTAATTACTTGGCTTTTATTAAAAAGTCAAGTAATTAATCGAGGACTCAAACAAAATTGATAAGTGTAGTAGCAACGTGATCGTCATCAGTTAAATGTTTTTTTTTTTTACAAATGTATTAAAGTATCAATCAGTTAGGTGAATTTGTTAGATTAATTATTAATTATTAATTTGTTTAAATTAATTAAAATTCATCCAAGACAAGTAATTATCTTTGGCCAAGACAATGAAACTTAACGAGAGCAGAAGCTCTTATCGAAAATAAATTTCAATTAATCGGATTGTCTCAAACAACTTCACAGATATATCATTTCCAATTTAATGAAACCTCGATCGTGTCAGTACCACTCGGAGGGCTTTCTCCGTTGGTCATAAATTATGCGATACCTATTTGACTATTTCCAGCACACATTTCTTGACAATGAAAGGGACCTGAAAATTACCCAGAAAATTGAGAAAACCCGTCTTAAAAACTTTTTCGAGCACGTGCCGGAGTGGCTTGACTGTATATTAGCGGTAAAAACAGTCCTAGTGTGTGGGTAATAAAGTGCAATTTAGTTTGCTTTCGGAATGTGACTTGTGCATTACGTTGGCAAGGTTCTTCGTGAGTCGACTCACGTCTTGTGCCATATTCAGGATTGGCGCAGCGTTTATTATTCAATATATAAATGTAATAGACATGTTTGAGGATACCTTAAAGATGCGGATGGCAACAATTTGTAAGGGATTCGTAGTAAGTTGCGGAAATTAAATCCCATTTGAATAGTTTTTTCGTTAGTTTTTTTGATAGTTAAAGCGCTGGTTTTGCTAAATTGTTATGATACAAAGGAGGTACGAATTGAAGTCGATTACGGAATGAATACAAAATTATGGCTTGATTTTAAATTATTATTGTTTTGATTTTTGTTATTGCGTTTTTTGTCATATGAAAAGAAATGCATAAATTATTGTAAAAATTTCACTTCGTAATTTATTTTCTTTGTGTTTTTTATTTTTTCTGTCTTTTAGTTTTCAAAATCGCTTTCTTAATAATAACAATCATAATAAAAAAATATCCTTCATTTAGACACGAGATCTTAGTACGTACGTTCACTATACAACACAAGGGAACCACCTTGGAACACACCCTTTAATTTCAGTCTATATATGTAAGCGTTGTCTGTATGTCAGTCATTCAGTCAGGCCTTTGATTCTTTTATGTATTGATCAAGAGATACAGATAACTTACACAAAAAAAGTATCCCAAATTATTTATAATGCTCGTTTGGTCCGTGAAAGCTGCAATCGATCTAGGTAATTTCAGTAATTTAATGAGAACCAGTGACTTAAGATTGAATGTTGAGAAAGAAAGAATAAATTTATTTACACAAACTGTACACAACAACACAACACAATAATAAAAAGAAAAAGGGCAAATAGACATACGAATTAAGATCGTTGTCGCGTACATATATTTGTATAAAAAACCCCGAGCTCAGCGTGTGCTGCAACATGTTACAGCGCTGATTTTCAGCACAAGGCTGCGCTGACGCGACATATTTATAAAAAAAATACCAGAGCAAGGCTTCCACGCTCTCATACAGTGTGAAAATTAAATGCATTCGTAGAAAACAAACAGTTTATAATGCGAAGAATGATTTGCATCGGCCGAGCTGGCTGAGCAAGCTAAGCCGCTTGCGATAATGTAAGCCGCACGGAGCCGAGCGTTTGCATAACTTTGCGTGAGTGCAGCAGCGACGCGCCTCAATTGTTTACGGTGTATTTGTGTTAATAGCATTTTTACTTGTCATTACTTAACGTAATGGGTGCGAAAATACATATGGTGGCATTAATTTCTTCGACGTGAAGTCGGCCAAAGTGCGTTTTGAGAACTCTTTCACAGAGAATGAAGGTTATTCATTCCCTCTTCATTATTTTGAGTCGTATTATTGTTGTCTATGGGCGGCGGTTACCACTTAACATCAGGTAGGCCGTCAGCTCGTTCTACCACCAGCATCACATGAAAAATAATGAACACAGTGCCATCTAGCTCCAAAGTAAGCTAAGCATACCTTGTATCATGGGAACCCGACAACTGATTTAATACTTATATACTTTTTTGTAAATACATACATATAATACATATTAACACCCAGACACGGAACATACATCTATGTTTGCCACTCTAATATTTGTCCTGGATGGGAATCGAACCCACGCTATACAGCGCAGAAGGCAGCGTTACTACCATTGAGATATGAGGCCAGTCAAATGTAACAGCAGTGATATTTTTCTAAGGCAAGATGGTATGGTATGAAGTGATTATGTCTTGAACTTTATTTGGCAACCACATAAATCAGTCCTATCCCTAAACGGTATACCTAGAGAAGCGCGAAATATGGTGTGACGACTGAGGGACTGAGGGATTGACGCGAGTAACGATTAACAAGTGAGTTCTTGTCAAAACGAAGCGTCAATAAAACTCGTAAATGCACCTTCTGGAACGTCTCAGGAGTAGTGTAACTTAGGTTGTCTACATGTAGGGTCTGACAATGGAGACCAGTGCTATGCTTACTCTTAGTTTTAAGAGCTGTCTTTTCATTCCCTGTTGCATACACCAAATAAATGTAAAATAATATATTACAAAGAAATATAGGTTCGTTGTATGACAATGAGTGGTCTTAGAGCAATCTCTTCTAGATAAACATTTGTAGCAATTAAAATAAAGAAAAAGCGGAGCGGTATTAAATTAGTATCTAGGTCATATATTATTATTAAAAAACTGAATATTGCCCACACCTATTACCAAGTGAACACGTACAAAAAGAAACCTCCTTGTTATGATATTAAATAATGAAGTAGAATTGGACCTTCATACGTTGCCGTCAGAGCTACGTGTGTACAATGTTAAGGCAATGGAGAAATAACGGCTCTTAATACGGTTTCGAACGATTAAAAGGAGTTCGGGTATTATTTCGCATCAATATAGGTTCATTTTGATACCTTTACCTTATTTTGCCCAGTCGTTTAATCCGAGTAAATGGTGTGAATTTAGGCCATTGACTATCTATACGATACTTAATATTATAAAGCTGAAAAGTTTGTTTGGTTGAACGCGCTAATCTCAGACTACTGGTTCTTTTACGAGAAAGGCTACAGGCTATACAACATCATGCTACGACCAGTAGAAGCGGAGCATCTATGAAAAATGTTGCAAAAACGGAAAAAGCTCCTTTTTGAGAGCTTATATTGCGTGCACTGCGTAAACGGTTAAAGTTAACGCAAGAATCATATATGACGGATATGTTCCCCTTTCAAAGTTAAGAAAACCCGCGGCACCATATGTCTATCTTTTAAGGTTGACTCACTGTAAACGTTTTATGGAAATCAAATTTGTTTCCAAATAGTGCATTATTGCGAAGATGTTTTTATAAACATTATATTAATTCTTATTCCAATAAACACGTTATTCATCACAAGTATTTAGTTTGAACCAAATTGCCCTTGACATCATTTGATTTCAATGAATATCTTAGGAGATATCACAGTCATGCCATGCGGTTCAGACTTATGGTTAGTAGGCTTTTCCTCAAATTAACGCGGGTGAAACCGCGGGGCACAGCTAGTCCTCCATATACGAGTAGTGTACGTTATGCAGCCTCTAATATCACTCTGTTTTATAAGTAAAACAGATGGATATACCTACGGTGTAGGCTACCGTACACTACTGCTACTTTGAGTACGGAACCTTAAGTAACTACTTCAGATAGCCTATTAAAAAAAGCTTTTTTAAATTGAGGATGAAAAATCTCAAGGCCCTAGTCTCCCCGAAGCACGAAGCACCGGTCCAAGGTAATTTGTACGAGATTAAATCCCGGATTCAGCGATGCGTGAAGCTGTCCCCGACGCCTCGAGCCGCACCAATTATTACTTTATTGAAAAGTTTTAAAATGAGACAAATACCGAATATTATACGATAATCATTATAATTATCAATGTTAAATAAGTGATAAAGTTTGGATTTAGAAGGTTATGCAATCCAATCTACTGAACCGATTATGATGTTTTTAAATATAATTTAGCCTATAACACCCAGGAATACTGTAGCTTGCACCTGTGGCTATTTCTTTATTCCGATAAATAATTGCAGCCGTAAATACTGAGGAATTTAAAAAACCTGTATGGAGAAACTCTGACATAAAAAATTTATATTTTATTTATTATATTTTTATTTAGTACTAACCGTGCAAAGCCGCGATGCGTCTATAGTTATATTATAAAGAGGCAAATTTAGTCACTTTGTGTTTACCACTACATCCAATCAAGGAGAACACCGATGCCACTCACAAGACTTTTTTCTTTTCATTCAAACCGGCGACCTTGAAACTCGGAGTCTGCCACGCTTTGGCATGGTAATCGATTGGTTAGCGAATTATGTTTTATCTGTGCAGAAAGAATAACACACGCTTTCCTTTCAGAGTCACTACATAGTATAAAAAGTCTCTTCCCGCTGTCTGTCTGTCTGTCCCTATGTATGCTTAGATCTTTAAAACTACGCAACGGATTTTGATGCAGTTTTTAATATAATAGATAAAGTGATTCAAGAGAAAGGTTTATATGTATAATACATGCAAAATATATCAGAGAAACACTGATAATTATTGAGGTTTCTAATGTGTTGTCGTAAATAAACACATTTTTTTGCGCTTACTTTGCAAACGCTGGCTGAACCCTACGAGAAATAAAAACATTCTGTAGTATATTTAGTATCAACATTGCACTCGTGCGAAGCCGGGGCGGGTCACTAGTGTTCAATAAAACCTTCCAATGCCAGTATATCTGCACTCAAAACCAAGAAAACCGCAATATAAGTAGCACCTTCTATAATTAAGGTTCCTCGGAATGCGCCCTCAAAGCCTTTGAGTGGCGCGCTACGTGTCGTGCGTCTGTTTGCAAAGGACGCAACATACGTATATGTGGTAATTTAGTTTCAGCTTGATAAATTTAACGTAGACGTGATGGTTTTTGTATTTCCACGGGGAAGTGACAAAGGGTGAATCGATTGTGACTGGCCCGACACTAAACGAAATTAGATTTGGTGGAAATGGGTTGTTTTGGCAAGTGTTGAACTTACATTTTGGTGACACAAATATTGTTTAGGTCAAATGTTCCTCAACATACATTTTTGATCGTAGAAGATAAATAGAATATTTGTGCATATATATTTCTCTATCATGTTAGAGGTAATATCTGGATTGGTTAAAATAGCCTTGGCTCAAGTATTTAAAGATACAAAAAAGTCAGATTACGAATTATTATATACATGAAATGATATTAAGCTTACGTTTTTTGTCATATATACAAGGGATTTTATATTTGGAACGTATTTATATTGGTTAGAAGTAGTACTGCACGAAGGGACCTACTGTCGTTAACGATACTTTCAACTACGTTTCGGAGGAGCTAGCAAAGCGGATGTTAGATGTAGTGGTTTTCCCATTAATATGGACCATGGAGACCGCATAAATCAGATGGGCCATCAGCTTGTTCAATCACAAACCAACAAAATAAAAACTTATCACATTCCTGACATCGTTCCTCAGTATTTTATCTCAAAATTCTGTCTGGAATTTATCATTTTGCGGCATCAACCGCGGCATAAAATTTGAAACTCATCACGGTTCGCGAATTATCTCTATTGACACTTAAATTTACAGCTCGTACATAAAAGGTGCCGTTTGAAGACTTCCTTGAGTTTTGCCACAGACCAAAACAAACAGCTTTAGCAGATCAGGTAGATAAGACGAGACTACTTATCTCAGTGTATATTTGATGTTAAGTTTTCATTTTAAATTCAATATTAAATTTTAATGGTTATTAAATAAATTCGAAAGTTTCGGTTTTGGCTAATCAAAGTAAGACTCTTTTTGATAATTTTGTTTTAAATTGTGATTAGTTATAAAAAAAAAAATCACTGAAACTTTTTATGCACTATGTTACAAAGATCTTAAAATAGGTAAATAAGTTTCAACATAAACCCTGTAAGATAAGGTAAATTATTCTTAGGTGGTATTCTCAGGGATTATATTATAAATTAATTTAACATTTATTAATGTTAATGGCCGTGTTGGTATTACCCCGAGTTTGGTCTTCTGGAGAAAGAAACTTTAAAACAATGACGGCTCAGTTGGTAATGGCGTACGTCATCTTTCGACTTGTTGTCGTGGGTTTGAATCCTTTCAGTGAACGTGAGCTTCAGGTGAAAGAAAACATCGTTAAGAAACATAACGTGGTGGTAGGGAAAATATTCTGCTGGGTAGCTTCCACCCTTAAGGTAAAATTCTGCCGCCAAGTACCAAAGGTTCTATTCCGTTAGATGTCACTAGAGAACCAGGTTGCAACCTAGGTGTTGCGTAAAGTTACAATCGGCTGTGCATTTGTTTAACATCAGTTGATATGACATGTGGTCAAACTTAAAATAACTAAAAACTAAAAAAAAGTAAACAAAGGGTAAACAAAAAGTAAACAAAAAAAAATTGATAGTGATCATAAAGACACTGTTTCCAAATCACTTATGTAGCTACTACGTTTAGTTAAATTGTCATATTTTGGTATATATTTCGTCATGTAAGAAGTCGTTGTAGACTACTAGAAAAACTAACTCAGTTATATTAGTTTTTAGCTGTATCTTTCTCCCGATGTAATCTGAGCTGGAAATACAGCCAGTTATAATTATGATTTAGCGTCCGTTTAGCGAAGTAATTTGCAAATGAAGCGGTCATTGACATTTTAAATACGTGGCTTTTAAGTTATTATTTATAGTAACCATAATTTAAGGGATTTATAAGTTTTATTTATCAGCTTGGATATCGCTTTTAAGTTAAGATCGACGATCAAGTACATAATAGTGTATTCCGGTAACCTCTCTTGAGAGCTGGCGTTCCTAATTTAGGCGTTGCATAGCGCCAGAATCATCTACTAAATCATTTAATGTCAAGTGATATGTAGTCATGCACAACTCTGTTGAACTTAAGTAAATAATTTATACTTATTTAAAAAAATGCTTTTAAAATAAATATATATTATTACTAATGTTTAATGTTCTTTTTACTTTTTAGCGTAAACGGTGAAATGCCTTAGCCCAGCAATGGGACTGTTTAGACTCCCAGTAACCCTAACAATATTAATTTAAAATCAGTTATATTTTTCATGTTCAAATTGTGATTTTCTTGTTCGCAGGTATGTGGTGTATTTACTAGTGGCAACTGCGTTCTCTCGTGCAGGTAAGATTGGAGGTTCTGTAGTTATGAACAGATTTAATGACCTTTCTTGATACTGAAATAAAAATTCGATGAGACTAATTTATCACTAAATCTCTTATTTATTAGTTCTGTTAAGGTGAATTTTTCGGATTGGTAAATAACTAGCGTAACTTTAAATTGAGTAACAACGTGAAGAATATTAAATTTTATAGCGAAATTTATTTGGTATAGAAAAGTGCGTTGTTTCTTTACTTCTTTAGAGCCACTAAGATAAAATCGTCATTATCATCCTAGCCTGAAATCATTCACTGTTGCGCGATCTCTTTTAGATTTTCCCTGCTGCTTTTTCAATGTCATGGACCGAACGTACTTTATATATCAAGCTCAATTCCCTAAAATGATACTCGACTGATGTACTCAGATTTAAGTATGATCATTTATGATTTGAATTTTCACACGCCAAGTGCAGGCTTGCGTTCATGCAGTTGTGTAATTATTGTATACGTAAATAATTTTATATGTAACGGAACTTTCGAAGTGAAGGGCGCCTTCAGACTATGGAAACATTATTTTTGCATTAGAATTTTATATCTAGTTTTATCAGTAATTAAAGTATGGGTCTTATCGCTATATATTATAGACAAGTAAAACACTAATCTTAAAATGAGAAACATAAGACAATTAACCTAAATAATAGCTTGTTTTTGAGAAAGCGGCTTAAATTGTCCGAATGAACGGTTCGTTTGATTTAAATTGTTCTTCTTGGTCTTTAATGTAATAACAGGTCCTTATTACGACGCCAATGATGAAGACTTCAAGGAAATGCTGTAGTTTCGCTTTAGAATTCCTACGCTTTACCGTTGCCAAGCCGTTGGGCAAAGCGTTTGGATTCTAAAACGGAATAACTGCAACGTCTACGAACGTTACGGTGCTACGAACGATACGGATGAAGATCTACGAAGCTACGAAATAATAATATAATCCAGTGATTTTGTTTGAGTTGTCAATACAATTACCAATGTAATAGACACTATTTAACGGCCTGTTGGGATTTAGTCATTCTAAAATACTGTCATTTAGATCCTGTCATTCTCAGACTTTAAAGTGACTTTTTTTCGTAATGTTATATTGTAATGTTATAGACAAAGTTCAGAAACACTGTGCATTTCGTCTGCAATACAATTGCCAAAATGCAATGTAGTAGCTTAGATGCAATTTGGCTATTGTATTGTATTCAAGATGCTTTTAGCCGGACCAACTTTATACTCGTGACTAGAATTGTGATAAAGATAAAGTAGCCAGCAGTTAAGTTAGAAGGAGGTATTACAAAATTCATTTTTGCAAATGTATCTCACCAGAACTCATAGAGTGAGTCAGATTGGTAGGCGACGATGTGCCATTTGCCATACTATATTTATGCATTCCTAGCTGTGACGTCACCATCTTAATCGCGAGGTCGGACTATCGTGTGAACTGTTTCTTTAATATCTTTATTTCAATCTGTACTACTGTCTATTTTGAACCTCTATACTTATTCACCCAACTGGCGTCGTCACACGACCATCTGAACTGGCGCTTATTTATTCATACCAAAGAATGGAATAAACTGTATTAAAAACTGTTTTAGACATTTATAACTTATATTTTGAATTCAACATCGTAATAATTTATAGTTTTATATAATTTCGAAATCAGAATGTATTATGACTGTTTCCTAATTAACTTGGTGTCATAAAACATGTTGTTATTACAGTATGATATTCAGTATTGTCATGATAAAAAAAAGCAATACATAAATATTGTGAATCGTATAATTACGTCAAATATCTCATATCTTGATTTATACTTTGTACTTTTTTCTATATCGAATTCGCAGTCTGAATCGCAGTCGCATATGTAGTAATGTATTATCGGATACTATTAGCTCCGCTAGTGTTAATTTGTATTTATGTTTAGAACCGTTATTTATTTTATATTCCACAACTCTTTGGTTGCAATTTAAGAAGGAGTAAATGCGGATTGTAACATTTAAGATCTTTATTATTTTAACATGACTTTTTAAAATCTTATTACCATCATCATATCAGCCGGTAAAAGTCCACTGCTGAACATAGGCCTCCCATCTCATAACCATAATTTTTGAAATTTTAATTGCGCCAAACGACATCTTATAAAAGAGAAAATATACATATATTATAAACGCGTCAAGCTGGAACAAAATGCTTCTCTTTAAGAACCGCCATCTAAATGCAGTAACATGCAAATGCGTTAATTGAACAAAGGATTTTCTGTCTTTGCCTTTTTTCTTTATTTCCTTCTCGCGAATCTCTACGACTGCTACGCCCTGGCCACTAGTGAAATTTCTAAGTACTTTTAAATTTAAAAAAATCAAAGACTTTGGAACTGAAATCAGATTCCAACTGTCGGATAAATTGTTAAATTTTGAATTGCATTCGGGCTGCTATTACTGTGTGTGACACTTGTCAACATTTATTCTCAATACAGTATGGGAAACGGACTAGACTATGTTTTTGTACAATACGTGTCCTTAGTTTTCTGAGATCATTTCCAGTAATTTCAGCCATACAGTGCAGTATGTTTAGTAAACTCGCCAAAATTATAGGGTCAGCTGTAACTATTACGGTACACTATCTTTCAAATTATACATTTTCTGCCCCTATTCTTTGGCAAAACACTGTTGTGAAACCCGAACATTTTTGAAAATATTTTTAAAATATTTCCCTGTGAGTTAAAATCATTTCCCTGTAAGCGAGGCATTGGATAAGGAACACACTGCAGCTAAGTTGGCAGTAACTCTGGTTCAGTGTGAAATGTGGGGCCCGGGATGCCCGGCCAGAACGTAAATATATTATGTGTTATGTGAACATAGTTTTGTAACGGGTCTTGGATTTTTGTTTCATATTGTTTTTGTTTTTATGCACAGAAAATCTTAATGCAAGTAATGAAATTATAAGCGTTTATTATTTCATATATTTGAATGACCAGATTTTTTAAATATAATTAAACAAAATTCTATAAATTTGTGAGTTTTTATGACATGTACATTTTGAATTTTTAACTGCATACTATTCTGACAAATATTTGTACAGATAGTGCCCCAATTTTACCTTTAATACAGTGAAACTATATAAGTCTTATGTAAATCTTTTTTGGAGAGCCTTCTTTAAAGTGACAATCATTAGTTGATTTCTTGAATTTAATAGGAACTGTATGCATTGTATGTTATTTAATCACCCCTACATTAAATTCTATACAGATTCAATGCGACATGGTTAAATGCCTGTTATTTTGTAATCCATAAAATAATACTTTTGGTTTCAGACAATCCTGTGACATCATAATTCAGAAATTGGAACCCATACTAGACGGTCATTCACACTTCATTGTTTTATCACCGAGTCCTAAAGCCGTATTTCAATAATTTCATCCAATTTTCCGCTCAAAACCAAATGAACCCGGAGACAAAAGCTAATAAGTATTTAAGCAGAGCTTATAATGAAAGTCAACGATATACATTTAAATGCATTAAGTTCCACCTAGTCGATTATTCGCGGGACATTTTCCACTTTTATGGCCCGTCCGACTGTGGCACGTATTACTGGACTCGTTAGACCAAATTTATAGCTCAACTCAACGATTTGGGTATATTGGTTCTTAGTTCTTAGTAGTTTATACATGCATTTGTAAATTGCGCCCACATTTTTTTTACTAATAAAAAGTTCGTGATTCCTGTGTTATCCCACACTTACGTTTCAGAGTTAAGGGGGCATTGTGATGTAACATGGGTCTTTCTGTGTCTAAGTAGGGGAGGTTCCAGTGACATTGTGATTGTCATGGGAAGAGGCTACCACATAACAAATCAAACGATTAAAAAAAATGAATATATTCACTGCTTTACACCTAATAAACCTTATACGTGGACTTATCTGTGCCATTCAGAGGTCATTCGCGAGTAACATGCTCAACCACGTTGCATCGCACAATGAGAACTTTTCCCTTTTTCTATCGACGATAGTTTCAATTGGTTAGTTTAGATTGCCAAGAAAACGAAACCTTTATCTTTGTTGAGCTAGGTACTTTCGGTACCAACAACTTTTGTCATGTGTGTTCTGTGTATAAGAAATTATTTAGTCTAAATGCCTTATACTTGCCTATATTTCTTAAAAAGAAAAATTGAGTTACTTTTTCGAAACTTAGGAACTCCATTACGCTGTTCTTGAAAGTTGGTGAAAGATTCAAAGTCTGGTTAAAAGATTTAAATTGTTTTGTTCCATACTTTTCCAATGAATTAGTAAAAGGACTTTTTGAAAAGTTAAATGGTCATATTTTAAAGGAGCCGCAAACTCTCATGTAATTATGGCTCTAAGCTAAGTTTTTAAGTGCCTAATAGATGTTTCATAATTATTCCTTATCTTATTGTCCCAGTTTTCTTTGTGACAAAGTGTTTAAATTTAAAAGCAAATGATAATTCTTAGTATTTAATAATAACTAACATGATTAAATTTATTTAATCATGTTAAACAAAACATTTTTACTTTTAACAAAAGTAACATTTTAGGTCTCCATAATAAAATTGAATCTAAATTATGTCTACAAAAATATACCATATTATAAAAGTTAGACGTTATGTTAATGTCTGAAGGTTAACTGGAAGAAACTAGAAATAATTGTATTTGTGATATAGCTCAACAGTCAAATTAACTTAAATTAACTTATGAGTAATTGTTACTTAACAAATATTTTAGGTTTGGGTTGTAGAGGAAGTTGCTCAGCAAATGCATTACAAGCGAAGATGTTAAATTACGACTCGTTATTAATATTCTTCACTGAAAAGCTACACTTTATATGACTGTATTATTTATTACAAGTGTTTATCTAGTGTAACAATCCTGAATAGATGTGTGTGAATGCCAATAAACTTGGATGCGAAGATAATTCTGCAATAACTTTTATCCTATATACGGTTTCAGTTGTTTCATACCTCAATTGCAGAATGTAGCATTTCAGGTGGATGAAATGAGGTAATTCTCAAAATATTCTAGTGTACGAGATGCCATCTAAAATCAAGATATTTGTCAGGAATACAAAATGAAATACTTTAATTAAAAATCTTCATACTTAGATGCTGATTGTAAGTAATATTCTTCACAGTGGATTTCAATTATTTTTAGGGTACCAAACTTCCCCAAGATTTAATATTTATTTGATTTTTATGATATGCATGGGCAGATGATAAACTTTAAATAAATGGCAATAATTATTACATAATGACAATCATTAATATTAATACATAAAGCATCAATTTGACAACTTTTTCGAAGCTTTTTAGCAATTCAATTAGTCCTCAAATTCTTAAAATGGTAGAATTGACGTGATAAATAGATAATTTTAATGACTATGAAAGAAAAAATAATCAAAAAAAATACTGACAAATAAATGAATAAATGTAATACAAAAGAGGATGAAAAAAAAACTTTCATTTCATTTCTATTTACGACATAATTACCTCGAGTGCAGAATTATTGTATCACTTCGATACAAGGCATGAAGCACGCGACATGTACTCGAGAATAGGGGCCGCCACGTAATCCGGTCTGATTGAGGGATCGCGCGGCTTACCCGGATACCAGCTGATGTATAACGAATATTGTTTCTGAAATACCGGAAAACATTTTCATTTTTTCAACTATTTAGAGGTGTATTTAAAAGTAAACTTCTTAGTTTACTTCTTAGCTGCTATTTATATAATTTTGATATGAAAGTTTTATAACTTTTTTATTATTTTAATTAAATCTATTCATTAAATTGATTGCTGAGAGCCAATGATACGAGTAAATGCATCTGTTTTTTTAACTTGTTATTTACCCTCTCGATTAGGTACGCAGTAAAACAAAACAAGCAAAAGTAACGATACAATTTATCTTCCTGGTTCTCAACTATTTCTATATCAAAACGACTCCCTTTCGTTCAGGGATAAAATTCACTTCTGGTATTTTTGTGTATGGTATTTGGATTTTATGTGACACAGAAAAGATTGGCCATTAATAGACCGTTAAATCACCTCTACAATAATACCTACCTACCTACTACAGTTCTTCTATCATTTTACAATAGTATGTAAAAAGCTGGTGGCCCACCTTCCCACATTTTGTGCTTTCTAGTGCACTAATGCTTGGCTCTACTACTCCGGTACACTACACATACATTTAATGATACTTCTGTCGATAGAATCTAATATTTAAAGTATTTTCGATTGAACGTGTTATATTTTTGCCTATATGCGTTGAGGACTTCCTAGCCAAATGCAATGTCCCGCCGGATGCAGACAGGTAAAATAGACAAGACTGAAAATGTGATATCATTTGTATGGGGTATTTTAACATGACTGATAATGTGTATGGGGAACCCTAACATGACTAAAAATGTGACACGTTTTGTATGGGGCAACCTCAGTCACACCGATTATGAGTTGAACCCAGAAACCCGCATTCGATCTTGTTGCTGATTGCTACAGATTATATAGCCGCTGTATATTATCACTGTTAACCATACAATGGTACACAGGGTAAATATTTTGTGACCTCAACTAACATTCAATGGCCCGAGGGCAACATAAATAAAAACCGGTATCTTTGACAGAATAACGCGTGTCCCGACTGATATATGGGCCGGCCTTTGTTTTGATCTGATATTTATTGGCCTTGTTAGAACTACCATGTCGTAATTGGGCCTGGCTTTTCGTGGTTTGGACGATTCGATATATTTTTATTGAGTATTCGACCCACACATTGTCTTACACTTTAGGTTCCTTGTACTGGAGTCGACGCTGCTAAGACAAAAGATCGTCAGTTTTCAGAAAAACTATCGACAGTGGTCACAAATTCTAGCAGTGTTGAGGTGATAGATACAATTTCTTATATTTTTCAACAGTGTTTTATATTTTTCCACTTGCTCACTGTGTTCTGACCAACAAATTAACCACTCTTTATGGCTCTGTTATTCTCTGTTTTAATGCGAACGCTTCGGTGGGCGATTTAGTTAGTGAATTATTTCGAAGGTAGTTTTTCGTAAACGTTAAAACGTTTTCGTATTTATATATATTTTTTCATTACCATGAAAAATAATGATAAAGCATGAAAAAAGACTAAAGAAAACTTTGAATAATAAATTGGAAGGAAAATTAATAGCAAAGTGTTGAACTATATAATAAATGACGACCAAGTCAGTCAAACCATTTAAATAACATCACGCGTTTGACTCAAACGGATTGATTTCTCAAATTCTTAAACGGTTTGTTTGTGATGTTTTTTCCTTGATATTTTTAACACACATGTAAAACTTCTCTCTCAGGTCTTGCATGAAATAAAACTCGTTTACTTGAACTAAAATCTGCTGATCACTGTATGATTAGCGTAAGCTTAATTATTATGTCTTGGACATAAAATTTTTCTGTATGTGTCCATATCAACTGAAACACAGAAAATTGTAGTCCAGTAACTTTGTAATCGTGAAGTGCTAACATTTACGGCTTGGATATTTTTACGTACATAAACTAGTCTCACCTTTTAATATCAATAATGAAACTTTTAAAACCGATCCCACAAAGCCATTAACATCGAAGCGAAGAACAAACAGACAGACCGATTACGTAACAGTAACATTGTGGCTGGAGAACATTTTCAATGTATGTCGACAAAAGCTCTGGCGCGGAGCCAACGGGAGTTCGCCTTTTGTACGCAACCACCAATCAGGTGGCGCGACTCCTCCGCTAATGCACTGCTTCTCAACTGCAGGTATGTACTAACTCTTGAAGGAAACGTGGAAAAACTAACCCACTTTAAGGTAACCGTTATCTTGGTCAAATCTGCAATTGCTCAAATATACAAACGATTGTAAAGAAAGAAAGAAAGAAAGAAAGAAAGAAAGAAGACAACGCTGGTGGAACGGTGTCACGTATTGAGTATTATATTATATATAATATATATTATATGTATGTATTTACAAAAAAGTATTTAAGTATTATATCAGTCGTCTGGTTCCCATGATTACTGATACTATTTACTTAGCTTACTTTGGGACTAGATGATGCTGTGTGAAATGTCCAGCAATATTTATTTTATTTCATTTATTGTGTTCACCAGTTTATAACATACAAGTTTTTAACTTCCTCAAATAAATTGAACTAGTCGTGATATAGTATTCGTGCCGCGTTGAAGATGATAAAATAATATTTCACATTTGAAAAATGTATTTCACTTATGTCTCTTCCGTCGGCACACTTTTCGAAGACTGAGCAGACACCTATTCCTCTGAAGTGATATTTTATGATCATCTTTCTATTACGAGTACGGCGGAAAGCAGATCCAACCGATGTTTCTTTATTGTACCTATGTTTTTTATGAACATGTTTCGGAACGAGCAACTGTTAGATGTGGGAAAACTACGTTGTATTGTTACTTTAAGTTAAGGTAACTTTGAGACGTGAAGGTGGAATTTATCACGTGCCTGTAATTTCACCAATAATTTCACATAATTTCATACTTAAAACACAGTTATGTGTATGCTTTACATGCTATGTTTCTGTTTGAAAGGTGTGTCGGTGAAATTACAGGCCACCACAATAAGTAATAATTAAATAATATAATATATTTCATTAATTATTCATTTGTTTTTAAAGAAGAACCCTTTTATAATGAAAGCCAAATATCTACGTCAATATTTAATGTTGCCCCATGGAACGAAACCTCCTGTAGGTCTTTAAAATAAATTCAATATGATTCCATGAATTTAATAACGAAGCCATATAATTTTAATTTCAAACAAGGGCCAAGTCCATTGTTTGTTTAAATAAAACCAGAGCCTTTCATTCTGTTTTGTTAAATCTTTTGGAAATGGAATATTTTTCATCTGGTATTTTTAAATGCCTCATTTTTTTATTTACATAATTACCGTACATTCTTTTTCAACGCAATTTAGTAAGCTACGGCTACGCTAAGTGCCGTCACAACATTTCAAAGAAACGAAGGTAAACATCATTGTTACACCCACTCTTACCTATGCAATAAGATTGATCGCATCATCTTCGATTTGCTTTGAGTCGCAGTTGGCACGGATACACACGTCTAAAGTTCTAAAAACAAAATATACTCAAAGCACAAATATAATATTTAACCTGCTGAGAATCGATCATGGCAACACTCATTTGTGGGGTTACAGGTCTACCACAAATTCACAGAAGGAGCCGGCAATATAACAAATGATTAATATAGTTATTAACTGAAAAAACACATGCGACACAGCGACGCAATGATAAGAATTCTGTGTATAAGAATACCAAAGAAAAAACGAAGAGGAAGACCAAAGAACTGATGAATAGTAATAATGTAACGGATGATATGAAAGAAAAGGGTAAGAAGATGATGAATGTATGTATATTCCATTCAATTCAATTCAATACATTTATTGCTATAGGAATACATTTATTGCCATAGGAAACCAAAGTATAATTATGCCGAACAGTACAGTTTTAGTTTGGGTTGGCACTGTCAGAATTGATTCCTATGTGCTCTATTTTAGAAGATATATTTACTAACCTCTTGCGATACACACAAAAACGCTCGTTAAAAAGAGGGTCGAAGTATTATAAGTGTAAGAAAGCTGACGCCCGTTTCGCGGTTGCAAAAAAGTGACTCCTAATTAATGTTATGCAAATGAATGCCCATAATGCACATTAGCTTCACATGTTTGCTACATTTGAACAGCTGTTAGTTTTTACGCACCCATGACGCCAAAACGGTACCACGTAAATTACGTGCAATTTTAAAATTCTGCTCTAAGGTCACACGGTAAAATGAACTCTGAATAAAGGGGTTAGGGTGCACAATAGCATGTTATTTCATTTAGATGTCATCATTGTCTTCGTGCGTTTATAAACGAAATTCGTAAATATATTTTTGCTTGGCTCGGATTAGTGAGCAGAGCTAACGAGGCTCATTAGCTCAGTGCGCGCGCGCGCGGCCTTATAATGTACGTTGTACGTTTTTCGGGACTTTGTTTTCGCCATTCTGAATGGGAAGACGGAAATTTCGTGTTTGCCAAATACGGGTACGAGGAAAACTCTGCACAATATTTAACCTGATTTTTATACATTGATTAAGCGGAAATCTAAATTTTAAGTTATTATTATAACAATTCGCACATAAATTTGTTTTATATTAACAGGATACAAGGGAAGCATTAAAGCTATTTAAATACCGTTCTCAGTGTTTTATAATACTAAATAGTAATAAATAATAACACAACATTACAGTATTTAATAAAAAAAATATTAAATATTTATTACATATCACTTGGCAAAGGTAAAATTAATTCGTTTTCTAATGGGATTCTTTTTTTTTTTATGAAAAAAAACTAGCAGACGAGCTAACGGGCCACCTGATGGAAAGTGGTCACCGTCGCCCATGGACATCTGCAACACCAGAGGCATTGCTAATGCGCTGCCGGCCATTAAGATAGGCATTAATCCTTTCAATCTAATAAAATTCGATTCATTCAAAAACTTTAGCATAAGTATACAAGCCAGTTTAAAATTCTTGTGTTGAAATGATTCTAGCCTATCGTTTTTCACCTTCCTGTCTGTGTTTATTTAACCGTGGTTTAATTTAAACAGATCTCATTTCTGCAGTCATAAAAATTCTTCCTCAATCCGCAGAGGGAATCAAATACGCATTACGACAGCCTCGCCATCAAAGATATCCTAAAAAAAGGACCGTCTGTTCGTTCGGATTTATTTTTATTACAATTTCGTTGGATTCCAAATTAAGACAAAGGCTATTAAATTTTAGATATTATTATATTAGGTCCGATACAGTCCGTTATTAATGGAACGATGATAAAAACACATAACATGCGAGTTTTTGTGATTTTCATGTATCAGCGGAGACTGGTAGACTCGTTTATAATAAGGTAGATCAATTCGTTAGTAACAGATTACCATAGCAACCTTGCGTATATACCAAAAAGTAAATAGCTTAAAAATATCTGCTACGGCGCGGCGGTTCTAGATATATACACTGATATTGTGTCAAATGCAATGCAAGACGGTGAGTTGAATAAAGCAATAAGTTTCAGGTGAAGGAGAAGGTAATTATTATGTATATATTACTAAATTAATAACATATAGCTACATAATGACAAGGTAGCGTGTTTGTATGTGACCCAAGTTCACTGTTAATATTTTGGAACAGGTTATAATTCTGATTCTGGCAGCGTATCAAAGTCAGCTCTATTTTGGTGTACACGTAGTATGTACATAGAGTACATAAGTAGTAGGCAGCGCCACTTTGGGGAAACGCAATTGTATAAAGTTAATTTACATTAACTTTAATGTATTTATTAAAAAGTAAATAAACAAGTCGAGATTATGGTGACCTAGCGTGTCGGTTGTATAATATACATAGACTTTCATTGCAAAGGTCACTGATTCAAATACAGAGGTGCCCCAACGAAGCTTAAACATTAAAAAATTGTTTAAAACTTCATTACGATCATATAAGGAATATTTTATTTTATTAACTAATTTAATTTTATGATTAAGCATATGTAATGAATCAGTTCTTTTATCTGAATTTTCAAAGCACCTAGATTTTCAATACCTATACCTAGTAGGAACAGAATTGACATTTAAAAGACATTTTCATACAATTTGATCGGCCTAACTTAAATTGTTACTTATCAATGTTCTGCGAAAGTCAGTTTTGAATTCTGTGTAAGAAACGACACTAATTATCTGAGCAATCACTGATTAAAGTTTCTACGTTAGAGTTAAAAAAATGTATTACAATTAGTATTTACAAGACGCAGAGTAATAAAAATTCTTCATGATTTCCTTAGGGCTTAAAAAGTCATTAAATTTATCAATAGGTACGTACTTCTCAGTGAAAAAAAAATTAACCCACGCAAGTATTTTTTTATGAAAGTGAATTGTTATTAAGCGTTTGATTATAAACAAGCAGTGGTCTTTTTATTACGAGACATGTTATTCTATCGTCATTTCGTTTCTATAACACGGTCAAACATCAAAAAGATCATCGAAAGCTGCTTAGTGGGAGGGCTCCTGAGCGCGGCGCGCTGAAAGCTCTCAGAAACTGGGCCTGGCGGCGAGCCAGGTTTCCTTGTATCAATTTGAAATTCCCTCTTGTACTGCTTTGTTTTTCTGTATAAAACCAGCGAAGTTTCTCTGCTGTTTTTAAAAAGCGGACTTGGCTTCGAGTTTTTTCCCTGTGGCAGTTTCTATAGGTTTTGGTTTAAATGCACCAGATGACCTCAATGATTATATACTCGAAGAAGGAAAACATAAAGCCTAAGTCTGTCTAAATAGGCCATTTTCCACATTGTCGGTCATATTAGTAATGGGATGTCGATATTATAATTGATGAGCTAATCGCTACCATTGTTTTCCAACAAATAACTCTTTTCTCAATCAATTGATATCCAAAGTAATGCGATAGCCAGGATGATTGTGCACCATAGAAATTACCAACAACAGTAGGTAATTTAGACTTTGGATCAGTGTTGGAGGACTTTAAAAACAGAACTGTGACAGTTTTAACAGTTTTTTACGTATGTACTAAAACTATCAATAATAAGCGAAAAATTATGATGCATATTTTTAATTCTATTAGAAGTTAAGGTTAAATATCGAGAAATGATAGTCCCAGACATATCCGTTAACAGGGTGACACCTCCATCATATCGCTCGGATTTACGACTCTCGTCACAAAATATGACATGCGACACCGATAAACTACGCCGCACAGTTCACAAACTCATAAAACGTTATGAGTTGCGAATAAAAATCGCGCGATTTTATCCATTACTTTTGGGATTGCTCTTTTCGAGGTGTCATTCGAAATGCGACACTGTTTTATCGTACGCGATTGAAGTACTCCGCTTTGCTAGTGATCTTCTTTGAGATATTGTGCTGAGCTAAGAACGGTGAAGAACTGGGCCATAACGTCCTCAGTACACTAGTACTGAGGACTTTATGGCCCAGTTCTTCGGACTATGAATTTTAACCGGGACGTAACCTTTATATTTAGACCCAGACAACAAACAAACATTTATGTTCGTCACACAATTTTTCGTATGGGTGGTAATCGAACCCACGACCTACTACGCAGAAGGCAGTTACTGTAGAGTTTACTAGGCTGCTAGGCCAGTGACAGCAGAAGTGCGATTTGTTTTGAGCTTTCCCATAATTTTGTACTGGTTTTTCTTTTGTTATATTACCGACCCGACACAGACATTTAAACAAAGTTGTTAGATATCTTCATTATTTTTGAAATAGATCTTATAAGTTTTTAGGACAGAGGGAGAGAGAATACTCTTCCGAAAGCCATAAAACAGGAGGTCAAGTGATATACTTCTGGAACACAATAATTTTCGGCATTGTACTATATATATTAAGTAGTTTAGTAATAAGAGCTTACTAATTCCAATAAAATACAACTTCCCAGAACTCTCCAGAAACTTTAAACAACAAATGTAACATCACAATCTCCCATAATTGATAAATGAAATAAATAAATATTGGTGGACACTTCACACAACACCATGTAGCCCCAAAGTAAGCTAAGCATAGCTTGTATCATGGGAACCAGACAACTGATACAGAACAAACATTTATGTTTGTCACACAAATGTTTGTCCTGGGTGGGAATCGAACCCACGACCTACAGCGCAGAAGGCAGAGTTACTACCAACTGAGCTGTGACTATGTTACAGCGTGTGAGCACGTGTGTTTACATGTCTTCAAATTTACATTTATTATCACATTGGAAGATGATTTCTTAGAATAACACATAATAATATTTTTTGTAATCTATGATGAGCTTGTATGATGTAATCATTGAAAAATGGGGAGCGTGGTGGTCTAGTGGTAAGGTTAAAAGTACTAACTCATTACCTTACCATTAACCTTATCACTAAAATCCAAAGTTAAAAAAATCTACTAATTTATACACATTTATATCAGACATCTATTCCTTAACTTTTAAATAGAAATTTGTTGTATAAAAAGAAAAGGGAATATCTGTTTATTCACAAATTAAGGCCCAGGTGAACAAAAACATTTCACGTGACATTTCTTTCGATCCTTCCAATCCATTACACGAAAATCATAAACTAAACGACACATGACTACATATTTATGAGGCGAAAACTACCAAACTCGCGTTGGAATATCACCTGTAACATTTTGTGATAAGGTCGAGGTTTGCAGCGGTTTCACGTGAAAAATGTGAGGTGACAATACATGGACTACGCTTGTAAAAATGATTAAATAACAAATAGTGGTTCTATTAAAATCTCATAATAGTGCCAGCAATTGACAATTACTATGAAAGAACCTTCGATAAAAACGTTAATTTTAATAAGCATTTTCGGACTAAAAATGATTATTAAAATTAACTTCTTTTTTTATATGTATTGTAATATTATATTTCCACAATTAAATCTAAGATTAAAATGTGTATTATATAAACCGACTAGCTGTTGCCCGCGACTTCGTCCGCGTGGAATTCGGTTTTATCACGCACCCCCTCGGAAAAGTAGCCTAAGTTACTCCTTGTTACATCAGCTATCTGCCAGTGAAAGTCCCGTCAAAATCGGTCCAGCCATTTCATAGATTAGCCGGAACAAACAGACAGACAGACACAATTAAAAAAAAATGTAGTTTTTGTATATGTACCGTATATTCATCCATATGCACTGAGAAAAAAGCTGTTATTTTAATATTACAAACAGACACTCCAATTTTATTTATTTGTATAGAGTATAGATTGCATGCAGAAAATACGGTTACAAATTCAATTGAATCCGTCAAATTGAATACTTCAAATTAGCTGAAACAAAAGGAGGTTTAAAGGAAATATTTCTTTCATGGCGGCTGTCGGTTGACTATAAAAAACAAGTTCCAGTGAATCGGCAGCCAGCGCCGAGTGTGTCGCGACGATAAAACTTTTTACTATCTCGTGAACTGTTGAATGTCATTCCGTTTTGATGTTGGAACGATTTGATTTTGAATTTTATTTTCCAACAAATTCAAATACAGTTTATTGTTACCGGTTTTGGAGGATCTTACTTTGAGTTTGGAGATCTGGTGGGTCAATAGTACTAACCCCGAGTGTGCAAAGGTTCTATCAGAAGTTTAGCAATATGACCTAGATTATCTTTCTAAGACGAAAACTCTTTTTAGGGCTAAGAACGTCTTTGTATGTGATATCTAAGATATTTGTTTTTGTAAAATTTTGTGTGATAAAAAATGACTCTCTAAGTTGGTTATTGCACGACATGAACTCTTGGATCCTTGTTCATACTTTCATTACACTATGTCTGCAATGTGAAAGTCAGTACTTTTTTTATTCAATCGCTCGTTCAAACCTAGATCACGATGTTTTCTATATACCATTCTCAAAACGGTAAAGAAAAGCATCGTGAACAAAATGGTATAATTCTAGAGGCTAAAATCTGAAGATATGTGTCAAGTGGACAAGAGAAGTCTCTTTGAGACGTGCTTATATCGAATACATTTACCGTACTGGTTCTAGAGACCCAGTGACACGAATATTAGTACCTACTCGGAGTAGATACTGGCTAGATTTTTTTATGGCAACCTTCCACTCTCATATTTAAAGCTTGTAATTCACCCAACCAATTGTTATTTGATTTTGTCTAGTGGCAGATATATGTATGGTGGCAGTACTTCCCAGGATAAACACTGCACATAACTACAGTAGATTCTATTACAGATACGCAACTTATGTATATACGATAGCGGCATCATAAACCGCCGCATAAAAATGTCACCAAAATTAAAAGATTCCAGTAATTAAAGCAAGTTTTAAATTCGGCCGCCAGATTACCGCTTACAACGGGATGGGTTTATCCGGTTTTTAACCACTCTGTCATTTTAAGCTTGCTTAATTTGTTTGAATTTGTTCCGTTATTTAATATTTAGATACCTGAAATACCAATTCAATTATTTTGACAAAAGCACAGTTAGTTTTTGTTTAAGGACTTAAGGATATATAGCGCGAAAAGGCAAACTCAGTGAATATCTAAAAAGTGACTTAGTTTTTCTGAAGACTAATCAACGGTGGTTTTAATCGGTATTTTTGCCTATGTTGACAGCTGCATTAGAAATGTGGTCTTTCATTACGTACAAAAGTCATCAGCATCTGAAACACAATGATGGAACATAACACACTTTTTAAATCAGTAACTTATGAAATCCGTAGTGTATGAGGGTAAAAAACCGTATTTTTATACATCTGTTTCTATTTATAATAGACTCGACTCGGAATAATAAAGAAGTATGTAGAAACAGCATACTTTAATAATTTGTTACGTGGAACTGGATTTTGGAAGCACTCCACCGAATTATTTGCATGGGCAACCCTATTTCCCTTCTCACTCAGCGGTGCATGCGTGGTTTATTTCACGGCAATTCTTCAATCGTGTTGAATGAAATGAATACTATTTTTTTCACTGTTAAATTGTTGTTTTACTATACCTCTATATATGTATATATATCGTATAGTTATTTTACTTTTCCGTACTGTGTCATTTAGCTCCAAAATAAGTATACAAAATACAAAAATATTAATTAATCCAAAATAAGGGACCAAAAAACTTTGGAAGCTCTGCCTCCTGTTTTAGTTTACAGAAACGGTGTTACTGGAAGCAGTAAGCCGTATAGCTTGTACTATGGGAACCAGAAAACTGATAGAATAGAAAAATAACTATTGAAATATTTACATTCATTAAGTTGGTACCTACTAAGACACAGACGTTAAAACAACTATTTATGTTCAATTGTTTCCAATCTTTTTCCTGGATAGGAATAGAACCCACTATCTACATGGCATAATTCAGAGTTACTACCAACAGAGCTGTGTGGCGATGCAACACACGTGCCCATCGAGTCCTTTGCTAGAAATAAGCAGCGCTATCTTCTGGTACGTTCCGTAAGTCATCGCTCCTTCTGACCTGAGGGCTTCCTGTTATTCGAGTGTCTATTCGCGATCTCCACTCGAGAAATGGTTAAGGTTCATCGACATAATATGTGATTAGCTCCCCTGCCTTCAACTTGCTAACCCTATAAAAAAAGGCAATATTTAATTTTGATGATGTTTAAGCACAATCTTCCAACGAAATCTTGATATATTTTTCCATTTTCAGAAATAGGCTAACTTAATTTCTTGCCTCGACCTCCAAGGTCACATTAATTGAACCTGTCTCCCCAATCAAGGTACATTAGGTCCTTGGTAATCAGTATAATTGAACTCATTACGAGGTTCAATCGGATTTGATGAAAAAACTCATTCTCATTACAGAAACCTCTCAGAGATTAGCCAGAAAATGTAATGGGTTGCCAGTAACGGGAGACTGTGATGGACACCTCTGCTTTTTTCAGCATACCTAAAACTTAGGGCTTAAATATTTGACGTTAAATTTGAATTTAAAGTATTTCAACGACAATCTACATTCACTAAATCTGAGAAGAAATTTAGATTGGAGTATAAACAATCAATAGTGAATTGCGTTTAAATTTTAAATTAAAAACGCTGCATTTAGGAAACCGTTGGCAGTATTATTTGATCGCGAAACGCTGTCAAACAAAATAATAAAAGTTTATTTGAATATTTGCCCTGGAAAACTAGAAGAGGGCTAATATTTCCCATCCAAATATTAAAAGATTGTCGTTTTAGCCTATTGCGAAACTTTCCTGTTCAGTCAGGTTTTGTTATAATGCTGGTGATGGGTAGGTACTAAAAGTTTTGAGGACACAAAGATCAAATTACTATCGTTAAAAGGCTTTTGTGGTAAAATTTTTGGTCTTATTTAAAAGGGCATAGAACTACTTTATTAGTATTCGTATTTAATAAAATAAAAGATTAAATTAATATACGATTTATATTTTTCGAACACTTATATTTATACAAATTTACAGTGCTTCCAAAAAGTACAGTTATATATTAAATGTCTTCATTACCTTCTCTCTATTTTCCAAATAGGATATTCTGTTGATATTGCTGACTGGAACACCAAAGGTGGTCTAAGTAAGGCCTTCTCAAATTTAATGAAACACATTTAGCCTACAAGGTCTTCAGCCCTAACAAAATCCAATTTAGAAATTGCTTACGACCGTTCGAATCATCCCCCTATTACAATATACGTACTATCAGTATGATAACCACCCTAAAATAATGATACGATCGAAAATATGCTTTATGTTAACGACAATATGGTTCAAAATTATCTGGGAATTGATTACGGGTCCTTACTGTGAGAAGCGTAATGTAACTGAAATATTAATGTGAAATTATTCAGAGGAATTTTATTCGCACTGAGAATCGAATATTGATTGAATGTATCTGAATTTTGATTATGTTCCAATTATGAAATTGTTTATTTCGAAGAAAATCTTAGGTTTCCTTGCGTGTCTGAAAGTGGAGAGTAAAAAACGGTCATATGTCTGTTACACGCACAGTTCCTTTTGGGGCTCACGAGACGTGCACTTTTGTCTGAAGCGGAGCCCTAAGTCCAAAAGTGGAAGTCTTCCGGCTTGACCGGCGCTCTGTTAATTAAGAACACTTGAGAGACTGTATCAAAACCACGTTCGTTCATTGTTCGCTGTATCCCAAACCAGTCGAAGTTCTAATCCCTAGTGATCTGTAACTAAATTGGACAACGGTATTGTAACTGATTACTGTTTAATCCTTTCGAAATAAGCTTAATATTACCGTAACGATGAGTTGGTGGCCTTTTCAAAACAATGTAATGAAACCAGAGAACTCGTTCCGTAATATCAGATGCAAATTAATATACAATAAATTAATATATAATTAAAATTTATTTTGTTGAAAGTAATATTGTTATATCGGGATATTGTTTTAATTCTATGTTGTTCAAATAAAATCGTTTTGATACCTAGAGAACCAAGCATATAAGATCACAACGTTTAAAGTAATAGAAGTAGGTATCGAGAACCTGAATGGGGTACTTACAGGCAATATTATAGTTGTATTATTTTAATAGATATCCATTTATTTATCAAAATACGAAAGTTGGATATTTTCAGCACTGAATTATATTAAAATACTTCCTTGGAAAACATTCACGAGAGATCATACACTGCCGATTAGTTTAGGTAAAAAATCAGGTCACAGGAAATTGCATTAGTTTTAGATAGGCTATTACTTCGATACTTCCTTTGTGATGTCATATCCGGGACGGCCTGACGTCCTGCCCGAGTGGAGAGTTCTAATCACCCCGGCTTTGTGAAGTTATTTTTCACAACAAGTAATTTCCTGTGTCAGCATTCACAAAGACGGGCTAATTGTTTACGAAATTTTCTTCGTTATTTACATATTTTTTTTTTTTTTTTTTTTTTTTTTTTTTTTTTTTTTTTTTTTTTTTTTTTATGTAATACAGTTACAGAACGAGTTGACGGCCCACCTGGTGTTAAGTGGTAACCTCAGCCCATAACAAGCGATGCGGCTTGGGTCCTCCCCTACTAGGTACGACAAGACCCAAGTCGCAACGTATGCGCCCGTAACTCTGAGACGTGTAGGTGGAATGTCTCGTGTGCCTGTAATTTCACCGGCAACCACACCTTTCAAACCGGAACACAGTAACGCGAAAGCGTTACTGCTTGGCGGCAGAATGGGCATGGTGGCAGTACTTCCCCGGACGAACTTGGCGAGAGTTCTACTGCTCTTATTTTTTACATTATAAGTCAATGAAATATATATAACACTTGCAGGGGAAGTACTGCCACCATGCCCATTTATTTTGTTGTCGTACTCTGATTTGTTAGGTGTGGTTGCCGGTGAAATTACAGGCACACGAAACTTTCCACCTACACGTCTCAGAGTAACGGGCGCATACCATTCGAATTGAGTCTTGTCGTACCTAAGTAGGGGAGGAGCCAAGTTGCATTGCTTTTTATGGTCAGAGGTAACCACTTAACAGAAGGTGGAACCACTATAGAGTATACAAAGTTTCTAATTTGCATGGCACTGCACCTGTCACTGCTGAGAACTGAAGACAAAACGTGTGCCATTTCAAGGGTACCTATCAAACCGGAACACAGTTATGAAGGTGAACTGTTTTCCAGCTGAAATTGGTAGGTTAGCAGTACTTCCCGGACAAACATTGCACTAGTTGGTCATATTGCTACTATCAAATTCTCATATTCGCTTTTCCAATTAATTTCATTCGTAAGCTTTGAGCGTCAGTTAACAGCGCTTGACATTTTCTTTTTAATATTTACTGGCTGCATAAGTTTTCACATTCATCCAGCTATTCTGACATCTCATCTGGAAACCATATATCCGGGTCAGGCCCGGTGCTGACATAATTACGAAGTTTCCCGGTTTACCCGGTTTCGGCGCAATTTCGCCCGGGTTTCGAGGTAACATTTTGGAGGTTAAGCTTTGAAAGTGTTAACTATTCACTTTATTTTGGTTACCAACTTACGGCACAGTTGTGGTGTTCGGATTTCGTTTGGATTGTCGAGTTCAACTTTCGAATGTTCAAACGGAATTTACGTTTCGAAAAGTCGTGAACGGTACAAAGATGCTCAAGAACATTCAGTACATTTTTTATGGAGAATAAATAATTACAAAATGACAGGCTAACGGCGTATGTTTTACGTCCAATACAGTTTTTTTACGTTTCAAGATACAGGCCAAACTCACTTCGATAGCTTTTATACTATCATGAGCAGATCTGCTTTACTGATACGCTTCTAGCAATTTGTTGATAGTTTTTGTTCAAGTCTTCTCTATTCTGATCGTGAGATACTGGCCGGCTCTTCACCAGTCTCTGAACGGGCTAGTTTAAACAAAATATATGTTTGTTTCTAATTTCGTTATACATATTATATACGTTATATATAGGTACTATTTGAAAGTTGTTATAAATAGTTAACATAAATATATAATATAAATAAATAAAATAAATATTGGTGGACATTTCACACAGCGCCATTCAGCCCCAAAGTAAGCTAGCATAGTTTGTATCATGGGAACCAGACAACTGATTTACATACTTACGAGTATATACTTTTTGTTGTAAATACATACATATAATATATATTAACACCCAGATACATAACAAAAATCTATGTTCGTCACACAAATGTTTGTCCTGGGTGGGAATCGAACCCACGACCTAAAGCGCAGAAAGCAGGGTTACCAACTGAGCTGTGAGGCCAGTCTTATTATAATTAATTAATATGTAATCATCAACTTAATCTAAGTAGATTTAATATGAAACTACAAAAATACACTCATAAAAACATCCAAACCCGTTTTTGTAATTACACGTCGGCTTTAACGGACGTGACGCGATTCTGTGGCAAATGAGTACAGGGTGAGAGGGGAGGGGGTAAATAAGGAGGGGTGCAAGGGGAGGGGTGCTTTCAGTGATCTGTAACCAGTGCCCGACGGCATTCAGTTGGACTGGCTTTGGAAACGCCTGGTCTTTTTGACACCTGACCTACTACGACAGGGTTAAGCAGGCTCGATTCGCTGTCGATTGGGGATGAATCGTTGGCAAAGTTATTAATAGCGGGTCGTTATTGACTGCTTGGACATTATTTTGTATTCGTGTTTAACTACAAAGCAATTTTTAGAGATCGTATTTGATCAGTGGTATTCACACCGAGTTTCAATCCAGAGGTCGCTAGTTCAAATCCCGACCTGCACCAATGAGTATTATCACTTGAAAGATTTATGTGCGCACATCACGTTCTCAAAACGGTGAAGAAAAACTGATATTATGTTCTACAACTGAAAATTCGAAGCTATTTGTCAAGTGCACGTAAGGAGCTTTTTTGCGGCCCACAAAAATCTTTCTCTTGAACTCTCTCTACTCGAATACTTGTATTAATACTCCAATACAATTACTAAGTTGGTTACAAATTATTTGTATGCAATAAAACCTTTGTAAATGATTACAGCCTTAATCGTCTTACTGTTATTATAGATGTAGGATACCGCTAAACGTCAGTGGGCTATTTGTTCATTCCATCACAACATTTAATCCGTAATAAGTGGTATCTTGTTTATTTTTTTACTACTTATGGGGTTTTTTTGACTATAATATCTTACCTGTTAAGTGACCTAGATTGAGAGTAAGGCTGCTGGAACACTGGCCTTTTGAATTACGGGGCATAATTTTATTTATTTTATCTAAAACATTGACTGGATCTCTCTATTCTCGGTCTTTTGTGATATTTTTGCCAAACCAGACACTCGAAACAAGGTACAAAATATACCAAGATATACCAAATATAAATAAATTAAATAAATACCACCAATATCAATCTAATTTATATAATGGCAAAACCAAAACATAATATTTCACCTTATTATTCATCTTATTAAGTTTCACTTCAATCAAAACTTGTAATATATCTTAAACTAGTCGCCTAAAGTCGTGTTAACACCGTCACAACCATTCGCTAAAAATCAACAACTATTTACAGCGCGTCAGGGGAGCATGTTGAAATTATTAATTAAACAGCAACGTGACTTTCACACATGGGGCAGCCGCAAACCCGAGTCACGGTTGGACTGGCGCAGGGTAAACTAAACAGCTGGTACACTCCCACATGATTACAAAGATTGTATCTCAGATACGACGTCAAATGTCAGGTTTTTAGCCAGAATTGGTTTAGTAATTATATGACTATGACTGCTGAGCTGCTACCGACTACCTGAGGAGGTTACAGGAGCCGACAGTTTATCTTGCTTTAAAATAAGACTGAAGCGCTGGCTTATCGAGGAAACTTTTTATACTTTTGGCAATTTCGGAATAGTAAGTTACTAGATAACTTTACCTACTAAACTTGGCCGACGTTACAATAATTTCGATGTGCAAGAACATTACATAAAGGGAATTGTTAAGTTCTGGGTTCCAATAACATTAGAAAAATGTAATTAAGTGATCTGGTTTAACTAATTATTCTTCATCAAGTGTTTTGTTTTTAATGTGTAATTTATACAGCTTTTCATATCAGCAGGGAAATGAGTGCCTCTCTGTGAGGCCAGGAGTAATTCAATAGCCAATACAGTCGTCAACACGAAAGACGCGACCGTCTAAACTTAGTCTTACGAAATGTCTTAGCTACATTTAATCGTAAGCTGTGTTCACATTTTAACTGTAAATTCATCCACCCATAGTTTTTGCGGCGAAATCAAACTGAAAGTAGTTCAGCAATTTGTTTATGTTCGGAACAGATAAGAGCTGGGTTGCGTGTTATTTGGCACCGTCATTTTTGTTGGTGGATGTGGTTTTGCCACAAATAACTAAAAAATACTTATGCTTTTTTATTGACCATAAATTAAATCTCATATTAGTTCATTTTCTTTCTCTGCTAAACAAACGAAAGAAAAGAGGATACCAGAAATTAAAAGTCTGTAAGCAGAAAACATTTCATGCATTATATTTAAAAAAATATCCAAAGAGAATTTCGTAACACCACCACAATTGAAACATAGAGGAACCAGGCACCTATCGCGAAATTATGTTTGACACTTCTAAAATTAGTTTATCTGGCTAGTAGTCTGTCTCTTTTCATTAGGAAGGGTGAGATACGAATGCGTTATAATTTGTTAAGCAGCACTCATAAATCGGGTAGTGGTGTAATTTGAGTGGTACAAGTATTGCACTTGATTAATAGGTAAAATAAATAATATATTTTAACATTTCATACAAGTTAATATTATAAAAGCAAAATTTTATTTCTTAATGGTTATGGCAATTATGAAAAAGATAAACAATGACTTTACTGCTTACAATAATAAATAGTAACTTAGAAATATACAAAATTTACATAAACGATATATAAAAAAAAAAATATCCCGTCAAATCAGTGAACATTCAAATTACAGTCAGTGAAAAACTGATATTTGGTTCGCGTTATTTTACCGGGCTCCAAGCGTGACTTGACAGCGCACTACGAGTACGTTCCGAAATCGAGTTACGATGTCCAATATTGATACAATTGTAACAACAAAACGAACCGAACATAACAACGGGAAGGTTGGTAATTTGATTTAGACACGATACTTCTTTGATCGCCGCTGAAATTTTTTGCGGAAAATTTGACTGAGATAATTTATGCGTCTTTTTTCAGTCTTCGACGATTTGATATTTCCTTTGTAAAAAATTGGAAATATTTAAAACCTCTTCGTTTTATACCGTTCCGTCCCATGAAAATATGTTCGGAAACAATCAAATCAAATCAAATACGGAACCCACAGAATTGTAGTGACCAAGTCATTCATGGCAAAGAAGGCCAACTGAATTTAATACTGTCATTATGCAGGAAGTAACGTAACTAGATGATACAGGGGGCTTTATCGTTAACATAAAACTGATTATGTAGTGTACTTGTAGTGTTTGTAACGTTATATTTGTGATTAAAAACAAATGTGATTTTCGTTTATTTTATTCTGAATTGACAGGATAAACAAGTGGTCAAGTGCCTGTAATACACTAATTATATTTGTGTTAGGATGCACCGAAAAAATGTTTTCTTTTATTGAGTTTTAAATTAGCCCTAATCTTATTCACATTCGGCCGTTTATTATTATTTATTGTTTTATTTCGCAGTTTTCATTATGTGCGCTTTTATATTATTTACCGTTTTACGTGTAAGTAAAAAAAGTATTTTTTTTTATAAAATATCATGTTTTGAAAACTTTGCAGTGCAATGAAATTCATAGATATAACAAGTTAATTTTTTTTTATAATTTGATTTTATGACCACAAATATGAATAGAAGAATATAGAGATAAGTTACTGGAACAAAATAAATGATCAAGACTAATCATTATGTCAGAAACAAAAAAGCCGTGATTATGCTGACAAAATGACAGTGTAGATGGCGAGCGTTCAGGCTCCGTGGCAGCCATTATCGTGATTATTATACGCAGTGTCGTCCCTTTTATTAATATACAACTTGCCGAATGGAACCATATCTGTCGGTCAAATTAAATGATTTTTTTTAGTATACAATGTAGCCAGCTGTCTTCTACTTCTACTTCTTCTATTCGAGTCACTGGTTCTCTCGAACCGGTGTGGTGAAAGGATTTTAAGTGCGCCTCAAAGAGGCTCCTTTCGTGCACTTGACACATGTCTTCGAATTTTTCGATCTAGAACATGTCGGATTCCTCACGATGTTTTCCTTCACCGTTTGAGAACATGGTATTGCGCACATAAATCTTTCAATCGAAAAACTCATAGGTGCACGTCGGGATTTGAACCGGCGACCTCCGGATTGAAACTCGGGGTCAATACCACTAGACCACCACCACCACGCTCTCAAGCCAGCTGTAAGATCGTATGAAATTGTTGTATACGGAATCCAGTTGTGGAGTAAATGAGACGTAGTGAAGAGGATTGAAATGGGGATGCTCAGATGGTTTGGACACGTAGAGAGAACGTAACGTGTGACGTTTGACGGTGACGTTTTGGAAAAAGGCCAGGTCAAGAGTACCCTAAACCGCCGAGCATGCATGAAGAATGTGATGAGAGTGGATGAAGCTAAGGAGGTATGTCAGGAACGTAGTAGGTGGAAAACCACGATCTCTGCCTATTCCTCCGGGAAACAGGCGTGATTTTACGTATGTATGTACGGAATCCAGTTCTGGCTTAGTTCGCCAAAGCTACTAGGTTATTGCAGTAAACGCGAAACCTCATCAGTATTCACAGCGAAAAGTTTAATGATGTGGCGCTGCTATTAAATGGATTTTATAAAATATAAGCGTTTTAAACTGCTAACTTGACCGTAGTAATTAAGTATGTGAAGTTTTTATAATTCTATGATTGCGGACCTTAGAGTTGTGTTAATTCTTAGTTATACCAACGAGACGGGTATTATAATGATGAATCCCATTTCGAGGGTCTTTGAAGTTAGCTAGCATCAGAACTTTGTAAAATCTCACCTGTAAATCAACTAGTTTATTGTCCACAAGCAGTAGGAGTAATGAGTCTGACAGCTGCATTTATACAGATGTTCTCTCCATGATTGATTTGAATTCAATCATTATCGTTTGTTAAAATCAGACATCTGCGTATCCTAAAATGGAATATCGGAGAGATGTTTTTTTAAGTTAATTTAAATTGCATCTAGATATCTAGAGAGAGAGGAAGTACTCCCGCCATTACAGCTGGACACCGGAAGTGATTTAGAGCAAGTGCCATATTGGAGGCACAACTTGGGGCACGATTTCTAAATACATATGAAGTACTATATGAGTATCTAATAAACCTGATTATGTGTAATTATTCGATGTTATTATGAAAATTATCAGTTTACCCAAAATATAATGGTACAGCATTGATTACGTCTCATTCCATGAACTTTCATCAAGATTAATTGTTAGTTACGAGCTGAGACCGTGGCATAGTGTATTTTCACTACATCATTTAAGAGAAATGACCGTAACCGAAAAAGCTAACCGTATCAGTTCAAACGGAATAATAAATTGCAACCATCCCCTACTTCAAAGATAGTTTCAAAAACCGGATCAGACGAATCCTTTATAGTTTCGAACACATTTTTTGTTTCTATTGCGTCAATATTTATTCAATAACATTATGGAGTTGTATATGAATGTGTTAACGCCAAACATTATTGCTTATTTATTGTACGGCCCTAATATAATAATTATATTGATTCATAATATTTGTGTTCGTAAATTTTAATTTACAAAATGGTAGGTTTAATAAATGTTTGGCATTTAAAATGCTTTGAATTCTTTAAATCTTTAAGACGAACTTCCCATCAAGGAAATGTAACTTGTAATTACCTGAGTCAGGCCACATTGCATGCACAAGGGTCCTCAAAACCGCTGACCAGGAAACTACTCCGGCAATCGTCTGCCCCGCGAGGCGTATTGCACAGGTCTGTGTCAATCAGATGCTGTTTATCCAGGTGTGCCATCTCAGTTAAAGCCCATTGACAGTTAAAGAGAAAATCACTCTGTAAGAATATTATAATCCCGTTATTTACAGTTAAAAACTGGGGCTTTAAAAATTTTGTGAGATATTCTAGAAAATTATGATTTGTGCTTCTACATAACCTTATAATAGTATTCTCTTTGTATAATTTTCTTTCTTTTTTTTGTGTACAATAAAGAGTTTATCTTTCTATCTAGATTCAGAGATCGTAGATCCCAGAATTCTTTGATTATAGGCTTCTTCGTATGTTTTATTTTTTCACTGTTTTGAGAACGTGGATTTGTGCACAATATATTTTAAGTAAAAACTCTTGCTCACGTCAGGATTCGAACCAGCGAATGGAGAATCGGGGTCTATACCAGTAGGTGACCGCGCTCTGTTTTTTTTCAACTTTTGGATATACTAGATGGACAAATAGATTAAATCATTATTGCGCAGTTTTTTTTTACAAAAAAACATATATAATTAGGCACACAATGGGCGGCATTATCACTAAAAGTGATCTATTCCATGCAACCTTTACTAGGTTTGTCGCTTAGCTCAGGCGACGAACCTAACGTCACATTTTTCATGCAAAACTTAAGTTAAAAACTCATTTTGTTATTGTCTTCTATTTTCCTAATTGTTTTTATTTTAAAATGCTTTATAAAGCGTTGCTGAGCACAATTGAGACTCCATTGCGATCCAAACACAATATAACTTTTATTTTCAACTTTCAACTAAGCAATAATAATTCTAAGCAATAATACAATAAAATAAATACAAAACTTCCTACATCGTAAATAGTCGTAAACTTGAACTTAAGAGACGAGCTATCGTCATTTGTACCGCAAAATTCAGTCAAATCGGCTGGCGTGCTCTTATTGTGCCATAAAACCTAATGGGTACGTTTTCTGTATCATATTGTTTTTAGGGCTGCTTTTATATGAGGTTATAACGTGTTATATACGACGCGATGGCGTTTATTAGAGAGCAAGCAGCCCTATAATAATCTTACCCGGTCTATTTTCCTCAACCTTCAATTAGTATTATTACAGACCGTGATTCATGCCGGCCATTTTCTACACAAAAATATCTTGAAAGACAAGCATTTATGCATGCACTAATTAAAACACGGCCATTACGAACGGCGAAATTACCGTGGCCCATCAAACATAATTATGTTTTAATTTATACACTTTCACACATACATTTTTCAGTAGCTTTTGTTTCGAATCCACTGCCGGGTAACGAGGTAATTACAATAACAATAGCGGGTACCTACCCCGCGATGAATGGGGTAAAAAACCCGTCATTCTATCGCGAACAACCCTATTGTATAATTTATTGTGGCAATGTCACTACCGGTAATTATTGTTTCTTTTTTTATGCCCCTTTATACGTTTTGTGGAGTATTTTGATTAATTCGTTGGTTGGATTGATTTGAATGGAATTGAATATTTCGAAAAGTTTTTATCTCATAATGTGCTGATGATAATTCGTTTTCATATGATTATAAACTTTATACAAGTCAGCCTTATTTCTTAGGTTTAAATAACAATCATGCATTTTGTTATAATAAAACTATGGTTATTATGACTCACAGCCCAGTTGATAGTAACACAGCCTTCTGCGCTGTCGAGGGTCGAGGGTCCTACTGCCACCTGGGACAAAGATTTGTGTGACGAACATAGATATTTGCTTGGTGTCTAGGTTTTAATATAATACTATATTTATTTATATGTATGTATTAATCATCTGGTTCCCACAGTACAAACTGCGCTTAATTCGAGGCTAGATGGCGTTGTGTGAAATGTTCACCTATATTTAGTTATTATTGTTTATACAATCGTGGAAAATGGCCTCTATTCACTTAATATGTTATTTATACAAGAAGTCATCTATTATTTTCATCAGTTTTACAACCAAGTCCACTTATTTTAGTATTAAATAGATTCTTGCTTAGTAACTGACAAGATATTTTTCTATTGTCGCAGAAGCCGATTATACACTGGACGACTCATTTTGGAATGAAGAAAGCCCAGTTGGTGAGTGAAAGATGAATATTTTACTCAACCCTCGTAGATATTCATTTTCACCAAATATATCGACTCATCCACCGTATCATTAGTCATAAGAGATTGGATGTTTTCCAAATATATACTAGCGAAGACTCTTAATTATTGTATTGTCTAGTTATTATGTTTGGCTGAGGCTTGTTCATAATCGGATGGTTGGCTCAGAACGTGCCGTTAACACCGTTTGGTGGAACGACTTTATTTTCAACGCATGTTGCTGGCTTGTATTCAGGCCTACATAGAGAAATTTACCATTGGACTGCAGATTACAATTGAACTTCGATATGGGTTTCTTCAAAAGGCGACAGGCCGACAGCGCATCAGCATTGCCCCGTGGTATTGCAGATGTCCACAGGCGAAGCTGAACAGTCTTCATCTGATGGCCCATCAACTCTTCTGCTCGCTTGTTTCTATAAAAAACGACCATGACTATCCAAAGTCATACGAGGTAGAGACAGGTGTTAGAAATTGGTCGGTTTAAGGTCAGGTGTGATATGCACTTAATGCACAGATAGACACGCTGCTAAAAAAGCTTGCCTGCAAGCGAGCTAGAATGAGCATGCTCATGAACTGTGTGTGAAATATGATACTTGTTTAAACGTGTTTAAAGCAAACGCTATAATACACATAGGTATTCGTAAGTCATTTACTAGCAGCCTGTCTGCCAGTCATTGTAGTAAAAATTTGGATAACTAAGTCGGAATCCCCATGGGCCGGAACAAAATCCAAACTATTCAATCCAAAAGTATCAGATAAAAAGCAAAATTCTCTTGACTGGGCATGTATCTGATTCTCAACAAGCAATCTAACTTAATTTCCATTTCATAACATGATGTTTATTTAAACACTAAAAACTCATATATATTAAATACCTCATAGACCCTGTCTATGTGTCATAAACAAACACAGAACTAAAACGAACATATATATAATAAAACTATATGCTAGTGCTAACTATATGCAAATGTTTGCACTGACTTCATCAAACCCGGTATTCCACGTTTTGTAGGCAGATTTACTACTAAAACCATTTCCAGTACCCGACGGTCGTAAAAGGTAGTCGTAACTGAAGCCTAACTGTACAAAAACTAGAACCGAAACCAGCGTTTAAGAATTAAAATTTAGGAAAACCATAATAAAAGGAACATTATCGCCAGCGAGTTGTAAAAACTCCCGGACGCAGGCTGCCGTTTGTCACGGGAAAACCGGGAACGGGCCATAACCGGGAGAGCCATAACCGGGACTGTTATGAATTTTTTAACCGGTACTTTATTGTAACAGAGTAGTAGACATTTTGTATGAAACTTAAAGTATTGACGTGTGACACAGACAGCACGAAAAACATCCTTCGAATAACCTCTTCATCGCACGTGATTGTCTCCAGAGATTCCCAGTTAGTTTCAAGTTTCATTAGTATCCTCTACGTGCGAAATAGTTTTACAATCGAAATGAGTAAAAATTGGTGTGTGATAGAATATGTGATAGATTTGAAAATATATCAGGATATGGTTATGTGAAATTATTTACTCTAAAAAAGATATGGTTCATATTTAAATCTATCTTATTTATATTTAGTAGATATCATTGGGAGGAAAATGAGAACAGTTCATTTTGACTCAAAAGTTAAAACATTAATTGATAATGAATATAACTATATTTCACATATAATTTCAGTTAAAGTTTTTATAGGGCAGCCTTTGAGAACACATGTACTTTATGTTACAAAATTGCGCACCAGTACACGATGTCTGACTTTTTAAACCGTTTAAGCTTTCAAAAGTCAGGCATCAGCTTAGGAATGTACTGTTTGTTTTGTAATAAAAAAGCCGCTAGCTTATCTAGGTAGTTCCAAACGTCAGCTACGGCGTAGCACCGCTACAAAACTTGATTTGTCACCCTGCCACCCAGCGTCGCATTTGACGTGCCCATAAAGAATACTCCCCCCCAAAACCGTCTAGTAATGAGTAGGCCTACTAAATAATAAAACAAAAGTTCCTACCGCACCCCACGTTTAAACACTACAAAACTATGTAAGTACATCCACTGTTGTGGAGGCAAACTTTTGTTCCCTCAAAGGGTTGGTATGTATGAAATAACTTTGCATTTATGTTTATGAAAAATACCGCAATTGGTTTTCTCTTTGTGAAAACCGCGTTTCGAATAGTTAAAGATATACCTCTATAATATGAGGTTGGGCTTGTAAATAGTTATGTGCATATTTATATAGCTTCACGCCTTTCTCTTATGTTAGTGAGCCATTGTCCATTTGGATTACATTATCATAAGAATGTAGACGTGGAAAGTGGTGAGCTCATCGACGCCATTGTTTTTCCAACACACTCAGCCAATACTTTAATCCAGAAATATATTCCACTAAAATTCGACATTTTATACAAACGAAACTAAAATCAACGCGTAAAATAGGCATTTATTTCTTCAAGAAACTATAGTTACGTAACTCAGTGAACCCCACTGAAACCACTGACATATTAGCGGCTCACAATTCAAGGGATGCTAATCCTATAGCTAAGTAGAAATTGGTTGAGAAATACACTCCAACTTTTAAAATGAAGGTCACGATACTCTTTTTAAAGTTTCCGTCGAAAGAAAATACATGAAACCCGTATCATAATTTAGATTTTATAAGCAAGTTGAGGTTTTAATAACGCTTACCCAATCATATACTTGTACTTAAAATCCTCTGTGTCACAGATGGCTTAGACACGAAGAAATATAACCACAGTAACGATGGCCTTCACTTTGTATGTAGTAAATCACACTACAAAATTACCGTAAGATATCTTAACATAGGTATTTATATTCGTTATAAACATCTAGGTTTCGTTAGTAGTTTCGTTACAACATTAACAATTTCTAGTACCTCTGTGAATTCTCATACATGTACCAAGAGCGTAATCATCAAGATAATATCCAAGTGAACTGAACCCTGAAATTGGATCTCCATCATAATACTCCTATTTGAAATTGGATTGATCTACAATTAAAACCGATCTGTTGGAAACTACATTTTGAATATATCTATAGTTCTATTAGACATATACATGTACATTTTTTATGGAAGGGTAGGCAGACTGTACAAGATACTTTTTTCAATTTATGTTGCATGGGAATAGTCAAGTCGTATTATGTGCGCTCTTTAATGGTACTCAAAGATGGAATTTTTATTGTGGCTGTTATTTCATCGGCATCCATACAGAACACAAAAATGCGTAGCATAACTTTTAAAAGTGGCTAAGGTGATGGTGCTGAGAAACAGTGCATATTGTAAGTTGTTTCTATATATAATGCTTTAATTTACACACTAATATTATAAATGTGAAATTATGTTTGTTTGTGGTTGGAATTTTGTTGGATTGTAACTACAGTAAAATTTAAAACATGAGCAGTAGATGATTTTGTATAACATAATAGCAAATTTTACCTGGTGGACAAAGCCGGGATTTGAACTTAAGTAACCTTTTCTGAAAGTGTATAACTGTATATATACCGCTTGCTTGTCTGAAATAAAAGATTCGTCTTTAGAGGGAACACAATAAATAAATTCCAGGAAGCTGTACCAAACTTCTCCGTAAATATAAATTGATTTTCTTTGCGAAGTATTAAGCCTTCGTCAGAACTATTTTGCATAACGAATGTTTTATATTTTCGCTACAATTTTGTGAACTTTATTCGTTGTGTAAGTTAACGCCTTGCGTTAGTTATTATCTTATATAGCTCACACTTGAAACTATTGAAATTTGGAATTGAGCTTGACAAAGATTTACTTATTTATCGGAAGTAATCCGTGAAAAATCGAGTATTATGCAGATATTCATAGAAATCCTTGTTTGGAATTGTGATTGATACTATTTGTTCTTAAATAAATTATTGCAGACTTGCACTAGGATTGTTTGTATCTTATAGTAGGCGGCATGGACAAATGAATATCCAAGATCAGATACGAAAACCAACTTAATAAACAGACGTTAGCCCGTGTTCGAACCCAGGGTCCCACGCTTTTTAGGTAGATTTTGTATTAACTCACTTGTCAACCAAATAAAAGCAAATACTACAGTACTATAATGAAAAGAGAAAATGCCAGTGACACGTGTAGTACTACTGCTCACGTCACTGGCTCTCACGAACCGAGATGTGAAAGGTTTAAAGTTCGCCTCATCATAAAAATATTACTAGGATACAAAATAAATATGCTCCATACAAAGTCCAGTATTTCTTGTCCATCCAAAGGTTGTCTGTAAGAGATCGCTTTATAGCGATAAGAACACACATTGTTTCACTTTTGTGTACAGATTGGTTTTATTTTGTGAGCAATAAAGTGTCATCTATCTATCTATCTATCTATGAAAACTTGATTATTAACGTAATTTTACACAACACTAATGTAAGCCGAACACACTCGTGGCTACAACGCACAACCTCGCGTGTGGGTCGCGCGAGAGCTTGTACTTGAATTTACATGTCAATGCATTCGGCATGTAAATTCCAACATTCATACACGCGGCCACGGAACGTGACGGGACGCCTAATCGATTCTGTATCGGAGCGATAAAAATCAGAAGCTGTATTCTTAAGCAGTGAGATTTTATCTCGTCCTCTGCAATCCGGTCTGTTCCTTATTCAGTGAGTCAGGACAATAACTGATCATTGGGAACGTAATAAACGAGCTTCTTGCAACTTGTTGAAAATACCAACTTCTACAGAAATTAAAACGAAAAATGAGAATTTAAATCTTTTGCCTGTTGGTTTACTATAAACGTGTCATGTAAATTCAAGGACCTGGTACCACCAGTTTATACAAATATTTTTTGTAACATACCTAATTGCTATTAAAGTTGGCATCAAAGTCAAAGAAGACCAATATATTAACTATAGTAAAAATTTTGCGAGCACTAATGATTTAATTTGTCGTAGATTTGCTATTCTTGGAATACCTAATATGAGCCTGGGCTTAATCAGTTAGAGCCTCAGAGTCACTTTGCGACCAATGCAAGATCGTGACGCAAACCTTAGTTTGATCTAATCCGTTAATATTTTATTTTAAGTAAAAAATTATTTTCTTTAATATAAATTATTTATGAGAAAATGACGACGCATAGACGATATATAGAAATTGTTGCTTCACCTTATAGGTCTTATCTTATTTATATACAAACTTGTTCGTGATTTCATTGGTGTACGATTTGTCCTGGCTGTCAGATTATTAAGGAATTACCGGAAGAATGTCAGCTGAGTTATTAGTGGTAAAACAACGGTGGCGATGACGTATAACGGATAACTGAAGCTTTGCCTTCCCTTTTGAGGAAAAAGTGTGGATCTACATAAAATGTATGTATACCCATACAAACAGGCGTAGACATTTTGGCATCTCTACAATCCAGCTGGAATGCTGTCGTAAAGGGTAAGCCACGCATGCTTGCATCTCACGCCTCTTGACTCCTACGCCCCGGTAACTCTCACTGTGCCGTACTGTGTACAGTGCAATGTTCTTAAGTTTAATGTTTTTTTTTACGTCTATCGCGAGTTTTAGTCAGATCTTTATAAATTCTTCTTTTGCTATTTATAAATCATAATATAACGATGTACCTAACAGGTATCATAAATACCTTGACCAAATTATTATTTACGAATCATTTTAATTATGCGCAGATATTAAACTTCTCTTATTTCAACCCAATTTGGCGCACATCTTTATTAACGAAAGTGCCCCTCAACCCACTTTTATAACCTTCGCATCGGTTTCAGAAGCTGATTAAAGTGGTGTCCTACTTCCAGAAAAATAAATATTTTCTTGTTATTCGCAACATCATTTACTTATACCGACTCATCATAAATTGTAATGAGAGCCTGTCATGTCACGCGGTAAATACATAACAGTTTATTCAACAAGATTTCATTGACTCATCACGGCAATACAATCGAATAAAGACGTTACGCCAGAAGGATAAAGTTGTTTATTCCGTGTGCGGAGCCGTATTAGCATCTCAATAGCTTAGGGGAGTGCTCAAGAAATCAATAACTCCGAACAACCTGTGTGCTTTAGTTGCTACGCTTCTGCTACGCCGTAGACATATTACGATCTACGCCTTATACGTAACCTACTACGGGCCATCATTTGTTCCGCCGCGCTAATGTTTTCGTAATGACGTTTGGGGTTATGCGTATTTAATTAAATGCAGTTACAGTTTATAGCTTTATACAATGCCAATAGGGCCAAATATTCGCGTGTTTGTTTCGTGTGGTTCATTAATGAGACACTTCAAATCGTTGAAGCTATAATACATTTACGTAACAGTATCATCAATAAAATGTGTGTAATTGATGAGATTTGCATGAGAGAATAATCACCGATGTTCCATCAACACTTCATTGAATATTAATTAGAACTCGCTGAGAGAGTTATTGACGAGTCGACAAATGGAATATTATCAAATGTTTATTTAGCAGTTTTCACACCTAATCAAAATAAATTACGATAACGAAGATTAATGTAATACCACTGAACCTAGACACACAGAGTATATAACCAAGACAGGGAACAAAATGTACGCTCACAAAAAAAAAATCTCAAATAAAATATTGTGACCTCGTCATGAGATTTATAAACAATATATAAAAATTTTAATGAATTCGTAATGAATAACTTGGAAACGACTTATTCACGTAGCCACTATTTTAATCACAAGCTAAATTCAACGCGGGGGAAATCATGGGTACAGCTAATACCTTATATACGCCATTGCTATCTAAATCATACTCTTTAAGAGGTATTGAATTACATTCATGAACTCACGACTTTGTCATTGAAAAACATTAGCGTCATATTTGTAACTGAAGGCTCAACAATGTAGGGTGGCGTGCATGTCGGAATAAGGATAGGGTTGTCATCTCCCTGCGAAAATAAGGATAAATATTAATAATGGAAAAAAGGTAATTTTACTGCCCCGATGGTTCCATACTCGGCGAAGAGGCTATTTTACGACATAAATGCATTTCTATATCAATTTTATTTTAAGCTTGTATTGTGTAACGTCAAATTTGGGAACCTAATAAAATAAAATTAATAAACTTGTGACTAAACTTTGCAAGGGAAAGATTGGCCATCTAGACTCCGAATCCACCTGTACCGCCCATACAATACCCTGGGGGACCACCTCATAAGTTACGTGACGAGCAGATGGCTTATCTGATGCCCCGAAATAAAAAACTTAAGCCCTCCCCTACTTAGGTATGGAAAGTCCAAGACGGCAACATCGATGTAAATTAGTTTAATTCAGTATGGTGAATTCTATCAGCATGAGACGGGGCAGCGTGCAGCCCTGTTCATTCCTCTATCGCTAAATGCAGCGCATGCATAATGCACGCGTCATCTGCGCGGTGCTTCGGGCTGCCTGTGTGTGGCGAGAGTGAAGGCGATTTTTGCAATGAATTTTTAAACAAAATATAGGAGAATTTGTTTTCATTTACACCTTTCCCTTTCATTGTCAATCCCCTGGAATTATGTATAAAAAGTCAAATTAAAAGGTTACACGTGCATAACGCTCATCGCCTGTTCTCCTTCTTAAGCTCCTTTACCAGATACACGGTATTATGTTATACTGATCACTGTCTAATCTCGTAATTCCTGTAATCTGCTATCAATAAAAATATTTTTCTTTCTTTCTTTGTTTGAACCGTATCTGACTATCCTGAAATGGTTTTGGTGTATCAATTCTGTCAATTCTTCGAAATTTAGTGTTTAAATTGTCTTAATCTAAAAATCCGTCAAATACGTTTCCATACACAGTATAAGAAATTATAGAATAATCATCACTATTTTCATCAGGAAATTAATATCCATTAAAATAAAAATTAATTCCACCGTAATATATCTATAGTATTATCGGTTTCGACCCTCACCAATATAATCGATGATTGAAGATCGATTATTTTCTTGTTTTGTATTAGTTACTATGTATTTTCTAGTTCCTACGTGTAATTTGTGCTGAAAAATTGTTTTATCTATCTAAAGATACTACTCAAAGATGATCCTTTGAGGTTTTTTGTTAGTGTGTAGTGTCAGTGTTCGCAATTTCATCACATTAGTCCTATATAACTATTCAAAGTAGTTATTTTTAGTATTTTTAATTCGTTTATGTCTCCAGTACTTTGTTTCACGCCAACTTTCGCACATTCGCCTTGTAGTCAAATTACAAAAATTAGTATACTCGTCACATAAAGAGGAATCCCTGCATTTTGAAAGCGACCTAATGTCAGTCAGAGTCTAAAATTGCTGTAAACGTTGTATCACAATTTATACCCACGTCTCGAGACTGGAACTACCCTAAGAAATAGTACTATTATCGGGTTGTACTTACTCATTTCTCATGCATAATGCACCTGTCATCTGCGTGCTTCCACGGGCATTGAGGAGGTTTGTCCCTACTTCTAGCGGATAAGGTAGCGGGAAATATCCTACAGGCAGATAAGCTAGAGTTAACGGGCTTGTATTTTACCAATAATTATTCTTGGTGGACAATTCATACACCGCCATCACACTCTCACAAGCGGTTAAGTCACCACAGTTTGATTTATTTAAACCCCCGTTTTGGTTGACGTTCAGTCCAATCTCGCCGTTTACGAGCGGTTAGCACTTTATGACTCACTCGAAATGTCATGAAAACGGCCAACAATACTCACTGTAGGAATAATGGCCCGGCCGATTTATTGTTACCTTGTATTGCCCGTGAAGAAATCGTCAAACGTTCTATATCGATTTCATTTCAGCTTGTCGTTAATTCCAAAAGTAAACGACCAGTCAGCCTTTCACAGCCATTTTTCTAAACTTGCCATCGGATGACGCTGCTCTGTGACAGAAATTGAAAGAATGCGAAATGTCAGTGTCAACATTTTCTCGAAATACTGTGTTATACCTACTCGTCTTAGAGTTCCCCTGAAACACGTGGTGTATATTATTAGGATAGGCTTAATATGTATTTTATGTGCTAAACAGAGTACAAGTCGACTATATTATGATCTATGGTTGTATAGTGCATAGGTTTTGCACACCAGCGTTCCCCAATAAGTCACAATAGGTCCCGTGTTGTAGAGTAAATCTTGGAAGACACACAAAGTAATAACTTTTCCGCATACGAAATGACGAAATTATATTTTGTTCTATCGTTGTACATTTTGTTATTAAAAGTGATTTTTTGGAACCCTATCATCAGATCACGACATCTATCGAGGAACTTGGAACCAATGTTTTTATTAACAACAAACATAAAAATCTAATTTGCAAGTGAATTATTAAAGAGTCACGGGATGAATGTTGTGCCTTTACCCCTTACAGGAACAAATGATAATACTTATTACATTATTTATACATTGAGTTCGAAATTTGTCGCGAAATCTGTTGCGATAAGATGATTATTCAGTTTCATAAATCGTCTAATGTGTACAAAATGATTGCACAGCATAAATCAAGTTTTTTAATACACCGTAAACGGTGTTTTAAATTAGTGTTTATTACGCGGCCGGAGAAAGAATACTAATTCTTTAGATGGCGCTTTGAATTTAAATGGGATTGGCTTAGACGTTGAATGGAAGGCTGATTTAATGTCCTTACTAGTCCAGTGTTAGGAAAAATATTGTTTTTTCCCTACTGTGTTTTGTAGAAAATTATTATTTTGACAAATTTCTCCTTATTCTGTTAGACGCAACAGAATAAGACATAACCCAAATTATATAACTTAAGTTTTTATCGAAAGGATGTCTGACCAACATTGCATCCGTATAAAATTTCGGAAAGGTCGTCGCTAATGAAATACAGTACAGCAGATTTTTTCGGCCACAAAAAAGAATATTTAGTTTGGCAGTTCTAAAATTAGTTTATCTGGTCGGTCGTTTTTTTCATTCACTCCACAGAGAATGCATTGCGTGATCCTAAAATTGATTTAGTGTTGCAACAAAATCTACCTTCTGTTAGTGTGATAACTTTTTTTTTTTTGCACCTTATTGACAAAAGTTTAAACATTATGTTGAGTAAAATGTTTTATTAGTGTTATTGTTATTATTGTGTAATTATTATTATGTAATTTTTTTTTTTATAATATTTATGTGAGTACATAATGAAATGCTTAAAGACTTTATAGCCTAGAGATAGTTGTCTGCTAATAGCGATCTTTATCTAGACAAATCGGATGGAATTCGTATGGTCATGATCATGATCATTTTGAGAATAATTTGTTATAACAGAATGTTTGTAATATATATATAATTTTGCCAAAATTCGTTGAGAATAATCAAGAAAAAAACGGAATCGCCACCGCAAAATTAAATATTCCAGGATAATATTATTATATCCTTTATGCGTCTCCTAAACTGGCAATATTTTCAATATATGTAGAGCTGTAATTTGCAATCCTGGTTAGGCAATGTTTGAAACATATTTTCATTCATATGCATGATATCACAGCAATGTTTTGTAGCAGAATGTGTGTACAAAATATTTTACTGGCATATTATGGCCCGTAATACTCGTAATTATATTCAATCCTATAGTTTTGCCGGGTTATACTAAACATATAATCTATATACAAATAAATAACATTGCAGTGTCTGTTTGTAACATCAAAATAACAGCTTTTTTTGCTGATGTTACAAAGAGGTTTTTTTTATCTCATGTAGTTGATAGAAGGAGCTCACGGCCCACCTGATGTTAAGTGGTAACCGCCGCCCATAGACGACAGCAATACGACCCAAGTCCTCTCCACCAAAGTACGAGATGACTCAAGTCGCATTGCTTTGCGTCCATCACCTCGAGACGGGGATGTAACGTCTCATGCGCCTGCAATTTCACTGCCACCCTTCCACCGGAACATAGCAACACAAGTGCATCACTGCTTGGCGGCAGATTACCAGGTGTGGTGGCAGTACTTCTCCGGGCGAACTTGGCACAAGTTCTACTGCTACTGAATTCAGGCTACTTTTATCTATTCATATAATAAAACAGTAGAAACCGTGGGGTAATATAGGGATGCGTGATAAAACCGAATTCTACGCAGACTAATTCGCAGGCCAACAGCTAGTCAGAAATAATAATGCATTCCACACTGACAGTACTGGCAATGTTGCCAGAATAATGCGGCTGGACACATTGCACTGAAAATATTGCCAGTTAACGATACTGCATAAATAAAAAGTCACATGAACAGATTAATTCAGAGCGTTAAATGATTGTATTCATCGTACATATCACATCCATTCAATGCAATAATAATATAAAGCGGCGTTTCAAATTGTTTTGTGCCCATTAAACTAGCAGACTTATAAATCTTTATTATAGTTGCGTTCATTGGATATCCGTATGAATCATTATTACGTTTTGAATTGAACAATGACATATTTTACGCTAAAAATAAATTACAACTGAATTTGTTTTGACAATTTACTTATTAAATTACTGATATTTTACACCCCGCCATCTAGCCCCAACTAACCCAAGCATAGCTTGAACTATGGGAACAAGATAACTCGTAGAATACATATATCCTTCTTTCTATGAATACATAAAGATGATAACACCCAGATACAGAACAAACGCATATCTTCGTCACAAATGTTTGTCATAGGTGGGAATCAAACTCACGACCTAAAGCGGAGAAGGCAGAGTTACTACCAACTGAGCTGTGAGACCAGTCAACATTGATGACGCAATTGGGAGACCGCAAATTAAATCACACATGGTCGGCTGTACAGAGCTACAGCTATATCCTACATACAGTGTGTTCCAAGCTATATTTTCGCAACTACGTTATGATGTGCAGCTCGGAACGTCCTTTTCAATATATTATGAAACATCGTTATGTGTAATATTGGATTCGATATCGATATCGGATTCACTAAATTAGATCCAAATTATGTGTGATGGGATAAGCTGACATCCATTATAAAATAAAAACAAATAATATTGGACATTTTACACAGCGCCATCTAGCCCCAAAGTAAGCTAAGTAAATAGCTTGTATCATGGGAACCAGAAAACTGATGTAACACTTAAATACTTTATTTTTAAATACATACATTTAATGCATTTCAACTCCCAGACACGGAACAAACCCCTTTTTCGTCACACAAATGTTTGTCCTGGGTGGGAATCGAACCCACGACCTACAGCGCAGAAGGCAGGGTTACTACCAACTGCGCTATGCGGCTGGCCGCGTTAGACTGGTCTAATCAACACGAGGTTAGCCAAAATGGAAAAAATTGTCGGTATAATACTCACTCGCGGCTCGATAATTCCTATATAATTATGATCGCACAGCCAAAACACATCCTCACATTAAGTACGTCATCAGACTCTTGCTATTCATCCGGGAACAATTTCTAAAACAAAATGCTTTCACGCAGTTTCGTTGACATGTAATTAAGGACAATAATGGGTGAGGGCTGCGTGCAATAAATCATGTACGAGCTCTTTGTTAAAATATCGGAAAAATACATGCTCGGAAAATGATTCAGAGAATCGCAAGATACTTTTTCATGTATCCTAGGAAAATTAAATTTCGTTGGCGAATACCATTTTATTTAAAAAATGTATTTCAATATGGCCTGGCCTGGCCTCACAGGCTCACTTGGTAGCAACTCTGCCTTCTCCGCTGTAGGTCGTGGGTTTGACTTCCACCCGTGACAAAGATTTGTGATAAAGAAACTTGTTTGTTACCTATATAGTAAAACAAATTTGGGTGTTAATAAATCATGTGTATGTTAGTAAAGAAAAAAGTATGTAAGAATTCTATCAGTCATCTGTTTCCCATAGCTCAAGCTGTGCTTAGTTTCGGGGCTAGATGGCGATGTGTGGAATGTACATATTGTTTTTTTAGATAATATACTATATATAAATAATATATAAAATATTTTTTTAACAACAATTGAAAAGTCATAATTTGAAATAACTTGGCTTGGCGTTAATCTATAAGTAACGACTGTCAAACAAACATTTTCACATAGGGAATCTAGAGGCACTAGGACTCCATCGTAGTACCCAGATGTACAACACAAACTTTGACAACCCTAGAACGCACTTCATGCTTATCACACATAATCACACCGGCTGGAGATCAAGCCTCATTTCGGAGGCACGGTCATCTTAACTATAGTCCTCCAAATCATATTTAAAAAGTATTCTTAATCATAACTTTTTATCCCATTCATACAATAGAATAAAATCTCATTCATTGGCTGGTTTCAAATGTTAAGAAAGTTATTTTTCCCTATATCAAAGAGAAATATAAATAGATCAAATTAAACCTTTATGATAAAGTTAACAAAGTAAGTCACACAGTTAATTAAAAAACATTCTAAAGAATACGCATTTAAGAATAAAGATGCTAAATAAGCAAGACCTCATATTAGACTTAATTAACCTCAAGCAGATTGTGAATAAAGCACCTGCGTCTACCTTTGCGAAGCATTTTTGGCCAACTTCATCCAGGTAACGTAGACCCGTCGGATGCGGCACTGAGACGAACAGTTACCAACAAACGTTGATGGACACTTACTAAGTTTCATAACTCGCTAACACAAGCATCAAAACTCACTGATAATAACGGCCAAATAATTTAAATAATAAAAACCCTATTTTGAATTATATTTCTCATAAGGTCAGCAGCCTGATGTGATGAGCGTTTCGTCCCGTGGTCCGAATCGACCCATTCCAAAAGATACCTTGAGCCATTCGCACCGCTGTAACACTGCGGTGCGAAAGGACCCATTCAAAAAGAGCTCTTGGGCGATTCGCACCGCGGTCCGAATCGGTCGCGGTGCGAAACGACTAAGGACCCCTCTATTGATGCGTAAGATGTTGGTAGGTGTGGCTTTGTGTGTTCATCGGCTTTTGTCGCTGACTGTACCACAACTTGTTTTGAACATTTTGGAGTATTTAGAGAGCTCAGGGTATTATAGCCCGGTTTACAGTTCACAAACTTAAAATGGGTTTTGTTAGCCGTAAACCGTACTGTTATGATGTACCCTCTGTACTCTTAGTGTGATGACTGCACCTGCATTTCGATTTTGCATTAATGACTCCTCATGTCAAGGTCCTCTCAAATAGACATTATAAGTTTTAAACTAACACCGAAACCATTCTATTTCCAATTCAAAAGATATAACGTCATCAATAAAAATATATTATTTTGTTCCACAGAATATAAAATAACAAATACTGTCATACTGTTACGGAATAAGCCGACGGCCCACCTGTTGTTAAGTGGTAATATCTGGCCATAACAACCGATGTAACTCGGGTCCTCCCCTACTAGATACGACTAGACCAAAGTCGCATCGTATGCGCCCGGAACTCTGAGACGTGTAGTGTTTCATGTGTCTGTAATTTCACTGGTTTTTCACATTTCAAATCGAAATATTAACGCAAATGTGTTACTGCTTGGCGGAAAAAATGGACATGGGGCAGTACTTTCCAGGACGAACTTGGCTTGAGTTCTACTGCTCTTTAGCTTAAGTATTTCACATATGTCTTTATATAAGTAATTTATAAAAGTAAAGAAAGATTAGATGAAAACCGGGATGATGAAGTGTTGTAATATAAACATTATAAATATGAGAGTACTAAAAGAGTCCTGAAGAACTTTTTATGAGAAAAAACTACGAGTGTTTTGCATACATAATATACAATGGATAAAATGTTATTTCCACTGAATTCATAATGAAATGGCTTGGAAACGTAACAGAGCTAAATATTCAGAATGGCGTCTCCATTTATCTGAAACCAAGATAGGTATCAGACTGCGAGAATCAGTGAGGCTTCTCTTTCCCCTTTTCTCGGCGATATTCTAATATATGTTAAATAAGTAGACACCAAACTTCCACTAACGCAAAGCTTGCAAGCAAATTGGCCCTATAATCACCAAAATTCCACTACACCTGGGTGAGTACGCTAGCCGGCCTGATATCGTATGTCGCTTGTTCCGATTTCCGTGTAAGAGATATAATATAATTAATATGCCAATTTGCCTACGCGGCACGTTAGCAAGCGATCTAAGGCTTCCCTTCCACTGCTACAACTTTCGATTAGGTGTACATAGTTCCGGTAGGTAATCAATACTTTTCTAATGTAATAATTGTTTTTATATTGTAAACATGACAAGAATCAGAGGAAACAGTCAACTTTGTTATTAATTTACTTAAATTATATTAGGTTTTTATGGTATTCATCTGTTTTGATAAATGATTATTCTATTCTAATCTATTTTAAGTGATTATAGAAATTATTTGTAGATTGAAAATACCACTCAAACATAATTAAATGATTATAAAATTGAAACGAAACCCCACACGACTAAAACGTTACCGTTGAAACTAAACCGTTAAAAATAATAATTCGTTCGGTGCTCAACCGCCCTTGCTCATAAACGTTATCTACCGAAACAACCACACTTCCGCGACGCGGCTCCGCTTAAAACTACCAACTCTATTTAAAAGTACCCCAAAAGGCGCTTTGCGAAATTTCAATAGCGGGAAAGTTACACTGGTGTCGTAATTGAAACTAAGCTCCGAGCTCAATTAGCCGACTATAGAAATGATTACTAGAGCCTCTTCCCTTCAACCCACCTCTTACGCTATTGTCTCGTATCACAAAAGATTTAACTGAACAAACTTAAATTGAATTAAGCATAATTGCGTTGGGATTTAACACTTGTTGATTTTAGATTATGTAATCCACGCAGGTACTTTCGAACGTAATTAATACTTTCAGATATGTATAGGATTTATTGAGTCAGTGAATTGATCGTATTATCTTAGAAATAGAACTTAATCTAGAATCTTCTACGCTGTAAATATCTCTGGTCGCCGTTTTAGTAACGTAAACTACGTTACTAAAACGGCGACGACAAATTCTTCCAAGTTCTGAGTGGTGCGAAAGTAGCAACCCAAAGTAGCACAAGAACTTGTGCCAAGTCCGCCCGGAGAAGTACTGCCACCACACCTGGTAATCTGCCGCCAAGCAGTGATGCACTCGTAATGCTGTGTTCCGGTGGAACGGAGTGGGTGCCGGTGAAATTGCAGGCGCATGAGGCGTAACATCCCCGTCTCGGGGTGATGGATGCAACGCAATGCGACTTAGGTCATCTCATACTTTGGTTGAGTCGTATTGTTGTTGTCTATGGGTAGCGGTTACAACTTAACATCAGGTGGGCCGTCAGATCGTACCACCACCCGAATCACATAAATAAAAATTCCATCCAATCTAATACAAAGATTTTATCAAAAACTTTGATGGCGTCCTGAGTCCAGTTCCAGTATGTTTAAAATAAGGGGACCAAACTTGATGATTCATTTGGAGCCTAACGCAAAGGGTTCTGTTTACTGGATTTGTTCGGACAACACTTTGAAACATTGAAAAGTTTTACTATTACGTGAGCAATTAGCGAGCATTTAACGCGGCAGTTTAAATGTTTGTAGCATACATTTATTTTAAAATGTGTTAATATGCCTTCAAAATGATATTTTAAATGGAAAAGCAAGTGTTTTGAACCCAATATTAAATTTTTTTCTTCTCATGCGACATCAACTACGAGTAGGGTACAAATATTTTATAATAATAAAACAGTACCTATAACTTTAGTACTCACTCAATAAAATAAAGATTCAAATTAAACTACTTTCAACTGTTGCGTTTTGTTTATGTGCAGCTTTACGTTTTTTTATATTTTCAGGACTAATTTAACATTTTAATTTTATTTCCGAACTCACTTTACAAAAAATTTAAGCATTAGATAAGTTAAGCATTGACTGCAATGTTTATAATATGAAAATTACAAGTTGTATTTATACAATTAGATATTTTTTTTTCATTCATCTAGAGTATTTAATAAATAATTTCCAATATATGAACCCCAAAAAAAGGTGATCTTTAGTGAGTTGAGTGATGAATTGTAAATTTGAAAATTCTTATTTATGGTGTGACAGGATGAAGGTAGAATACCCGCCATAACCGATTCTTATCATTAATTTATTTCGAGTCTAAACTGACTCGAACGCAATTTCAGATTTCACCTTCAAATGGGAACACAATGCCAGTGTACAATACAATAACTTTTTATTGTAAACCACAATACAAAAGAATACTTATTAATAAAAACATTTCTGTATACATTAAATGCGGTATGTAAATGGGCGGTCTTATTGCAATCAGCAATTTCTTCCAGACAACCTTTGGATAGATCGGAATTATGGGTACGATATAGACGGATACAATTCGATTATAGTACATATATTATATTCTATTATGTATTATAGTACAATTACATACCTGATAATGGAATATATAAAATACTAGTTATTCATATATATTTAAATAAGTACTTACACATAAATAGTAGTAACACATATAGTAAAATACATATAATATAATATAATATAATAGCAGGCGTAAAACATGTAACACTGCTTGGCGTCAGAATCATTTATGGCGGGTCCTGTCAGTCGAGTCATTCGGGTATCATTGCAGTAGTTCTATATCTATATGAGCAGTAGGTAGGAAAACGAAATAGGGCTCCAAATATTCGAATATGGTGTAATATTTGTGCTTTGCCTTTACGTGTTATTACTGTAATGAATATTGATTTGTAAACTTTTGAATGATATTCCATTTTAAGTAGTAGTATTACTTTGAAACTAATTTCAACGAAGCGTATGTTAATTATGAAACAGCAAAGTTTCACCGAACTTTGCGCAGCTAGCTATTAATCATAACTCATGAACACCTTACAATAACATAGTTCTTAGTTTAATATTGGAATTTGAATGTCAAATCAAAGGTTTATAACACTTGTCGGCAAAACCATTGCCAAATATTGTATGATTTTTAACTTTTTGTTCTTCCATAATTAACATACTTAGTTGGATAACGTTCATGCGCCTGCAATTTCACCGGCACCCACTCCCACCGGAAGACTACAACACGAGTGCATCACTGCTGGAAGATTACCAGATGTGGTGGCAGTAATTTTGCGGGCGAACTTAGCAGAAGTTTGAAAATAATCAAATCATATTGTTAATTTGATTTCAATTTTAAATTATTTTTTTTATTTTGAATGTTTTTTTTTTAAAGTTTATGTCTAATATATTTTAAATTTTTATGAATTAATTGTATTTTCTATCAGTTATTGCACCCTTACTGGGTAGAACACATTGAAACGATTTGTAATATTTAACATCTGTGTACATGTGATTCGGCAAAAACAAACTTTGACTTAAAAAAAGCATTTGCAGTACTGAAACCCAATTTAATTTATTTGAACTAGTTCCAATAGCAGTAAACAATATTCAGAGTACAGAGTATCATTCGGCATCAATGTTATTATGGGTCGCAAGATGGCGCTGTACGCTCCAGATACACACAATGTTCCACTGTCCCGAATTGCGGATCCAGACTTCACTCACGCCCCGATTGTTTACGCTGTGCCATTCAAACTGGCGTTTTTGATGACTCTTTATTGTGACGATGTTTTTGATATTATATCTTTTTTGAGCATTTCATTTTTTGAGATTAGTATGTCTCGGCGGCCTTTGTTTGCATTCACAATGTTTTTTTGTAGACTTTCGTTTTGGATATGATGCCACTATACCGTTTATGATTAAGATAAAAATTCTAATATAATTTGGTAAAAATTCTTGAGTTTAATTCGCTGTTGAACTTAGTTTAGCAGGCTCCATATGAATAGTTTGAAAACTGCGCGTTTACCAGTTTTTGGGCACTAGATGGCTCTGCTTGAGTACTAGTATTCTGAAGCAAAATATTGCGGAATCAGGTGGTCTATCTGCTCGTTATGTTCGTACCAACTGAACTGCATACGCTATTTCAATGTTATTTTGATGTCAATGTTGCTGTCAATCGCACAATATATCCGGCACATATCACACTACGCCAAATTACTTCGAAACGTACATTGTAGCGAAACTTTTCTCATAACGCTGTTGTTTATGACTGCGTGAATGATTAGTTGAGAATGTGTTTATACTCGTATATACAGGGTAGTTTTAATGAAACCTTATACATTGTAATTTTTATATTTATTTGCTACGTTGTGCTGACTTTGAGGCAGTAAATTCGTAACAGCGAATGCCTCGGCACGTGCGGGATAGGACGGCAGACTATGTTACACGCGAGCCAAGTCGCAGGAAGTTGGCTAGTAGGTATATTATAATAATATTGATGGACAATTCACACAGAGCCATCTAGCCCCAAACTAAGCATAGCTTGTACTATGGGAACTAGACATTTGATATATTACAATATACCTTTTTTTGTAATACATACATATTAACATCCAGACACAGAACAAACGTCTATATGCGTGACACAAATGTTTGTTCTGGGTGGGAATTGAACCCACGACCTGTAGCGCAGAAGGCAGATTTACTACCAAGTTAGCTGTGAAGCCTGTATGATTGTTCTGTAGGTTGAAAGTTGCACTAAAATCCATAACGAATCGACAAAAATGTCTTAAATGCGGTAAAGCATACTCCAATATCTCCAAAGATTAGTTCCAACTTGGAGACGACGATTTAAGTTTTTATTGAGAGTTCGATTGTAAATATTATCAATGGTCACAAATGTTTTGTTTAGTTTGACCTATAGTTAAGAAAAAAAAAACAACTAAGATTCCCACCATATTGTGCACATTTTAAAAACCGAAGCAAGCACTAAATCTAATGCCCATTTACGGCATTTTTCAACGCCCCATAAACCTAAGCTGAACCGCAACTATAACACTTATGACCTAAATGAGTTTCAATCTAGACGTCCATTGTTGGATTTAAGGCTGCCGTAAAAGGAGGATTTACGTCTTGAGCACAGGATCGGTTTATTACTTTGGACTTTAAAGTTGCAATTGTAGATGAGTCTTATTACATAGCCGTTCTGGATAGAGAAATTTGAATGAACTGAAATGTTTTTAACAAGAAGACTTCTTACAGTATAGACTCACAGCTAGCTATCTTGAATGGACCTCTCTAACGCAAATTTGCATTAAGATTTATGCGTTTTTAAGACTAACAACGCAGTCAATCTTAATTATTATTTATGTGTCTCTGAAATAGCTGTATAACAACATAACACATGATTATTTTTCACGAAATTGTATCACATTCATAATAAATGTTTTAGTGGGTTCGATTCCCACCCAGTACAAATATTTGTGTGATGAACATAGATGTTCGTTTTGTGTCTGGGTGTTAATATGTATTATACGTATGTATTTACGCCAAAAAGTATATAACTATTATATCAGTTGTCTGGTTCCATGATACAAGCTATGGTTAGCTTACTTTGGGGCTAGATGGCGCTGTGTGAAATGTCCACCAATATTTATTTTTATTATTGTTTCAGGCGAAGTGGAGCGGTTACTGCGTGAATACAGACAGAACCAAGAGCTGGTGCGGAACATCGGCGCGCACTATTACCAGATCATATACCCGGTGCAACTGCGGCACCACGAGAAGATGGGCATTTCCACCAGGGAGGTCAACACGCAGAAGGTCAGTACCACCCGGATACTCTACCATAGTTAGAGACCTACCTAAAGGCTACCTAAATTCATTATAATTTCGAATAAATGGCTAAGAAATGTCTACTACTATTCGACTCACTGGTTCTCTCGAACCAGTATGGTGAAAGGATTTTAAGTGCGCCTCAAAGAGGCTCCTTTCGTCCACTTGACACATGTCTTCGAATTTCTAGTTCTAGGACATGTCTGTTTCCTCACCATGTTTTCCTTCACCGTTTTGAGAACGCGGTATTGCGCACATAAATCTTTCAATCGAAAAATTCATAGGTGCACGTCGGGATTTGAACCGGAGGCCTCCGGATTGAAACTCGGGGTCAGTACCGCTAGACCAAAACGCTCTAAGAAACGTCAATTAGATGGCTTTAAAAGTACAAGATTACTCGTGCTTACAGCTAAGTTATGGTCCTGTTCAACCTTATCCGGCCTTCTACAGGAACAGACAAGTAATCCGTAACGGAAGGAATACTTCTACCACTAGAAACTGAAAGTTGTTTCTGGTAAAATACCAAAAACATTTGCAATAAAATTAAAAGTTGCAAGCGACAAACCTACAGTTAATCTTCTCAAATTTCCCCGGAAGCCTAATGCAGATCGGAAAAAATCGCATTGCACCGAATGATTTTGTTTCGTCCAATCTACGAGATCACATTAACATAAAACAATTTCTCCCCTTATTTTTTCAATAAAAAACTCATTTATTTACCTGGTCTGGACCTATGGAAAAAAGTTAAGGACTAACAAAAAACAGAAGGTTATTTTTATCGCCACACGAAAAGTAGCCAGAAGAATAGGTGATTCAAAGCCCAGACGATGTGATGACAAATATTTCTTTCAGTATTTATTCTTGAGAAATGCGGAGACAAGACAGGCCTTACCTAATTAAACCTCTTAATTTTCAATAAACTATATATACTTACCACGTAGCACGTGTATTGTAACTGGTTGTACAAATTGTGACGAACACCTACTCAACATGAAATTACAACGCGATTTATGTAAGTCGTGAACCTTGAAAGTTTCCGTAACAACAACAACTGGAATCACCCCAAATTTTGGGGCGAAAAGGCAAGTTCTTCGGCTATACCAAAGTACAGGCCAGACAGTAAGTAATCACCGAAGTAGATAACTACTGATAACGTTTATAATTTTAGGCAAATAGTATAAAAGCTTTTTTACCCCAGAACTTCAATAATAGTAGAACTTGGGCCAAGTTGTAGTACTGCCACCATACCCATTTTTGCTACCAAGCAGTAATGAATTCGCGTCACTGTGTTCCGGTTTGAAAAGTGTGGTTGCCGCTGAAATTACTTGCACATGAGACATTTCACCTTTATCTGTCAGAGTTATGAGCGCATACGATATGACTTGGATATTATCGTACTTAAGTAGGAGAGGTTGCAAGTCCTATTGCTTTTTATGGGCAGAGGTTATCACTTAACACCAAGTGGACAATATACTCTTTTGTAACTTTATCACATAAAGGAAACGAAGGCTACGAGTGTGGTATTATACACACACAACTACGTTGAACCCTGTTTGCAAAGCAGGAGTCGCAGATTCTATCCCTGGTTGGGAAGTTTGTGTGGTAAGAGCGAAGTTTGCTTTCTGGTCTTGAATTTAGAGTTTTGTACGTGGGAATGCCATTTGCGATAAATATAGGTAATTCTGGCGCACTTGTAATAATGTGTGTAATGTTATTCAAAGTCAAAGCCAAAAACTTTATTTCCATAGAATTCATAAAGAAATGGCTTGGAAACATCAATGATATTCAAAGCATAAAATCCCGCGTACCTACTTATCGCTGAGTTTGACGCCTGTTCAAACCCTATGCGACCCTCTATGGGGGAACAGACAAGCAACCCCTAAAGGAGGGCTCCCATTTTTATTTCGCGAGCACCATCCTTATAACAATCGGAGTACTTAGATCTGTGTTACATTTAAGACTACATGAAATACTGAAATAAGATAATTACAAGATGTTTTGTGTATCGTTGAGCTTAAAGGCTATTACTACTTCTTTTAACTTGCCTGACGTGAAGTGATGTACTTCTCATTTCGAAGGTATCACACTCATTTGTCTGTACTCTGCCCCTGCTTGAGACTCTGAGTTCCCAATAATTTCAACAGGACTTTAATCTCGGAGTTGTAAACTTTCCGCGGAGTACGAAGGTTGTTATCAAAATGTCGTTTTGGTGAAAAGCTTTGTTTTTGTGAAACTTCCGGGAGTAACTAAATAATTAAGAATATTTAATGTATGTTCTATACATATATGTAGTATAATGTATTGTGATACCGTGAGTCTGTGATGCTATGACAGCAGAACACAGGTCTGCTTTCAGATGTTCAGTTTTCAAATGTCTTGATTTTATCCAACGGAGGACGATTGCCAAATAAAAATAAGCTCTAAACTGCAGACTTCGCTAGAAATATCGCCATATTTCTGTATGAAAATAAAATTTATCTGTATTTATATTCTGAAGTTATTAAATAACACATAAATTCACTATTTAACATATTTATACATTTTTATTTAACAAAATGTGCATTTGGGAAAAGTATTTCTACGATGAATGCTTGGCACGTTCCATAAAGTATAATTTACAATGAATAAGCGTCTAGATTCCAATAATTCTATTCGTAACGTTAGCCACTGGATACGATCTCATAAGCTTTCATACCAAACGAACATTGATCCCTGATTTTTAGAATGAAATTTTGAATCAAAGTAAATTCTAAAGGATTATTCCCAAGTAGACCGCTTCCCCTCTCAATACCCAAAAAAATCAAAAACCAACGAAATATTTCATCCTATTGGGTACCAAGACAGGAATAAGCACAGTTGGTAAAAAACTTTTTTTTTTTTTTTATTGGCGATAAATTAGATATGTATCAAAACCAAAATTAAAATCATTTATTTGTTTAGTGCAAGTAATGAGCAATTTTTTTCAGTAAAGAAGACTGTTATTGAATTAAAAAACTTTGCGTGTGCCTATACTGTGTAACTGTGTATAATTTTAAGTCATTCATCATTGAATAAATTAATGAGTCGAGCTTTATAACATTTAGGTATTAAAATAACACTTTTTTTAGCTTAGTTTTCGTACCGGCGACTTTAAACGAAATCAATTCTTAGTGAGAAAACTACAATAAACTCAAATAAATATTTAAAAGATCTTAGATCCGCAAGCTTTGTCCTCGCTCGGTTAGTCTGGATGGAATATACGATGGATTTTATGTTAGCTTCGAGACCACGATCGGGATCACTTGCATTAGATCAGATTTACCAATGGCATCCACTGGTTTACGATTCGCTCTGTCTCTTACTATCTACACTTAGAACACGCGCCATCTCCTTCCTCGAAATCAATGTAGTAATCATGGTGGACACTAATCTTTTAGTAACTACGCTCGGCCATTTATTAGCTGGTTCGCCCTCTCCAGATAGCTTCCAGTTTCACAATCTATTACATTTTATATGTAATAAAACGATGAGCTTCAATTCTACGCTCACTAGATGGCGCGATGCCAAACTAAAACAAAAGTGAAGTTAAATGATTTTGTTTGAGTATCTGACAAAAACTTGTATATGTCACATAACATGTACGAGTATACGTTTGACTGACCCCATAGCTCAGTTGGTAGTAACGCTGCCTTCTACGCTGTAGGTCGTGGGTGTGAACATTCGTGTGATGAACATAGATGTTTGTTCTGTGTTTGGGTTTTAATATGTATGTATTTACAAAAAAGTATGTAAGTATTATATTAGTAGTCTGGGTCTCATGATACAAGCTATGATTAGCTTACTTTGGGGCTAGATGGCGCTGTGTGACATGTCTACCAATATCCGCTGTTTTACGAAATGACTAGTTTATAAAATGGTGCCATTTTCTAATCCGGTGTGTATATTTAATAAAACTGAATTGTATAATAAGGAAAAACGTATATAATATAACGTATCCTGGCTTAATACAAAATTTCACGGTAACATATTAACTACATTGCGCACTTGCAAAAATCATCTTATTTAAGCGAATTCATCTGAAATTCCTTTATTTTAAAGTTCTTTCCTTGTAGCAACTTCGCCCTTATTTTTCTATAGATTTTCCCGTTTGCTATTTATAGAGTTCCCTGTCAGCTACAAATATTTCGTAAAATGCCTATCTATACCACTTCTACTACTAATCTAAATTACTTTTTCCTTCTCCAATATACTACATACAATGGTAAGAGTAGTAACATCATAAGATGTTCTAAAATATAATTATATTATTATGTAATTGTATATTTTCCGAGCAACAAAACTCTACATGAGTATTTTAATTAAATATTTCTATTCATTTCAAAATGTTGACCTTCTCAATTCAGGCTATGTTTTATGTATTATTACTATTAACGAGAAAGTCCAATCTGGCAGAGACTAGGAAATCTGACTAACTTGGAACTATTTATATATTTTTTATTTTGATGTTTTGATTTGTCCATCTTCAGTGCCTCCTACTTTTTACCATCCATACCGTTTCTCAAACCTAGCGATGTCCTGAATTTGACAAATTTACCAGATCGTTAACAAAAAATAGATCTGTAAAATGTGTATCAAAAAATCATGTCCATCAATAAGTCCGTACCCAGGTGGCTGGTTCGTGCATATGGTTTGAGATCTGCGGCGCAAAATATACGCGAAATATGACCAGCTTTGAATTTATTTTCATAAGTTGGTTACTTTTTGCTTTGGTTCATAGTTTTCACAACAGTTCATAAATGCCATGTTATTATTTTGCCTCTGAGTAGCGCGTCCTTCAGCTTCCTGTTTTCCTTGGTCAAAGGGTCGTTACTTCCAGAATATATGAGTCTTAACATAATAATCCCGGGTCTAATGCATTATGTATGTCTCTCGAATTTTAGGGTAAGCCTCGTGATTGGCTGGTGAAGTAGACAACAAGCTACTTTTGTATAGTTACCAACACTGATGTCGACATTTTCAGGGCTCTCCAACGCATTTATCGATGGTAACCCGAGGCTGGCTGTATCAAGGTTTTATATTTTATACAAGCAACAACAATCAATATGTATAATTAGGATGGTAGGTTTTAAGAGCAGTAGAACTCACGCCAAGTTCGTCCTGGGAAGTACTGCCTCCATGCCCATTTCTGCCGCCAAGCAGAAACACTGTCGCGTTACTGTGTTCCGGTGTGAAAGGTTGTGGTTTCCGGCGAAATTAGGGGCATATGAGACTTTCTACCTACACATCTCAACACGAGTGCATCACTGTTTGGCGGCTGATTGCCAGGTGTGATGGCAGTACTTTTCCGGGCAAACTTAGCACAAGTTCTACTGCTACTAAACTGCTACTGCTCTCTTATTATGCTTACACAGAAACCCCCTACAATTTAACCCCCTAGTGATAAAAACACTTCAGTTTACAATGCCACAAGGTAATAAAGATCGCCCCACACGACGAAATATTCGTCTGAAACCAATTTAACTTGCGCAAAACTTGTCTAAACTCTAAAGATTGTTCGATCGGTTCCTACCTTTTAAAGGCCAAGTAATTATACAAACATCCCCTGAGCGCAGTACCGTAGCGAAAGTTAATGTAATGAAGTAATTTTGATTGTGTTTTACTTTGATCTAACAAGCTGTTTAAGGAGCTCCCTTACAGGCAGCAATAATTACGAAGTTTTTAAAATAATTTAAAGTTTTTATGTAATAAGCAACATTCGCGGGGATTCCACAGGGACGAATCAGTCTATCGGGCTCGTATATAATGCACTCATATTATAGGTGTCATGCTAATCTAACACAACTTATTTAATGCCACATATAACTAACTGTTTCAAGGAAAACTGATTGTAATTTGACATAATCTGTGCGATCGTAACGCTTGGAAAGAGAGAACTGAACATTTAATTAATACTATTCATTGCAACAATAGCATCGTTCTTCGTGCTAGCGTCCAACAGGTGGCGTCGATGCCACATTACGCGCTTCTGGGACAGCAACGAGAACCAGGCTTCAGCGTGGAAAGAGACGCTTGAAATATACAACAAAAAAAATCGTTAGTTCGAGAGACTGATTAATTACCTCATGAATCGTACCCACATACGACGATTAATTTAACATCTAGTAGCTAAAATGCTGTCGTGGATAGCTTTCCTCGATTTATCTCTGTCGTCAGATTTTTCTTCTCAGGTGGTCGGGTGATAGATCTTGGAATAACCAATTTTGTGGATAGTGAAAGGCCTTTAATCTCGCCTCACTTAAGTATTCCCTCTGTCGGGGTATCAGAATATTATAAGTTATGTGTGTTTTGGTACTTTTTCATCTAACTTGATTTCTTGGGATACAATAATCATGATCTACAGAAAAGTAAGATACAAATGATATAACTTGCTTTCAAATTGAATTCTTAAAGAAATTGCTTGGAATGACTATTAGTCAAATTAAAAATCACGCATTCTTAAGGCTATGATGTTTAGCGCCCGTTGAAACCCAACTCTCAAAGGGAAGAAATTCTGATAATAATCATGATTTGTTATTTAAAATCGTCCCACAATTCATTACTTTCAATACCCGAAATATCTCACAAACGATAGCATTATATTCAATCAAAGCAATGGATATATTTTCAGAGAATTGGAGAGAGAGGGACAGATTAAGATTTTTTCAATGTATCAGAGGGAGTGCAAATAATTTTTTTTTCGAGAAATCTCTTTTCGGTGAAGTAATTACATGCTCTGGATAAACAAGGCTACGTTTGCCAGCAACTAATTTTGTTTACCTAACGTCTGGAACGTTAATGCGTCGATTTTGTGCACGGTACAAATCGTAAGCGGAACTGCTTGATAGGATCTTATTCAAAAAAATGTAGGCGTGTAAGTGACACTTAGTGTTTTGACATGTTTTACGGGTTTGAATCATCACATATTTAAAAAATAACTACTGCATGCCCAGTCTCTCTCTTATAGATTTTCTTCTATACCTTGTCTAAATACTTACTTTTCGCAGCAAAACGAAAAAAACCGACTTTATCGCCTAGATGAACGAAAATGATTCCTCGGTATTTCGCTCTTCAATGACATATTTTTTCCATTTATTTTGATTTAAAAACCAAACTACTTGAATGAATTTATCTATAGGACCAATCTGAAGGTTTCAAATTAAAAACAAAGAATTATCTAAATCGGTTGAGGTAGCAAATATATATAAATACAATTGAATCAATAACCTCCTCCTTTTGAAGTCGGTTGAAAGAGAAAAAGTGACTTCAGAAAGGTATGTTCAAGTTAAGCTCAGGACATTTCAGAAAATATTTGTAATTTAAATTATTAATATTAGATGTGTATTGTTAATTTGTATTGTTAAATTTTTTTTTTTTTTTTTAATTAATGTATAATGTGTTTTTTTGTGTGTTATAACATCGCTTTGGCGTTGCTGCTGTTAAGGTGTAATAATTAATTCTAAATAAATAAATAAATGTTCAAAATCATATTTTTTGTCTTCAGTCTACTCTTCGGAATTTGGCTTCTATTTTAGCTATAAGCTTTTTGAGGCTCGCTTCTTTCCCACAGGGGCAAGATATTTTTGGGTTGTATTGTATTAGATTCTTGTCATAATATAAGAACTTAAATGCCAAAACCAGCTAACGTTTTGTTGGACGCTATTTGTATTTTTTTGTAAGCTATAAAAACTTTGTTCAATTGTAGATGATGAAATATTAGAAATTCCTTTTCTAATAGCTTCTCTCAAATCATTTTTGGTCTTTGGTTTTTCCGCATAACAGTAATCTTTCAGGAAGCCCCATAAGAAGAAATCACACGGGTTTAAATCCGGTGAATACGGGGGCCATTCCATACCTGCGTGTGCAAACTTAGGATATCCTAAACCGATGACACGTTCACCATAAACTTCGTAAATGGCTTCAAATACCTCTCGAGTAAAAAAAAAATAACACTTTATTAAAGAATGCGGTCATACTATAAAGTCAAATATAATTTTTAGAGTAGTATTTCAAGAGTAACCCATCACGCCGTTCAATCTACAGGTGTCCCAAAGAAACAGACACAAATACACATCCTCAAAAATAACCCTTTGGGCTTTTGGATAAAAATTTCAGTTTCGTAGCCTTAATAAAACCGACCTTGGCTTTCAAATTAGTGCTGGCGCACCCAAAAAAGTGATATTTCCCCCTCACACAAACTTCAAACATTAGCGCAAGTGGCCTCATTAAGTTCATGATTTGCGCCATTCCCTCCTCGGGGTGAAATAAATTGCGTCCCTGAGGACCATTTCCATAGATTTACACTCGGTACTCCTTAAATAACTGTTCGGTGATTTTGCATAAAAGAAACAGCTTGTTAGATTTTTTTACTCCTATTGCTAGTCAAAGTAAAAGTAAATAATTATTACCATAGAAATCATAAAGCTTGGAAACGTAAATCATATTCAAAACATAAGGTCGCGCGTACTTTACCCTAAGTTTGACGCCTGTTCAAACTCTATCCAACGCTCCATAGGGAATAAAGCCAAGAAACCCTTTAAGGAGAGATTCCTTTCTAGATCCGTTCTTCCGTCCTTTCTGGTCCTTTCCGAGATATTTTTTCATTTCGCTGGATTATAATTAAATCCTTGAATTTAAAAATTTCATATATATTAAGTTTAATATCTTTAGATAAATATTTGTATCAGCTGTCACTTTGATTAGGTACTTAACTTTATAAAAGTGTTTGCTGAGTTTTTCGTAGGAAGACAATGACGGTGACTGTCATCGTCACTGATTATTTTGCCACGCTTCGGTGATTAAACCAAATTTTAAAGAGATCCATGCAGGCTCTGCCTACCCCGTCACGGAAAAAGGCGTGAATTGAAATATTTATGTTTTTTTACAAAGTTTGTGTTAAGTTTGTCGAAAAATTCTCGCAACCGAGACCGATAAATATTCAATTTGGAAACTTCAAATAACTTAAAAACTCAAGCATCCGTTTATAGCAAACTTCTGTAAATAATTATCTTCGTTATAAAATCTTTCGGTGCTTTGGCCAAAATCGTTATACAAACACGTATTTTGCTTCTGAGATACTGTTATTGTTGTTTTATCGAAAGCAGTTGCAATTCCGATGTTTTAGTGCAAATTATTATTTTTACGCCGTAAAAGTACGAGGTTCTTTTCAGCGAAATAGGCATACACTGCCAGTATTTCTACCGTTTATTAAATATAGTATATTTGTTATCAGGATAAAGCTTTTTTATTGAGGAGATTTTCAATCGTCCATAATAAATTTCGAAACTTCTGACTTTAATATGAAAATGTAAAAGAGACAGATATGTGACAGGAAATGCTTAACACAATCACCTTTCAAGTCATGTTAAAAACTGTGTCCTAAAGATTTTAGATTTAAAGTAATTTGTCCATTACCGGCAACCTTCCAAAGCGGAACACAGTAACGCGAATGCATCATTGCTTGGCGGCAGAAGTGGTATGGTAGCAGTACTTCCCTGGAAGAACTTGACACAAGTTCAGCCTGTCAGCCTTTTAGTTACAGCCTTTCAGCCGTTAAAACAGATTAGCTGTGCCCGCGGCTTCGTTTGCGTTGAATTCAGTTTGTAACTAAAAGGGCAGCTACGTGAGTTATTCTTTCTTTAGCATTTTGTGAATTAACCTGAATTAAAGTATCCTAAGTTACTCCTTAACATCAGCCGAGATTTGATTGAACAAACAGACAGACAGAAAAAATATAAGTTTTATAGATCGTTTATAGATCCATATGCAATTAGTAAAAAGCTGTTATTTTGATTATGGTGATAAAGTTCCGAAAAGTGTCTCGTTATCATCGTCGTCGTTAGATCAACATCGTTACTTAGTCCCAACTTAACTAATTTCTAATTAAGTAACTAAGTGGTAAGCAGACCCGTCACACGTGGATTAACTTGTTACCTGTCGGGGTTACGAAGGCTCCGTCTGGCCACCCGAATACATGAGACGGGATTATTTTAAAATGAAAGATCGTCATCAAAGCTTCCTGACAGACTCTGATGTTGGATGTTCGTGTCGTGTTTCTGTGCCTGTCCATGCCAACTGCGACACAGAATTTCAGTGCAGAGGTGAAAGTCTTTGTAAAAGTTTGTTATTGCCTTTTTAATAGAAAGAATATATTTTAAAACGATACTCTGCGTGAATAAAATAAATAAATATTGGTGGACATTTCACAAAGTGCGATCTAACTCCAAAGTTAGCTAAGCATAGCTTGTATCATGGGAACCAGACAACTGATACAATACATTTATACTTTTTTGTAAATACATACATATATTTACAAAAAAAAAACATGACGTTTTTATGACATCGTCATACAAATATAATTTGTACTGGGTGGGAATCGAACCATAACCTACAGCGCAGAAAGCAGGGCTACTAATATTTAAAAAATAATATTAAAAATGTAATCAGATCAAGATGCAGATTATAATTAAGAATATGTACGAGTATTGGATATAATGGATTACAATAAATTTATTTACGAACTGAGCTGTGAGGCCAGTCAAGAAATCGTCTAATATATAATATATATATATAAATATAATACGCCTCATATTCAAGAACTTCTGAAATATAATAAATTCCAAAGACATCATCTAAAACACCGTTTTGTCAACAGGGTCGAGGCTACGACTACCAGCAAGGGACGAGATCACGCGCGCGGGTAAGTACCCGACTTATACTTACAACTTTCATAACCTCCACGCGACTTATTTGTACGCAACACAGGATCTGACACACTTACCTATAGACAAAGCTTTGTTTCGATTGAATTCATAAAGAAATAGATTAAGTAAGGGTATCAAAATATTGTATGCTTTTCGATAACAAATTCTACTCGTACATATGTCTTCTACATGGTGCCCAAAACTATATACCTACCACTTATCTGTCGACGGTTAGTATAGACATGTAAACACTTAAGATATCTAATATATACAAAGGTAAAAAAATATATCTAAATATAGTAAAATAGTAATAAAATAGTAAATAAAATATTTTCTAGAAATAGTACATATATAATATCTTTTGACAAATTAATGAAATGTTTGCATGATATAAAAGCAATTTATAAATATACTTTCTATTCTTATATGAAGATGTTTTTTATATTATTTTCATATATTAACTAAAGAACAGTAAAATGCAGTTTTGAATTTTGAGTAATTTTTTTATAATATAAAATTGAAGCAGCCGTAGCCAAGGCAAAAGTTTGATATTAGAAGCATTTACAAAATATGGTGTTGAGTGCATTAAAACACACACCTTGTAGTAATTTTTTTATATCTTTAATATTCTTAGTAGCTATTATAACAACTCCGCAGGACTACGAATAAATGTTCCCTTTCACTCGACGCTCTACCCCAAATGATAATCATTATATAGTCCTTTAAACAATATACAATATTATTAATTCTGTTTACTATATTGTCCATACTACGCAGTGGTTGTTCAATCAACAGCGTTAATATCTGGTACAAACGCTTAGTATTCTCACAGGCTGGTTTTGTCGTGCTCATGCAGAGCTATTTCGACACCAACCTACCTACGAGAGTTGTGTTTGTAAGTCGGGATTATAAACTCTGCAATTTACAAAGCCAACGTACTTGCAAATGTGCAGCCTGTATTGTAGTCTACAGGTTAAATGTAGGATTACAAAAATAAAAAAACTACACATAAATAAAACACACATCACAAATAAAACACAAGTCATAATAATGCATAAGCGCTGTCATCACACTGGTTTCGAGAGAACCAGTGACTCCAATAGATATGATAGATATCTATCTAGAGCTATTAGAGAGCTTAGCTATCTAGAGATCTATATAGAACGCTGTCATTACCGCAAATAATCTCAAAATTCATTGGGGATGCAAATTTGGAGCCTTTTTTTAAACTTTATTATTCTATAATTTATCAATAATAGTATAACGTTGCATAATTATGTTCATTAAGACTATAAGAAGGTTGTATATGGGACTATATTATTTCGCTCTGTGCTAAAAAGAAGATTAAATTATCTCCTGTACTACTGTCGCATATAAAAATTACTTCAATTCATATTTATGTTTCCGGTTAAATTTTGATGCATGTTTTGTTGCAAAAGAGATATTAGTAGCAAATATCTTTGAAAACATCATGTTTTAGCCTTTGTAGCTGATTATAAGTAGGTAACTCAAAGATCCTGAATAGAAACTAAACTAATATTTTTAAAGCTTCAATAAAAAATCTTTAACACAAAAGCAAAAACCCTTATATCTTAATTTTCTTGTTTTAGCTAGGCCTGTCTACATTTAATTCACAAAATCTCTATTTGGGACAGATTTAATATAAAAATAAATATATCCAACAAATCCACACGATGAAATAATTTTAATATCACAAGCGATGGAAAAGGAAGTAATATATTCTCAGTCCCCAATGCAATAGAAAAATGTCACCTGAAAGCACTTCCATATAAGAGATGCCCAGGTAGGAAGGTACTCATATATTTCAAGTTTAATCCCACATCACCGTAAATCTGCGTAGAGCTAATAAATTCCGAACCACTTTACTTATGAATCTCCGCCAAGAACATAAAATCTCTGATGAATAATGTTTTAGAGCGCTCTCTGATCTTATAAATCTGGATACATAGTATATTTTTTAAAGTATTAAAATAATACACAGTAATTTCAATTAAGCACTGTTTTTCCGTGTAGTGCTTACAAGATCAGAATGTATATAGTTTTAGTTAGATTTTATGTCGTTAGCGTATGATCGGTTGGTGCTAAAGACGCTAGCCGAGTTAAATAAATAATAAATAAATACTGGTGGACATTTCACACATCGCCTTCTAGCCCCAAACTAAGCAAAGCTTATACTATGGAAACCAGATGACTGATATAATAATACACATTTACCTACTTTTTTATACATATTACTCCCCAGTTATTTATTCATTCATTCAGGAGTTATTAATAGTATATCAATAACTATGACAAGCTCACCACCACACAAGCACTTCTACATATCTACGACAGTGTAATCTTCGCGGTGGTAAGTGGTCACAAGTGAGCCATTGCCCTCACCATTTGTTACGTTTACGATTCCGCGATGCAGGCGCCGATTCTGTTGGCAAAAAACTATAATAATTTTAGGTTCGTTCAACTCTTTACGTAGAAAATATAAACCTGTGTTTTTATAATGTAAACAATAAAAATCATTTCAATTCTGTTCATTTCATTTCAATTCATGAATTTTCACTATATAGACCAGTTTTAAGATCTTCAACCAAAAAATATCATGCGTCAAGCACCATACACACGAAACGTTGCCAAAACACGAGAGTTTTCATTCACAGTGCCGAGGCTCAGGTTACTCCTGTGGGGGATGCTTTGAATCCATCCCGGCTTAATTACGCCCCCTACGTGATCGGGGCAAAGCCCTGCCGTAATTATTTCCTTTGCGTATTTCCCCGTAAAAGAAAAAGGGATTCAATAGGATTCAATCATAGTGGGTGAATGATCTCAATCGAATGTTACGCTTTTACGGCGAACACGTTTTTTTTTTGTAGTTGGCATGTCGAAGTTCAAAGATAGTTTTACTGTGTAGAACTCCTAAACTAAATAAAAAATCTTGCTTGATTGCTTTGAGAGGTTAGTCTGAATGGGTAGTTCCCACTCTCTACCACTAAGACTATGACTGAGACATACTTTGAAAACACAAAAGTCCTGCTAAAGTGCCTTCTGTGTAACGCCAGCAGCGTCTAGCGCCATACATGGTTACGCGGCCACCTGCTTTTTAATGTCGTGATCGTCGAATCGTTTTATAAATTCTAGAAATTCTCCTATATCGCGTGAAGTGACTTAATTTACATGGGCTAGGATTCCCTGCGTAAATTTGTATGAACACACAGTAAAGAAACACATACATTTAGTATAAACAAATTATAATTATCATAAAAATGTTTGCACCGTCCGGGGTACAAGAAGTTGCACCACGTGATTTTTCTAGTCTTTTTCTAGTATGGACCGATTATAAACTGGTTTATTGTAGAAAAAAAACTAAAATTTAGTATTATTTCAAACGAGCATATAGATGTCGTGTTAAAATAATAATAATACCTTACCTTCTCTTCTAAATTTTCTATTATACAAATAGATAAATATAATAACAATAGCATGTCCCCGACAAAAGATCCTTAGGATCGTTTTACTATTACCATTGTGATAGAAATGAACTGGCGACCTTATCTGTAGCTGATTGGAATCGGCTGTCTCTCAGACGTTCCTTTTGCTGATATTCTGATTGAAACCCGGCACAAATGGAAATGCAAATATTGTGCATAAAAATGTGCCCGAGTAATCTCTTTGCGATATTTTTAATTAAAGATATAGCTTTCTGGTGCGGGCAGCCTGTTTTTTTACCGCTGTGTGAATTGTCAGAAAATATTGAAAGCTCTCTTCTGTTTGAAAATGATGGGTAAACACAAACACACAAATGATATTTTAATAAAAATAAAAATAATTGATTATCTTTTTAAAGTCAAATAGTTAAGATCAGGAATTCATAAAAAAACAGCTCGGAAACCTCAATAATTTAATATTGAAAACATAAGGTCACGCGTACCTATCCCTGATAACTAGACACGTACCTGGTTTAAAATACGTCCTTAAAACACTCACTTGTAATCTTGTAATATAGGAACTAGCATCCACCCTCAAGTACAGTGAGGTTAGCGATTTATCAGCGAATGGTTTCTTAAAAAGTTAAGTATAGTTGAAAATAAAAAACGAATAATAATATTAAATATTTATTTTCAAGCAACAAGAACTTAATATAAGAACATAGAACCAAGAACCCATAGATATATACCTTAAACATAATATATATAAAAATAACAAAACTAAATCTAAATAGCCTATGGAACTAATATAATATAATATAACTTAATATAATCAAAATATAGCACCTTTGTCGGTGTTCAAATAGAAGGGTCCGACACATGAGTACGATCAGTACTTGCATACGGAACACTATATCTTTGCATAGTGGCGGTGGGGATGAAGTTCCTCCGTCGCAGGCAGACCTTTGTCTTGCGTCTTGCAACACAGAATTCACGGACATTTTGAACAATTCATGTAAGTCCTACTACATAAACCTTGTACATTCTCATCTATAAAATCTATACAAATAAATAAAATTGGAGTGTCTGTTTTTAATATTAAAATAACGTATACACGGTACATATACTAAAACATTTTTTTTTACAATTTTTGTCTGTCTGTCTGTTTGTCCGGCTAATCTCTGAAATGGCTGGACCGATTTTGACGGGACTTTCTCTGGCAGATAGCTGATGTAACAAGGAGTAGCTAAGGCTACTTTTCCGAGGGGTAAAAAAGGTGCGTGATAAAACCGAATTCCACGCGGACGAAGTCGCGGGCAACAGCTAGTTCAGTTAATAAATTCGAGTCGCGTGAGTTACTTTGAGTGAGCATGTCTGTTTGTTGTTAAGTGTAATCATTTGTCCCTGTCAGCAATGTTGCTACCCTGTAACGTGAAAATGCAACGTTATACCTTAGTTTAGAAATATAATGTGTTATCTAAGAAATCGTTATCCGTTCTTATCTTATCTCGTTCTTTTTTTCTATACAAAAAACATTGTATTAATCTAACCATCCAATTTAATCCAATTTAGTGGTAAACATTGACGATGAAACATAGAATGGCCTCACAGCTCAGTTGGTAGTAACCTTGCCTTCTGCGCTTAGGTCGTTGGTTCGATTCCTACCCTGGACAAACAGATGTGTGTCTGGGTTTGAATATGTATTACATGTATTTATTAACAAAAGAAAACTGTATATGTATTTATCAATTGTCTGTTTCCCAGACTACAAGGTATATTCAGATAGATAGATAAACTCTTTATTGCACGCCAAAACAAAGAAACAATAATTGACAAGATATTATAACTATTACAATGGGCGGCATTATCACTAAGATTGATCTCTTCCATGCAACCTTTGGATGGATATTTATCTTGGGGCTATAAATATAATTTATTTTATTAATTTTAGCGACTTAGTAGTCTAATTGGAGTTCATTCCCTAGCGATTGTGAACTCTGGTAGGAAATAACATTAGTGGATTACCCCTCTAAATGTTATCTATAGCCACAGAAAAATAAAAACCCCTAGACCCCGAGTGGGGCGTATGCTGACGTTCTACAATAAAGGCTCGTCCACACATCGCACGGGCAGGCGACGGCTAATGCCGTCAATTACACGAACTAACGGAGCGAGTGGTGAACGTCCGTGCTTCATTACACAACCGCTTGCTGCGTTCTCGAGCGTAATGTCCTAGAAAATGGCGTTCCGTGACGATCTTTGGCGTTTGTTTACGCGTCGGACGCTGTCTGAGTGAGGCATAATTTTTGATGGGTTCATTTCGTCGAGTCGCAGTCACTCATTAGCTCTATGTTCATATAATTGAGTCATGTAGGGACGTTTATATATCATGTTTGTAAGTTATTGTATCGTTTTTCTCAAAGCCAAATAAATTGCTCTGTGAAGGTTTTTGACATTGGTTCGCACGAAAATGTGTCAGATTCCGCACCTAATACTCATATGCACAAAATACATAAATATTAATGCAAGTGCCACAAATTGCCATAATTATATTACTATAGAACTCTCGCCAAGTTCGCTCGGGGAAGTACTACCACCATGTCCATTTCTGCCGCCAAGCAGTAACGCATTTGCGTTACTGTATTTCGGTTTGAAAGGTGGGGTTGCCGGTGAAATTACAGCCACATGAGACATTCCGCCTACACGTCTCAGAGTTACGGGCGCATACGATGCGAGTTGGGTTTTGTCGGACCTAGTAGGGGAGGACCCAAGTCGTATCGGTTGTTATGGGCCGAGTTACCACTTAACACCAGGTGGGCCATAGGCTCGTTCCGTAACTGTATCAAATAAAAAAACTAAAGTATGAAACGATCAGAATATTTACGTAGATTTTAATTTTCCATTATGAATATATATTATTAGCAATGAAACGAAATGCATTTACTTTTTGTCGATAGCGGGTTTATTTGGAATATCACATAGTTTGATAACATTATTGTACTCATGAACCTACTGGTATGTATAGTCGCAGTAATTGGTTGTTGTTACCAATCACATTCAAAATACCTGTTTATTAGTTATGCTACTATTTCATCATGATCAATCTATACAAATAAATAAAATTGGAGTGTCTGTTTGTAATATTAAAATAACCGCTTTTTACTAAGTGCATATGGATGTATACACGATACATATACCAAAACATTTTTTTTTTTAATTTTTGTCTGTCTGTCTGTCTGTTTGTTCCGGCTAATCTCTGAAATGGCTGGACCAATTTTGACACGACTTTCACTGACAGATAGCTGATGTAACAAGGAGTAACTTAGGCTACTTTTCCGAGGGGTAAAATAGAGGTGCGTGATAAAACCGAATTCCACGCGGACGAAGTGGCGAGCAACAACTAGTTTATGATAAAATACGTGTATAGTTATTTGAGATCACAATTAAAAGGCATCTTGTAAATGCTCGCGTCAGATGACATTATTACAAAGGTCTACAAGCGTCGATTCAGCTGCCTCCGACAGCGTCCAATTACCGTCCTTTGTGCAGGGCCAGCTTATTGACAATGAAGGTTGTATAATCTCTGTCTCTCTCTCGAGGGAGAGAAATTACCTCATTACAGAGCGTTATGTATAAGTGGTGTGAACCCCGGCTTTGAACCCGAATGTCACTGGTATGAATATGGAAAACTGAACCTATGATTTTTTTGTATAAAAATCAACGTGATTTGTTATATTCAAACTTGACAGCTAGATATAATTACACAATATATTACAGCAGCTAGATATGATACATCAATAATCAGGTAATGTGATAAAAGTTTCTAAGCGCACTTGCAAGCGCAATGCTCTCAGTGCTGGTATGAGGGGCCAGTGACACCATATCGACCAGGTCGACATGAAATAAAAAAACCAAAACGAATAAGACAAACGACCTGTCCAGAGCTACTCAATATATTTGACTGGCCTCATAGCTCAGTTGGTAGTAACCCTACCCTACCTTTTGCGCTGTAGGTCGAGGGTTCAATTCCCATCCAGGATTAACATTTGTGTGACAAACATATATATTTGTTCTGTGTATTAATATCAATTATATGTATGAATTAACAAAAAAGGCATACAATATTATATCAGTTGTCTGGTTCCCATAATACAAGCTATGCTTAGGTTACTTTGGGGCTAGATAGCGCTGTGTGAAATGTTCACCAATATTATTATTATTATATTATTATTACTATACTAAACAAATAACATAACAACACAAAGAATAACCACATCTCATAGTTTTATGATTGATGGAACTCTTGATTGACAGGATATGTCGGCAAAAAATAGCGAATGATGCATCGTAATTCCGAAATAGCGTAACTAAATAGACCGAAACCTTTTTAAAATCAGTCAGTCATAATTCTTTTGTCACAAAAACAGTGGTTCAAAAACTAAAGTTTTCTCGTTCATGAACACAATGTATAAAAAAGCAACGAACGAATATTTAAGTCATGCTCTTTAAATTGAGCGTCGTGCGCTGTTTACTCGTCAAAAGTTAACGTCAATTAATAATATTTTTATTTAATTGGCAGTACGAATAAAATATTATTGAAACAATGAAGTCACGAGTATTAAAATACAGCTATATTCGGCAATGTTAAAATTTGTTTTAATCACAGCTGTAATTTGCTTCACAATTAGTAAAGGGTATTTAGTTATATTTTTGAATTAATTAAAGTTAGTTAATTTAAGGATGGACGTCAATCAATGAACCAATTGATTTTATTGTTGACGCCATAATTATTGAGCTTAATACGCTGTATTTTATGTAACAAATATCTAAAAGACAGGATCCAAATACTGAACGACTCCTACTTTTTGAAAAGTAATATATATTACTCAGACTCCACAGGATGGGGGCGCTATCAGAAGAATTTCATTAGCATTCATCTAAGCAAATATTATTCTATATTCACTTCCTGTACACTGAGTTGATTGACCCGGGTTATCGCGTGATTGATAATAATGGTTCATGATTTTGTTTTTTATTTATTAGGGCGAAGCCAAGTATTGACGTACCGTTTATTTCAATGACAGTCTTCCTCAAAGGACTACTACGTAGTTACTCAACAATTTACTACTAGGTAATTCTAACGACTATTTTTTGCAAGCGTGATTATGTAATAGACATGTTTTTTTGTATAGAGAATATTGTGTATGTGTGACACAGCTTGATGCAAGGTAGACATTCGTTTTATCATAATGGGTAAATAAAAAATGTGACTGAGTTAACCCAGCGCTATAAACCCTGAGTTTATTATCCGAAGGTCACTAGTTGGAATCCAAGCATGCACCATTGAGTTATTCAGTTGAAAAATGAAGTTGCGATACCACGTTCTGAAATCGCTGACAACAAACATCGTGATGAAACCTGTCCTAGAATATAGGAAAAAACTAACATTTCACGTGCTTGTGACATCTGTAATCGGGACTACCCGTGGAACATTTAAAGCCCACTCTCATTTGTTGAGAGTAGACCCTGTGACCTGGGCACATTAGGGACAGCTTCGATGCGGAAAAAATGTATAAACACAAAAATAAAACCATAAGTCTATCCATTCAGGAAAAATTGCGTACTCGCATGTATTAATATCACATTTTGGCATCAGAGCTTTCATATCCAATATTCCATTACCATAAATGGATACGCGATAACAATCTAAATCAATCGTGGATAAACATCGATAAACACTAAATTATTGTCCGTCCGTCCGTCCGTCGGTCGCGGAGGCGCGTCAATGATTTGTTGCCTGTTGCTGGCAATTTTTCATCTACCCTGCCATCGCTAAATCATATCGACTCTCAGGTCCACTATTGGAGTAACCTATATGTGACCTTAGACTACTAAATATAAAGCTCATTTTAGAAGGCTTTCCGTATATAAGTATATTGAGGGAGATGATAATATTCCTACATATTATAATTAATATTTGTGAATAAGCGTTACATTTATTATCGGGTCTTGTATGTCTCCTGCAAAACATGGTAATCTAGTGCACAGATTGTGTGAGCGATGATGATTTTATATGGGAAATAATTAATTGGGCACCAATTGTGTTAGCAATGGAGGACCCAAGTCTTATTGCTTGTTATGGGCTCTTCATTCATTAATATTATAAAAAAAATAATCGGATATAGTAGGCTCTTTTGGTACCTTTGTTTATTGATATTATTAAGGTTCGCGGCGGTTACTTAGCTAAGATTTATTATTTTTTGAGTGCATTTAATCTCACGTTAAGTGACCATGCTTAGCTTATAATTTATTTTACATTTGTATGCTTCAGAAGCAGGATGTGGTGGAACTTTTGTTAATAACTGAATATATACCCATATAATTTACAAAGAAAGCAATTAAATGTAGAAAATGGTGGTAAAATGCGACGCCTGTATTAGGAACCAGCTCATCAATGAGGCTAACTGATCATACCATTAAGTGCGTAACGACTTGAGGGTGGTAGCTAGGCAGGCGTGTGCCCTGCTGCTACGCTATTCTTTAATAACGATGTTTTTCGTCACCGGTAGCTTGAGCTTATTGTAAGTTGACGTCAGTATCAGGTGAGCCGTAATATCTTCAAGACGTTGGCAGCAAACCTACCATCGAGTTGAAGCTAGTAGGCGGTCCGGGAGAAGTTACGGACCGCCTACTCATGCCTCATACTTTCGTATGAGTGTGAAAAACGTTATCAGTTATTTGTTTAACAATCGTTTCCGAAATAGATTTATACGAAACGATGTAGGTAGAGAAAACCCGCTTGAATAGCTACATTAATTTTATTTCATATTTGAAAAAAATATGGTTCAGAAATAAAAAAACGAGAATAAAGAAATTTACTTACGTTAATAACCTAGCGAGCTCAGATTCCTTTGTCATATTTTTCGTAGAACTCTATTTTCACGAAATATTTACAGTCTCGGAATATCCGAAACGTTTAATCGCTCGGAAAGTGATTTACATTCATAAAATAAATTAAAACAAAAGCATGCCGACGCAAAAATGTTAATAGCGGAATGAGTATGCTGTTTTGTCGGTCGTGTGCAGAGTTAGAGTTTTTAAAGTTGCCTAATGTCTCTGCATTGTGTTGATTTTTATAATGTGAATAAACAAGACCACTTTTTGTCACATCGCACTGCACGTGTCACTCTGAGATCACTACTACTTGTGTCACATCGCACTGCGCGTGTCTGAGACCACTACTACTTGTGTCACATCGCACTGCGCGTGTCTGAGACCACTACTACTTGTGTCACATTGCACTGCGCGTGTCACTCTGAGATCACTACTACTTGTGTCACATCACACTACGCGTGTCTGAGACCACTACTACTTGTGTCACATTGCACTGCGCGTGTCACTCTGAAACCACTACTACTTGTGTCACATTGCACTGCGCGTGTCACTCTGAGACCACTACTACTTGTGTCACATTGCATTGCGCGTGTCACTCTGAGACCACTACTACTTGTGTCACATTGCACTGCACGTGTCACTCTGAGATCACTCTACTTGTGTCACATCGCACTGCGCGTGTCTGAGACCACTACTACTTGTGTCACATTGCACTGCGCGTGTCACTCTGAGACCACTACTACTTGTGTCACATTGCACTGCGCGTGTCACTCTGAGAACACTACTACTTGTGTCACATTGCACTGCGCGTGTCACTCTGAGAACACTACTACTTGTGTCACTTCGCACTTCGCGTGTCACTGAGACCACTTGTGACACACACTCTTTTCTCCCATCAAACACTTGTTACATGACTTCAAATTTTCGGTTCCAGGACATGACGTTTCCTTACGATGTTTTTCGTCACCGTTTTGGGAACGTGGTATTGCGCACACAATTTTGGTAGAACGTGGTATTGCGTTACCGAAGACCTGATAGATAGTCTAGGCTTTTATCCGTGGGTTCAAATTTCTTCCACTTTAAACTCTGTATGACCAATCCGTACCACTGGGCCAAATGACAGAACCTCTAAAGTACTTTGTGATTGCACAACACTCGTCCAACTGGCGTACAACACGTGGCATTAATATCTGTAGTAAAAATGGTTATTTAGGAATAGCTATTTATTATCACCTATTATTTTTATAAAATTTTATTAGTTCAAACTAAAAGAGTCAATAATAATGATTAAGTTAATAATAATGATTAAGTTAGAAACCATTTTTGTTTAATTTGTCGACAGAATCTACGTTATTTTCAGCCCAATTCCGCTCAACGACAGACTTAAACCGCCATAACTAAAGGATTATTTACGTTAACCCCGAGTTTATGTTTCGGCCATAAATTTTAATATTATTTTCGAAAGTAAAATGTTGGTCGGTCAATTTACGATTTTTTTAGGGTGCGGTCGGAAATCTTTTGTTGTTCTCTGTGAAGCCTACGAGATTGATTGGTAGAAAGTATGTATACAAAATATTGCTTTTCAAATTTTAAAAGGTAAATACCTTGGGCTTGTGAAGGTTGACGTAACGAAAGTGATATTCTGGGTTAAATAATTAAACATCCCAATATTTCGATTACTAAAAATTAACGAAATGAAAAAAAAAATGGTTAAATGTATACGATTTGAAAATAAATTTCCTTAAAATGCAGCCATGCTTCCGATCCAAAATCCAAGAACTATATTAAAATGGGTCAGTAAAGAAAGCTTACTGTACTGTAAAATATTATTTAAATATATTCCCCACGCTCTGCTCCAATATATACAAAATATCATGTAATATCATGAAGCATTCCAGTACTATATTGTCAAAGTAATAAAATAAATGTCTCGTAGTTTTAAGCACTTCAATTATTACAAGGATCGTGCTCTGCTTTAGGGATTCCTTGACTGTTCTATTCCATGGAGGGTAGTCTAGGGTTTAAATAGGCGACAAATTTAGAGTGACCTTATGTTTCAAATGTTACTTATTGATGATTCTTAGCATTTGTTTATCAGTTCCATGGTTTTGTCTATGACTTTGCCTTTAAAAGTAACGCGCATGCGTCAGCTCAAGACACATCGTATGCGTATCACGTAGGCGTAGACGAGACGTTTTCGTAGAACCGTGACATACGGGCTACGCATCGTCTACGCATACGTACTAGCGGTCCGTGGAGTAACCAGCCGCAGCCATATTGCTGTTTTCATTCATCGTTTGAAAGTGCACGGTCTGAATACTGGAGAGATAAGATTTTTGTTGACCATGATATCAGGCTAGAAATCATTTTTTATGTGATTAAGTTACGGAGCGAGCAGATGGCCCACCAGGTATTAAGTGGTAACCTCTGCCTGTCACAAGCAATACGAATTAGGCCCTCCACTACTCGGGTAAGACAAGACCCAAGTCGCTTCGTATGCGCCCGTAACCCTGAAACGTGAAAGTGGAAAGAAAAGAAAATTTCGTTTGATATAAAAATTCAATAAGCTTAGGCAAAATTAAAAATAGTTATTTACTTTTAGAACCGGTTTAAAGAGGAAAATACGTTTTACCTTACCTTAAATACCTTTTAACTTAAATACCTTTACTTTAAGACACAATTAGATAATTATTATTAAATATTCAGTAAAGATATTTCTGACAATATAAATGAGACATCCTCGCTTACGCTGAATATCAAATGGTCTATTATTATGTTTAAAATGAGTGATCAAAACATTTATTTGTGGTCAAGCCGAGGTGTGTATTAAATCGAATCTTTCAATGATGCCCAGAGTCATTAAACAAACAATTTAAACGTATTCCATGCAAACACAGGCAGAGTTCTTCAAAGTGCGTTTGGAGACCACAATGAAATGAACATTTCATTTTAATTCATTATGCGCGGTGGACGCGGTCGGCTATGGATTTGTGCAAAAATAATGTTTAATGGATAAGATAATATTAACAGATTTTATTGAATATGTTCATTTTATTTTGCTTACTTTTACTGTATAATATAATTTACCTCTTTTTATGTTAGGTGACCATGTTGGCTGTTACTCTTAAACCATGCACATGTATGATTCGCTTTTTCTGTATCACTTCAAATGGGTTAAGTAGTTTCGGCGTGATAAATCATCATACATGCTTCCAAACAGACGTACATTTGCATTTGTAGTAAAAGTTGAATTTTTTGTTTGTAAGTTTGTTAATATAATCATGAAATAGGAATATTTTAAGAAAAATTGTTCGGGGTGATTACTTACTTGATTATAGACCGTGAATGATATCGAATTTAATGAACAATTAATTTCTACATTGTGTGTGGCCCAACACGCAGTTGGTTGATTTTGCAGATTGTAATTTCACCAGCACCACACCCTCCAGACTCGAAAAAAGTTTAGTGGCAGAAATAAGTAGGTATGATATATATAGTACTTCCCCAGACGAACTTTATACACCCCATTGCTCTCACTGTAACACATTAACTTTTATTTTCCAAGAATTTTTCAAAGAAAATTTATTTAATTAACTTTAGAAGAAACGACATATCATAATGGAATCAAAATTGTTTGCATCGCAGTATCAGATAATTTGAACCTTGCATTTTCCTCAATGAGGCACTCTGTTTTCGAATTCTTGCCTAATAACTCGAGCTTGCAAAATTGAAATCAATCGTATTGTAGAGAAAAAGGGTATAATGTTGCGTGTCGCTGTAGCTAAGGTGTAAACGCACTGAACAGGTGTGCCTCAGTATTCACCGGAGCATCCTCTGTTTGATTGTACGCTTCAGTGGACGCCTTCTTATTGGAAATATAATATAATAGAATATGACTGTGTATTTTCAGATGTTTGTGGCCATTGACATTTATCCTAAGTTAATATTATAATTGCAAAAGTGAGTTTTCGTTCATAGGGAGTGGAGTGAGGGGAGGGGTAAACTTTGTATGAAACGTTTTTCGCCAATGATTTCTGTATCGATCGACAACCAAAATCGGTTGAGATAATCAACATTATAACCGAGCGAAGCCGTGTGTAAAAGCTAGTAATGGTATGAGATATTATTAGGAATTTCAGAGATAAATCAGAAGTTTTTATTAACTCTGCTATATTCTTTGTTTTTATTGCGTTGATACACATCAGTTCAAATGAGTTTACCTATTTTAAGCTAATGTGAATATTTTTAGCTGACAAATTCACGGAAATCTGGATGGTGGTGATTGTGTATCAGTTCTGGCAGAAGTAAAACGAATACTTCTAACGTGATTGCGTCTGACTACATACACCATCAAACCATTTAATAGACCTGATATGAAGCGAGTATGTAGTTACTACTCTCAGTACTAAGGGTGGGGAGGCACCATAGACTACATTGTAGTACGAATTGGTTATGAACTCAAGTGGCTGAAGCAGACCTCACAGATTTTATCCTAAAATCACAATTTATACAATTTAGACATAATAAGGCATTAAAGTCCATCAATACCATGTCTTAATTTTTCAATGACAGATATTTTCAGCTCTAATATTTGCAAAACATAACAATAATTCGCCAAAATTATCTAGAGTACAAAAAATACATCATCATTATTGAAGTTACTCAAATCGATATAATTATTTCGTATACTTTTAGTCATAGTGTTTCGTTCTAACGGATAATTTCCTTTCCTTGCAATATGTTCAACAAAATCAATTAACTAATTTCAATAGCATCCAAATTAGAACTGCAACCAAATTGCAAGGTGAACGTAATATCCCCGTCGCGAGATGATGGACGCAATGCAGTGCGACTTGGGTCTTGTCGTACCAAGTTGGGGAGGACCCAAGTCGCACGTTTGTTATGGGCAGCGGTTACCACTTAACATCAGGTGGGCCATAAGCTCGTTCTGTCAACTAAATGACATAAAAAAACTTCTTGGAACGAAGCGACCCGCATGGTTTGTACACAGTAAACGTAACGCACGAGCAAGTGAAGTGAGAGTCCAAAAGTGATTCGTTCTCATTCGTTTACAAATCTATACAAATAAATAAAATTGGAGTGTCTGTTTGTAATATTAAAATAACCGCTTTTTACTAAGTGCATATGGATGTATACATGGTACATATACCAAAACAACATATTTTACAATTTCTGTCCAATTCCACGCGGATGAAGTCGCGGGCAACAGCTAGTATATAATAAAGTTATTCAACAAAAAATATTAGATAACAGTAACAAACCTTTAGCCATACGCAAAAAGTAACCCACAGTCCTGCTGTCGTCGGGGCAGGAGTTCAATAAAAAACTTTTGAGCCACTGTTTGCCGTAAGGAACGTCAAGTGTACCCAAATATACGGGCGAGTGCACACCGGCGACATTTGAGGCACGTCATAAAACCGTGTTTACACCGGGTACACACGCCGTGTTTGCTCAGGACCCGGCAAACATATTGCTCATAATCGACAAACGAACCGTTGAACGGGTTCCGATTGGTTTTTTAATGGAACTACGCTAAATTATGGTACCGATGGAAAATGATTACATTACATAATATGTAAAAATCGCAATATCACTAATGAAATGAGAAGTATCAAATTGATTTATGTTATTTGGGTACTAACCTTAGTTTAAACATTATATGATTCCTGATATGTACGCAAAAATTGTTTACATTAGTTGTATTCAAAATATCGAATAGGTACTTTCGATATAACACTCGCGTATATGTACGTGCAGTGTTATACAAACACTATTCATTCAGATTGTTGTACTAACATTGTCACTGAACTAAAATTGTATTTGGTGGTATATATATATTATTTTTTATCTAGTTATTAAAGATTTTTAATGAATAAACTAGATTAGTTTTGCATATTCTAATGAAACAAAACAAAAGCTTTTCTATATCTAAGAATACTAAAAAGTTCAGAAAACAAAGAATTTTCATTTGAATAAGAAAATAAACTGAAAACTGTCAGCATCAAAGTCAGAGAAACTAAATGGGAAAATTTAATTTGCTAACAAAACAGTTCTTTGAAAACGGTACAAAAAAAGGTGGAATCAAAACGGATATAACAAAGAAGGGTACTGAGAAACGAAAACACGTGAAAGAGAAATAACACGGAAACGGACCGGCCGGATAAACACGGGATCGATAGTTTGCTCCGGTGAGCACGCGGCCTTATAACTGGTTTTTACGTCATTTTCCTTTTTATGTACCGGAAATAAAAACATTAAATATCGATCGGAAAGGTGTTGAGTTTGTTAAAAAGTACAAAAGAATTGTAACTTTCAAATTTTTTGGTATTGAAATTGGAGAGTTCTCCGAAGATAAGAAAATACAAGCAAATTAATTTAAGTAAAGAAAGAAGAAAGAAAGAAAGATGACTCAGTTATAATAATATAATAATAATATAGCCCAACCAGAGCAGCCTCATGAGGCGTCACAGGGGTGCGGGGTGGTTGGCGGAGGGGTGCGTGCGGGTAAGCTGGATCAGGGTCAACGGCCAGCGATGAGGGAGATCGAGATGCAGCGAGCTGAGATTCAAACTGAAATGAGAGGGATCTGGGAGTCAAGGCTGGCGAGTCCAAGTGCGGGCCAAAATACTGTCGATGCAGTCCGACCTGTGCTGCAGCAGTGGGTGGAAAGAAGCCACGGTGTACTAACCTTTCGGCTGACACAGGTCCTCTCTGGACACGGGTGTTTTGGGAAATACTTGTGTCAAATTGCCAGAAGGGAGGTATCTGATAGATGTCACCGTTGCAGCAGTCCTGAGGACACAGCCCAGCACACGCTTGATGCATGCCCTGCGTGGGATGAACAGCGACAAATGCTGCGTGCTATTATAGGATCGGACCTCTCTCTGCCAGACGTAGTCAAATCTATGGTCAGTGGAGAAGAGGCGTGGGAGGCGGTCTTAATCTTCTGCGAATTAGTACTTCAGCAGAAGGAAGCGGCGGAGAGAGAAAGGGAGGCTTCCTCCACTGATCCCCTCCGTCGCAGGCGAACTGGGCGTCGGAGGAGGCTTTACGCTCTCCACCAACCACCATAACACAGGCTAGGGTGGCAACCATGGGGAAGTTCGCCAACCTAACTAATGCCTCGAGGCGGTTAACGCTGTGCACGCGTACCCCTCAGATACGGACAACTGAAGATGGGGCTCGGCCGAGTCAACGCTGTCGGGACTGCGGAAGTTCTGACAAAGTACGTTCCGTGGGCACCGTGTAGGTTTAGCCGGTAAGAGTCCGGCATAACCCCACCAAGAATCCATGGGGTATCCATGAGGATTCCTACACGCAAAAAAAAATGGGGTTGCTGCGGGTTAGTGGGGAGGACGCATCTGCCACTCGCTACCGGCTGAGTTATATGTTTGGTCCGTAGTTGGAAAGCTCATTTGTGTTATGGCCATTCACATAATTTTTTAAATTTATTATTTATAATGTTCTATTCAGTAACACGTTCACTTTATAATATATATAATTATATACTTTATAATATACCACAGCGACCATAATTATGTTCTTAACCAACTTTTGTTACTTGGTTCGAATAATATATTTTCCATTTCAATGACTATTACTTGTCAACACCAAAGTCGCAAAATTATTTTAATTAATTAATGAAGTACATCACCAATGGAACCGCGAGGTGCAAAATAACGAGGCGCGGACAAAGATAAACAAAAAAATACGCCACAAACATTCCAAATTATTTCCACAACGCGAGCGGGTGAATAAAATATCGCCCAGGAGATTTTTTATGCCAGTCCGGTCCCGAATTTGACCCAAGATGGTCATAGAGGGCGTTTTGGCTAAATCGCTTTGCATTTGCTACACTGCTGGCCACAAAAAACCTCGAAATAGGTAGAAATTTAATTTTTCCCCATCGTCTTTTACTTACTGAATTAGACTTTGCTCTGGTTCGCATAATAGACTTTATTTAATCTGGAGCCTGATCTACAAAGAAAACTACGCATCAATATTTTAATAATACAATATTAGTGATATTTGGTTACGGAATTGAATTAGGTATAATCATCATAAAAAAAAAACATTATATCATTCATCACCATAAAAATTATTACATAATTTTTCTTACGAAAAAGTCATGTGTTTAAATGTTTCATTAAATAACATTTATTTTCTAAATGACACATATTCAAACCTTATTAAACCTTTTATGGGGCAAAACTGAAAGAAAACAGATGGGAAGTACGCCTTTATTTTCCTGAACATGATCATTTTTACCTTACCTTACTAATTAGGTGGGTAATGTTAAAATGAACAATTTTTTTACTTAAGTGTTGTAGCCATTTCATTCAGATCATGCATAGGATTCAAAACAAAGTATAATCGCCTAAAGCCTAAAGATTCATAATTATGGGCTCTCGTATAAGATCTGCTATAGTATTGCTAATTTGAAGACTTCCAGGGGGGCAAAATAATATTAAAGACTTCTTCTTTCTTGAGATATAAATATTACTTTGTTTCCTCGGTTCCTTGGTTAAATTTACAAATATTACAAGATTGACTATTCGAAATGCCGAAGGCAACGGTTGTGCGTTCTAAACTACTAGTGCTGCCATCTAGTAGTTTAGAACTGTGGAACTATCCAATTCGATAGGTATCGAATATATTGTATCGGCTTCCGACACAAATATATTTATGTATTCTAGCTAAACAACGTAAAGTATTTTTCTGGAAATTCTACATCATACCCTTAAAAGATCAAATAACACCAAAGGTTACAGAAATCCCCTGACTACACCAAGATCACACAGGTCTCATATTAAATACAATGGCCCACTAATATTAAATACTAGCACACCCACCCGCCATGTTTAAACGTAGCAAAGCACGAGGTGTTTTGAAAGTAAGTGGGTGCGTTGAACAGTGGACGTTTATTGTTTACGTCACCGACGGGTATTTTCGCGATGATATATCGTCCCACAGGATATTGCAATTTAGTTGCAATAGTGAATTATTGCGCGGTTGTAAGACAGCGACAAATTATATTTGCGACGTGGAGGCGAAATTATCTGCGTGGTAATGGAGTTTTTTTCAAGTAACTGTCACTTGGAAGATGGCTATTTATGAACATTTTACATTATTTCTGGTAAATTTTAATGTACTAGAAAGTTTAATTAATTATAAAAGAATGCGAAATTTTATTCAATTACAGTATTTAATTTAAATCAAATCATGTGTTAAAGTAATTCAGTTATTATTATCTTGCTGGATATTGCTTTAGAAAGGCATTCTTCTGAAAATATTCTACAAATATTTTTTCAGTAATGAAAATAAAATTATGAATCTTTAGGAATAAGAAATTAATACTAATGATACGTTTATGACATTATTGTGGCATTTACAACTCAGTGGTCCTGATCCTCGAAGGGCAATTATAAAGTTAGTCTATAACGTCAATACTCTCAAAAAGCGATGAAAAACAGGGTTCGCTACAAATGAACTTGCTTTCTAGCTTACTTTCTCATCCGACCCAGTGCTTTAGCCCCACTAAAGCTTAAGCTGGAAACTAGAAAAACCAAACCATATTTCACCGCATTTTTCTCACAAATACGCAATAAGACATTATCACGGCTGGCAGTGTACGGCTCGCATTAGCGCCGAGCAATATATTACGCTAAGTGTTCTGTTGTGCTGACTGTACATGGAACGTGGATTTAGCATTTAGATATTTACTGTGTTGAATGTACGAGGCAATTCCGATTCGGTAATGCTAAGAAAGTTTATGGCCTTTGTAACTTATCTTTTGAGTCTAACGATAAAAGCTACCCGTAAAGTACGCAATCATTTAATTACTAACTAATGTGTTTTCCTAAAATGTTTATCCAAAATGTTTTAGTTACAGTTCGTAAAAGTAAATAAATTAACATTGAAAGATAATTTCATCGTAACATTTTCTTCATTTGAAATGTCTTATCTTTTATATTTCAGGACAAAAAGTAGTTTGAACTTCTAATCAACAAAACTACTTTACCAACCTCCCGTGCCACATTCTCTTTACTTCTACCAAAATCACAATTAATAATTACTACCAGAAACATAGTTCCAGTCTATTTAAGCACACAAACATACTGAAAGCAAAATCGTAGCGAAACTTAACTCTAAGTAGCCAACAACCTAAAAAGTGCCTTTACCGCCAACTACCAAAAAGTTCTGCCTGAAAAAAGTTTATCTAGAAAAAAACCCAATCCTGCATATCTTGCAGTTGGGATAAAGCGCGCTGAGTATTTTTATTTTTGTAAGTCTTACCGAGAGCGGTTGTGAACAATGGGAACGCAGAGTTGATACATAGCATGGACCTCTTTTGCTAATTAAAACCTGACGGTGTTTTTGACCTAGGAGGTTAAATTAGCATGTGAATTAACTAAGTATTCATGAGTCTATTAGCATTTTGCTTTAACCTCTACTTCTAATATTACATTCAGTGGGAGAAATTTTGCAAAGATAAGCAGCAATAATATTGTCGATGAAATTGATTTGAGAGTCTAGATTGTTTTTCATTGTAATTTGAGTGGGTTCGAGCCGAAGTCAAAGTCAAAAACTTTATTTCCATAGAATTCATAAAGAAATGGCCTGGAAACGCCAATTAGTACCGCATTTAGTTTTATAATTTTCTTATTTGTGAAGGGTTTATGTAGAGCGTAATATAGATAACGGTGATAATTATCAAATACTAGCTGTTGCCCGCGACTTAGTCCGCGTGGAATTCGGTTTTATTACGCACCCCAATTTTACCCCTCGGAAAAGTATCCTAAGTTACTCCTTGTTACATCAGCTATCTGCCAGTGAAAGTCCCGTCAAAATCGGTCCAGCCATTTCAGAGATTAGCCGGAACAAACAGACAGACAGACAAAAATTTTTAAAAAAAATGTTTTGGTATATGTACCGTGTATACGCACTTAGTAAAAAGCGGTTATTTTAATATTACAAACAGACACTCCAAGTTTATTTATTTGTATAGATAGAAGACTAGTGTGAAATGTACCCAAGAAAGTTGCAGGCAACAATATGATTTATGTTAATATATAATCACGGATGTGAGCACGAGATTACTGTGCGCTGAGTATCACGCGTTGTGACAGTGATTTTGCCACATCCTGAGTTTTGTTTGGGGAACAAAAATATCGGTAACATATATTGTATTTAGGCAAAAAAACAATCTTAACCTTTAATCAGATTGTATTCGGCGCGAATTTGCAAAGGACCCAAAATCATGATTTTATTCAGCCACCATGTTTCCGGGAGATCGTGCATTCGACCCTTTGGGGCCCACTGTGGGTCTATTTGTATGTGAATGTAGACCCGCGCCGTTAAAGAGGCATTTAAAGTAGGCGTATCTACGTAAATAACGGCGGAGATACGGAATACTTGCGTATCACTTTGCCTTCGGTGTCGACTGGCAAATAACTCTTCAAGTGATGAATATTCCACTTTATTGCTGTTTTGTGTATTGTGGTGAGTTTGGAATACTCGTAAACGTTTTTGCTTGATAATGAATGAGGCGGAGGCGCACAGAAAGGATTGGAGCGACAAATATTTGTATATTATATTTAACGACTTTTAGTTATAAATTTCTTATATCTTAATAAATTTCGTCACTCCAAATTTTCCTACAACCCTGCTATTTTTCGTCTATAAACAAAAAAGTAAAAAAGTATTTTTAATTAATTATTTGAGCCATCTGCATGTAAAGATTAATAACCTCATATACAAAACCACAACACAACTGTTTGCCACAGCCGGGGTTCGAACCGAAGTCCCTCGTACAGGCGACCATCAGCCACGGAGCCATAAATTCACCTAATCCAGTTTCGAGATAAATGTCTTTTGACTTCGGCATATCTGCAATAGAAAACTGAGATAAATCTCTCCTCAAGAGAGTTCCGACCGTAAAGCCGGAATTACACCATCAAAACTTGGAACAGGTACCGGGAAACAGTTCATTTCTCAACAGCTGTTTAACAAAACTATCTCTTAACAACTTGGAAGTTATTAAAAGCAAAATAGGAAAGACGTCGATGCGAAGTTTAATAAATTGTTGGCAACTTTTGAGGATATTGTTGAAGAGATTGTACGTCGGCGTCGGCGGATGCTGTCCAACTTATAATCTCGATACTGACGGCTCCGAGATTGAGGTGCTTAGATTGGTTTGTCGACTTGCCGAAGGGTTTGTGGGTTTATGGAGATACAACGAATACGGAGAATAATACAAGTTACGTTTTTGTGAACTTCCGTGGTAGATTTCAATATTTGACCAAGGAGCACTTGACTACAATTAACCTTGTCAATATATCTCTAGAACAGTGTGATAAAGGATTAAAGTGCGCCTCAGGGAGGCTCCTTACGTCCACATGACATAGTTTTCGAAATTTTGGTACTAGGACATGTCAGTTTCTTCACAGTGTTTTCCGTCACCGTTTTGACAACGGTGAAGGTGAACGATCAAGTGCACGAAAGGAGCCTCTTTTAAGCGCACTTGCAATCCTTTCACTGCACTGGTTCGAGAGGAACAGCGTTTTATATAGGCTCTCGTGGCACCTAGCACACCTCTGTACTGTAGCCGGACTTCGTCTCTTCAGCAAGAGACACATTGTATTCGTTACAATACCATAATCCAACCTAATAAAAGGTAGGGTCGACAGCGCTTCAGCATTGACTCTGGTATTGCAGATCTTCATGAGCGACGGTGACCACTTTCCATCAGATGGCTGGTCAGCTCATCTACTTGCTGTAACATAAATAAAAAAGGGATCATAACTATAAAATAACATATATTTATTTTTATTTAAAAAGACTACGGGAAATGGCTGTAGCCACTGTCGGCGCTACGCAACTCCTAAATTGAATATGGTATACGGCAAAAGCTTATTTTTAAGTGTTTGTTTCCATTGCTCAACAAAAAAGGTAGGATCAGTTTTTGACTATCGGTGCACACTGCGCCCAGTTAAAAACCGAAAAGGTTGTCTGTGTAACACATGATCATTTTTCAAAATCAATTATTCTATCATCACCCGCGTCGAAGCGAACAAATGGCGCACTAATTAACTCAGTTAATTGTATATTAAATTAGGACCCTCGTCCGTGCGTCCGAAATGCGTATTGACAGCTCCTCTGTACAGTCGTGGACAGCATGCGTTTATTATATGATTTGATAGTAATTTGTGCTTTAGGGGAAGGAATTTTACAAACTATCGTCTCAGTCTTAAATAAGTTCCCGTGCAACGACTCAGACTCTTTAGCCTTAATTTTTTTCTATGTGGTACAGTTACGGAACGAGCAGATGGCCCATCTAATGTTGAGTGATAGCCTCTGCCCATAACAAGCAATGCAACTTGAGGCCTCCCTTAAGGCCTACTTAAGTACTACAAGACTGAAGCCACATTGCATGCGCCTGTAACTTAGACTTGAAGATGGAATGTCTCACTGTAATTTCACCGAAGAAAAATTAACTTTTCAAATTTTCAGAGAGTTTGTGGTGACCCAGTAACTTATCCGACTTGTCTCATTTTTTTATCAAAATCATATCAGATTCACATGTTTTAGAAAATTTTGGCGTTGATAGTACCTACTCGAATAATTAGGTTTCATATAAGGACCAAAGTAAACATTACTTTTAAAAGGTTGGAGGGTTTATAGCCCACCGTGGTTTTATGGAAATTCTTCGGGATAGATGTTTAGACAGGAAACTTTGTTTACTATCCCTTGGCAGGTAAACGATCGGGGTGGATGAAACATTTAATGTGTTGTTGATGGCCGATATATGAATTGGAATCAGTTTGATAAAAGATTTGTTATTTAAAAACTCACGTAATTAAGTACAAGTGAACTTGTAAACATAAATTTTAAATTGATTCCACCTCATTGTTGCATATTGACCTACAAATAAATGTGCATTTCAAAGAGATTTTCGCGAAACGAACATTCCATAACTGGCTTTTGAATTTTGGTTTTTGGCTTTGATATGATTGGTAAATATTTTTGACTGATAATAAAACCATTCCAGCATTTTGGATAAATAACCAATTAATAAATAAACATGGTTAATTATTATACACTGACTGACCTCACAGCTCAGTTAATAGTGAATATGCGTTCTGCGCTGTAGTTCGTGGGTTCGATTCCACCCAGGACAAACATTTGCGTCACGAATATACTCGTAGATGTTCTGTGTCTGGGTGGTTAATATGTAATATATGTATGTATTTACAAAAAACAGTATATAATGTATTCTGTCAGTGGTCTGGTTCTCATAGTAGAAGCTATGCTTAGTTTGGGGCTATAGGTGGCGTGTGAATTGTCCACCAATATTATTATTATATTACTATGAAAACTTAAATAGCGTATATCAAAGCTCACGTGCACAATTTGTTGTTCATTACACATCACCAGCTATCTGCTGTACGCCTAAAGCGGCAGATTATTAAATTTCAGTGGCACCGTTGCAATAACCTGACGCTTCCACCTCGGTTCAGGCAATATTTTGCGCGATAATACACATATGTGTGTTTACATATGATATTGCAGTTTTTATCAAATCAGCTATATCTTAGTGAGAGCGACATTATTTATTCCGCTTTTGGTTGTTTATTGGCCGCTATCGTCAAAAAGCTTTATTTCCATAGAATTCAGAAAGAAGTTGCTTGGAAACTTTAAAAATATATATATAAAGGTCACGCGTACTTATTGCTAAGTTTGACTCGTGTTCAAACCCTGAACAGTGTAACGGACCTCCCCCTTCCCCTTCCGTCATAAGACACTCAGATCAAAAATTTTCCGAAAATATATTCTAAATCTTAATATTTATAATGGCCAATAGTGTGATCGAATTAGTGGTAGGACTGTACGTTGTGTTTCATAGTAACCCGTTAAGTAGAAGGTTCTTTAAGAGGTATGCTGGTAGCAGACATAAGACATGGTATTGGGTAGCGTAGTGAAGAAAGTCCCTAAAAATAAATATTAGATCTGGAGAATTATAAATGTACTATTACAAAAGTAGATTGTTATAATTAATCAAAAGTTTGAACTAAAGGAATAGTACATACTCTAATTTAATAATGAAAAGTGATTAACAAGAATTTATTTAATACTGCTGTAAAAATTGCAGTTTATTAATTTTATACCACGAACATAGTTTGTGGGCCAACGGCATCTTCACAAACTATGGCTCGACGCCCCTCCCCGCGCCATGCTATGAATTTCGACTCCTGACAACTCTAGGATTTGTCGTCTAGGAAATCCTCTATTCGTGGCATAATAAAGTATTATCCCATCGAACCTGCGGAACTTAACCCTCCTTAATTAAAAGAAGAGGAAAGGTCCTATTATTCTCCGAAGAGATTTAGTTAACTCGTATAGCATACGAGCAAGAGTTAATGATGAAAAGAGTATAAAACTCTCCTATATCCACAATGATTTACTGTACTGTAACAGTAATTTAAATTAAATTATAAATAAGAGCTTGGCTCACTTATGCTAATGAATGTATTTCACATTCAGTAAGTTCTTAAACTCGTACTGAGATTGTAACTGAGGTATAGTGCCATAATGCAGAACAAGCAGAGCACATTATCAATATTTTTAAGATTATAATAAATGACAGTACTTAGCAATGTGTCTCAACCCTAACAATAATTCAAAACTGATCAATTGAGGTGGTTACAGATCTCACAAACCAATATGCTGACCATTTAGGTATCACAGCTAGGTGGAGTAGTACCCCTTTTTGACCAGACCGCATAGCCTAACTAGCAATTCCGTGAGATATCTGGGTTTCTCAAACCAATATATCAGTACCGGTAAAATAAAGTAAGAGTAGGTGGTAGGTTCGGCAACAGTGATAATAATGGATGATTACCAGTCTCACTTTGGAAAGCTATTACGAAAACTAGACACAGCTTAGTAATATCATAACATTGTTATTTGATAGCAATACTTATTCATAAACCTTTGCGCTCAACAAGCCGGCAAAAGGCAAACTAAAAATAAATAGCATAGTAAGTGTTAATGTATCAACATCTGTGAACCAATTTTCATCATTAAAATATAAATCAATTCATTAAATTAATACAAAGTGGATATTACATCTTCACTCTATCTTATACTAAAATATAAACTATGATAGGTTAAATAATCTGTTGTGCACATCAGATTGGTAACGTGGACCAAGTTGTTTCAATATAATAAATATAAAACATTTCCAACTAACATCTGTGAATGTATCGTCAGAAGGCATTAATCTATACAATGGAGCTCCTTTACAGATAATAGCGGATTTAGCCATTATTTGAATCATCTATTAAATAAATACTTTATTTACGTCTGATCTTTGAGATACTCTCAATGTATTAGATAAGTGTAAAATTATTTATGAAATATTTGTTTATATTATAAAACATAAAACCAACACAACTATTCTTGGAATCATTGATTTAAGCCAGTAGAATCAGTATCAATAAATAAAAGGAACATCTGTATACAACTCTGAAATTATCAGTTGTGTACCTAAATACCTAAACTAGCTACAAATATGTGTGAGAGCAAAACAAGGAGTTGCGTCCTTACTCCGTATTTAATTCTAATTGTGCATGAAGGTACAAACAGCACAAGAGTTTGCAAATGTGTACCTTTCTAACTATTCTGACTAATGTATGCGAGATTGGCTTTCTCGACTTTGTATTCCTAGTGCCAGCCCTAAGGTCTATCTCCTGCAGGCCGTAGCCAAAGACAGCAGAATTAAGACGTGTACCGCGAGATGTGTGAGGGACCACATCAAATGGATCCTGAAAATAGATTTAGTATGGGTGCTGAAGGCATGACCCACTTCGACAAGTCCCCATTATCCAAGTTCAGGAAACAACCAATGTGGGAGCTTTGCTGAGCCCAACAAAGGGAAAACTCAACACCCAGTTCGCTCAAATTGCCTGGGCCTAACTAACAAGGGAATCCCTGACTCCTGGCTTTCGTTGACACCGTGAGGATCAGGCCAGCAGACCATAAACCATGTTATGGGTTTTGGTATTCATCGAACAGATATTGATAATATTCACAACAAAATATTATAATGGTTAAGCCATAATAATTCTCTTTTATTTATTTATTTAGACAAGAGAATCTTCAACATTTTGATTAAATCCATACCAATTGCGCACTTAACATATTACGTTCTAAGACGTCATCACAGCAACTACGCATTACAAAATCCCACATTCACGAAATATCACGGAAACTGTTTTATGGGTGGAAACAATTACACTATTAAATGTGTATCACAAACTATGCACATTGATGCAAATTTCTATTATAATTACTTGCAAAATCAATATTATTTTAATAAAATCTGTTCGATTCACACATCTAAGCTCGCTATTCCAATCCGAATCCCTGTCAAAACCTTTTTCTTTTTCCTGTAGCCTTCTGTCATCTTTCTATGTGGAGTAAAAAGTATTTAATGCAAAGTAATGAAAAAGGTTTTAATAAAATACATTGATTCCAAATACAATACTCGAATTAATTATTGATTAGAAATTTTGGTGGTACAACAGAGTTGGGATCGTTACAATCGCCCCCTGTATTATAACGTAACTTGTGAAGATATAATACACCATTAACAAAAGATCAAAACTCACCACCAAAATAAAATTAATAATAAATGATTATAAAACCCTTTGGAAAAAGAATGTACCTAACAATTAATTATCACCCCGTCGACCAACACAAATATTTATGTTTAGTTTCATCTATTAAATAATAAATCAAACATTCCAAGAATCCTTATAAATATCTTTTTTATTTATAGGTAATAAACTTCCATGACTATGGCATAAACTCCAAAATTTTAATACTCAAATGATAAAACTAAGAATTCTATGGAAAATAAAAATTGTTAAATTGTAAAAATGTTATATATCAAATTATCTCTCAATTATTCTCAAAATATCAAATTTTCAATAACAGTATAATTAGCTGAATACTTTTTTTTTTTTTAAATAAGTGAAATGAGCACATAATGCATTCAAAAATATTAAATTTCTGAGTAAATGCCTAAAATAATCATGTAAATTTTAACTGAAAATGGAAATGCCATTTCTTCAGATCTAATCAATTCAATTGAATTTAATTAATTGAAAATTAAATTTCAAAATTATGTAAGTATTGATGATTGATTGATTACACTTGGTAGTTTATTCAATAATCAATTACACTTGTTATTTACATTATTAACAATATTACGCAAAACTGATCGAAAATAGTGTCTGAAATTGGTAACCTAACCAAATCTGAATAAAATCCATCAAGATATTTTCCTTTCTTCAATTCTTGATGTTTTCATAAACCCCAATAATATTCACTTAATGTTTCTCAATTTGATTTGCCTCTACTTTAGAAATTTTATTAAAAGAACAAATCCTTTTTAATTTAGTACTGATATTATTGTAACTTCGTGTTACTTTATTAAACTATATTGACTGAATATATTTATTTTAAAATAATTATTAATATTATTACTATTATTATATCAATTCAAACAGCAAACAGGGCTTTATTTATTCATCAATAAATGGTTTCAAACAGTATTGAGTAAAATGTCTGTATGTATGCGTGTGTTGATGGACGTAAGTGTTTTTAAACCGAACCACAAAGACACACAATCCAAGCCATCCTCCAAGTTTTATAAAGTGACAAGCATAACCAACGAAAACAACTCACCAGTTTCAGCATCGACAAAGTAAGGGAATCTGGTTGTGAGGCAGATTAGTCCTAGTGACATCCAGTAAGCTCATCCCGAGTGAACAAATTCCGTTTACTTGAGTCAAACATACAAGACCCTCCAGTGTCTATCCTCCCTATGAGTGAGTGCATCATTTGCCATACCCTATCACTTGCCACTCAAAATCAAAACTTGAACGGGGTCTCTCCATAATACGGCGAGTGTGCAGTGTGGGTACTATTCTTTCCTCATGGTAGAGTATGAATCTTCTATAGAATCAGACGGTACTGATGAATGTCTTTGGGTTGGCGCAAAATACAACCAGACCCATGCTGACTTATCCTAACACCAACTTCTCCACTATAAAAGACTCATTGAGTGTATTCTATAGTTTGTAACCAAATATTGACAAATCGCCTCAACTTCAGGGCTCTGTCCTTTCAGTACGGATCTTTAAACATTCAACATTCACTGCGTTTTTTTTTTTTTCCTGCCATACACGCATCCATATTGTTTAAACAGACCACTTAAACGAGCGGTCTACTTAAATTCTATTTATTAATGTATTTTTTTATTTCAATCATTTATATTTAAACCCAAGTAATTTTTTTTTATAATTATAACTACTATTAAATTTGAAAACCTAAATTATTCATATTCAATCAAACCCAAACATTTAACAATTAACTATTAGAAAACTAGTACTCTTTGGTTTGGTTAGGTTCCGACTTCTGAACTTGAACTAAAATTATTATCGAATTACAAATAACATGAATAATACTACCATTGTAAACAATTTCAAGTCATTCTTCAATACGCCCCCATATAGTTCTTAAAATTGAAAACACAAGACAAATTGCCTTGAAAATAAATTAAATAGACAAACACGAATCAATTGCAAATAAACAGTAATACATGCTTGCCTTTTCTAAAATGTAATATTTTTTTTTATATTACACAAGAATTTAATTTTAATAACTTTCAATTTAGATTAACATTATCTTGAAACACAACCCATTTAAAACACTGAAAACAAATCAATAAATGTATACAAAAGAAATAAAGGTCAAAATCAATAACTGTTTTCACGGCCCTTTTCGAGAGCGTGGTGGTCTAGCGGTAATGACCCCCGAGTTTCAATCCGGAGGTCGCCGGTTCAAATCCCGACGTGCACCTATGAGTTTTTCGATTGAAAGATTTATGTGCGCAATACCATGTTTTTTAAAACGGTGAAGGAATACATCGTGAGGAAACCGACATGTCCCAGAACTAAAAAAAATTCAAAGACATGTGTCGATGGCACGAAAGGAGCCTCTTTGAGGCGCACTTACAATCCTTTCACCACACTTGTTCGACAGAACCGGTGACTCGAAGAAGAAAAAGACGGCCCCAATATTCTTAAGCTTCTTTAACATTTTCTCATTAATTCTCAAGCTCATTTAACATTTGGATTCTCATCAATAAAAACTTAAAATTATTATTAATATGATCATTAATTATATTTCTAAAAACATATTCACGCCCCCAAGGTTCTTAGCTACTTGCCAACATTTGAGACCCCTTTATCCTGGTCACGGCACCAATTGTAACGGACCTCCCCCTTCCCCTTCCGTCATAAGACACTCAGATCAAAAATTTTCCGAAAATATATTCTAAATCTTAATATTTATAATGGCCAATAGTGTGATCGAATTAGTGGTAGGACTGTACGTTGTGTTTCATAGTAACCCGTTAAGTAGAAGGTTCTTTAAGAGGTATGCTGGTAGCAGACATAAGACATGGTATTGGGTAGCGTAGTGAAGAAAGTCCCTAAAAATAAATATTAGATCTGGAGAATTATAAATGTACTATTACAAAAGTAGATTGTTATAATTAATCAAAAGTTTGAACTAAAGGAATAGTACATACTCTAATTTAATAATGAAAAGTGATTAACAAGAATTTATTTAATACTGCTGTAAAAATTGCAGTTTATTAATTTTATACCACGAACATAGTTTGTGGGCCAACGGCATCTTCACAAACTATGGCTCGACGCCCCTCCCCGCGCCATGCTATGAATTTCGACTCCTGACAACTCTAGGATTTGTCGTCTAGGAAATCCTCTATTCGTGGCATAATAAAGTATTATCCCATCGAACCTGCGGAACTTAACCCTCCTTAATTAAAAGAAGAGGAAAGGTCCTATTATTCTCCGAAGAGATTTAGTTAACTCGTATAGCATACGAGCAAGAGTTAATGATGAAAAGAGTATAAAACTCTCCTATATCCACAATGATTTACTGTACTGTAACAGTAATTTAAATTAAATTATAAATAAGAGCTTGGCTCACTTATGCTAATGAATGTATTTCACATTCAGTAAGTTCTTAAACTCGTACTGAGATTGTAACTGAGGTATAGTGCCATAATGCAGAACAAGCAGAGCACATTATCAATATTTTTAAGATTATAATAAATGACAGTACTTAGCAATGTGTCTCAACCCTAACAATAATTCAAAACTGATCAATTGAGGTGGTTACAGATCTCACAAACCAATATGCTGACCATTTAGGTATCACAGCTAGGTGGAGTAGTACCCCTTTTTGACCAGACCGCATAGCCTAACTAGCAATTCCGTGAGATATCTGGGTTTCTCAAACCAATATATCAGTACCGGTAAAATAAAGTAAGAGTAGGTGGTAGGTTCGGCAACAGTGATAATAATGGATGATTACCAGTCTCACTTTGGAAAGCTATTACGAAAACTAGACACAGCTTAGTAATATCATAACATTGTTATTTGATAGCAATACTTATTCATAAACCTTTGCGCTCAACAAGCCGGCAAAAGGCAAACTAAAAATAAATAGCATAGTAAGTGTTAATGTATCAACATCTGTGAACCAATTTTCATCATTAAAATATAAATCAATTCATTAAATTAATACAAAGTGGATATTACATCTTCACTCTATCTTATACTAAAATATAAACTATGATAGGTTAAATAATCTGTTGTGCACATCAGATTGGTAACGTGGACCAAGTTGTTTCAATATAATAAATATAAAACATTTCCAACTAACATCTGTGAATGTATCGTCAGAAGGCATTAATCTATACAATGGAGCTCCTTTACAGATAATAGCGGATTTAGCCATTATTTGAATCATCTATTAAATAAATACTTTATTTACGTCTGATCTTTGAGATACTCTCAATGTATTAGATAAGTGTAAAATTATTTATGAAATATTTGTTTATATTATAAAACATAAAACCAACACAACTATTCTTGGAATCATTGATTTAAGCCAGTAGAATCAGTATCAATAAATAAAAGGAACATCTGTATACAACTCTGAAATTATCAGTTGTGTACCTAAATACCTAAACTAGCTACAAATATGTGTGAGAGCAAAACAAGGAGTTGCGTCCTTACTCCGTATTTAATTCTAATTGTGCATGAAGGTACAAACAGCACAAGAGTTTGCAAATGTGTACCTTTCTAACTATTCTGACTAATGTATGCGAGATTGGCTTTCTCGACTTTGTATTCCTAGTGCCAGCCCTAAGGTCTATCTCCTGCAGGCCGTAGCCAAAGACAGCAGAATTAAGACGTGTACCGCGAGATGTGTGAGGGACCACATCAAATGGATCCTGAAAATAGATTTAGTATGGGTGCTGAAGGCATGACCCACTTCGACAAGTCCCCATTATCCAAGTTCAGGAAACAACCAATGTGGGAGCTTTGCTGAGCCCAACAAAGGGAAAACTCAACACCCAGTTCGCTCAAATTGCCTGGGCCTAACTAACAAGGGAATCCCTGACTCCTGGCTTTCGTTGACACCGTGAGGATCAGGCCAGCAGACCATAAACCATGTTATGGGTTTTGGTATTCATCGAACAGATATTGATAATATTCACAACAAAATATTATAATGGTTAAGCCATAATAATTCTCTTTTATTTATTTATTTAGACAAGAGAATCTTCAACATTTTGATTAAATCCATACCAATTGCGCACTTAACATATTACGTTCTAAGACGTCATCACAGCAACTACGCATTACAAAATCCCACATTCACGAAATATCACGGAAACTGTTTTATGGGTGGAAACAATTACACTATTAAATGTGTATCACAAACTATGCACATTGATGCAAATTTCTATTATAATTACTTGCAAAATCAATATTATTTTAATAAAATCTGTTCGATTCACACATCTAAGCTCGCTATTCCAATCCGAATCCCTGTCAAAACCTTTTTCTTTTTCCTGTAGCCTTCTGTCATCTTTCTATGTGGAGTAAAAAGTATTTAATGCAAAGTAATGAAAAAGGTTTTAATAAAATACATTGATTCCAAATACAATACTCGAATTAATTATTGATTAGAAATTTTGGTGGTACAACAGAGTTGGGATCGTTACAACAGAAAACCCTAAAGGATGGATTCCTATTTTCGCAAGCATTATATCTGATATTAAAATTTAAAATTTAATAATTATACAACAATAATAATTAAAAGTTTGTTTAATATTAGATCCAGCAATTTCCGGTAGTCTACAGTCCGCACCATTTATTACAAAATGAATAAATAAAAATTAATTGTTTTTTTTTTCTCAAAGATAGGCCTTCCTTTTCTTCGTTGATACAAAAGATATGTGATAATGTAGCGTTCCTTAAAACCTAAATATCAGCTAAGAAAACATTTAAATATACATTACATATTTAATAATAACGTACTATTTGCTTTTATGTTGTGCGACGCCTTGCTTATTGTTTATCACAAAGGCATCGTATAAGATGACCTCATTAGTCTGCTCTTAGAAAAACCTTGACATAGTTTTGTGCTTTCTTCTTGTGTGCACTTTGCCTAGAATTTTCCCACCTAAAACTGATTCGCTGTACCTATGTTCAGAAATTGTAAGCAAGAAGTTGAAGTGAAGTTTAAGGAATTGTACGCAGGAAAATTATTAGTAAATATGTTGAACATTTTTCAGAACGCCTCCAGCACCAAGCTTAGCAAAGCTTGGTGTTTTTACCAAGATAACAAGATAACTATAAGTAATAAATAAATATTAGTGGACATTTCACACAGCGCCATTTAGCTGGTTAGATAACAGTCTGTAGCGGCGGTTATATGTATTCCTTATAATATATGTTTATATAAGGAAACATGTATACCTCAATCATTATAATAATATACATGTCCCATTATTTTCACATTATTATAATTCATTGATATAAAATGTTTCCTGGGCGTATGTTAACTTAGGAATTATTTCATGGATAAAAAAACTAACCGAGTATTTTTTTATGTCTTATATACTTGATGAAATGAGCAGGCAGCACCAAACAATACAATTTGCAGCCTTCCCTACCGAATGATGTGAAGACCATAGCAACCAAGTATCGTTTCCTAGCCTACAATTTAGTTCTAGTAAATAATGCTACGGAAGATGTTAAAATGGCAATAACAGAACAAATGGCTTTAAATAGAGACATGACTCTCCCAGCCTACCCAAAAATACCTCTGTCAAATATTTTCCGTCTAAAACGTAATTTCGTCCCAAAACGGAAACACATTACAAGAATATTGTAACGAAAATAATCTAAATCAAAAACGTGAATTGGACCGGGAGAATTCGATCAGAAAGCTACCCAAACATAATTATTTTTTCGTCCAACCTTACCACCAGTATGGTTTATATCACAAACAAAATGATGTTCGACTCAATGGCTCGTAGATGTGTTTTCTCTGTATCGTACACTTTGCGAGAGATCAGCGCATTTTGTTCGATTTATTTCTACGCTGATGTTGAATCGTCAGTGAAAAATATCGAGTTAAACCTGTGAACCTTTATGTCTTACCTCCACATTCTTGCAATATTTTCACGGTAACAGAAAATAACTGCTCAACGTTAAATCACAATAACCTATAAGGAATTTTTGAGTATATTACTATAGATTTTATTGAAACAGATGTGGTTTTTCCAAAATGATAGCGGTTTGGATATCAGACTTAGTGCAATATTTTTCCATGGTAGTGTGTCATCTTACCCATGTCTGCCGCCAAGTAGTACAAGTAGTATACTGCCTTGTAGTGCTGGTCTGGTTTAAAGGCTATGGCCAAATTACAGATAAAGAAAGAAAAGTAGAGAAATAAAATTTATTTGACCACTCACAAATACACAGTTATAAAAGAAAAAAATGTGAGCCGTCACGGGACGCCTGGCAGATGTGAAACATCGACATTATTTTGTAAGAAACTAAGTACCCCATCACTAATAATGTTTATGATTTGTCGTAACCTTGAACGGACCAATCAGCGCTCATGCCGTGGCGACGCGTCGCCAAGCCAGGAATCGGTTTTACGTGCGGCTATAGATGTTTCACATCAAAAACTAAATACAAAACTAGCTGGTGGTCGCAACTTCACCTACGTAGAATTAGTACTTCGAATAGCTTATTTTTTTCTCCAAGCTTTCATCAGTCTAAAAGGTACTTAACTACTTGCAAAAAAAATTAAATCATCCCTCTGCCAATTTGACAAGTCAAGTAAATTAAGGGATGATTTAATTTTTTTTTTAATAAGCATTCTATATATTATTGATGTGAAACATCTATAGCCGCACGTAAAACCGATTTCTGGCTTGGCGACGCGTCGCCACGGCATGAGCGCTGATTGGTTCGTTCAAGGTTACGACAAATCATAAACATTATTAGTGATGGGGTACTTAGTTTCTTACAAAATAATGTCGATGTTTCACATCTGCCAGGCGTCCCGTGACGGCTCACATTTTTTTATTTCTTGCCAAAAGTATAATTATGATGAGTTTTCTATCCCTTAGGTTAATGAAATTGTTAGAATAAAATTCCCATACGAATTTACGTCCCCTGTTTCACTCACTTCAAGTATTTATTTCTGCGATAAAAAAAGTGTTATGTCTTCTCCAAGGTCCAATCTGTTTTCGTACCAAAATTCATTACAATTGGTTCATTGGTTTGGGCGTGAAAAGGTAAAAGATTAACTTTCGCATTTATAATATTAGTAAGGATGAGAGGACCTCATGTCATCTGTTATGTCTGGCAAAGAATACTGCTTAAAATCAGCTTATGGACTCGTCTGTTTTAAATTTAACACCAGAGAATATAAAAAGAGAATAATAGAGTAAAGATCTGTGCTATATTTTATGAAATCCTTAGTTCTTTCCACTCGATCTGATCACTACATAAGATGTTTATACAGTTTAATAGACATTGCTTATTAGCATAATACTCTTAAAAATAAACAGGGCAGGAAAATACATTATATAAATACACCAAAGTCTTATTTCCATACTTTATGCAAAAAGGAGCTTAGTTGAAACATGTTTTATTGGTTTACTTAGTGGTTCAGTGCGGTGAAAAACATCAAAGGGAGTAAATATAATTTCATTGCTTTCCATTACAGCTTCCAATGTTTAAATGTACATATGTAAAGAGGATTCCGTTGTCATATTGGTGTCTTTCTGTTCTTTCTTGTAGAGCTTCGGGTGGGGTGTAATCGATCTATGTATATAATGTACTGTTGAAATTAGTCCTCTACGGTAGTGTGGTAGCCCAGTGGTACAGCCTCCAATATTCAATCCGAAGGAGCCCGATGAGCAGATTTGACTTTTGAAAAATGTATGAACAGTTTCAAGTAGTAATAATCACGCCTTCGAGTTATCGGTTTAAGGACATACCGATTTCATCATGATATTTTCCTTCGCCGTTTCGAGTATGCATGCAAACAAATGCATTCTCAAAACAGCGAAAGACAATATCATGATGAAATCGGGATATCCTTACACCAAAAACTTGAAGACGTGATTAAACACACGAAAGGAGCCTCTTTCAGACGCACTTCTATCATTTCACTAAATAGTTTGAAAGAGTCATTGACATGAGTAGTTTATACCAAACACAATTTAGTTATATTATGTAGTATGTATTTATTTTCTGTCAACACCACCCACATTCGATTCCACAACAGGAGAGAACTGAATTAATCTGATTTGCTCCTAACACCGCAAAACTTACAAATAATTGCGCTTCAAGTAATGTATTTGTTAAGGTATTGATTTATCAATAACATTTATACTAAAATAAAGTTACAAAATGTATAATTTAAATTACAGAAACACCTGGCACAGTAATACAAACACGAAAGTATATATAGTATGTCTGCTTGTATGAATTTATGTATATTTATTTATTTATTATTACAATAAATGTGTTAATAAGTTGTGACTTCATAAACAAGATAGTTTAAATAATTATCCAAAGTTACTTGAAAAACTTAATTAATCCTACTCTTAGAATTATATTTACACATGACCTTCATTTAATTAAGTTAACCCAATTTCCCATTAAATTTTACTGACCATCCCTGCCATTAATTCGCATACATAAATTGGGCCGTACAATGGCCGAAATAAACAATAGGTACCTACTATCCGCTAATGCGACGCATGATAAGGGTATTACGGATAGAAGACGGCACGAATCTTGTGCCCGGTTCAAAAGTGCCCGTAAATTTATTTATAGTAAGGAATTTTGTATATGAAATTTGTAATGAATATTAGATTATGGATATAGGAAGGTTATCTCCGAAATAAAGGTATTTTACAAATGGGGCAATTGATCTACCACCACTTTCATTTTGACCGTTTTCTCGTTTCCCTGCACGGTTAGTTCAAGCTCATTGTAGGATTTGAACCCACAACCTACAAATCTTAAGTCGACGTCAATGCCGACTGAGAGAACCACCTAAAAACTGTTAAAATTTATTTGTAGTTAAGAGTTAAGTTCAGTGTGTAGTTAAGTTCACAGTTATTCGGGTTAATACGCGTAGCGCTCTGTCGTCTAACTGACACGCCGCAGAAGAAGACTTAGTTATCTGGTTTACCTTGAATATTGATTAAAAATAAATATCTTATTATATTTATAAATATCTTATGATAATATAATAAATAACAATATTATAATTGAGTCTATGATCGCCACACTCTAGTTGTTGAAAATGTATGCTTACATTGCATTGTATTTTATTCGGTTCGGTGTGTGGTCACTCAGATCTTGTAATGAATTTAAACCAATTGATCTCATATGTACACACACACACACACGCCTTTTTGGTGAAAATACACAAGAAACTATTTGCTTTAATTTTGTCCTGTAAACAATGTTTTCCAACTAAATACTGTTTGTTGTTGCAGGCTGGCAAACATTTTCACCGGACATCACTCCTCATCAAAGCTTTCAACCACAAGTTCCGACTGGACCTCGAGCTTAATACGTGAGTACCTTCACTTTATTATCCGCACTGAATCGTCCCTGTATTATTTTGCAATAGACATTCATGACATGCAGAGACATTCATTATGTTTCTTGTTAAAAAACAAATAGTGATAGTAGTTGTCGCATTTGTAGCTAAATATTAACGTTCGTAAAGATAGCTGGATTCACGTGGCAAAGACTTAATTACAGAAGTTGTAAATTGTAACAATATATTACCTATTATAATGTTGATAATTAAAAAAATAACAGAATTAAGATTTCTCCTAACAATGGCTTTACGATGCGAAAGAAAACAAAAACTTACAAGTCCATCAAAATACATAATGCCTTGGAATAATAAATGAGCATTCAAAATGACTTGAGCAGCCCAACCCCGCGTGCTCAGTTACTAAGTGACTTACTGCGTCATTACAAATTACAAAACAGCTACATCACTGTCCGTCCGTGATTCAAAAATCAGCAATCATAAAACATAATAATAAATCATAAGATGAAAGCAACACTTAACAAACAAGCGCTTCCCTCCCATATTACAAAAAGCTTATCTAAAAAAACGCGGACGAAATCCCAAACGAATGATTTCCCCAATCGTAATATTGCAAGAGTTTACACAGTGCTCGGTCTCGTTTTAACTTAACCTGTCGCGTGTGCGTCCATCCCGCTCTGTTATCCCACTTTCTCAAGTTGGGATATCATTGTGCTACCCCTGTCCTTTTATATTTCATTTATGTTACTCTGAAAGTGTTTCAACTTTCTTCGCGAGGAGCCATCGATTTGTTTTCGCTTGGTGCTATTCGGGGCCAGTTCAGATATTCTATTTTGTCGGGTTTGAAATTTAGATTGTTTTACCTTTGGGTGGCCGGAGATTGTTTCTTGGAGTAGGCTACTCGGGGAAAGGGTTGAATTTTTACGTGTGCACTTATTTGCAATTTAGCTGCGAAGCTCCACAATATTCCGGGCGGGCGAATATTCAATAAAAATATACAAATATTTTGTGTGTCGGCATTCCGGACGGTTATTTCTTGTTGAAACAGAAGTAGAAAATATTTTTGCTTTTATCACAAATTAGACTGTAAAATATATTTTGGTGGCTTTCAATTGGACCCAAAACCACGACCATGTTTTTTTTTTCTACATTTTAGTTAGATATTGTTTCGAAGCGCCGAGGCCGACTGATCAATTAGTATAAAAATGACACACGTAGTGAATATTCATTACATTAGTAATAGGAGACGTCGATTTGTGATAATTTGACAAACCTCACATGCAATGTATCATGGTTTTGTTTTTGAATGCATTTTTCATCCCTTATAAAAAAGAAATAATAAATAAAAAAACATGTAAAACACTGTAAACATGCAGTTATACAAAAGTGAAATCTTATAATTAGTCTGTCGAAAATATCTTGGTACTTAGTCTACTACTTAATCTGATATGATGAAAAAGCTTTGCATTGGCTATCTGATGTTAAGTTAAAACTCTAAACAAAAAAATGGCAGAAATTTTCGCGATAACTAACGTTGACTGGAATTCGTTAAAGCCCCGGGCGATATTTAAGCTAGCTTTTCCCTGTTCTAGGAACAGTTTACTAGCAGGAAATTAATATGCAGCCAATTCAAATAGCACAAAATACCTAACAGGTTGGCATAGCTGGAACATTTCCCAGAATTCGCAATATCGCGGTGTCAAAGTAGAAGCCCGCGATTATATTGACAACAGTGCTTTCCGTGTACTACGCTAGGTTCATTTCACATGATCAATCACACAATTTTGACATATTTTTGTGAACAATCAAATCATTATTCAGACAGGCCTCACAGCTCACTTGGTACTAACTCTGCCTTCAGCGCTGTAGGTCGTGGGTTCGATTCCCACCCAGGACAAACATTTGTGTGATGAATGTTTGTTCTGTGTCTGGGTGTTAATATGTATCATATGTATGTACAAAAATATATATGTAATCTATCAGTTGTCTGGTTCCCATAGTACAAGCAGTGCTTAGTTTGGGGCTAGATGGCGATATGTGAATTGCAAATAAACATTCATACCTAAGTTTTTTTTATTAGTGTGATAATGTATTACTGTGTTCCGGTTTGAAAGGTAAAAATAAAATAAACCAAATACTGGATATTACACGCAGCGCCAAAGTAAACTAAGCATATCTTGTATCATGGGAACTAGACAACTGATATAATACTTATTTGCTAGATGGCGCTGTGTGAAATTTCCACCAATATTATTATTATTGTTGAAAAATAATGAAGAAGATAAAAAAAACATACATTGTGTACCTTTGCGTCCAGCGGTCCAGCGTCCAATGTATATATTAATACATAATTTAACGGACAGACTATGCTTTAGAAAAACTGGCAATACCTTAAAAACCTGGCTCTAGCTATTCTATTAGATATTTTCACAACAATACTCGTAACAAGAGCAAATATACGTGGCGAGGTATTATGATAACGGTGGGATTATATGAAATGTAGCTTATCTTACTTTCTGTTATTTCCTATAGTGGAAAGGCAGCCGGGATCCGGGATCAATTGAGCACAATTGGGCCATACATTAGCGAAAGTGTAATCTGCGAACAAAAGGTTTAGCGCTTCTGAGATGCAACTTTGTGAGGATAATGGAGTAACTAATGGGGTTTGAAGAGACACTAATTAAATGCGTTTTGTGCATGTCTTGCCTATTATTTTGATATAATCAGTAATTATGGTTGGTAAAACCAAAGGCTATATATATAATAATATTTTACTTGCTAAGCACCAATTCTAGTAGGTAATCTCTGTTTAACCATTATAAATAATAAATATTGATGGACATTCACACAACGCCATCTAGCCTCAAAGTAAGCTAAGCATAGCTTGTATCATGTGAACCAGACAACTGATATAGTACATACTTTCATATATTTTTTTTGTAAATACATACGTGTCATGCATATCAACACCCAGACACAGAACAAATATCTATGTTTGTCACACAAATGTTTGTCCTGGATGGGAATCGAACCCACGACCTTCAGCGCAAGGGCAGGGTTACTACCAACTGAGTTGTGTGGACGTTACTATTTTTTTTTTAAACATTATACTTACATTTTAAACGGTAACCATAACATTACGTACACTGTTAAAATGTATAATTAGCAACGAAAACGCCCAAAGCAAGAATAAATTATATAAATTTTAGATAGAAACGGTAATTAGAAAACTTACGAGCTGACTCACCGTTTAAAATAATCCTAACCCAGTTGAAACTCTGCTGGATATTTAAATGTGCACCAGTTCATTTCAGGAGCGGAGTTTACCTTTCGAATTCCGAGGTAGGAGCGGCCACGCTGCCGTCCTTTTACTAAAAGGCCGTTAAGCCCAAATTGTTGTTATGTTGTTATGTTGATATGTTCAGAGAACTCTTTTTAATTCCTTTTAAATCCGTCACTTATCGGCCAACATTTTTTTTATCTCCGGAAATAAAAATAAAGTTTACAAACGTTTCTTAGACAGAAAAATAGAGAAATTTGAACTCTATCACTTCCTATTAACAAGTCAAAATTGACCATTTGAGGGTTAACGGCGTTCTAGTTAAAGGACGGCAGCGTGTTGTGACGTCACCACAGCCCATTGAAAAACAATACCACTCAATAAAGCGAACCGAGCGTTTTATGTAAATAATGTTTTAAGAATGATGGGCTCATCCGCTCGGTTTAAATGTTACGTGTTTTCGCACCACGCCCGTCGGGCATGAGGGTTGAAACTAGACTGCTGGGGTGTTTTTTCGGTCCAGTATCATTTTACTCTTACCTATATGCGAGTGTAAGGTCCAAAACTATGTACTGACACTAAAGTGAAAAAACACTTAATATTGATAATATAACAATATTGGTGGAGAATTCACACAGCGCCATCTAGCACCAAACATTTTTTTACTATGGAAACCAGGCAACTGACAAAGTACAAATTTTTTTTTTTAGACAAACTTATATGTGTGTATATGTATGTGTAGTACATATTAATACCCAGATACAGAACAAACATCTACACTCGTCACACAAATGTTTGTCGTGGGTGGGAATCGAACACACCTACAGTGCAGAAGGGAGAGTTACTACCAACTGAACTGTGAGGCCTGTCATACTTGTGCAACTGGTTTGTCGAAGAAACATTAGCATCCCACTTTTGTCCATTGATGGAAATAGACTTCTCCCAGTAGGTGAACGCCATTGAGCCTGGTCTCCCGGTCTACGCACGACTCAGTGCTAGCCTTCGCAAGCTCCACATTTGCATACCCAAACGGTTTTGGCATATTTCCTGGATCAGCTCAATAGCACTCCAGTCTGGTAATCCTATCCAGACCGTGAATATCTGCTGAATTGAGATGTACAAACGACGCCATCCCTATTGTAATCTGCGGGCGCAATACCACAATAAAACGATATGCTCCATAAAAATATAGCTGTCACACTCGCACCCACTTCGCCGCCCCGAAGCTGAGATGGATAATCTTTAATAATAAAACATTTTCGTCTGTCTCAGCGTTCATAATATATTCTGTACAAGTGGTCGTCGGGTAGTCGGTAATGAGATGAATTCAAATTAATGCCACTCCTTATCTCTAACAAGACGAGGATTATATTTTGCTTGGAAAATAAGAATTTATACGCGGGGAACACAGAGAGAGAGAGAGATTTGAGTGTGAAGACGTTTTTGTAAACGTGGCTCGGGGTGCCTGCTTTATTTTTGAATAAAAGCGAATTTACATGATTGCCATTGTGATAAAATGAATCTGAGAAAATCACTCTTTGTGCCAATTTTTTGATGAAAACGAAGTTCTGACTTAGAAATATACATTTTACAAGGGAAATTTACAATATTTCGCTGAAGCTCGGCTTTGTATTTTTCCTTTGCGAATAAAATGAATACAAAAAGTACTGATAACAAAGAGGTTATTGCATTCTGCACTGTATATGCATTAACTATAATTAGCAGAAATAAAAGATTATGAATATCTTGCTACAAGACTTATTTACGGATAATTTGCTTTCATCTCGACCCTCGGTAAAATAAAAAAATATTTTCTGTACGTTGCATAAACTCATCTCGGAGAAGAGTTATTCCTTTCCAGGAAAACCCAAAAAGTAATAGCCAAAACTCAAATGGATTCACCGTGGCTGCGTCCGGGTAAAGCCGTGTCTGTGCACGCGTGACAGGATCACGCGATGAGTACTAATGACGCGATATACGCGCCCCAAAGTGTAGCGTTCGATCATCGCGTTCTAGTACATTTGTACGTATAAACTCTTGTAGTAACTCTGCCTAGGCCTCACAGCTCAATTGGTAACGCTGCCTTCTGCGCTGTAGGTCGCGGGTTCGATTCCCACCTAGGAAAAAAAAAGTGCGAAGAATTAGATGTTTGTTCTGTATCTGGGTGTTAATATGTATTATATGTATGTATTTACAAAAAAGTATACATGTATTCTGTGTCTGGTTCCCATAGTACCTACAAGCTATGCTTAGTTTGAAGCTAGATGGCGCTGTGTGAATGTCATCCAATATTAAAAGCTCACAAAACAATCGGCGTCAGTAGCTGAAAGACTGTTGTCTGGCGTCTATCCAGGAAACTGCTGTCAATAATTTTGGCGGTGGAATTGTTCCGTTGCATAATTTACTTTGAATATAACATTTAGTATGAGTTAATTTACTATACACTTGTGAACATTTGAACCCTATCACAACACGCATGTACGTATCGGCTACCGGCTTGCTAGCGATTTGTCGCGCATGAGGCTGAAGGGAGCATGTTGGGTGTAATGTGCCAAGGCCAGGATATATGGGTGAGGTGCAATAGTTGTGTAAATATTTGTTAAATTCTCTCATGTATTGGACGTTTGTTTATTAAAAGCTTCGCGCCGATACCTACTGGTTCACTGCAGCATTAACCTGAGACTAGAACCTATTTGGTCCCACTAAATACCTACTTATCCTCTTGATTGTCACGATAACTTTATTTGATGAGCGCGTCGCACTAAAATGATGATATCTCTAAAATTTTGAATGCAAACTATACGTAAAGCTTATGTCATTTAAATCGATATGTTATAAGGTAACGGAATTAGTATGATTTAGTTCCCTTTTACCTTGTAATATTTTGTTAATTCTATGGTGAAATTAAGATGAGCTAATTTTTCCCAGTTTAATACCAAATACAATTAAAACAGAAAACTATTATTTCGTATTGTTTTGATATTACTTACAAAACTATGATCTGACTAGAGCGCTATACGACATGCGTATATGTAAACGGTGCCATAAAAGTCGCCGGTCTCGCTTCATGAAACTTCAGCTTAACACGGATGTAATAAATACGGTGCGGTGTGAAATGTTATCACCGGTCGCCGTATTTTTCCACTTCGGGGAAAATTTTACCCGGAACCATCTAGCTGTATGGAATGTAATAATGCATCCTGCGTTTATTTTATTTTATATAATATTTATCATGACACCATTTTCTACGGGTAAATATGTTTTTAATTATTACTGCAAAAAATTTAAATGTTTATTGCGAAAAGATTGATTTTTTAGTTTGCGTTCACTGTTAAAATAAAATGACAAAAATTCACTTACAAATAATTAAAAATTTATTTAAAAAAAAAAATTGACATCATTTGATTCCCGGATTAATTAATAATAATACATTATTGTAAATACCTCATGATAATACATTAAAATGAGTTTTCTGTTGTATAAATCTAATAATTATGTTTTGTTGAAGTTTTAAATCAGCTATAAAAATACAAATGCAGTTTAATCAATATAAATAATTATTTTATATTGCATGATATCACTATAAATCATTTTATTTATAAATTAACCACTGCATTGTAATTTAGTGTAAAATGCAGTCATGTTGCCGATATCATTATTCCAAATGAACGATCGTGTTTCAATTTATATATGCTGTTGTTATAGTTTGTGAGTGAACGTGGATTTTGTTGCAAAATGAAACAATGCAAATATTAATCTATGTAGTTGTACGGTTACGATATAGGACGTACTTGTTAGTTGTAGCGCGGGCTGGTTTCCGTAACTAGGCCACCAATGGGCCCTTTTTGCGTGATATTGAACGTATTTATTATTCATAATTAACTACTATATATATCAGAATTTACGAATAAGAACATAAAATAACATCATGTGCATAATGGTCTCTCTTGAAACTAGTGTAGCCTTCTATTTCTATTCGAGTCACTGGTTCTCCATTAACTGGTTTTCCAATTATACAAGGTTGTTATGAAATTCATTTTAATAGAGCGTGATGGCCCGTTGGTGCTGACTCCGACTTCATGACATCATTAGGTCACTGGTAGAAATCACGACGTGTAACTTTTTTGCTCTTGATAAATTTATGTGCGTAATACCACGTTCTCAAAACGGTGAAAGAAAACGCCGTGAGGAAACCGAAATGTACCAGAACCAGACATTTTAAGGCATGTGTCAAATGCACGAAAGGAGCCTCTTTGAGGCGCACTTGAAATCCTTTCACCACACTAGTTCGAGATACCTTGTGACTCCACTAGTAGGTAGGTATAGTTACAATAAAACCAATATTTTATCTTATTTACTCGGAAAATCCTTCACTAGTACTAAAAATAAATCAATCCGTCAATCGGCTGATTTCGGCACACCTCGAAATAGCGCGCCAGTAATTCCCAACACGACAATATAAAATGCTGGGCAATTCTTTTCTTATAAGTTGTGGTGAATTAAAAATGCTTCGTGCGTATTTCGTTAAAAATAGTTTCAAATAAGAACAAAGATCGTTCACAAACAAATAGTTTTCGCATTTCATTAGATTCGCAAATTAGAGAAAAGGCCTTTTCTACTTCTTTAAGAGTAAAGTAGTGTGTTTATCATTTAAATTTTTGCATGCTATTTATGGCAGAAGATGGTGCCGACTATGTTTATACATTGTATTTTAAGATCTTGTTACTCTTCTTGAAGCAAATAAATATTTTATTTGAAAATAGTTAATAGAAGAGCCTCAGCTTTCCAGTAACATACTAGTACCATAAATTGCATTGACGGTAAAGTACTGTTACTTATTTATAAATAAAAAATACCAATCGTAGTTCCATGTGAGAATGTCGATCATAATGTGAATATCGTTAATTGAATCCTTGCACTATCTGATAAATTGAGTTCCAGAATGGTTTATGGGCCGAAATGAGCCTGAATTGCGAATTATGACTTTGTCCGTAGTTCAATGTGGCGAATGTTCAAATTAATTGATACTGGTAACAGATATTTTTAATGAGCGGGGATATATATTTTTTCACAAAAGAACCGTGTATTTGTGTTTCTGACATGCACTGCTGTGTTTAATGTTTCAAAAGGCCCATGTAATTACAGACACATCAGACGTACTCGTAACATCTTTTATGACTCTTCTGGTCTAAGGTTTTTTCTGGTAATTGGGATACTTCTTAACCTTTTAGATGAGGGTGGTTTCCGAATTTTTTAAAACAAATATGTTGGCAAAATAAAAAAAATAACATAATTTTAAATACAAACAAAACAAAAGTCATATGAACTGCACATACCAATCGGTTCTACTGCAATTATGCCAAGAGTATTTTTTTTAGTAACTGTTATATATGTATCTCTAAATAGAATAAAACAAAAGGCACCGAGCCTGCCCCGTCTGTTTTCCCACTTACTTCCAAACCACGCGACAAATTTTCATACGGTTTCCACTACCAGAAAAAGCGATAAACGGGGAAGGTTTGTATAGGTAATTGCACCCGTGCGAAGCCGGGGTGGGTCACTAGTATTTACATAATTTTTCTCATTCCCCTCCAGAAATCCAGAAAATCATATAATTACCGACAGCGAACCTCATAATTCGTCCCCATAAATGGTTTCATTATATTGTTGCGATAAAGTCGTGCGATTGAATCGGCGATGATATCGCGCTTTCGCCGAAAATTTGCATAATTGCCGAGTACTGCGATACTTTTTATGAATAATAATTTTAATTTGGCCATTCACGAGGGCAATTACACGAGGCTTCATGTTGCTGCGCCAATTTTAATAAAGCAAAATTAAATCAAGCATTTTGCAGGTGGAAATTACAGGAGTGTCCTTGTGGGCTGATGTGATGTCAAATTTGCGCCTCTGATATTAAGGGGGCACGTTAATTGGCTCGTAACATGGTTTTAAATGATTATGAAAATTTTAGAACATTAATAATGTAGGCGTAGTACGTCTCTTGACGTTGCTTATCAAACAAATAAAGTACAAAGTCACGTGTGGGTGGCGGTTTTGACTGGTTTATTACGGGAACCGTTGTCTCACGTGGCGTGATTGTGAGATGTCCTAATTATGTAATGTGTTTTGAATAAGATATTAACAATTATTTTATAAGTGTGTGCCGTAAATATACTATAGAAAAGGGTTGATAGAAAAAATATTAATAAATATTTGAAGCAAGGCCCAGTTGGTTACGACTTGACATGGGTAAAACCCTGAGCTCCGTTAAAGGAAAACATCGGTAAGGGCTCCTTAAACGTGGTTCTAGAGCATATTCCCAGCTGACTAGCTACCATTAATAAATGAATAATGGTGAACATTTCACACAGCGCCATCTATCCCCAAAGTAAGCTAAGTCAAAGTCAAAAAGCTTTATTTCCATAGAATTCATAAAGCAATGACTTGGAAACTTCAAGCATAGCTTGATATACATACTTATATACTTTTTTGTAAATACATACATATGCTACATATTGAGACCCAGACACAGACCAAATATATATATCCGTCATACAAATATTTGTCCTGGGTGGGAATTGAACCCACGGCATAAAGCGCAGAAGGCAGGGTTACTACCAACTGAGCTGTGAGGCCATGTGAGGCCTAATCTAAAAAAAGGTCTATAGCTTATTACGATCCAAACAAAGGCGGGTCTACCCCTTTTCTAAAAATAGTTATTCTATTTCGATCCAAAAATAAACAGAAATGAACCGATAACCGCAATGTAAACAGGTGGATTTCGACGATAGGTAATTCCACCGTCACTAACTCCACTGTCGGTATTTCCACCGTTTGTGAGTGCGTCAATCTGCCTCCACCGCAGCTAAGTTCTCTATCGCTTGGTACAAGTTATGAGCTTTAAGCGTTTGCTAGCTCGCAGTTCACTCCAACTTATACCGGCTATATTAGAAGCATAGTCATATCCGAAACAGTTTATCATCAATAGCCAGACTTGAAGTTGAGATATATATTAATTTATATTTGTAGGCCAGTCCAGTATCCTCCCTTAACATTCCCTGTTTTGCTTAACGGTTCCTCCCTTACTTAGATATTGAGAGGATTAACCTCATTGAGCATATAACCTCAAGACAAGCCTCACAGCTCAGTTGGTAGTGACCCTGTCTTCAGTGCTCTAGGTCGTGGATTCGATTCCCACCCGGGACAAATATTTGTATGACGAATATAAATGATTGTCCTGTGTCTGGGCGTTAATATTAGTTATATTTATGTATTTAATAAAAGTATATAAGTATAGTATTATGTACTTGTATCTTGGGTACCTACTAGACAACTGATGTCCCATGATACAAGTTATGCTTAGCTTACTTTGGGGCTAGATGGCGCTGTGTGAAATGTCCAACAATTTATTTATATACAATATTTATTATTGAGTTGCCCACTTGATTGATTTGTGAAAGCAATAATTCAAACTGTATTATTGACCGCCTTTCAGACTGGGATATACTTAAATGTCTCCTGTACCGATGCCAAAAAAAAATAACCTACTTCACCAAAAAAAAATCATAAAGTATCATGTTTTTTTATTAGCTAACCTTGTTTTTGGAACACGCAACTTTTGGGTAAGTCACAGAATTTAATCCTAAGTTTGGGACTGATTCTGTGGGTCATTGGCTGCGACACCCACTCACCTGGTCGGCCGGAATAGCTTTAAACGATTTGAACCTGAATTGTTTCGTAATTTATATGCCCAAAAGAAAATACTTACGTTTGTTTAGGAATCCTAATATCCTAATGCAAGTATTTCATACTTGTACTAGAAGTGGTTTAGAAATTATTGTTATTTTTAAGTATTAAGTTATCGAAAATAAACAATTAGTATTTTGTTTTTTTTTTGCATACATATGTTATACCTCTATATTGTAGGCTGGTCGAAATATCGTCAGCGCATAGACGCTATATAACACGTCGAATACTACCTCAATACTCTGCCGACTCTGCCGTACATTATTATATTATTACGAATTATGCTAGTCTCAGAACGCTTAGTATTATATATAAACTGCATTTAAATCCTTTGCGTAGTTTAAAAGACCTAAGCGTACAGACAGCAGGAGTGGTTTCATTTTGTGCTATGTAGATTACAACTCAATCGCATAAGTTTCTTTTCGAAACAATCAAACATTCATCCATCTAGCATACTTTCGCTTTATTTAAAATATACTTTATTTAAATATATATTAAAAATATAGTTTTGATTCCTTGATAAATTGACAGGCCTCACAGGCTCAGTTGGTAGTAACTCTACCTTTTGCGCTATAGGTCGTGGGTTCGATTTCCACCCAGGACAAACATTTGTGTGGCGAATACAGATGTTTGTTCTGTGTCTGGGTGTTAATAATATTTATGAATGTATTTAAAAAAAATAAGTATGTATGTATCACTTGTCCGGTTGCCATAGCACAAGCTATGCTTAGTTTGGGGCTAGATGGCGCTGTGAATTGTCCACCAATATTATTATTATTATTAATAATAATTAAATCTAACGCTATGTACAACGGATAACGGTTACGATAAATCGCGCACCGCACCGTCGATTGCCGCGCGGATGAGTTACTGTTCGCTCGCATTTGATTATTTTGCGTAGATGTTGCGCTGTGATAATTGAAATTACGCCGCGATAGTTGTGTAGGCGTAATTTATTGCTTTAATTTCGTGATTTCATAAATTTACGTGTGTAATTCCTCCGTCGGTAATTGACATGTTTCACTGATGATATCGTAGGCTTTACTGGTATTCCATAGACATTACTATATACACTATGGCGCCCTGCATACATTACAATACAATATTACATAGATAAATAAAAAAATAAAAAAAATCATACTCCTACTACTACTTGCGTCACAGCTGTGGGTCTCTCAAACCAGTGTGGTGAACGGACTAATTAGCCTCATAGAGGCTCCTTTCGTGACCTAGACTCCTTCCTCGCAAAATGCATGTACAAAAAGCAATTAATGATGATGCAAAGTTCGTCAGTAAGTTTACGTTTAGATTAGTTTATAAATTTGAGTGATCTTGTTAATCACTAGCTTTTGCCAGCGACTTCACCCTGGATTGCATTTATAATATTACTAGGTGCGCCCCGCGGTGAATAAGTCATCTAACGGGAACACTACACTTTTCCGGGTTCAAAGTAGCTTATACGTTAATCCAGGATTTAAGCTTATCTTTGATCTTTTTTATCTTTGATTTATCTTGATACCAAATTTTATCGAAATCCATTCAGCCGTTTTTGCGTAAAAGAGTAACATACATCCATACATCCTCAGAAACTTTCACGTTTGTAATATAAGTAGGATGCGCGATTGTGTTACCCTTCGTATGCCCATGACACTAGATAAAAACACCCTATTTCTAGTACAATTTGCCCAAACTACTTTATTTTTACGTAAGATATTTGAATTCCCTCTCGATGTCACTCCCATAGGCTGTTGGTTCCGCTCGTTAATCACCGTTGGGCGTGTTCGAGGAACTAAACAGGGCCACTAATTAATATACGGAATGACGCACCATTCTACTGAACAGATTCTCTGCCACATACTATTATACTGTATAAGGAAATTACCATGGAAATAGATAATGATGCCAATAAATAATGATTTCACGCTGATGTGCAGGACACTATGTAGTCTTTCTGTCCTCGGCTGGGAACCTACGACCCCCAGCCTCAAAAAATACAGAATTCATATTTGAGAGGGAAAACTACGATCAATCGAATATTCAAAGAGGTATATAAATATTACACATAACGCCCTCTAGCTCCCGACTAAACATAGCTCTTACTTCCTTAGGTACTGTGAAAACTTGCTAGTTTATGTGTTATTTATAAGTTTCCACATAAAATGTACTTTCTAAATTCTTTTGTAATTTTACTGCGAATGTGATGTTCGAAATATGCATTGTAAGGGCGTCAAAGGGGTTGTAGAAAAAACGGTATTTCAGAAAACTTTGGTTCTATAACTTTACTATACGAATATCTCGAAAAAAATAATGTTTGATAATTGTTGAAAACGGTTATTTATTCCACAAAAATACAGCGCGCAATTTTTGCCAGAGATTAAAAGTTTGATACGTGACTATGTTTCTAAACTGGGACGGACTTGGGATGTAAAATATATACTAAACGGATCTGGGGTTCGAAACAGGACCCTAAACCTGAGAAATTCGGGTTTGGTTTCGAATTTATTGGCATAAAGAATATAGTTGCAAGTTGTTATATACGATTCAGTATTTTCGACTAAAGGCTTAATTTTATGCGATTTCGAAAGCATTTACTAGACGTATATATGATGCCTATATATGATAATAAAGTGAATTCATGTAAAACTATGCCTGTTAAAATCAACATGTTAATTAAAATAATTTTCAGTCTCTGTATATGCTACCAAACAAATAAATCCTTTACTAGGTCAGCAGAAACCTTCAAGACCTTTTGAAAAGTGATTTCAGAATCGAATTGGGTTCATTATTCAGCAACTTCTTTGAGGAAGTCGCTACCATAGAGTAAGTGAAACTTTCCAAGTTTATTTCCTTTGAGGATATGCATTATAGTCAGCAGAAATATAAAATTAATTGGAAGACGTTTCTTTCTTTCAACACATATCCAACTAATTCACACGTAGATACACAAAACGATATAGTGTAGAGAACAATAGTATAATTTATTCAGCGACGTATTGAACGCGGGTAACCAGTATCAACCACTTCGTATCGCACACTCTGTAAACGTTTGCTTAGTCTGAACAGAAATTAACTTGTTACCGTTGCCACCGAGCGACATGTCAAAGTCAACTTGGCTAATTATTTTAGTTTGAAGGGTAGCTGACACTATTTACAAGACTCGGCTCAAGTTATATTACTTGGTCTGTGTTAAGGCGCAGATTGCAACCGGAAGTGTTCTCACAGTAGACAATATATTTTGAATTTCTGTCGGAGAGCGGAAAGTAGCGCTTGGAAGATATTATTAAGTTAACTATATCAAGTTTTGTTAGGACGAGTTATTTTGTACAAGGACGGCGTTACTTAAAAACTTACGATTGATTATCCAAGTATTGTTTAAAATTGACTGTCACAGAGAGGAGAAAAATAACTATTCGCATTTCTTTTCTTATCAGTAACGATTACTACTTAACATCAGGTGAGCCACCAGAAAGTTGACAGTCTATTACGTCAAGTAAAAAAAAAGTGTGACTTTTATTGTTATAAAGTATATTAACGTCATATTTAGAAAGTCAATTACAATTATGTTATAATTTATAATTTCGAATCTTACATCACGAATCGCGACTATTATTTTGAATATATTTATTTACGTTTTCGTTTGTCTACATCTGATCTGATGACAAACTATGAAGTCCGATGCTTTTGTATTCTGCTTCAAAACACTAAACAAACATCCCCTTGCAATAGGTTTCTCTGCATAGCAGGTGGCATCCAAATGCAACGGTTAACACTAACATCTTTAGATTTCAAAGCAAAATACACGCTGACCCCAACTCAAGCCCAGGACCCGTCGTCACAACTTCGTAAGTCTCCGGTTCAGCTTGAAGTGTTTGGTTCAAAATTGGAAGGTGCGGCATGATAAATGTTTTCCGCAAATGGAGGCGTGAGGCGCCGCCGCCTCATAATCTTGGATTTATGCGCTGCGCCGATGTTTATGTACAACTTCCCGAGTCGTGCTTTACGACAATCTTCGCGTTTTATTCAGAACTGAGACGTTGGGTCTACCCGTAAAGTCTATTCACGGAAGGCCACTTCAAATGGCAGCCTGAAGATATAAATATTTGATTCAAAAACATGGACGCACTTGGGAAAATATAACAACGACACATGTCATCCTAGTTTGGGTACCGATGTTTTTCCAACCAAAATTATCAGATATATTTATATGCTTCCTTTATATTTTTGAATTTTTATATTTGGTAAAGTTCGCAAGAACAAAAATTCATTTCATTTCAAAATACACAGTAATCAAACTTAGCAATAAGTACGCGCATACGACATAATACACTATGTAACATTCACATTAATTAATTCAGAATTTACTAGCATAGTTATGGTTTGCTAGTAAGGTAACATTCTTTTTGTGAAACATTTTGTTTTTCTAAGCTTATTATAAATAGTATAATTGGACTTGAGAATCGGAATGTTTTAGAGCGATATAAAATTTTACCAGTTTTCATTCTCATTTTAATAACTTAATCCGTTTGATAATCATGAAAAGTTTCAAAATAATAATGTTACCTTAATGCACTTTTATTGATATTATTTTTATATAGAAGCTGCATTTGGGCCCTTACCAAGCGAATGAGCACAAATTAACCGCACCTTTCGAATCGGAACACAGTAATGCATTACTTGGCGACAGAAATAGTCGTTGTGGCGGTACTTCCCCGGAAAACATTGCACGACTTCTACTGCCCGAAAAATCATTTACTCAAACTGGAATAAACAACACCTATGTTTGTCACAACAGATGTTTGTCTTGGGTGGGAATCAAACCCACGACCTAAAGCGCAGTTGGCAGGGTTACTAGCAACTGAGCTATGAGGCCAGTGAAAGATCGAAAAATCTACTTAGGACTGTGAATTTAAGCTAACAACCGCTAAAATCACATTACCAAGTTCTCTGTAACAAGTTTTAACATTATCTAAAATGTATCTAGATGTCTGGTCTCATAGCTCAGTTGGTAGTAAGGCTGCCTTCTGCGTTGTAGGTCGTGGGTTCGATTCCCACCCAGGACAATCACTTTGTGACGAACATAGGTGTTTGTTTTGTGTCTGGGTGTTAATATGTATAAAGTATGTTATTACAAAAAAAAAAGTAGATAAGTATGTATATAGTTGTCTGGTTCCCATGATACAAGCTGTGCTTAGCTTACTTTGGAGCTAGATGGCGCTGTGTGTAATGTTCACCAATTATTATGTGCGCTACCGCGACTTCTCACCTCGGCAAGAAATTCAATCGATGACGTCACAGCCTTCAATCGCTCGTGATGACGCAGCGTACCGCAATCGCTTCAGGCCACGGTCGCTAGTTTGGATTCAAAGCTTTGCGGTTTAAAAATAAGATAAAATAATCCCTTCTTTAGGGGTTTTTTGTATGTTCTTGACCCTTGCAGGGCCATATAGGGTTTGATCAGCTGTAAGTATGCGTGACCTTGTACTTTTTAAGTCGACTATTTTATTTATTTATTGTGATTTTTCAAGGTGGTTTTACTCACCCGTTTTATATTTTTTAAATTTTTATCAATGCGGTATTAGTAGGCTTGATCAATACAATTATTCCCAGCTATGATAAGAACTCATATTAAAATAAAATAAATAAAAAGCCTTTATTTATACTACCTAAATGTTTTTAAATCAAATGTTGGTAGAAGTCGTCTCTTCGGCGTAGGCCTTCCGCAAGGACTCATTACTATTTAAAAAAAAGGCCTAAAATCATTGCAACGCTCTTAGAGTGCATATATTTATTTAGATTGGCTAATATTTGTCCGATATCAAATGCGATCTACGATGAAGTATTTGCAAACTATTCACTCTCTTGTTAAATGCTCCCAGATTATAGTTATTGGATATGAAAGTTAACATTTTCCTAAATAATTCTGTTTTGATCCATGAAACTAAAAACAGATTGAAACCCCTAACATTAAAACATAGCGTCACCGTGCTACGAGTACATTCAAACACGGATTATTCCATCAAACTTTTCGTTTTGCGCATAACCCGCTTTTTAGTTTTGCACGGTTTGTGTACGGTAAACATTATTAAAATGGAACGGAACAGAACGAACGTAGGGTTGCCTCTTGTTAGTGGCATGCAAATTTTAATGCTAAATTGATTTTCACCCTACGTTACTTTCTCTAACTAGAGCTGGTTCTTCAACGATGTTCCTGATAAAGTGTATTAAATAATTAAGAAATAACTAATTGGAGAAACTGGAAACCAGTTGGGATGAGTCAAAAGTCCCTTCCCAAGTTATTTGTGTTCTACTAATTTGAAAATAATTATTCGATTTTACTAACGTATTAAACCCAGGTAATCAATGGCCTGGAATAACACATGCTTATTCATAATTTTATAATAATTATATACATCATAATATGCAAAAAAACACCACACAAATTCCTTAACTCTCCTAGCTTTTACCGTCTAACATTTCGACGTTGCAGTTTTCGTCTGATTTGTGACAACCCTGCACGTTGCACTCAGTTCTTTTGCTGAGCGTTTGCGTTCCGTTTTACGGAGTAAAGGTCTGTTTATTATTTCGTGCATTGTATTTGTTAGTTTAAGATTTTGTTTGCTATCGTCTGTGCTCCCGGAGTCTAATGGCGCGTTCTTATTGAAAACTATGTCGTGTTGTCTTTTTCAGGTGCGGTTTATTTGTGAAGTTATTGTTTATAATATTTGGTTGTTGGGTTGAATAGTTTTCCACAAATTAATTTATATTATGCCTACAGAGAAATAAGCAAACAATTTAAACATTTTATTACAGTATACATACGCGTTACATAAATAACTAGTATATTTACATATTATCAAGTTGAAAATATGCATCGCAAATAAGGTTCCTTGATTACAATTATCCAAGACAAAAAGATAATAATTGGCGTCTGAGAAAAAGATAATTTCTTTGCGTTCTCTTGAATATTGAATATCTTGTTCTTTATCTTTAGGAAAGCCGACCAATAAAGCTGTTGAAATAGTGTAACAGTTGGAATGGAAAATCATATTTCATTGGCGATATAGTTAAATATACGTGACAGAAGTCTTGGATAGTTCTCTGAGCTTTTTTAGGGAATTAAGTTATGGAACGAGCAAAATGGCCTGATGGTTGGTCGTAACCTATGCCCATAACAAAATCAATACGTCTTGGGTCATGCCTACTTAGAAAAGACCCAAGTCACATTGTATAGTACTACTTTACTATACTACTTTGAAAGTGTAGTTGGAATGTCTCATGTGCCTGTAATTACACAGGAAACAACATTTCAAACTAAGTAACACATTCAGATACGTGACTGTATGTGGGTAGAAATAGGTATGGTCACAGCACTTCACCTGATGAATTTACCACAAGATATTTATCGTTAATAATTTATAAACATTTCGTGCTAGTATGAAATTTGTCGTTAAATCGGAAAAAAGTTCCTCTTGAGAGCTTTCAAGTCGTTAGTAGTATTATGAACTCCATGTACTTGTACTAATTCAATAATACCAACTTACAGTCGGCTTGATATCAAAGCCCATCCGTTGCTAGGCGACTACCTTTGCGCATTCAGCCGTTAATTTAGCCGTAGGTGAGGATATAATATCCATACAAGCCACATTCTCATATTGATATTTACTTATATTTTCACAAAATGTCGCCGAGGACAAAGCTTTACACTCTTATAAGAACTATTGCTTTTCCCCGGGATATTTCCACATTGTTTGTATACAGATATGTAAGCTACCATAGAAGAGAGAAAAAAAACCACGTGCCAGTTTCTCTCTGATTGTTTTTGGCTGTCTAAGTATTTAAACCCATATAGAGTCATTATAACAATAATAATATTGGTGGACATTTCAGCGACTTCAAGCCCCAAAGTAAGCTAAGCATAGTTTGTATCATAGGAACCAGACACTGATATGATACTTATATACTTTTTTTTAAATACATACATATAATACATATTGTCACCCAGACACAGATCAAACATCTATTTTCGTCACACAAATGTTTGTCCTGGGCGGGAATCGAACCCTCGACCGCGTAGAACCAACTGAGCTATGAGGCCAGTCGTTAAATCAGTTCAGTAGATAGTTATAACGTGTAAACTAACAAAAGTTTATTGTTTTATAAAATTATAATAGACTGGCTTGTTATCATAATGGGCTACAATAATTATTACTGTAATTAATAAATAATTTAATTATTGTATAAGTCTCGCTGCGTAGTTTCTTTCTACTCAGGATTACATTGAGGATTTGATTACGTCAATATTGGAGGCTCGTGTAGAATCAACCGCGCGGGATTAGAACCGAATCGATTCTGCGGTTTGCGGAGAACAAACAAACATCCCCAGCTTAAACAACAATTACACTGACAATTTCTGAGTCAAGGCACAATGTACAGAGTGAATATGCAAGTGATTACTTGCATATTTAATTTCATTCTTAAAGATTTATTTATATATTTCAGAGAAACCATCGGCACAATGTTACAAACTAAATCACTGCATAGAAATAAGATGGCCATTTAAAAGTCCCTGCTATTAGAAACATAATATAATATAAAAACAGATAACATAAAAAGTAAAAGAAATAAAAGCTACCTAATATGTAATATAATATAATATGTTCTTGATAATATTGTGAGTGAAAATCACAATGTTATCAAGAAATACTTAATATTATATTAAATAAAAACTACTACTAAATAATATAATATTATCATATTTTCACTCCTACTATTTACTCCTCTGATCCTTACAACATATTTGATAAAATATCACATGCATTTCGATTTTTATGATATGGTCGTACTTAGTTGCTGCATGCTGTGATCTAATTACCAAAGTACATATAACTGCCACTAACGACAAAACGGTCGGGCGATATCGTAAAAAGTTCCGACGACCTGCAGTTTGCCGAGGCATTGACCCATTGACCGCTATAACGAAATACTTATTATTGCTTGTTTGATCTACCAATTATTATTACAACGAACGGTCCATATGTATGTTTTTGTCTTAAGAGCTTTGTTAAATTTTTCTTTTTCGGCGTGTCAAATAAATGTTTTCATTCTTTCTTCTATTTTCTTAGTTATTCACCCAAAAATCCTTAACCAGAGCAAAAAAAGGTCAAAATTTCTCGTTACAATTTTCTACTTATCCAACGAGCCGCGAAATCAACAGTGGATCCCCTCAGCCAGGTACGTGGGGATTACTTTAACGACGTTTGACGATTGAACGGAGCCCGGCAGCCGAACTGAAGACGTCAATGCCGAGGGACATTTTTAAAATTAATTGTCTTGTTAGTGGAAGAAGGTTTTCGGCAATGTAAGCGTGTATAGGCAACCATTTGTAACTACTACAACTGATGGTACGTATTTATTGGCAATCGTTTGATCACTAACTCGTTAGTGGCGGTGTGGTCTACTATTTAAGAGCAGTAGAACTTTCGCCAAGTTCATCCGGGACGTACTGCCACCATGCCCATTTCTCTCGCCAAGCAGTAACGCATTCACGTGACTGTGTTCTGGTTTGAAAGGTGTGGTTGCCGGTGAAATTACAGACACATGAAACATTCCACCTACACGTCTCAGAGTTACGGGCGCATACGATGCGGCTTGGGTCTTGTCGTACCTAGTAGGGGAGAACCCAAGCTGCATCGGTTGTTATGGGCCGAGGTTACCACTTAACACTAGGTGGGACGTCGGCTCGTTCAGTGACTATAAAAAATAAAAATAAAAAGCATTGTCAAGCCGATGCTTTTAAACCTTATTACTATGGTCAGGAAATAGAATCGCCGGCAATGTATTCTAGTACTCCTAGCTTTAGACTGATGAAATGAAATCGTTGACCAGATTTAAATTTTCTGATTTATAATTAGTTTAAAATAAATGTGTAGTCTAATCGGGTAAATTATTAGGTATTCTTTTTAAGTTTAAAACATTTCCTTAGTCCTTTTATTCCGAGTTCTCATTTTTCTATTTAATCACGTCTCATTTGTTCGTGTATTAAAAGATCAATACGTGATTGAATAGAAGTTGAATATAAAACTGGCAGTAAATCGATTATACATGATTTGATCTTGCAACAGGTTGACAAATTATGTCATAAGACCTAACAATCGAATTTATTGTAGTTATTACAACATTTACATTGACAGGCACCACAGCTCAGTTGGTAGTAACCCTGCCTTCTGTGCTGTAGGTCGTGGGTTTGATTCCCACCCAGGGCAAACATTTGTGATGAACATAGAAGTTTGTTGTGTCTGGGTGTTGATATGTATTATATGTATGTATTTACAAAAAAAAAAAATATCAGTTGTCTGGTACCCATGGTAAGCTATGCTTAGCTTACTTTGGGGGTAGATGGCGCTGTGGGATATAAAAAAAAACTTACACCTTGTTTAAATTGAAAATATCTTACATAATAACACCGAGGACCTGCCAGTGACAGCGGTGGTAGTAAATTTGAATCATGAATGGCAATAATCGATTGGACACCTCTATTATTCAGTGACGACTCGCTGCACTTCCAAATATGCCCGCGATGTCTCGGCTAAAATATGAATTTTGAATTAGAAATTTGCAGGCCGATTTGCTTGAGATTTAACACAACATTTGGCAGGTCTTATTGGTACTTTTTACACATCACAATTGAAATAATAATATATTAATTTGGATAGAAAAATATTGTTACTACCTATTCGCATGAGACGTAACATCCCCGTCTCGGGGCAATGGACGCAACGCAATGGCGACTTAACTCATCTCATACTTTGGTGGAGAGGACTTGAGTCGTAATAGAACTTTAAAAGAAGAGTGAGGCCTCTTAACACACGTATTTTATACTTATAAAGAGGTCTCAAACACATAAAATAATGTATTAATTAAGTTGATAAAAATAATCTATTTTTAATTTATTTATTATAAAAGTCCTTTAAGTTTCCTCGTGCAACCTTTATAGTTGCTGCAGGACATTTGACCGCAATCTCACCCGATGTTTAGTGACGATCCGTCTACTATACAGCATGCTGTGTCGTAGTACCCAATCCAGGCATTGCTCTCCATCGATATGTCAAAACGCAAAACTGAGACTCGTCATAAACTGCCTTTGTGTACCTGTTATTATTAAAAAGCCTGACATAGCACGTAAGTTATGGCACGTACTATACATAATGTATTGTAGTTGGTCGTAGAACAACACGGTAACAAGTATTAAGGGCTCACACGTGCGCTTAATATTGTAAGTTCGTGGCTTTTAAATTCGTGTGCCGAAACATGGCGACGGATGGATTAAAAGCTTCGTGCTCCGTAATTATGAAGTAAAAATATAGGAACGTGTTTACGTTATTGTTGTGTGTAATTTTACAAACATAACTTAAAGGTTTTAAGTACGTGTGGTTTATGTTTTGGGTTCGAAGTATGAGGATCCTTACTAGGTTTAATGATATGAATATTGGAAGAAAAATAAAAATCTTGAGTAAAAGATATATATATCTCTATCTATACTTCAAAGTTTTGGAAAAATATAATAATATAGTAGATAATTCACACAGCGCACCCAGAACAAACATCTATATTCGTCACACAAATATTTGTTTTGAGTGGGAATTGAACCCACGATCTACAGCGCAGAATTTACTATCAACTGAGCTGTGAGGCTTGTCGAAAATAATTCTAATGGAGTGAAACTTATTTTATGTCGTACGTATGTAAGGTAAGGTAACATTTGATCCGCCGGAACCACAACAGAAACACGACCAAATAGGTATTACATTATCTCTGTCACCCTGACACATGAAGATTGAAGGTCCCATTAGCTAGTAATTTAGCCGAATCCCACGCTCTTCAAACCAAAACACAGAAATGCGATGTACTATGTACAATTAGGCAGCAGTGACAAAGTATGATAGAAACTGCTCTTAAATTTATTTTGAAGAGCAGTAGAAGTCAAGCCAGGTTCGTCCGGGGAAGTACTGCCACCATGCCCATTTTTGCCGCCAAGCAGTAACGCGAATGCGTTACTGCTTGAGTTCCGGTTTGAGGTGTCCGTTTGAGGGTGTGGTTGCCGGTGAAATGACAGGCACATGAGACATTTCACCTAGACGTTTCAGAGCTACGGGCGCATACAATGTGACTTGGGTTTTACTAGTGGGAAGGACCCAAGTCGCATCGGTTGTTATGAGCAGAGGTTACCATTTAAAACTTTGAACTTTGCGCGTTGTAATTTCAGCTATATCAAATGCTTGTTTTCATGGGTGATAACTTTCCATCAGGTGACCCGTCAGCTCATCTGATAGCCTGCCAAAGAATCTCAAGTTGAATAATTTCGTGCTTTTATCGGATTTCAAACGGCTGACTTTCGGGTTAAATTTCAGGCGTCACTACTACCACTTTACTCCCAGCCTCCATCTTAAATATTAGATGATAAGACAGCATCCCCTTTAGCCGTATTTGTTCAAAGGATCAACTATGTTTCATTTATTAGCACTTAAACCTCACCCTCTTTACGAGATTGAGAAGTTGATACGCCAAGTACCCAGTAATTCGGCTTCCTGATGCCCTCCGCCTTATCATTATTCAAACGAACGCTGGCGAAGGTGAGCGGTGTCAATAATCCCTTGAATGTAGTAGACCTAGAAATTAATTTGAAAACATACAACAATTTATTTACATATTAATTATCTTGATTGTTTCGTAATGATCCTGTCCGGGTCCATCCAAAATATGTCTGTAAAAGACAGATTTCGCCGATAATGCCCATCGTTCGACTAGTTTGACTGTTATTATTTTCTTTTGTGTTCGTTTTTTAAGGTGTGCAATAAAGCTATATTATTTGCTATTCTAAATATGCGAGATTTTCTAGTTTTCTTATAATAGTTTGTGTATCCTCAGTATATCAAGATTAGTCGGAAAGAATCGTTTTAATTTATCTCATAAATCGTTTAAACTTTCGCAGTGCTAAACTTCGTTAAACGTATAAACTCCCCACCTCCGGAGTTTCGCATCTTTGCATCTAAGCTCATTAAAACCCACGTATTTGAGTTCTAATGGCTTGATTATCATATTAAACGGTGACCTGCTAGGCCCAAGGTAACTTAATCTTACGCGTTGAGAATCACGTGCGTTTATGAGTGAATGGGGGGGGGGGGGGGGGGTAAATTGATGTCTGGTAATACATACGAATAATTAGAAATGAATCCTAATTTTTATCTTGTATGAGTTTCCAACTATACAATTTTCTATGACGGTATATTTCAAAATTAAAGAAGAGAATCAAGTTAAATGTTAGTGCACAGTTTCTTTTTAACAGATACATTAGATGTGTTTAAAATATACCTAAATATTATTTAGTTATATCAAAATTATTAAATCTTATTTCCAGCTTCTTTTATTCCTTTGACACGTTATTGACTAAAAATCTCAGGAAGACGTGCAAAAATCACATAAAATAGATTATGGACAATAATAGGAAACAATTCAGCTAGCGACCCCGGCTTACATCCTTCTAAGAAATTCACATACAATGAAGAAATATTTCGACAAACTTCAAAGAAACCGTTTACCTTTCATCCCTAAAAAATCTATTTCTGCAACCGCAAATGTATATGTTCTAGCTGTAGATTTATGGAAACTAAAATATTATAATATTTTGCCTGTTTGAACTTACTTCCTACTTTATTTACAAGTATTGAAATGTGTGACAGGTGTGAATATCTGTAACAATCGATTAAACAATCTATATATTTCGTGTTTTTTATTCTAAAAACTTACCGATATATCGGTAATAGTTCTACTTTATAAAGTTTTACTTTACCAACAAGTACCCAACAAGTATGAAAACTGGCTAAGTTTGAGTTGGAAATGAGATAACAGTCCCGTATTGAAATAAACAAATAATTAAGATATGGCAAGGAGGGATTCAATTTAAATATATTTAAACAATACATAGCCGAGATCAGATTTGATCTCCGGTGAGAGCAGATATTGCGTGTTGAGTTTGTAATATATAAAAATAATAATATTGGTCGACATTTCACACAGTGCCATCTAGTCCCAAAGTAAGCTAAGCATAGCTTGTATCATGGGAACAAGAAACTGATATAATACTTACATACTGTTTTTTGCAAATACATACATATAATACAGTAGTACGTTAGTTTGTCCGGGTCTTGGAAGTTTGTTTTTGTCCACACAGGGTAAACTAGTGCTGGATTGTCAGGAAGCGAATTGAATTTAGTGCAACTCTCAATCCCAAGAATACATATAACAATTTGGTTTACGGCCGACTACACGGTACGCAAAATTGGAACGACATTTTTCTTACATAACGAGAATTTACGACAACGATATAGTTCGGCTCAGTTATGGCTTGTAAATATTATTTTGTTTGCGAGATGTAAATTACACAAGAAAAAGATTTATTAAGTATATGCTTCTATTGCTTGCGTTCCGTACGGTCGGGAGTTTTTATGAAGATTAAGAGAAATGGATATGTTAGAAAAACGTTGCAAACATGGCTTTGTTTTTTTATCTTTCCGTGCAATGCTTTAAACATTTGAAAGAAACATCTTGAAAGAAGTGGATTGTATGAATGGAACTATATTCCATTTATCTATTTTTTACTTTGCTTTTTCAACACTTTTCGGAGATCGTGACCAACGTCGTATAACTGAATATTTGAGTAACACAACACAACTTTTTTTGACATAAGACGGCAAAGTTTTCCACAAAAACCTCAAGATTAACAACACGCGAAGATCACTCTTGGAATTCGTTGACATGAACCAGCAACCTCTTTGAGGCGCACTTACAATCCTTTCACCACACTGGTTCGACAGAACCGGTGACTCGAAGAAGAAGAAGAAGCAACCCCTGAATTGTAATTCAATGTCTTTACCACCTTTCTTCTTATTATAATTAAATTATTATGAGAAAAATTCCATTACTTATCATAACTTATACTTAAGGTCTGTGAAGGTATTTTTTGTGATTTAGGAGTATACCTAAATTATAGAGGTCAAGGAAGCCTCGCCGAATGTACGCCAAATGAAAAAGTGGGAATTTTTGAATTTACGACCTAATTTCCGAAGTTCCGTTTGGGGTGAAAGAAATGTCAAGGCATATATAACATGTTGGTTTTTACAGAAAATATTTCTAAACGAATTGATTTTATATACATACTTAAATATCGGTATGAAATATCAAAATTACAAAAACAATTTCATATGAAACTTTTCGTTCGAAAAACTTTCGTTTGTACCAGCGTAATGTTTTTTTTGTTGAGGATAGCGTATTCTTGACCAAATGAAATCACTTATTCATAAGAAAATCCTGAAATTCGATATTTTTCTCCTTTTCCGAATTACAATTAAAATTTAAGATATCAAAATGAACAATAAAAATATTTTGACCTACTTTCTAATACAATAGATTTTATATTCTAATCCTCTGAATATAAGGTACAAAATACAAAAGACGTGTGTCAATAAGAGAGTTCCATAGCTATTAATGGGTCAGGTTCCCAGGGGTCGCCGAAGCCCGATAAATAAAATTATTGAAGGCTATATTGTTCTCACATCGGTATGGGTTCGTTGTACCAATAGTTATGTTATATAGGAGTTCGGTCAGGGTGTGATTTTTAGCGATTATTCATTCCTGTTGCTAGGAGTGAGCCGTGAAAAATAAATATCAGTACTATCACTTTTATTATTACTGAGAGTTTATATAGCCGATGATGGCGCTACGCAACGCCTGGAACGGGAACTACAAGAATCTGTTTTTATAAACAAAGCATCTTGAAAATTGATTTGCGTCTTGCAACAAAAATTGCACATTACTGTTCAAAGTAAATTATTCGAAGTTCAAATTGTGTAATTAAATGTCGTTAATTAAATATGTCCTACTGTTATATATAAAAACAATATTCACAACGCGACAGGTTAAAATAAAAATTTATGTGAAAATATTCCTTTTACATTCGCTAACAAAAGTAATAAACTTCTCAAGTGAAAACGTATTTTATGTCGTATCACCTGTACGCGATTCCGAGACTGAGCAATAACGCTTAGAACTATTGTTATTTTCCGTAAATAAGTCTTTGTACTTATAAAACGTCATCTGACTTCAGAATAAAAAGCAACAGCGGGTCCTTCAGCTGGCTGCTATGAAGTTTTGTATAGAATATTTTTCATTCTAAAAAGGTACATATTTTTTTTTTTTTGCAATAAATCACGATCGAACATTCCATATAATCTGAAAGCTGAAGAATTATGTGACAGAGGACAGACGATTTTTATGTAAAAAACTGAATACATATTACAAGCAATAAAAAAATGGTAGGTATCAGTGAATTTAGAATTAGAACCGATGTCTGCAGGTAGACCAAAGTGGTTTTTGAATATAATTCCTGCGTTAAGGGTAACCTTCGTACCAGTCGAAAATCATCGGTACATTCATACACACGGACATAATTATTTCGACAATCTGTTACATGAGAAAAAAAGAAGTGTATAATATACAGACGCTGTGAAACTCACATTCAAACATTTAGCTGCAAAGTAAACCCAGTAGTCAGAATTCAAATAACCAAACAGTAAACGAATACAGAGATCTCGATAAACCGGGCAACGAACGACCGAAAATCTCGCAGCTAAACGGCAAAGTCTCGCTATCCGACAACAAATTATAACGGAAAGTGTTTGCAGACAAATTAAAGTAATCACAAACTCAAGAATATGATTATGGGAAAGTAATTTCGGGCATGATTCAATAGAAACCGGGATTTTTTATTTGTGTTTCGCGAATGTGGATAGCTTTTTGGATCTGCCTTGAAGCCATTTGAGGTACGACTTGATAATTTTGTTTCTGAGCAACTTTGTTATATCTGATGTTATAATAAATTTATGTTCTTTGGAGAAACTATTCTGTATTACGGCAATTTACATTTTCAGCTAATATCAAATATTTACGCGGCAAGTAGCTAGCAAATAGCTAACTTACTAAAGTAAGTTTTTGGAAATCCAATTCTCTAATAAAACAAAAATGCTGCGGATTTCTTGGTTAATTTTAATAACTAGATTAGATTTATTTTCAGATAATATATAACAGAATATACCTTTGTTATACACCGTAAGTAAGAACATACAAAAATACTGTTGAAAACATAAGTGGCGCAATGGGCGGCCTTATCGCTAAAAGCCTCCTCTTCCAGACAACCTTTTGGACAGGGTAATGCGGATAACTACGAACGGTGGCGTGCATCTAACTATTAATATAATACATATCGGTGTATATAAAATACCTAGATATACACACCATACTTAATACATACATAAACATACATAGGATACACAATATTATTATTATTAATATTTGAAATGATTTTCATTTCGAAGTTATGTTTTTAATATTGCCATTTATATATTAAGCATTTAGCTCATATAAAGATTACGACGAGAAATTGAATTTTTAATATAAAGATATAATACATATCGGTGTATATAAAATACCTAGATATACACACCATACTTCCTCGATCCTTTGAAGAAACTGAAATCATTCTTAAGATGAGACAACTATTTTATTAATTACGCTAAATTCTATAAGTCTAAGTATATTTATTTTTGTTAAAAAAATATTGCATTACTACTAACATATCGTTTGCTTGTTTCAGACAATTACTAGCGCCAAACCTAAAACAAACGCAGTACCTTGCAAACGGAGCGGAGAGCGACATACGGACTGTAAGCATATACATATACTATTATATACTATTTTTATGTACTATATATATATATAGTATTTTTAGCAAGTGCTGCCGTCATATGCTACCAGGTAATGATCCACTTGTATTAACTTAAGAGCCTGGTGGCCTAGTGGTACCAACCCCGTGTTTAGACCCCGAGGTCGCTGGTACAAATCTAGGAGTATAGCAATAAATATGTCGTTCGAAAAATATACGTACACATTACCACTGATCTATACGGCATCAAACACAAACTGAATATTCGATGACATGTGTGCATGAAAGGAGCTTCTTTGAGGCGCACTATAATCCTTTCACGCGCTGGTTCGAGAGTCGTCAAGATAAAGAGTAAAAGAGAGTAAAGTGATAAAGAGAAAAACATACAAATTCGCAAAAACGCAGAGATCAATTACGCCACAATTATTTGGTGTCTACATTAAATAACAGTATCCAATAAAAGACTTAACAATTAAATAGCAACTCTTTTGACACATATCCATAAAAGCATTATTTTTTATATAAATATAAAAAAACAGTGCCAATTTGAAACAAAAACCATTTATTTAGGCTTGTTTACCTGGTTTTTGATTTGTTTATTATGAATATCCTACGCATCAAAAATCCTACTCCAAATTAAGTACTTATTTATATCGTAATTTCTACCCATTCTTATATGTATATCTGCATAAAACAGAAAATAAACTATCTATGTCGCCACGTCAATTTCAACCAAAGTTAAGCAATCAATTATCCGCTTGCCAGAGTATATAATTTCTTGCTAAGCTCCCAGCTTGTCGATTGCTAAAGGGACATTTTGTCGGTTGATTAGCTTGTGGAACATTCCCATCTTTAGGGCATTTACTATACGATCATGCAAACTTCACTTTAATCATAGTACGACAAGACCCAAATCGCATCGTATGCGCCCGTTACTCTGAGACGTGTAGGTGGAATGTCTCATGTGCCTGTAATTTCTCTGGCAACCACACCTTTTAAACTGGAACACAGTATCGCGAATGCGTTACTGCTTGGTGGCAGAAATGGGCATGGTGGCAGTACTTTCTAGGACGAAGTTGGCGTGAGTTTTTCTGCTCTTGAATGTATGAACTAGATCATAGTATCATATTTCACAACAAAATGAACCCTGTAGAGCTGGTGTGGATCTTTTGTCAGATTTAGTAGTACGTGGATTTGATGGAACATGCAACCAATTTTTCGCCTTCTGCCCGACCGGCAACTATTGCTCTTTTTTCTCCTTATACCGGCATTTTATTATCTATATTGTGTAGTTTTGTATCTGTATTGTCGAATAAAAGCAATGCCGGAATTTCCTGTAACGTTGTTTGGATAACTGATAAAAATAAGCTTGGAGAAACATACACTTTGAATAATAAACAGCATTAAATTTGCTTAAGGCATTTTCTGAATTCCCCGGAAATGACTTGTGTTGACTAAATTTATGTAATAAAAAATAATATAAATAATATAATAAAAATAGTAGTAAATAAAAAATACAAGTACGTTATTTTAAAATTTATATACTTAAAAAAATAATATAAACATGCATGTATTTTGTTGTACCCGAGCGAGAAGTTTAAATCACTAGAGCGCTAATAGATAGCTGTACCTAATTTCTCTTGAAAATGTAACGCAAAATGAGCGCTATTAATTAGCCGTCTCAAGATCAGCTAATTATAAAACGCGCTCGCTGACTATTCTATTGTGTTATTGTATTATATTTAAGGTATACAATGCTGTACTGTGTTACTAATGATATGTTAAATATAGAATCTAGATTATCTAACGATCTATCGTACCACAAAATATTATGCAAGCTACGCTTGCTAGCTAAGTTTCGAAAGTCCGTGTAAAAATATCCATTGATAGTGTACGTGCTAGTAATTTGCATAATTCCCTTCCTTGTAAACCGAGGCTGCCGTGAAGGTCCCCAACAGTAGTTGATGTGGCCATAACCCCTATACGTGGGATCTGTGCATTATTGCGCATTATTTGGTCATAAATATGCCGGTTTCGTCACGTTACGGGACAAATTTATGTTTCATTGGGGTCTATTTATGTCACGAAAACCTTGATTTATTTCTCTTGAGTCAGTTTTAATCACCGTAGCAGTGTTGCTAGTTACCCTGCCTGCAAAGTGAAAGGACTTAGGTTTGATTCCGAGACAATGGTTTGTGCGATGAGAAAGTTTTATGTTCATCTCAAAAAGTTCTTGGATGTACGAGTATGTGGTGAGTATCTAGGCGCTGGTGTCATCTGTGACACATGAAATCCAGTTCAGGGTGGGTCAAATACTATCTAATCATTATAAAACTACACGACATAAATTAGACGAAATTTTTTCGCTTTTTTTTAAAACAGCGAATTAAACACATGCTGTAAGGATTTATACGAAAACTTAGAATAGTCGGTACTATTTGAAACAGTAGCAACTTGAAGATTAAGTGGGTACCGAACAAATTGTTTCAACAACAAACTGGAAAACTGCTCTCAGGAGTTCATATTAATTGCTAAGAAAAGAGCAAAGAACTCCTCGTGATCGTAGTTTTAAAAGGTCGTTTGTGTGACACTTCGTAGGAACATTTTCTGTTTTGAGTTTAATTTGATTTGACATTATCTACCCGACTACATATTTACCAGAATGCCCAGATTCTGTTTTTCAAGAGTATGTGTGTTTGTGAGTGTATGTTCCTTTTGGACTTCCTACAGCCTAAACAGCTTCATGAATTTTGTAAATTTATGTGTTTTTTTATGATTTAACTAACATATGTGCACTCTGATGGATTTTTGCGACAACTTATAAAGTCGGCGATGAAAAAAACATACTAGCTAAATTTAATGCTAAAATTCATAAATTATTATTTATTATCATCATATAACTTTATTAATATTATTTTGAATGAAATGTGGATATTGATATAAATATTAACGTTAAATTTATTAAGTGGTCTATACTGATTTCTGTAATGCAGTACCAATATAATTATCCTTTTACAAATTTTTGTAAATCCATAGTCAAACCATTACAAGTATACTTAATTAGTTATTAAATTATCTAGATATTATTATTATTAAGAAAATAAAAACCCATAAAATAAATAACTATCTATCGAACACCGGATAAAAGTTAACTAGCAACTAAAACAACTGACCGTGGCTAAAATTGCAGTTCAAAGCTGTTTCCCGGTTTATCACGAGTATCACTAGAGAACGCTTACTCTGCTAGTTAGTTCACTAAGTGGCAATATAGTTAATTTTACACTGCAAATAACCACAAATATTATTTCTGTTTAACCTTAGGTTCTTGTGAATGGACTGTCCACTTGAGTTTTTTCTTTCGGGCTTTGTCGGATCAGAGGATGCCAACTGAGAACGACAAGTAGATTTCAAAATGTGATTCGTTCTCTCTTTCGCAAGTCTATTGTCGTTTAGTCCGTTGTTGTAGATTACGACAGGAAATAACGTTAGTAGTTGTAATATATGCAGCTGAGTAGTTCTTCTGAAAATAATCTTTTTATTGTTTGGCAGAGCTAATAGTATCATCTCGAACAATTTATACAATACTAGCTGTTGCCCGCGACTTCGTCCGCGTGGAATTCGGTTTTATGACGCACCCTTATTTTACGCCTCTGAAAAGAGTGCCAGTGAAAGTCCCGTCAAAATCAGTCCAGCCATTTCAGAGATTAGCCGGAACAAACAGACAGACAGACACAGACAGACCGACAAAAATTGTAAAAAATGTTGTTTTGGTATAATTATGTACCGTGTATACATCCATATGCACTTAGTAAATAGCGGTTATTTTAATATTACAAACAGACACTCCAATTTTATTTATTTGTATAGATGACGCCTGGCTCCCGTAGCAGTACGCAGGTGCTACGGATTTTCACATGCTACAAATCCGTAGATCATTAGGGTGTGCTGTATCATTTTATCATACTACTATTATTATTGTAATTCGTCTTGGGTATATTGTTGACTGGCCTCACAGCTGAGATGGTTCGCCTGCCTTCTGCGCTGTAGGTCCTGGGTTTGATTCCCACCCAGGACAAATATTTGTATGACGAACATAGATGTTTTTCTGTGTCTGGGTGTTAATATGTATAATATGTATGTATTTACAAGAAAAATATACAACGAATATATCAGTTGTCTATTTCCCATGATACAAGCTATGCTTAGCTTACTTTGGGGCTAGATGGCGCTGTGTGCAATGTCCACGAATATTTATTTATTTATTTAGTATAATAAAAATACATATATACCTAAGTGGGAGGCAAGTCATATTGGTTTTATCATTGATAGAGATTTGAACCAGATAAGCCATGTGCTCGTATCATATCTTATGAATATACAAAAAATATGTTATCGTTAATTATTAATCTCTATTCCTTTTCGCAGTGCAACTTCGTTTTTATATTTCAGCTTTGTTTAACGATGCCAACTTGAGACCGGCACTCGATGTTTAATTTCAATTACTGTGCTCTTACCACTGCTGGTTCGTAGTTTTTCAATTATGAATCGCGTTGCTTGCTCTACACTGATTCCATTGGAATTTGATTATTTCTGTTCATAACTTTAGTTTGAAATTGATTTAGACTTGCTCAGGTTGCAGTGGAGAATTAAAGAGAAATAAGTAAATTCGTAATTAAACCTGATAACTCAGCCCCTTCCTGCGGCGTGAAGGATACCATCGCCGGATACCCGCGTGCTTGTGTTATCTCCCTCTGCGGAACGAGGATGAGTTGTTTGCCTATCTATCACATTGTATAATTTTTCTTTTGAAAATGTGTGTTCTAAAAGAATATTTATTTTTTCATATGTATCATAAGAGCTCTACTCGTGTGCGCAACGGAAGAGACGTGTGAGTAACGAGCACGCGCCGTTTAATGTGCGTTTAAACGCAACATACGCGCGTACATCATGGGGGGCGTTGTTGCTCGCGTCCGTAGATGATAACCCTTTGAATCCCTACACGTGTCCCCCGGGTGGTGCGAAAGGAGCAACCCAAAGTAGCACTAGAACTTGTGCCAAGTTCACCCGGAGAAGTACTGCCACCACACCTGGTAATCTGGCGCCAAGCAGTGATGCACTCGTGTTGCTGTGTTCCGGTGGAAGGGAGTGGGTGCCGGCGAAATTGCAGGCGCATGAGACGTAACATCCCCGTCTTAGGGTGATGTACCTCCTAGCCTCCTTGCCTCCTATATATATTTGGTATATATTATGACACCAAATATGGTTTGAAGTTACTTTACAAACTATAACATTATTTTGTTTATCCTAGTTCCCACTTACCGGTTTTGATTAGTAATCAATATACAAATTGACGGGTAGAGGAAATCTGAAGCCAATTTCGAGACAGCAATTAATTTCGAACGAACTTAAATTACATCGAATTCCTTTCCTAGTTAACCCTTACATAATAAGCGCGAAACAAACTTAAAGCGGGATTATGTGCGTTAAGTCACTAGGAACTCTTTATACAGAAATATTGGATTAATTTTCCCAATTTTCGCTTTGACATCCCCTAGACTCAAACCTGTCAGATTATTGATATCAAAAACTTATGATTTTCATAAAACAATCAAAGTGTTGAAAAGATTTTAATTGAGTTTGGAACGAACCTTTTTGAAGTCGGATTAAGATTGCGAGGTCTTCGAACACTTGATTGTTTTTCGATAATTCTAGAGCTTGAGTGTATTGAGACCTATCCACTGTGGAAAATTCGTCTCTTCGAGAGCTGAGAGATAGGTGAATTACACTCAAATAATATTAACTTAGGCCCAGCCCTACCTTACTTAGTTACTTAAGTACTCAAAAACCCTTGTCACATCCCGTAACAAGTAACACGCTGTGTCTGTCACGTTTAGTAAACATATGGCAACCTCTTTATACTACCCTAATATATTTTAATGTAATTCTTAAAACTGCTCTTACAAGAGGAAAAGTGGCTTATTGAATTACTGCCTACCCCTTTGAGTAAAAAGGCCTGTCTGTGTTCATGTTATGACACAGCTCAAAATATAATAGCAAAGCAGCCATTCGGTCCCTACGATTTTTCTCTCAGCTTACTAGCAGGTACTAGCAGGTACTAGCTAGGTACTAGCTTCATCGTTTAATTTCTACCTGAGATTGGCTCAGTTGAATCGGTTCATCCATTCGCGTATCTATTTACCCGAGAAGAAGTTTAATTAAGCCTGAGTTGCAGCGATGCCTGCTTACGCGATTGCGCCGCCTTCGCAATATATCAGCTTTGTTTTGTCTCGTTCCGGAATTCCTAATGTTTTTACTGCCGATATATAGAGGTATATACACTCACAAAATACTATTGAAGAGGAGAACGGGCAAGAAACCTGACAGTCTGTCTGTCACAACTGACATACACAAATAATAATAAAATACAGTACAATACACGAAGCACTCACAATCGTATCACAGAGATATGAATGTTTAACACACGCAAATCGTACTGGCTGAAAGCTATTATTGTATGCTCATTGCTCATACAGCTTTAAGCTAGTACGCTTTATCTTAATTAAAAATAATCTTAGTTATTACTTAAAAGTAGTCTTAGTGATATTGACTAAAATATCATTAACATATGACTAGGATGCAGATATCCGTAAAGAATTCTAAATGAGTTCCTCTAGCAATTTGCTTTCACAGGCCACATATTCATTTATTTTTTTTACAGGTTTTATCGTATAGTTACAAATGTATTACATGTAGTTCGTGGCCAAAGGGCGACTTGCAACGGGCCAAATGCCACAGAACTTACATACGAGTAAGTCACGTATGAAGTCGGGTAGAAACTTATCGATCGATTCGCAGGCCCATTGGGCTAGGTTTGCCGTCAGGCCATCAGTCAAGATTGCTCCGACCTGTCAGGTATTTTACGCAGAGATTTAGCCTTTTTTTGTGCAAACTTCCGACTTTTTGTCAGGTTGTCGGATTTGGACGTTGTATTGACTTAATAGAAACATGGAAGTTGTATTATAAAAACAAACAGCCATGCTTAACTGTGCTTCGTAAAGAAAATAAATTATAATCAATTTATTTAGGCTGTTATATTGGGTAGAACTTTTCTTTACAATATTTTTGTCCATTCTTTTTTAATTTCATAATATTGTTAGATTTCTTTATTTTATAATTTAAGTTATTGAATTATGAAATTGCAAACTTTCTTAAAGTGAGATTCAGGTAAAATTTACATTTCAACTGTTAAAATACCAACGCTTGGAAATAACGTAGACATCCGATATTCTTTTCACATAGTTCTCTCAATAGTTTTCAGTGGATCCTTTCAAGGGTTGACGAAGCGTGAACCCTATCAATAGGTGGGAAACGGTGTAGAACGCGTATCTCGGTATGCAAACGTTTGAAGATAACAGTGAAAGGTGCTCGTAAAATTGTATCGATATCGGCACCTCGCTATAACACGCATTGTTTGGTTGATGTCTTATGATCATTTCAGTTCTTGGGCTCCATTCAGAAATGTTATGGAAGGACGATCTACATTTGATCGCAGGATAGGCTCTTGGCCTTAATATTTAACGTTAAAACGCTCTAAATTATTGTAACGTTACTCTTGTAAGTGTCTCAAGTATATGCATATGGCCTACTTGCTGCTAAGTGGTAACCTCTGCCCGTAGAGTAATAGGTACACAGCATCTCTTTGCGCCCGTCACCATGAGAAATGAAGATGGAACTTCTCAAGGTCTGTAATTTCACCAGCAACCATAACGTTCATAGAGAATTTTGCTCTCTATATCTCTCTCAAAATACACAGCTAGTTCAGTCAATTTTGCATTTTAAGTTATAAATATCGAGAGATAAAAACATACGGATTTTATCAAACATGATATATTTCAAGGCAAACACAGTGCAAACGACAGCAATATGTTTTGATTGCCTCAATGATTGCAAAAGCCATTTCCTATAGCACACACTGTCTCATCTCCATTTGTTTTTATAGCGACTGTATCGATATTATAAATCAGTTAAGCTGAAAGTAGCATATATATACTGTTAATGTATGTTGTGTTTACTGTTCATTAATATTTATACATATTACAGATCATATTTTTTTCAAAATAAAGGAAATTATCTAAGTGTGGTTGATAATTGCACAACATACAAAAATCCTTATTAATATAATTATATAAACTATTACTCATAATTATATATAATAACATAAGTAACAAACAGTATAACAGCAAAAAAATACAAAAATATAAATGATAATAATTTCGTAAAAATAAAAATTAATTTAGTAGATAAAATTACCTATCTATCACAAACATATATGTATTAATATTTTCACGTTTAAGTGTATAAATTATTCGAATAACTTCGAAGAATTTACACAAGCGAAACTAAACATTTATTTTCCATAAACAGTAAGCTGAGCTGATTGATTAAAAAATAATTTAACGCACTCTGATAATTTCTCCCAAAAGTTAGTTTGTAAAGGTGTTTTTTACCATTTATTTAACATCAAAAAACCTTTAAATAGCGTCACTTATTATCTTAAAACAGAAAACCTAATAAAACAAAGAAAAATATGATATAACATCAAATACCAAGACACAATTCCACATAATGTCTCGCTTAATGTCACAGTACAAAACACACTTTTACTTTGTCTACTAAATCTGGACACTAGACATGAGTTATTTGGGCAATTTCACTACACGATTACGAATCCAATTTGTGTAGGTGGGGTTCGTTATTACACTTTTACTGGACCTGTGACCTAGAGCGGTGAATTCCCTTTACGAGGTCATATCTCAACTAGTGATAATACGATTTTTGACGATGAAATATGTTTTATTAGATTAAACATAAAAATTTAACGTAAATCATGAACCGGTTTACGTGCTGCCAATGCTGAGGATGTTGTTTATGAGAGTTACTTTCAGAATTTTATAGACACGTTAAAATAAATAAATAAATATTGGTGGACATTTCACAGAGCGCCATCTAGCCCCAAAGTAAGCTTGTATGGAACCAAACAACTTATATAATACTTATATACATTTTGTAACTACATATATATAATACATATTAACACACAGCACAGAACAAACATCTGTGTTGGTTACACAAATATTTGTCCTGGGTGGGAATCGAACTCACTCGACAGCGCAGAAGGCAGGGTACCAACTGAGCTGTGAGATGTGAAATCTCTCCTGTGCCTGTAATTTTACCGATTTGTACATCGTATTCGGACTACTGCTATGGGAAATAGTTTATTTAATATCAAAATAATATGGCTGCCACTGATTATGAAAGTCATCTGCTCGTTCAGCAATTCAATCAAAATAAATCATTATTGATAAAGTTACACAATCAAAATCATAACAGCTCACATTCGAGCATGGAAATCTCACATAAAGTACAAGTGAGCCAAAAGACTCGGTGCGTAGAATACGAGGTACAAAATACGCACAATTCACAAGAGGATCAGGGCATCAGGCATTCGTTCACCCGCGCCAAATTAAACAAGGTGCCGGCTAAATTCAATCTAATCTAAAGTTCCGTCAATCCAATTTGAATTTCCTTGCTCCCCCGCCCGCCCCCCGGCCGCCCGCCCTGTCCCACGGCAGGGGCGGACTCGCGCCTACATCATTCACGTCTTGTTAATGCTGCTTGCATCGTAAACTAGCCGACCGACGCGACGACTCGACGGAGTTACTCGTAGTTTGTTAGCATTGTTGCTGTTGCTGATTTTGGGTTTGATTGAATGCAGACGATTATAATTTCAATTTCAGTAATAGAATTCTAAAAAACTCTAAACTTATATTTGCTACCGGATGTTATCGTTTCTGCTACTACTATGAGTGCTTTTCAACACAAACAATAAATTACTATTGTAGGTACATAACATTTCGACACTGCATGAAGTGATCGTATCAGTGAAAGCTGCTCTACCATGATTAAAATACAAATAAATAATATAATAAAATTAATTAATTTAGTCTCTTCATCTGCAATATTAGTTTTAGTGCGTATGTTATTAATATAAGTATTATGTGAATTGAGTCGGTCTATTACCACGAAAAATTCAGTGAGGCTGGGTCCCACAATTCTGTAATTTTATTCGCAGCCAATACCAGATATTGATTAAAATATTAAGTAAGAACCTCTTTTATTTCCATACATGTAATCCAAAAATACAGTCAACGAAAAAAGTACTAGCACATGGGATAAAAAATATAGTTTACATAATTTTATTTTGATATGAAAAATTTAGTCACATTTTCAATGTATTAGTTAGGTACCGTATTTTTCTTTATAGTGTTATTTCATTTAATTATACTTTTTAACATCGTGTTTTCTCTAGACAACTAGTATTAAAATATTATTGTAGAAGGCCTCACACAACAAGCGCAAAAATATACGTCGTCATATATGACGTAATCGTCCAAACGGAATATATTTTTTGTTCAGATCACATAATAAAAGTCTAAAGTAAGTCGGGCCCTGGTTTTTGTGTTCCGTTTATGCAATTTATTCCGTCTGAAGGTAGGCGCTTCACTCGGGCGCGGATTTGTTGCCATTCGCAACCGGTAAACACCATATCTGTTAGGAATATATATTATTGCGTATGATTTACAGCTCTTTAATTAAACTAAAACAGGTTCAAGTTAATTAGTTTAAGTTTATTGCTAACAGAACCACCCACTGTTCAGAGCAGTAGAAGTTACGCCAAGTTCATCCGGGGAAGTGCTGCCACCATGGCTGCCGGTTAAATTACAGGCACATGCGACATTCCACCTACACGTCTCAGAGTTGCGGGCGCGTGCGATGTGACTGGGGTCTTGCTGTACCTAAGTAGGGCAGGACCCAAGTCACATTGCTCGTTATGGGCAGAGGTTACCACTCAACACCAGGTGTCACTGTATCACATAAAATATAACTGTCGGTAATACGAACTTGCACCGGTTTTCTACTTTCTCTCGCGTGAAAAGTGCCTGATTTATTAGTTCCACTCCGTGTGGTATAAATTACGCGGATGGGGGATATGTGTTACTTTCTCGGGAGAATTAACGTGAATGAAAGAATATATGTGTTGAGGTTTACGATGTACACTGCAAGCAGATCCATTTTTAAGGGCTTCTTTGAAATACTTAGCGCATATAAGTAAACTTTGGATATTACTCAGTTCAACTTTACGAACATACATAGGTGTTTGTTTTGTGTCTGGATATATGTATTATATGTATTTAAAAAATAAAGTATTTGAGTGTTATATTAGTCGTCTGGTTCCAATGATACCAGCTATTTCCTTAGCTTATTTTGCGGAAAAAAAACTCTCAAGTGAGAATAGCAGAATACACCGTTAGTTGCTTGAAGGCAGCTTTTCTACAAGTGGGTGGTAGCTAGCCAACTGTACGTTTGCCTTACCACCACGGTGTGGTGTTTCTTCACGATGTTGTGCTCGGAAGCTCGAGCTTCAAAAAAAAGACTCGAACCCACGATGTTGAGATAGTAAGCCAACGTCACTACCATATGGGCATGTGTATCACTTGTGGCATGCACACGCACGCACCTTTTTTGCTGTTACAAGCCACATTTTCTTTTATTTATATCTAATTTTATTTGTAAAGTAACACAAAATAAAAATAAAATCTTTCTTTCTTTCTTTCATCACTTTTAATAGTTTTCTTACAGTAAATTTATAAAGTTCGACTTTAGTGACTAATATTTATTAGTGAGGGCCCAGTAGTAAATAAATTCTACTATAATTACTTAGCGCTGCAAACACCGACAAAATTGCCAATGAACGAGCATGATTCCTGGTTATCTCGTACTTCGATTACATAATATTTCTACCAGTTATTTTGATTTAATGACCAAACTACTAACCAATTTTGATGAAATTGCTATAGGAACAATTTGAAAGTATATCCATTGGAAATGTCCCCCAATGTTTATTTATTATTTATATGTATTCATATTTATTCACACACTAAGGATATTATTTTGATTACTGGTGGTCCCCGCACTGTGACTAGCCTGTGTCGCGGGGGCCGTATTGCAAAGTAAATAAATTACTCAAACGAAAAATAACTTTTTACAGACCTCCCTATCACAACTAAAGTACCAAGAAAAAATATAAAATATGGTATGGAGAGTGCGACTCGCAACGCTCCACCATATAGGTGGGAAACTTGAAAAAGTTTTACGAACCCTAATTCTCAAATTGCCTTTTTATTTCTTCTCTTTCGAAATCATTTATGTTGCGGAGTATTTTCTACAAGCCCTTTACAAGAAACAGTGCTCAGGAGGCCTAGATGATTGATGATGCCCTCGAGAAGAGAGTGAATAGCACCCGAGTGCCTAACCGCACCAGACAATAACGGATCCATTAGAGACCACGAGACTATTTATAGAATTTGTGGCAATATCTGAACTTGGAGAACTTCCTTTTTTTATTAAGCTTTTACTATTTGTATAATGGAACACGTGGTGTTTTTGATTTATCACCAATAAATAATATACAGGGATGTCATATACTTAAATGGAAGGTAAGAGAAATTTTACATTTTGCAAAGTTAGCGCTTCAGATAAAAGAGGACGTTTCAACTCAGGTTGTATTATTAGCGTGTCTAATTCTAAGTACCTAATTCAAATAAGGTATTTATCATTAAGTACAATATACCTACCTATATACAGAAGAGTTTAAAGCAGCTTCGGTTTGAGATTTAATTTTGCTAGTTACTACCAAAATCTACTATATACTATCATAACATTTCAAAATTATTGAGAAACTCATTCATATGTCAGGATTCAAGTTATAAATTAATATTGGTGTACATTTCACACAGCGCTATCTAGCCCCAAAGTAAGCTAAGTAAATAGCTTGTATCATGATAACCTGTTAAATACTTTTTTGTACATATATATTAACACCCAGACACAGAACAAAAACACCTATGTTCGTTACACAAATGTTTGTCCTGGGTGGGAATCGAACGCATGACCTACAGCGCAGAAGGCATGGTTACCAACTGAGCTATGAGGCCAGTCAACTTAATTGTGGATTCAGAAAATGTGCATGACTCTTTCTACATTCTCCTAAAAGAATATTTTATAGTAGCCTGAGAAAATATTAAATACAGCCTCCACAGCCTGTTTCTCCGGATGTGTTCTTAACGCTCGCTAAAAATAACGACGTATTACTAGTCAATGGTGCTTGGTGAAATTTGTGTGTGAGAATAAAAAGGAATGTGTCACACACATTCTTCGAAGCAAATAGAAATCAGTAGTTTCTACAAGTATTTATTTAACTTGCAATGTATGTAACTATGTTTGTTCGGGTGGAATCTTGCAACTCAATTTTGGAGCAGATATCTTCAACCAATTGAGCTGAAATTTTGTATACACGTTTAATTTGGATGACAACGCGTTGTAGCTTTGTGACGTCATTCTAAATCTAACATGGTGGAATACCCAAGATGGCATACTAGTTATTTTCAATGCACTACTACAATATGGGTATCTAATGAAAGGACTTGCTGAGAATAACTCGAAAAATAAAGTGACGTCACTCTTAATTCAATATGGCGGGTTCTTTTTAGCGCATTTACAAAAAAGCTTCTTTTTAAAATGTTTTTAATTTTCATTTATTTACTTCCAACTACAGGTAAAATATCACACGAAAAGTTTATTCAGCAGAACTTGTGCCAAATTTTTCCCAAGAAGTACTGCCACCTGTTTCTGCCACTGACATGTTTACAAATTGGCAATAACAGACATTTCCTTTAGTTTAAGCAAGATATGTGTCCCTAAATTGATATCATTCAACTTTTTAAGTTAAAAAGTTCTTCTGCATTCCTCAAATTATCACTTCGAAATAAAAATTTCAGTTTTTGCTTTATTACGAAAATTAATTGGCGTCTCGCCCAAAGTAACCGCAAAAATTCGTCGCCAGTAATTTGTGTCAGACGATGTTTGCGGGAACGCAGCCTATTCATCAAGCTACGACCATACCAATACTATTATGCGTCGCTAGCACTTACGTTGGCGTAGATCAAAGTCGTCGTGTGAGTACCAAGCAAAATAAGATTGTTACAGTTTTCCCAAATCGTGCGGTGGGTAAGACACTGAGGGTCGGATACAGTTTAAACAGGCAAACTTAGCAATAAGTACGAGTGAGTTTTTAATATTATTGACATTTAAAAGCCCTATAGATTGATTGCCGTACAGAGTCTTAAGATGCGTGCAGCGGTAGTGTTATGTTCATTCATATTTATTTATGTGATTTAAGTGACGGAACTTGCAAGGCCTACCTGATGTTAAGTGGTAACCGCCGCCACAGACAACACCAATACTACTCATGTCCTCTCCACCAAATTACGAGATGGCTCAAGTGGCATTGCGTCCATCACCCCGAGACGGGGATATACCGTGTCATGCGCCTGCAAATTCAACGGCACCCACTCCCTTACACTTGAACACAGCAACATGGGTGCATCACTGCTTGGCGGCAGATTACCAGGTGTGGTGGCAGTACTTCTCCGGGCGAACTTAGCACAAGCACCACCCGGGGGACATGTGTAGGGATTCATGAGGGTAATCAGGTACAGACAAAGTAGGCCCCCAAAAATCCACACTTATGTCCCTGAAATAGTAAACTAAATCTGTACTAGCCCCTTTTCCCTTTGTGAGTAACACATGGGAACTAATATTATTTATTAAACAAAATTAGTTAACTGACCCTTACATCCAGAAAATCATTCCAAAATATGCAATTATATGAGCCAAAAATTATACAAACAAATACTAGCATGTCCACGCGACCATCGTTGGTAAACGATTATAATCATTCGTTCGGTTTCGTTCGATAAACTTGGAGTAAGTGACGGCGCGAAATTTGCGACTCAATGAGTGCTTTTTGCTCTTTGGCAATTTGTGTAGATGAATTAATTTGAGAATTGTATTATGATGGTGTGGTACCATTAGGAAGTCTCGCCTTTTATGGCGGCCTCATTAGTCTTTGACTTGCTCACGACGTGTGTGCTACCAGAAGGTTGTTAATCATTTTTTTTCTTCAAAACGTATACTTAGAAAATATTCATGTTGATACTCACTAGTCAAGTATTCATTTATTTCCGCTGCTAAGCAAATAAACCTTCTTCATCGCCAATGGACGAGAATAATTCATAATTATTTCATACGTGGATGAATTTTTTTCCAGTTATTTTGTTTTCAAAACCAAACAACTGAAACGATTTTGGTGAAATATCTATGGGACTTATCTGAAAATATATCCTGACAAATAAAAAAGAATTTTTGAATGACTTGTTTATAAATGACAGAGAAGGCAACGACCATAAAAAAAATATATCTGAATTAGGAACCTCCTTCTGTTTCTGAAGTCGGTTAAAAAACACCTGAGGTACTAACATCTTTTTGACAGTTAAGTGTTTTCCGAAATTCAAGCGATGAAGCAAATTAACTATCAAAACTCGTGAAGATACTTCATTGAGTGTGCTTTCTTTCTAATTTAATCCCATGTATGTGTAACGCGCATAATATATAAAAGAAAAAATATTCTAACTCTCACCATAACAAAATATTAGAAAAAAATACTTCGCCCTTGTCTTATTTTGTTGTGGCATTATCATGGTGTTCCGAATGTTGCCTTTTTAGCTTAATTTTATACTTTTACAGTAATTTAGCAGCAGTAGAATTTATAACATGTTTGTCTGGGGAAGTAACTACTGCCGCCATATCCATTTCTGGCACCAAGCATTAATGCATTCGCGTTATAGTGTTCCGGTTTGAAAGATGTGGTTACCAATGAAATTACAGGCACATGAGACATCCCTCGTCTCAGAGTAACGCATACGATCAGCATTGGGACTTGTCGTACCTAAGTAGGGGAGAAACCAAGTCATATTGCTTGTTACGGGCAGAGGTTACCACTTAACACCAGTTGGACCATCTGATCATTCCGTAACTTTATCACATACGAAAACATATTCATATAAATCCACTACCCTCACTTGAGAGCCAAATCTAATCAAGACGTTACATTGCGCAACCATCGCCCACATATTTGGTTAAAAAATACATTGCTGTTCATAAACATTAAGAAATGAAACTACTCAAAACTGTCAGCAAAGTGTTGAAATGACATTTCACTTTGAGGCCCTGTCACAGAGCGCGCTATCCAAAGTTTAAGAACATGGCCGTGATAAGCCTTAATTAAGTGAAGACTTCGTATCTAAGTTGACTAACTGAACTAAACGTTGATCTCCAGCCAAGGAAATATTTATTTCGATAGTTTGATCGTGACTTGGATGTTTGTGTTCTGTATGTCTTTTTATTTTTTTTAGTTACGGGCGTATACGATGCGACTTGGGTATTGTCGTACCTAGTAGGGTAGGACCCAAGTCGCTCGATTGTTATGGGCCGAGGTTACCACTTAACACCAGGTGGGCCGTCGGCTCGTTCCGTAACTACATAACATAAAAAAAAACATCTCTAACGCATTCAGTATGAGTACGTAGACTAAATATTTTAATACACGCACTAAATTGCTGCATACAGAAAAATATTGATGCATACCTATTACAGTACTATGCTTAATTTACTTTGGGGCTAGATGGCGCTGTATGATATGTCTACCAATATTTATTTATTTATTATTTATTTAATATGGAGCACATTCATGCACTAAAAAAAAATGTGAGCCGTCACGGGACGCCTGGCAGATGTGAAACATCGACATTATTTTGTAAGAAACTAAGTACCCCATCACTAATAATGTTTATGATTTGTCGTAACCTTGAACGGACCAATCAGCGCTCATGCCGTGGCGACGCGTCGCCAAGCCAGAAATCGGTTTTACGTGCGGCTATAGATGTTTCACATCAAAAAAATGGTTGTCTGTAAAGTCGGTTTACTGACGATAGTTGAACGTGACAACGTCTTAAGAAAATACTGAAAAAAAGGCCGATTGTGCTTCTTTGTCGCTCGTTCCGCGCTCTCGCTTGCACTTGCACAAGCCTTACATGGAACGCCTCAGAGCGAGGTAACGCCGCATGAGTCATGTTTTTTCGTGCGTGCAGCCGGCTCTATCGAATTATAAGACGTTGTCACGTCAAAAAAACTCGGGATCCCATCAAAGAATAAAGTGGTGTTCACAGCACGCCTCGCCGCGCTCTATGTGAACAGCTCTCTACATACCCATTTCTACCCATACAAAACATAGCCACCGTGGTCACTGCGTCCTATGTATATCCTAATATTCCATATTATTTCGCAGGAAATCGAGCACTGCTACTATCACGGAACGGTGAAGGACTACCCCGGGGCGTCGGCGGCCTTCCATACGTGCAACGGCGTGTCCGGGGTGATCCACATCGGGAACGAAACGTTCGTTATACACCCCTTCTACGGCGGCGATCTCTCGGTCAGTGTCGCATGCGCTAGTCTGGCTCACGAACTGTTCCAAATGTGTCATTCTCAAAATGCATTTATATATCGAAGTAATTCATTTTACTGTGTTCCGGTTTGGAAGGTGTGGTTGCCAGTGAAATTACATGCACTTGAGATCTCCTCTCTCCTCTTTACTGCTTAGAGTAGGAGAGAATACTATGCGCCACTTTGCATTGGTTTTGTTATGAGCAGAGATTACAACTTAACATCAGGTGGGACATCGGCTAGTACAGTACCATATTCAGATAAAACAATCGACTGTGTTTCACATAACATACTTGAAGATAAACTGTTTGTGGTCCAGGTGCCAATGTAATTTATAAATCTATGATTTCTTCTTAATAATAGACTTAAGTTATGTAAACAGAATATAATGATCGATAGATTTTTTAACTGAAGAATCGGGATAGAAAACGTAAATTATCGTTTTATAACGTTTTCAACATAATTTTTGCGGAGCACCAATACAACAGAGATCTGGTTTTACAAACATCACATACATTTAATTACCCGCCATGATATTTTGACAGCCTGAGAGTAGCTTCATTGCAGTTAACCCTTCTGAAAATGATATAAATACCAACGACGATTCCCTGCTCGCAACCAAATTTTTGCTATCTTTCAGTATCAAAAAAAAAATGCCTTGTATGCTCTAAGTACTCAAAGATTAACAAAAAACTTTTTTTGTAATTACATACATATTAACACCCAGACAGAGTACAAACATCTATGTATATTCGTCACGCAAATGTTTTTCTGGGTGAGAATCGAACCCACGCAGAAAGCAGAGTTACTATACAACTGAGCTGTGAGGCCTGTCAAACATTTTAACCCATAATTACCCATAATTACCCATAATTAAGTTGCCGCATAAAATGTTTTATGTGGAAGACGTTAAAACATAATTATTGCAAACAAAGATTCAACCAAAGTGTGGAAATACTATTCATTATAGAACAGGCTTGATGGAGAAAGTTTTGGTTTACAACTTTGCACTTCCTGGTTTATTTCACCCAAAATTTACAACGCTGTGACGTACTAATTATGTTTACATAAAACATTACTTTTTTCATATTCAATATATAAGGGCATACTTTTAGTACTTTTATTGAGTCATACAAAAAATTCTTTTAAATAATGAGTAATATTTCATCATCACAATCCGACGCAAAAGGCCCATTGGTGGCCTAGTTGCGGAAACCAGCTCGCGCTACAACTAACATCATCACAATCTGTGTGAAGCCGATAAAAGTTGCTAATATTATATAAAGACATTACTTATTAAATGCCATTGTATCACATAATTCGTAAAAAAAAAACATTACATAAATACTACCATTTTATAAAAAGAATAATATTTATTATGTGAAAAACTAAGAAGGACAATAATTAATGGTTAGTTAGCACGGTTAAAAGACCTCTCATTACTTAAATTACTCTCAAATTAGCGGTGGTCGACTTTTTGTTTTAATAACCTCAAATTTGGACCATTACCCGAGTTCATATCTGGTTACAATATAATTTAGTCGAGTCGCGTAAGAATAAATGGTGATCAATTAAAATAAAAGGAGGCTGTAGTAATCACCGGCCATTAATTTTTAATGATATCAGATGATAAGTTAAGAGAATATAAATAACCTGTTTGTGCAAATGGTTATGACCTGTTTAATAGTATTTTTTATTATAAATTTCTGAATTATAATTATAAATGTATACCAACCTCACTAAACTAGCTCACATTTATTTTTTATTATATTAAATTTATTAATTGGACTTTTATTATCAATATAGTTATATTATATTTTTATTCTTATTTCGATAAAGGTATTTATTATTTTACAAAATATTTTGTAGTAGTGTGGATAAAATATTTACAATATACAATGAAATCAGCCATCTAAAGACCGTTACCAACGATCTTTACACGTCGTTAAATTTTTAGTAATTCGGTTCAGATTATTACGATCTAGATTCAATGATGTATGCCACAGATACAGTACTTTATTTAGAGCCATTTCCCCGTTAAAAGTTTTACTCTATCAGCCATTACCATGCCCTTAAATCTATGTCTACTTCCTGTAAAAAATGTTTGTAATTTGCTGTGGAGCAAAAGTATAGCAGTAACAAATAGGGCTTTGCAAGAATTAAAAAAAATCAAGATTAAGCTTACCTGTTAACCAAAGAGTAGCAGTAAAGTCGGCTAATGGTCCCGGATTCAATCCCTTCCTGGGGCAAACTTTATCCTATTGCAATAGGTGATTGAGTTCCGCAGTTAGTTCAAAGTCTAAACAAAACCGAGCTAAACCAAATGGTGTATTCAATTCTTGGATGTGTGTTTGTTTTCTTTATCTGTTTCTGCTGCCACTTGCAACACAACATGTTCTAATATACCTCTAGAGGTAAGAGTGAGTTGTGTTTTAAAAATATATTTTCAGGAAACCCTTATGAAGAGAACGGCGTATACTTTTTGTTTTGCGTTTTCTTAAACATAATAAATTTTTTCTACAATTTTACGTCAAATAAGAATTACGTTTATAGATTCATAATTTTGTAAGTAAATGTATTTTGTGTAATTGAGAATAAGTTAAACTCAATTTCGTCCTCCTCACTTAAATTTTGTACCTGAAAATGTTGAACAAAATGAACAACTAATTTATATTTTACCTTCGCGCTCCCAATTTGCGATACACCCTGAATTTATAAGGGCGCGTACACATTAATCTAAAGACATCGACGGCCCTCAAACAATGGCACTCTTATCTTGTTCCCGTGACCCGGCCGGGGAACAATGCCCACTGCGGGTACCGCGAGGGGCAAGATTAATCGACGCTCGACGGCGTAGAGACGCGAGGATGGCTGGGTTACTCCTAGCATTCATTGTATTATCACGTCACAGCATATGAATAGGAGATCTTTTAACTATATTCACCGATGCCAGACTGATTTAAAATAACGTTATTTCTGAGTTAATACTGAATTATAACCCTTAAGCCCTTTTTTCATAAATCTAATTTCTTTTATTTAAAAAAGCCGCTTTTACGACTCATATTGTCCGTAAATTTCAGCTGTCTCCCTATAACGGCTCAAAAGATACAGTTATTTAAAGGGAACGCAGACGGACGCTATAGGTTTAGGTATTACTTGTTTAAGTAACCCCTTAAAATATTGCATAATTTTAATTAAAAATAACCAGCTACCTTATTTAGCCTGTGGCGTTATTGTGCGCACTACGCCTTCGTCACCTGCTCTACGTGTCTACTCTTCATAGTAGTTATTTAGGGGGCTCAAATATAATAATAAAGTGGTTAAGAGATTAAGAAATATAATGATTAATGTTTTAGTGATATCAAAAGAGTTTTATTAATTACTAATGAGTATTAAACCGTAACGAATGCCAAAAAGTGCGCACTTTAGATACACAGGCCGTGATATACGGAGCAAGAATAGATTAGGTTTTCGCATTTTCACAAAAAATGTCATGGCTCTAAAATTACCTGTTCTGTAGTACAATGGACTTATAAAAGCATAATTCTCAAACATTCAGGACCCGAGGGCAGATTATTCGTTCAAATATTTTCCCACGAACAGGAATTGAAGACAGTGCCTAAAAGACTACCAATTTAGCTACGGACGGAGCAGTCTACTGATCTAATACATGTTAAATGTAAACCAAAGTCTAGCCAGTCAACTAAACATAGCAGGTACAAAAAACTTCAAAAACATTTAAAGCACAATCAAGTATTTTATAAAACTTCACTAAGTTGTTTACACTATAAACAAGCAACATAAGAAACCTATAAATTTCGTACAACAGTCATAATAACGGCATAATGTTACTACCATTATATTAACCTGCCATTATCACCACACTCGCTTCGTTACAGTACACGACACGAAAACGTGTGTTTTAGCATGGTATAGTAACGAAACGAAATAGAGATGGCAGAACTGTACATCTGCAAATGATGCTGCTTCTTGGAGCTAAGTTGGCGAGGCAGACAGCTGTGACGATGAATTTCACAAAAAATAACTATACCAATTGGAAAAAGTAAAGAATTATTTTGGAGTATTGGTTGTTTTTTGTTTGTTGAAGTTTCGATTGTAAGTCTTTTTTTTGACAATAATTATCTAGAGCAGCTTTTTTCCTAACTACAAGGGGGCAACTACCATTTCTTAGTGCAACGTTAAACTTAACATTGAAATACATGTGCCATTCTTAATGTTAGCCCATGCAGTATCGGTAACATGTGAATAAGAATAAGAAATATTTTTAGTAAAACGGTGTTTAAAAATCATATTTTAAAATAAGGTATCAATAGTCTGTCCTCTCACACATACAATAATATGTGAGTAAAGTATGTTGATCACCATATATACTCGTATTTGGGACGGCATGCAAAGTCAAGTTTAAAAAAATGGTTGTCTGTAAAGTCGGTTTACTGACGATAGTTGAACGTGTCAACGTCTTAAGAAAATACTGATGGAATGGTAGCATTTTTCAAAAGAAAATTTTAATTTCATTTGTTTAATAGATTTTTATGTATATATGCACTTGATACTCGATCAAAACATGTAAATGTAAGTATTAGCAGCTGTCCATGCAGACGCATCGCTCACTCAAGTAGGAGAGAGACGGATGTCGAACGCTGCCGAACGCAAAGGCCGATTGTGCTTCTTTGTCGCTCGTTCCGCGCTCTCGCTTGCACTTGCACAAGCCTTACATGGAACGCCTCAGAGCGAGGTAACGCCGCATGAGTCATGTTTTTTCGTGCGTGCAGCCGGCTCTATCGAATTATAAGACGTTAACACGTCAATAATACTGTTATCGGTGCCTAAGTACATTACAAACATTTTGTTTCTCTACTCCAAATTGACTCTTATCTCATAGATGCCTTATGAAGCGTCTTATACTGCGACGTATTTATTTCCCTGTTTAAAACTCATAAATAACCGCTAAGCCACGTAGAGAATTACGAGTCACAGTTAATTGTGAAGTCGCGTCAATTACCAAATCCTAATTTACTTACGAATGAAATGTGTTATTACTTCAATATTAACTGAAATATGTATTTATGTAAGTGGAAATGTTTGATTAACCTTTAAATGTACAGGGTTAGGTTTTATACATGAATTCGTTCTGTGTATTTACACGAGGGAATTTAACAAGAACTTTTTGGGATTATTTTGTGAGGAAAAATTGTTCTTCGGGTGTTAATTATGCATTTGTAAGGAGTCTTTACTGCAAGACTTTTTAATTTATTCATACTTATTTTTTCAGCCATACGAATACTCAGGGAGCACTTGGTTGTGATAAAAGGTTTATGTGACTTCTTTTATATTTCGACAATAATATTATTTCTGTTGTTAGGTTAATATATAATTAATGTTAAAAGTAAATATTAAACTAAATGTATATAATAACGAATAACTACAGAATAACTAAAAATATTGTTGAAAAATCAATTAATTTATGAATTTTTTGTCCCATTTAAATTGTATTGCGTTATGTATCGACAGTGAACTAAGACAATGAGGCTAAATGCGAGTCAGACTCGCACATTGAGGGTTCCTTACAACCATAAAATATAGTTATTAATGTAACGAATCTACCAAAATAATCCAAAAATGATTTCTTTCATTCAGTTTGGAATTCCTAGCACAAGTTAACTCACACTCGACCGGTTTTTATTATTTAGTGTTTCACTTTAGAGACTTTGTATTTATGTACTGCCTATAGTCACACTAAGATTCTGTGGTACATACAGCGAAAATACGCTTCTTAGATGAATCCTCCGAAACTTTTTATTATTAGTTAAGATAAGATATTCATACATACAGTCTAGGATAATTTAAAATGGCTACCTATTAGAGCTCAAAAGAAACCGCCTTCTATAGGTTTTACAGACTGACAGATGCATGGATGATCTAGCCTTTGTAATAGGGTCCAGTCGCATGGAAACGGGACCCTAAAAACGAATAATTATTAATAATGCAAAGTACTATTAAAAGTAATATTATAAGGGTTCCTTTTTTTTTTTTTTATCTAAAAAGTTACAGAACGAGCTGACGGCCCGCGGTCACCGCAGCCTATAGACGTCAGCAACACCCGGAGCATTACTCAGCCCATAACAAGCGATGCGGCTTGGGTCCTCCCCTACTAGGTACGACAAGACCCAAGTCGCATCGTATGCGCCCGTAACTCTGAGACCTGTAGGTGGAATGTCTCGTGTGCCTGTAATTTCACCGGCAACCACACCTTTCAAACCGGAACACAGTAACGCAAAAGCGTTACTGCTTGGCGGCAGAAATGGGCATGGTGGCAGTACTTCCCCGAACGAACTTGGCTAGAGTTCTACTGCTCTTAACTTAACTTGCTTTAATGGTATGGAATAGAAAATCTTCAACTGCCATAACATTAAATTATATATTTTTTTTTATGTAATTCAGTTACGGGACGAGCCGACCGACGGCGCACCTGGTGTTAAGTGGTAACCTCGGCCCAAAACAACTGATGCGACTTGGGTCCTCCCCTACTAGGTACGACAAGACCCAAGTCGCATCGTATGCGTCCGCAACTCTGAGACGTGAAGGCGGAATGTCTCTTGTGCCTGTAATTTCACCGGAAACCACACCTTTCAAACCGGAACATAGTAATGCGAATGCTTCACTGCTTGGCGGCAGAAATGGGCATGGTGGCAGTACTTCCCCGGACGAACTTGGCGAGAGTTCTACTGCTCTTAAAAAAATCATCATCAATCTACTCTCCGTATCTTTATATATTTTTTTACTTTTGGATTATAACAAAGAAACTATTTTATTCCCGTATCATAAGCGAAGCTGAGGGCTAATACGTGCTCTACTTAAAACTTAAACACAAGGAAATTAGTGCTCTTCGGGGAAATTCATAGCGAACGTGTTTAAAGTTTGAAAATTATTTCACTGGAAAAATAAAACAGATTAGTACAGGATGGAATTATATTAAATTTAATGGGATCTCTTTAATTTCGTGTAATATAAATATTTAGTTCAATATTATTTTCTTTTTATATATCATCCGTTTAATGAAACATCATTATTTTAGCGCCTTATTCGTGAGCAAAAATAACAGATTGACTGTGAACAGCGTTTACTGGTCCTCAATATCGAAATAAGATTCTCTGTGTCACAGGTGGCATGGACATAAACAGATCACAGAAACGTTCGCCCGCGAGGTCTCCATGAAGGGTTGGATAGAGTTTGACCAGGCGCCAAACTATAGTAATAAGTACGCATAATCCTCTAGTCTATAATTTGACTGATTAACATATAAAATCATTTCAGGGAAATAAAGGTTTATCTTTTGACAGAGATTCGTCACTTGCTTGCTACCGTTGAAACGACGCAGTCGCTAAAATTTTCTTACTTCACAATGATTCCTAATCTCCTACGGCTTGTTTTTACTATTCTACACTAGTGCTCTTGATTCAGGGTGGTGCAAGGATTGAAGTGCGCCTCAAAGAGGCTCCTTCTTTCGCTGGTCTCCTTACTATGATTCCTTCGAACCTGTTTTGTTAACGTGGTATTGCGCACATTATATTAACAAGCGTATAACACACTGGTGCTCGGCACTTTGAACCAGCGACCTCCAGATTGAAACTTGGGTTCTGGACCACTAGACCACCACGCTTTCGTAATATTTCCATAGACGAACAAATCCTTGTCGTGTGCACTAGGATGAGTGATGCAGGCGTTTTGTCCACAGAGGGATTACTGTTAAGAGGATCAGGGGTCCCGGCTCAGGGGTAGCGCCCGAATATTATTATTATACTAAAATTAATTTCCTGCTTGTAATGGTTTTATTTCGCGTTAAATTGCTTTAAAACTTTCCAGTTGCAACGTTAAATATTAGTGATACAGTGATACATGACTGGCCTCATAGCTCAGTTGGTAGTAACACTGCCTTCTGCGCTGTATGGTGGTGTTCGATTCCCACCCAGGCCAAGCATTTGGGCGACGAACGTATATGTTTGTTCTGCATCTGGGTGTTTATATGTATTATATGTATTTACAAAAAAGTATAGAAGAGAATAGAATAATCATTTCATAAAAAAAGAATACAAAAAACTTAATATAATTTACGTAAATTAATAAATAAGTTGTTTGTCTCTTCTGATTCTTGTCATGGTTTACAATATAATTATAAGTACAATATCACTCATCAGATTCCCATAATACAATCTGTAATTAGCTTACCTTAGGGCTAGATGGCGCTGTGTGAAATTTCCACCTTTATTATTGTATTATACAATATTATAATAACAATATTTTTTTTTTTATTTGTTACTAAAAAATATCAAACTAGCTTGCCCGCGACTTCGTTCACTTTATTGTTATATCTCCGATACAGTTATTGAGAATTTGATGTTACAAATACAAATGAAAAGCCAAAATACAGTCAATCCAGCTTATCTGATAACAGTGCATTTACTTCCCAGGTCGAAGCGATTCACTACATCACCAAACTTTAAACTCTACACCGTGAAATGATAACCGTATATTTGCATAAGTATAGGCAGGGTGAAGTTGGCGCGGTCCTTACATACGCGGGTGAATGGAGTTGGTCCAACTATGTGCTAGTTATTAGAACTGAACTAGATTAGAATGGAGAGTATTATGTGCCATTTTGTATTAACTGCGAGGTAAGGAGTCGAATTTGGTTCGTGCTAGGGGATCCTTATGAAAGGGTCAAAAAAAGTTGTGTTACAGGCTAATTGGTATCATATAACTAACCTCATTCTAGTTGTTACCTATTATTAGCCTTATGTTTTTCATTAAGTTGTTTTTATGTGCATGTAAATATTTTCATGAAGTGGAGAGGCGGGCGCGATAGGATTTGGGTCTTCCTTTACGTAGGTAGGGTCTATCTTGTTATAGGATGCCGCTAATCAACAAGTGGGTCATCTGCTTGTTCCGTCACAAGAATATGTATAACTGACATACCAGTTGTACTGCTACTACTTGTGCTACTGGCTCACTTTAATCAGTGCGATCATGGATAAAAGTGCGCCTCAAACAGGGTTTTCTTTGTGCACATGATACATCGCACCTATGATAGAAGTGACTCAATTACAAAACATGATACATACATGACAGGCCTCACAGCTCAGTTGGTAATAACTCTGCATTCTACGCTAAAGGGCGTGGGTTCCTTTCCCACCCATGACAAACATTTGTGTGACGAATATAGATGTTTGTTGTGTCTGGGTGTGAATATGTATTATATGTATGAATTTACAAAAGAAAGTATAATTATGTATTATATCAGTTGTCTGGTCCCCATGATATAAGCTACGCTTAGTTTGGTGCTGGAGGGCGGTGTGTGAATTGTCCACCAATATTATTATTATATTATACATTTCTCCTGATGATAAGCACTACTTTACCGAACGACTGACAAAAAATTTGTTTCTATAACTACTGAATAAAAAAATGAGAGGAGTATTATTTCTTACTCATGTATTAAAATTTACGCAAATCGGGTATTTCAACATCTTGGTGCAAGAACCGTAATTATTATTGCAAAAATTAACTGGATCGAGTAGCAACTCAACGTAAAATTAATTTACGACTACCGTTTAATACTCAGGTATGTTTTTGCTGATGAAAATCTTTAAATAAATATGTTATGTTTATTATTTAATTTAAAACTATGTATGCACGAGGCATGAGATTTCCAACACTGTTGATATAAACCGGGGCAAACAAATATTTTATGTTATAGCTTATAAAGCCAAGTGTTGCTTGACAGAAACGAAATCATGTAATCCAACAACGCGCAAAACATCTCATTTTCGCCAAATGATAGCAATTTCCTTCGCGAGTAGGTTCGGGAAAAGTCGCGTGTTGGTTGTTTTATATTTTAAATACGGTCTATAGTTATACAAATCTCTGAAATTGTAATCAATGTTTAAGTGGTACATTTACTCTCGATTTTTCTTCCTTACGAGCTGTTTGCCAATTTTCTCTGATTAAATCAGATATTGAGAAGCATCAAACTTATAACAACGTAAAGCTAGTAAGATACTGTACCAACCTAACTGAAGTCCTATTAGCAAAACCAGTATTTTTCTGGAGTTTCCTATTTGTGTGATGCGACCGCTAAAAAAGCTGAACTCGCAATTTTTCGCCATTGGCAGTTAAGTTATTCGCCTAAACAAGACCATTATAGAATCTTCTCGGAAACTTCTATTACTAACCAATGGCAATACCCTTTATCCTTGAGAAAATGTTGACTTTTCTCAAAGTAAAACGGGGTATTGCGTAAAATTTCCTTAATTAGTGAGGGGTAATAAGAAAATTCAATATTTTCCTTGAGACGTACCTTCAACAAAATTTTAATGATTATCAGAATTTGTTAGTACTTACTGGAATCTAGACTACAGAAGGCACGAAACGCAGTCATGCTAGATATTTCTGGCGTGACAAATGCCGCCGTGCTATGAACATACCAGATACCTGATTCGCCTCAATTCAATCCCCCGATCATCCGATAATCCCCCACTCATTCTGGCCTGATATCAGGTTTGTTGCAGAATTTGGTCTGTGACAGTTTTTTAATTTTGTATTTGACTGACATCTTCAGTTGCCCTGATTCGATAGCCACATCACAGAACCGAGCGAGATAAGTCGACGTGTTCTAACAGGAATGTCCTTTATTTCATAACCATTTTTTTTTCAGATTGCAACCATTTAATGTTCGATTTATGAAACAACACAGAAGCGCACGTGATTGAGACGTGAAGTATGTGGTGGTGGGCGGATCTGTGCGACAAACACGGCTACAGCCCCGGCTGATATCTGTAGACGTGCCGATATAAATGTGGTCGTGACGAGAACACGTGTTGCGATACGTCACGTTATCGAGCCCCGGTGCCGTTCTCCGTTATTATATTTCTTGTCGGGCACGCACACGCTGTAAATGATTGGCGTGCAATTTTAGCCGTAAAACTGGAACGCTTTACAAGGAATATAAATTGTTTTAGTGCAAAAATTTTACCGATATTTTCAATAACGGTTTCAGTTTCTCATTTTGTGAAACGATTACCGAGTTTCATTTACGTAATGGATTGAAACTCGACGCTGACTGGTTCGCAGGATTTTTTATCTGTATTGTAAGGCTTCCATCTGAATGTTCTTTGATATCAATTAGTTCAGAAATTATTCATTTTTAACCTCTAAAATACGTTCATAGTCTTCATTTTCTGCCGTCGTAAGGCTCTGAAATAAAAAATGTACATACGATAAATTATCGAGCTATGTGGCAAGTAACATAATTCGTAAGAAACGTTCTAAAAAACTGTAAATTGGCTTTTCTTTTTTTCAAAGTCTTTCTCAATAAATAAAAGTCAAAGGACATCAGAATACATTATAGAAACTGATTGAATTCAGTCTGCAAGTCAAATCCTAATTTAAATTCGCGGTGTCTAATTATTTGTTGTTCGTTCGTAATACATTTGGAAAATAATATTTGAGATGGGATACGAAATCAGAATAACATGCGTTGTTTTGAATGTTCGCATAAATTAACCAAGTTTTGCTGAACAACACGGTAATGGAGTTCTGATGTTTAACTCTCATATACATTTATTTCGTTCACTTGTAGATATATCATTTACTTCGTCTACAAAAAGGAAATGGAAAAACCATTGCTTGTTGCAATATAACGGAAAATGATTGTAAATGTCAATAATGCATTTCAGCATGTTATAACAAATTCAAAGGTTATAATAATATTGTAATTGGTTCAATTTGGTTTTAAATTGGGTTCGGGCTATAATCTATTTATTGTTATGCTATTATTCTTACATGATTATATTTCGTTTATTTTCTGGTTCAAAAACCATTATTTTGAAATGAGAACACAGAACACAACAAAATGGCGTACACAGTAGTATTTGACAGTGACAGCTGAGATTCGTACCGTCAATTAACTGACGTTTCGTTACGACAGAATTTTACAGCATCAACGCTGGCATGTTTAATAAACAAGATATTTTTTTATCGACGTCTTTTACTCTGTATTGTACCCGTCGTTTTTATTTGGAGCAAGTAATATTGCTCAATTTGTAGGGCATATTGTCATGAGTACGCCAAGTACCTGATGCGTACATTATTTTTTGAACCTCATGTTAGTGATCTTGCCTGTCCAACTTATTATACTCAGCATGCGTCGGTACACACATTATAACTGACCTCGTAGCTCAGTTGTTAGTAGTAACCCTGCCTTCTGCTCTATAGGTCGTGGGTTCTATTTCCACCCAGGACAAACATTTGTGTGACGATCATAGTGTAGTAACATCATGTTTGTTCTGTGTCTGGGTGTTTATATGTATTATATGTATTTACAAAAAGTATATAAGTATTCTATCATTTGTCTGGTTTCCATGATACAAGCTATGCTTAGCTTACTTTGGGGCTAGATGAATGAAGAATAAATTTACTCGACTGTACGATTGTCACATCCCTAGTTCTGACTACTCAGTTATTTTTCACGAGAGAAGCAAACCCGCCGTAATTGCGAATTTCGGGAGCGTGACGTCACTGTATAGCTGACGTTATAGGGATAACGAATGTCGTATTCAAATGAGATGCTCCTGATGTGTCTTTATTTTAATTGCGGTTTGCGGGTCTGTTTGATGTTGGCTGGTTTGACGTCATCATGACTCACGAGACAGTACATTCGTGAAATATCATAATAAGGACCTTCTTATTCAGATTTTGAGAGCAACAGCATAGCGTTAGGTTCGTTTCATTCATAAAAATAATTATAAACACCAGTAGTTTCAATCAGTCCAGCGTTGCCAGAGTGGGCTGCGTAAGTAAATGCAGTGGTCATAATGAAACTTTCTGCGAAATTTTTAATCCTACTTAATATTATAAACGTGAAAGTTTGTATGTATGGATATTTGTTTCATTTTCAAACGGCTAAATGGATTTGGATGAAATTTGGTATCAAGATAGCTTATATCCTGGATTAACACATAGGCTACTTTGATCCCGGAAAAGTGCAGTGTACCCGTTGGATGACATTCACCGCGGGGCGCAGCTAGTCCTTCAAATTAATATATTGCAGAAATAGTAGTATATTGTCACGATTAATATCATTGTAATTTTTGTATAAATAAGTGCAAAACCAAACCGTACCTTTCAGTATTTTTATAATTTCTACCAATCTACGTTCTGGATTGGTAGAAAATTAATTGAATGTTGCGTTCGAAATCGACCGGGAAGCAGGGTCCCCTGTAGATACATGGCACTACATATGCAAATATATAGTTATGTGAGATCTGTACGACGGCCTCGGATACTGACGTCAACTCAATTTCCGCAGTTTGCAGTGACCTGGAAGACGTTACGTTAGCGATGTGGACAGTACTGAGGTCACACATTCGAAACATTTCAGCCGTGATAAAATTACGAATTTTGGGTGTTGAATGAATGAAAATTCTTTATTGTACACCATTAAAATACAGTACAAACGTTAAAGCTGCTTTAGATACACGTACAATGGGCAGTCTTATCGCTAAGAAGCGATCTCTTCCAGACAACTCTTGGACGGAAAGGATGGGTGTTGTTGTGTGTGAATAAAAATGGGTTGCGTCGAAGTGAACGTCAAATGTGTGACATCAGAACAACGTATTGGTTAACTTGGAGTTACAAATGTATTGTATTTTTTTATCTGATGCAGTTATGGAACGAGCTAACGGCCCACCTGGTGTTAAGTGTTAATCTCTGCCCATAACAACCGATGCGATTTGGGTCCTCTCGTACAAGGTACGACAACACCCAAGTCGCATCGTATGCGTTCGTAACTCGGAGACGTGTAGGTGGAATTTATCATGTACCTGTAATTTCACCCGTGGTTGCCGGTGAAATGGGCATGGTGGCATTATTTCCCCGAATTAACTTGGCTTGAGTACTACTGCTCTTCAAATTATTTGCATATGAGAGCGTGGGAGTTTGGGGGCACGTACTCCCAATTTCAATCTGGAAGTTTAAAAACCAGCTGCGCTCCAGTAAGTTTTAACAAAAAATAAATGATGTATGCGCATTATCAGAAATATGAAGGAAAACATCGTGAGGTAAATGATATGTCACGAAATATTCTAAGACACGTGACATCGCCCATTCTGGGTGCTCGGCAACTGCGTAATGTCTCATTCTACATCTGGAATAGCTAAGTTTCTATGTCAGCACTCCCATCCAGTAAATTGATCTAAATGCTTTAAACAAACATTAATTATAATCAATATCCGTCTAAAAGACACAGTCCTCGTTGATTCGGTTATCAAACCCCACAAATCAAGCCAGAGACAAAACCAGCGAACAATGGATTATCTTAACAAAGAAACTCTCATTACTTGAGATAGGATACGACTATTATATTTTAAGCTTTGTAACTTCATAAGGCTACGGCCCTGTGCTCTGAATCTTGAGTTGAAGGCGGGATAGTTCAAGGTACGATGGCTGGCCGGCACTAGGTTGATTTAATTGATTCTTAGCGTGAACGGGTTTAGTTTTCACGGTATTATTTTTGTAAAATAATTGCGTGGGTACATTATAATTAAATCTTTGTACAAAATTATTAGCGAGAAAACACCGCTTTCACGACGCTGACAGATATGTAGAGAAAATAATAATGCCACAACGTTTATTAACTGTTTTAATTATAATTTCAAACCAGGAACTAACAAACTAACAATCCGCATTCTATCAGTAATAACGTGAGACATTTCAAGTTATAATGAAAAGTTAGACCGAAATAATTAATAGATATTGATCTACACCGAAGAGATTGAGTTTGAAGAGTAAAGTATTATAATAATATTAATATCGTTTGATTACAACTACTAATAAAATGAAGAATTTACACGTTACGAAATATTCACAGTGGTAATTAATCCGATGGGTGACCGTTATTGTCATAAAGTCATCCTTGTACATACGAACGTGCGTTGAAGGTTACATTATACTATCAGTTCCAGTTAAAATAAAAAGTTAACTTAAAAATTTATGAAAGACATTTGTGGTTACGTCTGCTGGTAAACGTACTGTAGCTTAAACGGACTTCTAACTGATTGTCCAGCTTCAAACTGTATTGATTAATTCGTATAATCGACACTCACCACATCGATTAGCTGAAGTGTTTTCGATTAACTACATTGCCCGTACAGTGCATCATTAAGCCAACGCAGGGGACGCGATAAGGTATTGCCAAATATTTGACAATACGTTCAAAATTTAGCTAAGCAATTGCCGGAAACAGAATACTGTTATGTGAATGTGGTGGTTAAAAGATCGAATGATTTGTAAATACAGTTAATATTTTCATATGACAATCAAATAATAAAGCCCCGATTCGATGAATATTCAAAAAATTAATAAAATAAATATTTGAGGACATTTCACACAGCACCATCTAGCCCCAAAGTAAGCTAAACATCTTGCATCATGGGAACTAGACAAGTGATATAATACTTATATACTTTTTTGTAAATACATACATATAATACATATTACACCCAGACACAGAAAAAACATTTATGTTCGTTACACAAATGTTTATCCTGGGTGTGAATCAAACCCACGACCTACAACGCAGAAGGCAGAGTCATTCCCAACTGAGCTGTGAGGCCAGTCAAGGCTAGTATTGTACATTGGTTTAAATGTTTTTTATTTAAATAAGTTACGTAACGAAAAGATGGTTCACGAGATGTCAAGCGGTTGTCTCTGTAATAAGAAAGGCAGTTTGTCTTGGATTCTCCCTTACTTAGGTATGAGAAGACGCTGGTCACATTTGTATTGCACCCCGTAGTCTTGAGACGTGAAAGTGGAATTATGTGCCTGTAATTTCAACGGTGACCAACGCAACGGTTTGAATTCTCACTTGTGAGTTTTTCACTTGAAAAATGCATGTGCCAATTGTATGCGCTTTATTCTCGTAAAAAAAAAATTACATGACCTTAGAAGCAAAAATTAAAAGACTTGTCCATTTTGCACTGAGCCTCATTGGGACGCACTTTAATCCGTTCACCATATGTTTTGAGAGGGCTATTGGCACGATATGAAGCAGTATGAAATGAATAATACGAGATTATTTAGTTTTACTTGAACTATTCCGTATTCACTATTCCGTACTGATGTTTTTCTCAATGTATTTATTTTCTGGTCTACCCTGTGCCGTGTAACGTATTTTCTCTTTCCGCGTCGCTCAGCTCAAAAATACGGCTTCCGAGCGGCTTCCTTACTTTGCAACTTGAGTGTTTTCATTATTTGGATGTACTAAATGCGTCCGAAAACTTTCGAACAGCATTGTAGTCCCCGGGCCCCGAAGCAATTTTCCCGAATATACTCGGTCCACTACCATTGTCGAAGTTACGTTGGTTTTTTTAAATTTTATTTGTTCGTATTTTTACGCGCCTTTTTTGAAGTGTACCCTCGGTAGAGACGGATTAACGAGGGCACGTTGCATCTTTTATTTGCCACATTATACGGGGTGAGCGTTATGGAATGACACCGAGCGCGAGATTAAGAATACGCGCTAATGAATATTCCGCGCGATGGCTCTGTAGAATATTAGGTAAGAATCCAAAAGCAAGGAGTTTCAGGTTCGAAACCAATCGAGGCGACTTTGTGATTAAATATTCGTAGATATGCGTGTTTTTGTATGTTCAGTTATGACTATTTAACAAGACGTATTCGACGATTTCGGGAATATATTGTCGCTAGGCGTATAACGCTACTTGAGAGCATGATGGGCCAGTAGTAAAGTCTGTGAGCTTCAATCAAGGGTTTAAATCCTGACGTGCACCAATTAGTTTTTTTACTAGTTTTTAGTTTTTACAGTGAAAAATGTATGTGCGCATTACCACGTTCTCAAAACAGTAAAGCGTGATGGCCCAGAGGTGCATACTCCATGTTTCAATCAGAAGGTCGCTGGTTCAAATACTGACATGCGTTCATAATATTTTATTTTTATTTTTTATGTAAACATTTACGGAACGAGCCGACTGCCCACCTGGTGTTAAGTGGTAACCTCGGCCCATAACAGCCGATGCGACTTGGGTCCTCCCATACTAGGTATGACAAGACCCAAGTCGCATCGTACGCGCCCGTAAATGTGAGACGTGAAGGTGGAATGTCTCATGTGCCTGTAATTTCACCGACAACCACACCTTTCAAACCGGAACACAGTAACGCAGATGCGTTACTGCTTGGCGGCAGAAATGGGAATGGTGGCAGTACTTCCCCGGACGAACTTGGCGAGAGTTCTACTGCTCTTAATACAATATAACAATTGGTAAATGAAAGCATCGTGAGGAAACCGCCATGCCATACAACCAAAAATTTGAAGAGAAATGTTAAGCGTCGATGGTGCATTTATAACGATTTGCGAACGTTCGTTCGTCTTCTTTCGGTATATATGGACGCAGCGTTACTACCGTTTTGAAATTAATTAAAAGTCCTAAATTATTCAGTGCAAAAAACATTATTTTAAGTGCTTTAGACGGTGGCTTGATTAATATGCTCATAAAAATGAATTATGTAGCTTGAAACATTATATGAGTTGCGCGATTTTTATGAATGCGGTGTGTTATTTATATTTTTTAAACAGTGAAATGCAATGTGTATGGCATACTTTTGCGTTATAATATATAGGTATGCATATTTTATATATATATGTATATATATATATATATATATATATATGTATATATATACATGACATATGCATGACCACGAAACAGACATTTATCCAAGCAATAGACACTATTGAAAAAAAAGACGTGTGGCACTCGGAGACTGCCGCGGTAAAGCTATTGCGCGTGATATTTCAAAAAGTCATTAAAAGTTCTGGTATTTATCGATAGATGGAAAAACTAAAAAGTATCACCGCTGTGCCGGTCGGAGTGGAGGGTGTTAGGTTTTTTTCGTTACCGAATTTCTGGATTCAGTCTCCACGCTCAAGGCCCGCGATAGAAGCTATGCAATAGCTTAAAAAACATGTTTTAAAACAACAACAAGCACTGATATAAATTTGAACTAATAAAGTTGGCAGTCACAAAGCAATACAAATACAAATACAAATACAAATCATTTATTTCAAAATATTGTGTACATGTGTTTGTGAGCACCGTCTCAACAAAAACTCATCGCGTTGAGTTGAAATAAACTCCAGTATCAATTTTCGCACGGATACTCATCTCGTTATACGAGAATAGATCCTCCAAATCCAATAGCTCCATTTCAGGCATTAAACAAATTGGTTCGGAACAAAATACGGAGAAGTCGACAAGCCGACACTTTGGTAATGAGTGCGGGGCGCGGTACTGCCGAATGTGTGTATACTATGGGAATAAGGTGACTGATAGAATACTTATATATATCCTTTTTATGTAAATACATACATATTGCTGGAAAAAAACACTTTATAGGGTTAAGCTCGCCTTTGTACATCTTTTATATTAGATAATTTATATTTTTTTTGTGTACAATAAAGAATAAATATATATCAACACCCAGACACAGAACAAACGTCAATGCTCGTCACACAAATGTTTGTCCTGGGTGGGAATCGAACCCACGATCTCCAGCGCAGAAGGCAGAGTTACTACCAACTGAAGTGTGAGTGTGAAGTGTGAACTGAAGTGTCAAATTGCAATGCATCAGACAGAATGATGGTAATAATATAATAATAAATGTTTTCCAGTGGGCTACATGCTAGAGGAATATGAATGTGAAAGTTGTAAGCCTTTCACCGACATTGTTTCCCAGCAAGAAACTCAGCTTCCACATTTTCGATTTAATTTATAATTACCAAAAATTGGTGCATGGAATGGACTAGAACCTCCGCTTCACCATCACCTCACCGTGACATATTAATAACAAAATATTGGTGGACAATTCACACAACGCCATCTAGCCCCAAACTAAGATGAGCTTGTACTATGGGAACGAGACAACTGATAGAATACATATATACTTTTTTGTAAATACATACATATAATACATACTCGTATTAACACCCAGACACAGAACAAACATCTATTTTCGTCACAAAAATGTTTGTCCTGGGTGGGAATTGTACCCATGACTTACAGCGCAGAAGTCAGTTACTACCAGCTGAGCTGTGAGGCCAGTCGGGCCTCAATTACGTCAACGCGTTCTATCTAACTATTCCACCGGGCAGTCAAAGTCACGCGTCTAATTTTGAGTTGTTTTTTATTTCTCCCTGTCCAAATGCTTTTGAATGTCCGTTTCTAAACCTTACAATATACCTACATATTTTTAAAACGACCAGTGAAATTCCTCTATCTAAATAAACATATAAACAAAGCACGTACTAAAAGAATAGTATGGTAAATGGACTTGCATATTGTGCTTTCCATTATGTTTTAGTGTAATGTACAGGGGATTCCTGCGTCGGCCAGTGATTACCCAAAAGTTACCTAGAATTTACCACGAAAACTTTTTCAATCAGAAAGCGGATTGAAGACTTTTTTATCAGGCAAACTGTTCCGTATTATCGAAGCACATAAATCTCAATGCGGGACCCTAGAACGGAAATAGCCGATACCGACGCAATTGCTTGCGTCGCGAAACGTATTGCTTTAAATTGGTCGCGTTAAATATTGACGATGGAGTGGTTGGAGTCTACGTAGTAGTCGTTCATGGAGCCGCTATTTCAAATAATAAATAAATAAATCAAGTTATTATATTTCAGTGATATTCAAATTGTTTATAACCATGTCAGTAGCCTTCTGGACAGTCTATATGTTTCGACAACAATAAATAAATAAATAGTTAATTCAATAAATATTGGTGAACATTGCACACGGCGACATCTAGCCCCAAAGTAAGCTAAACATAACTTGTATCATCGCAACCAGACAACTGATATCATAGTTTTATACCTTCTTTTTTGTAAATACTACATATAAAAAGATGAAAAGGTCAAAAAATATTCGAATTATTTACGATTGCCTCAAAATACGTCGATTATTATGCTTAGTAAGTGACGCCATCTGTCGTCCGATCGCATTTACAGTTTCGAGCTTGGCTTTCCACAACTTAAAGTAAGAGCTTGCAGCGTACTTGTCTGGTAGTTGTTATCAATAAACATTAGAGGCAAGTACAACTAAGCACTTTTGGTCCGTACAGCAGTCGTTCACCGACTAATAAACCATGTCTACCAAGCCTTCTGGTCACTCTAATATTCGACAACAATGCCACTGGATCATACGAATTTGTTTTCTCCGTAGATAAATTCCCACCTAAGACATCACTTCTCGTATTCCGCTACCAAATTGTTTTTCGCCCGAGATCTGTTGTAGGGTAAGCGGCCCAATTTCGCAGCAGCCGAAAGTTGGCCGACGTGATTGCCTAACGAGCCGTTAAATTTTTTACTTACGGTTTGCGCCGGGTACGAGGACAAGCTTGTTTTCGACCCTGTTTTGACTTTATGGCAGTTTAATTAAATTTTAGTATTTTGAACGTTGTTTCGGGTTTTCTGTGTTGTTTTTACATATATTTTAATATGAAAAGTTACGGAGCCCTTTGATGACCGTTACACATCTAGTGTTAATCGGTAACATCTGCCTATAACTAAGCAAAGAAGTCTCAAGGGCCTGTAATTTTTCATTCAAACCAAACAATAGTTATGTGTAGCGTTACTGCTTGGCGGCAGAAATGAGTATGGTGGCAATAATAATAATTTATTCATTTGCTTGCTCCACAGATACAAAATTAAAAATACACGTACCTACGCTCATGAAATCAGTTTTAAACATAAGATAACATCGATTCTGTAGAAAGATGTTAAGTACTATATTGGACTGGGTCTTGCATGTTATACATATATATACATGCAAGGCAGTATTTCCCAAGCGGAATTAGGCGCAACTATTGCGCAAAGCTGCAAGATTTTCCCTAATTTTAAAAGCTATTGGATGGAATTTATCATGGCACTTTGGAATGGGCATAAATTTTGCAATCACTGCTGTTCAATCACAAATTCACTTTGTATATTTAGAACGAAATTAATTGTTTTAGTGGCAAATTTAAATGAGAAAGCGCTTTAAGTGAAACTTCCAATTACAAAATTGAAATAAATTGTGTAGCAGTATACTTGGGCTGATATTAAAGACTAGCTGCGCCCCGCGGTGTTACCCGCAGTGAATACGTGTAAGTAATCGCACGGGAACACTGCACTTTTCCGGGATCAAAGTAGCCTATGTGTATCTACGATATAAACTATCTTGTTACCAAATTTCACCCAAATCCATTCGCCGTTTGAGCGTGAACGAGTTACAAACATCCATACAAACTTTCACGTTTATAATATTAGTAGGATTTGTGAACGCATATAAAAAAGCACAAGTTTCTTATTTTTGTTTCTACGTTTATATATAATATAAACAAGCTTTAGCAAAAGCCACACTAAATAACCGACTAAGGTTCCTCTCCATATTCCTTATCTCAGCGAAAAACAGAACATAATCATAAAAACCCTCGCCGTAGAGCGTCACAGCCCACTTCGCATATCAGGTGGCATAATCACGGCGATATAACCTCAAAACTGTACGTGACACCCACAAATTCAACCTCACGCGCGTATTTCAGTAATTCAAATCAAACATTCCACATCTCAGTGCCGAATCTAATTTCCCACTCGGATTAAATGCCGTCGCGATGCTGACGAATTGGATTAGCGTTATGGTAAACATTGGTACGTTTACCTCACTCTGCATCGGAGTAACCTAATCTCAGCATAACATCTCTGTTCTGAATTCTTTTGTAACGATGCGCTGAAACATGATTTGGATTGTTGACATTTTGAACAAAACAGCTTACCTCAAAGTTGCGCCTTCATTGAAATATAAATCCAATTTAATAATGGAAATATATTACACATCATAACAGGTTTCAAATACGTAAATAACTTACTCGCACGATCTCGTCCGAGAAGCAAACCTGCAATCTTTCCTTGTGCTGCTGTAACCACCACGCAATCGAGGTCATAGTGTAGTCTTAACTTCACATTATGCAGGCCAACATTCTCACATAATCTATTATTACGCCAGTTGTCGGACTGACCGCAAACTACCTCAATCTACATTAACTGGGCCCTCGAGTGCCTCGATGTAGTGAGTTGGGCTTGCATTAGCCGGAGAAACTTTTGCTGCATTAAAGGGGCTGGCCAATATTTTATGAGCTGACTTTTGCACATGGCTCTACATCCTAGAAACACTAGTATTTATTAGAAATGTGTGCACGTAAGTGGGAAAACGATCACAATATATTTCGGATCTCAAAACTTGTGTTGGAATATAAAACCCACGCAAACATTTGAGGATATTTTAACATTACACTCATTACACTTGGGTCAAATACTCTTATGTACTTTTATGTGTATCATGGGAAACAGAAACTCTTTTTTGTAAATACATAATACATATTAACACAATACAGACACAGAACAAACATCTATGTTCGTCACACGAATGTTTATCCTGGGTGGAAATCGAGCCCACGGCCTACAGCCAGAAGGCAGCTTTACTACCAACTCAGCTAAGAGGCCAGTCTTGCATGCATGCAAAACTTAAATGTATATCGTAATGAAAATTCCTTCATTCCACTTGAGCGTGCTCAATAACAACCCGAAATTGCGTCTAGCAAGTCTTTCGTACTACGCAAAGCATGATCAAAGTTACTTACTAGTGAGAGGTACTTATCAAGAGGACTGCTTTTATACTTTATAAAATAGATTTTCTTTGAGCCTACAGGCTTCAGTAGCTTGCAAGCTTCAGTGCTTTGCAATCCGAAATATTGCCAAGAATCGCTCGATAGTCCAATTCAAATATATGTGTGTACTGGCTCGCTTTGAACTGTTTTTTGAAGTTTTCCGTACGCTGATCGGATCATCAAAGGATTTGATACCCGATTCTCAGACCTGTATTGAATGCAACCTAACTAAATACTTGAAAATGAAAATGATTTGCATTATAAAACAGAAATCAGAAAAAACAGAGGTGTGTTTCACTAATTCTCAACATTTTTTATTATTTCGATAGCAAGTGTTCCATCGATAAATCTTTGGGCGGTTTTATTTCACTTTTTATAGTAATTTATTTATTGTTCTATTATGTTTAAATATCTTAATATAATTCAATAGTTTTATTGACTTGTATGCAGTTACTGTACACATCACACATATTGGTATGTTTTATAATCAAAAGTGCTTGTTTCAGTTGAAATGTAATTAATGGATATGCATTTCATTACGTTAATGTTAATTATTTCAATAAATTTGACCAAATACTTACGCAAATTGAACGCAATAATACAGTAGTTCAAAGCGTAGTAGGTACCTTTTAGAGAAAATAATACTCATCACTGTGTGTTTATTTCCAAGCTACAGTGGATTAGAGCGAGTTAAATTTGTTATCATGTCTCAAAATTACCTGCCTGATATAAATATCTAACAAGGAAAAAAATAAAGAAACCCCCAGTAAATATCCCTGTTACTGTAATTTCGTAGAATTTTCTTGGAATTTGTTATTTCCAGCAAAACAACAATATTCAAATTAACTCTCGGCAACAAGCTTTGATTTACGCAGTTCACAAGTAACAATAAAATCAACAAAAGTAGACAAACAGAACTTACATCGACCGACTTTAAATACTGAAAGTTTTCCAGTAAAATTTTATCTCCATCTCGAGGAAATTTACGGTGAAACCATAAATAGGGACGCGTGGCTTATCGAAACTCCGCCTAACTCGATAGTTTGTAAGTTGCTTCATAAGAACAATTCTATTTTATTCAAGATCTCCTTCTTCACTTGTGGACCGATAACTTTTTATATTATTATCAGAAATGTTAAACCAACTTCAATAATTAGCACTTGTGTAAGGGAAGGAACTGGTTTCCGACACGCAGCTAACGCTAGTTCGGAAATCAGGGCTTTAAAAAACTTTACAATGTTGTTTTTTCATAAAAAGTTTTATTATTATTCATAATATGTGGTGGTTATTTTCCTTAAACTCCCTAATTTGAAAATTTTGGAAATTCGGAACATTGGAAATAAATCCGTGAGATTAGCATTTTTTTTTTAAATTCTAGCGTAAGTAAGTATTTTTTCATGTAGATAATTCTTCATATTCGATTTAAAAGTTTCTGTTTTTTTTATCTTCTTTGGTGATCGTTCTAACAAGGTCACCTCCAAAGTAAGGTTTTAAAGGTTTTACCTAAACCTTTATTTCCGTTCCTCTTTATATATTGTTCTTCTTAATAATCATAATAAAAACTTTGATAAATTAGTCTCATTTAGTAATAAGGGTAAAGTAAAAAAACATTTAACTTTGACCGCTTAGTGCAAACACACATAATTCTATAAATACCATTCGATGGTAGAATTATACATTCATTTTGACTTGCCTCACATCTCATTTGGAAGTAGCTTTGCATTGTGCGCTGATGTTGTGTCTAGAATATTTGTCTCTGGGAGTTTAAATATATTTCATGTCGTTGTATACAAAAAGTATTTATCTATAATATAATTTATCTGGCATACTACAAGCTTTATTTAGTTAGGGGTTAGAAGGAGCAGTGTGTAATATCTACTATGTCACAAAAAATAAGGGCCTTTATTATTCATGAAAATCTAGTTACCATTTGGTACCATATATTTACTGCAATTTCAATGAATGTTTAGTGAATTTCCGAGAATTCCCAAGTGTATTTGTGTAATGGTGTTTCTGAAATTACCAATTTCATGGTGATGCCAAATTTTTTATAATTTTGTTTATAATCCTCTTGACTGCTCTGCGTTTATTTCTTTGAACGTGAGCGCGCGGTGATCCAGTTAAACAAACATACTTGTTTCAGATAAATAATATCATCAAACTACATAGTAGAAATTTAGTCATACGTCGAATGGTTATATGTTCCATTTTATTTATTTACAAGTTTTGTAGTCCGGCCTGGAACCATACATACCGTAAACATTACACATTGTTTCACGCTGATTTATCAATGTTCTGCTGATTTGTGGAATAGAATGTGAATCCTGATCGCAGAACCAATGTGGAATTGGAATTTCAATATCGGAATCCAAATCATATTTCCCATCCCTACCCATAAATACCGAGTGGAGCGTAAATAACGTGTAATTTTGACGCGAATATTTACGGCGGGTCAATGTTGCCGCGAATCTAACGCGTAATGGACCGGCTAGGCAGCTGCGCCCTTTCCTAATGTTTATGTTTATGACACATTTATATTTTTGAGAATCATACTATGGACTTGTTTTTGTACTCGTAAATTTTCTGCACGTAAAGCGTAGTTAGATTTTCACGGAGGAAAAAATTTTTTGCGAGACGGGTATAAACGTTTTAAATAGTGTAACTACTACTTCAAAAGAAGTGTTAACGAAATTTACGATACGTTATGAAAGTTTCGAGATACTGCGCTGCAAGCACCTCTATTTCTAGTACTTAACCACTCAGTATCTATCTATAAAGATTCTTTTGATCAGACGAACGTCGGCCAATTTAAAAGTAATGTACGCGGATATAACATGTTTTATAAATCAGTAACTAACCTACACAATCACTTCTACATAATAATATTTTACCATATAAATAATATCACTATATCGGCGAATCTGTTGAAGAACTGAACTGCATCTATGTCCCTGTTTAATCCGGTTTAAAAGAGAGCAATAATTTTTTAATTTCAAATTGTATTCAGCTTTATTTAGTGCTATAAAATAAACTTTATTTGTTTTAACGTTAACAGGTTGGTACGAGTACCTATATAAATCGGATTTAGTTTAGTTTTTATGTGATATTATTTTTATATTATTATTATTATTAGTGACGGCCCACCTGATGCTAAGTGGTAACCGCCGCCCACAGACAATACTGTAGTTAGTAGTCAGTGTGACGCTTACAGCATTGACACCATTATTCTTTATACTTACACTCTGATATACATATATGTCTGGTACATTCTTCTATGTACTCTATGTACTCACTTACAGTCGCATGGCACGATTATCCCGGAGATTATTGTGAAACAGCTGACGCCCACGCATTAACCACAAATGGTAACCCAATGTGGAAGGTAACCCAGTTCAGAGTTATAGGAAAGGTAACGTAGGCACCCGCGTACCGATATATCATTCGAAATATAGCGCGAAATAGATAGCCAGTTCATTTAACTTCATTTGCAATTTTAGAGACAGAATATTGACCCCATTTTGAGTATAGAAAATGTTTAATCGAACGTAAGTTCTCGTTTATTACTAACAATAAAACAAAGTAACTTATAAGCCTAAAAACTACCTAAAATTTACTTTTATGCCAAAATAGCCACTCACCTGATATTAAGTGACGATTATGATATGATATACTAGTAGATACTATAATATAAATAACGCCTTCTAACGATCTTCCCACGGTAATGTATTGAGTACTACAGCCTTCCAAAATACAACTGGAAACTGAAATGAGTTTAGTTCAAGTGTATCATTTATGGTTATTGCCGTCATAACAAATAATGGAAAGCGTTAAATCTAAAGGGAACAGACTCATCCAATCATATTGCGATAAAAAATAACCACATACACGCGCCCAGCGAGCGGTCAGGCTCTGAGCTGCCGCGTTCGAAAACCCAGTAGATGTTTTGTCATTAGCGCAATGAAATAAATAATATTCAGCTAATTAATTCGAAGGAAACTGGTTTCAAATTCAGTTGCAAGATATGGCCTACATACATACTAACAGGTGACGCATTCGCATGCGATATTCGTCCGTTGCTAATAACTGACAAGGAAACGACTTTATGTTACGGTATATTTATGAAAGAACTTAATACTATGGAATTACAGGCACATGAGACATTCCACCTTCACGTCTCAGAGTTACGGGCGCATACGATGCGAAAAAAGAACGAGATAGATGCCGTAGAGTTTAGTTGTAGTATTCTCTCCTCACCAGCTCTTTCTCTCTCTTCTCTCTCTCTCTTCTCTCTCTCTCTCTCTATCTTCTCTCTCTCTGTCTTTAACTCTGGTGATTAAAGTGCCTCACATAATTATGTATCTTATGTGTTTTTACAAATACGCGGCCAGGCTCGGGCCGTACAAATTATTACGGCGTTTGCACCCTTTTATGAAGTAGGTCGTAAATCTCCATCGCCGTCCGAGAGTTAACCCCCAATGTGAATTTTTGCACCATCACGATTGGAAATAAATACACTTATGGATCTTTGTAAGGCTCTATTTGAGAAGGGTACTCCGCTGTATCGAGAATGCTTATGAAATAAACTTCCTTTTGTTGTAGTAGCAGGCAAACATATTATTTTACAGTTAATTTCGCTGAAGGACTGGGACCGCGACTCTTGATTGTGCGCCTAAGAGAGTTTCTTGCGCCAAACCTTCTTCGGGGCATATTACAATTTTTATGAGAGAAGTTATGATAATTTATAATAATAATTTTGGACCTTTTACACAGCCTCATCTAACTCCAAACGAAGCATAAGTTGTACAATGGGAATCATAAATCTGATAGAATGCTTATATACTAAGTACGTACTAATATATATACTTAAACTTTTAAGTATTTTATATTAGTACATATTAACATCGAGACACAGACAAAACATCTATGTTCGTCACACAAGTATTTGTACTGCATGGGAATCGAACCCACGACTTACAGCGCTGAAGGCAGAGTTACTACCAACTGAGCTGTGAAGGCAGTCAGCATATGTAATCAGTTCCTGTCATTGTGCAGTTGGCCTAAGATTGAAGCCTTTAGCAGCACATGCATTGTTATTATTATATCAAGTTGTTGGTATCTGAAAAATGCGAGCTGACTCAGGGTTCGCTATTTATTGAGGCATACTTCAAGGGAATGGAGGCTCTTAGAGACGGGCGTGCAGTATGGCTTGAATGAGTAGTTATATTATCAGATTCTGTCTCTATCATGGACCCAGTGTACAAGAGGACTGACAAATTCAGGAATGCGTGGAGTGAAAACGTGTCATAAATCACACACCTTTTTTCCCCTTATTTTGTTAGTGTTTTAACCTAAGCAATTACGAGTACTTATGGAAAATCTAAGTCGTATTGTTTTGTTTTGGACAGAAGTTACCATTCTTATTATGTGGGCCGTCTACCCGTTCCGAATCTTCTTATTTTTTAATTTGGTCATTTCACACAACACCATCTAGCCCCAAAGTAAGCTAAGTAAATAATTTTTTCATGGGAATCAGACAACTCATATAGTACTTAATATAAATACCCAGACAGGACAAAACCTATGTTCGTCACACAAATATTTGTCCTGGGTGGGAATCAAACCCACGACCTACAGCACAGAAGGCAGGGTTAATACAGTCAAAACTAGTTCACATAAAAACATTTCTTAAGTGAAAATCTCATTTGTGCCCGCTCGTTCCAAATTGGAACCTACGTATAACCTGGCGCCCTAAACCAGTACTAAAGTTTTAAAACAAATACTAAATATTGTCTAAACATAAATATTTCTTATATGGCAATATCTTTCATGTTATATAATATTTAACAGATGGTGTTTTATATTTATATATTCGAGTACGCTAGTAATGTAGCTGTGTGTGATGCTATTTGAAAAATTCTTTCCGGGTCAAGGTTCTATATTTATTGAGGCATACATCAAGCGAATGGGGGCTCAGCCGCGCTCGTGTTGGTTGGATCAAAGCACGTAATAATGTTATAAAGTAGCTAGCTTTCGCTCGCAACTTTGTCTACATTATAGGTTTTATCGAAACTAGACCAGATTCTTTTCGAGTGATGCGCAATTAAATATATAGGTAGTCATGTTTTTTTATGGCATGTTGGTGATAGAACGATCTGACGGCCCACCTGATGTTAAGTGGTAACCGTTCCCACACAACAGCAATACGACTCAAGTCCTCTCCACCAAAGTACGAGATGACTTAAGACGCGTTGCGTTGCGTCCATCACCCCGAGACAGGGATGTTACGTTTCATGTAGTGACTTAATACTCTTTGTACACAATTGCAGCTTTATAATAGACTTATATAAACTGCTGAACTTGCTAAGTATAAATAAGCTAAAACTTAATTCCAGTACAATTCGACAGCTAGGATTTTTGAACGAAATGATCAGTTCCACGACACCATAAAATTTAGGAATATTTTGGTCTAAGCAACTCCAGTTTTGCAAAGATTTAAGTTATGTATCTATTAATAAAACATTCCATGTGTACGTAAAAATTGTGTTTATTAAACATATAAAAAACCAGAAAGCATTTATATTAGATGGATATCACGCAACATACTTTAAAACCATGCAACATAAATAACTTGTGTTCCAAATTGACAGCAGTAGTCTCACCTACTGATGAGACATCTTGTTTGTAAATATATAGATATGCTTACAGATTAATTATTAATAAATAAATAAATATTGGTGGACATTTCACACAGCGCCATCTAGCCCCAAAGTAAGCTAAACATAACTTGTATAATGGGAATTAGACAACTGATAAAAATATTTATATTTTGTTATGTAAATACATACATAATATAATACATATTAACACCCAGCCACAGAAAAAACATCTATGTTCGTCATACAAATGTTTGTTCTAGGTGGGAATCGAACTCACAACCTACAGCTCAGAAGGCAAGGTTACTACCAATTGAGCTATAAGGCTAGTCAATATAAGGCCAGTATTATTAATCAACTTTATAATAACAAGCGAAAAGTAATCAAATTTCCACAATTTTCCTGCCCACAGCAGCAGCGGTCTGCCACGAGCTTTGAAACAATAGCACAAATGACTATCATGGCATTCTAATCTCGCTTCACATCTGTACGCTGAATGTTCGCGTTGTAACTAGAAGGACCCGTATTCTCATCTCGGTGAAATCTTGCTCACATCTCACCTTACTTCAGATTTATATCTGACACTAAAATTTGACTTACCTAAGCTCACGTGGCGCGTCTTTATAATTTCACAGAATCTTGGTAGGTTATTTGGCTAATTCAAACAATTTCATTTGAACATACTTCCTAAATATTGCTATCATTAAATTGACACTCAATACTGAATATTATATTGAAACATCAATATTTGCAATGTTTTATGCCGTTAAATAATTGCTATATCTGATACACATTGCTAAAAAGTGATAGGATGCTACCATGCTTGCGTATTAGGGACACTACATGTGTCTTAATAATGGTAACTTCTTGTCTATATAAGTAAGTAGTTTAAACTAAGAATTAAAGATAAATTTCATTTCAAATGTCTTTTTAACCAAATGTATTTTTCTACATTACACTCGAATATTTCACTCAATATGTCATCTCGATACTTCATCTCGATACTGCCCGAGAATTGTATACCTGTTCGCGTTTGATATTGCGAAATTAAACAAGTCATGGTTGTGACGTTTGAAGCGGTGTCATTGTACGTTCATTTGCAGAGTTCATTGTTGGAGTCTGCGTTTGATTCGTATAAATCTAATATTGATTTACGATTGAGCGTTGCTGCACAGTAACGCGCCATCTTAACATGCTGAGCGATTGATACGAATATTTATATAATATTCGTATAATATACAATACGACTGCTACTACCATTGATTAACTAATCAGTGTTTTTTTATTCTATGTGACAGGTTGTTTTTAATTCAGTAGAGGAAAAGACAAAAGAGGTAGGTACTTAGATAATCAGTTAATGACTGACGTTTATTCGTAATGCTGGTTGTCTCATTTTCTATTAAGAAAAATACAAAAGAATGATCATAAGTGTTGGCTTAAAATAAATAATGTATACTGTAATATTATTCTAGACAGAGAGAGCAAGGTGTCTAAGTCGATTTTATTGGATACTGATCGAAAAGTCTGTATCCCGAAATATTGTACTCTAATCTAACACTTTTTTTATGTTGTAAGTTTACGAAACGAGCAGATGGCCCACCTGGTGATACCCTGGTGAACCTCTGCTCACAACAAACAATATGACTTGGGTCTTCTACTTAGCTACGACAAGGCCCAAGTCGTATCGTATGTCCCCGTAACTCTGAAGTGAATTTTTGCCTGCAACCACACCTTTCAAACGAAACACAGACAGTAACGTGAATATTCGTATGACTGCTTGGCGCAAGAACTTGGTATGGTGGCAGTACTTGCCCGGATAAGTTAGCAATACAACAAAGGCGTAAATGTGTCATGGTCCCATTTGTCCCGAGTGTTCACCCATCACTTGCAGTGCTCAAGTGAGAAGTTTCCGTGACGTGAAATATCGTACGAAATATCGTCAGTTGTGGGGCGACGTCGCTAGGAATCGAATGCGGTTAGCGATCGAAGCGTTTGTTTGCCCAATTCCAGGAATGTTTAGATGGAAATGGCTCGGTAAATACGGACGCTGATTTATCGTCTGGTTTAATGAGGCTAAGGTTTAGGAATCAGATAACTGATGGAATACTTTTTTTTTTGTAAACATGTTATATATACATATATCTATATTCGTCATACAATTTATTGTCATGGGTGGGAAATGAACCCATGATCTACAGCGCTGAAGGCAGAGTTACTATGAACAGAGCTGTGCGGCCAGTCACCGAATGCTTAATGGAAGAATGTTTTTGAACAAAATAAAATATTAATTTACTTTTTCTTACATTTTACGCCTTTTGTATTAAAACATTTTAAATAACCCCAGCAATAGATTGGCGCACCAAGGACACGTACAACACAAAAAATGATTAATTTATTCAGTTTGGAATCTGAAGGTCATGTCCCACTCATATTTTACCGCTTTTAATTATGTGCGGTGTACTTTAGAGATTGCGGAATAATCACTACGGGTTTGAAGCTGAGGATAAAGATAAAGATATATATTTGCATAAACATATGTAGGTTAGATAGCAGTAGGTATGAACAATGTGAAAAATTACCAATTTTTGCAACAATATACGAAAATAGCGTTTCTTGTAGTGCTTTGAAAATTCGTTAGCAAACCCATAACAAAATATTCGCTACAAATTTCAACTAGCTATTAGAGCAAAAAAAAATATAAACAGCCATACAGACAGTGGGATGATGTGGATCCCATCTACGGAACCCTAATAATCATAGAAAAACCTTTCGTTTTGCAAAACATTTTGTACATATCATATAAATTAAATAACGTAAGAGCATATGTCGTTACGTCGAAAAAGCGGCAATTCTATACGCAGGCACGAAATGAAATCTGACAAAAAATGCCTGCCATTTTATAAAAGGATAATATCGTGACAATTGGAGTGGGACAATTGACCTGAATCTTTTTGTTCCTCTATTTTATCTCGTAGCAAGTGTAGCGGGCGTAGCAAGTGTATCGCGCGTAGTAATTGTAGCGCGCGTAGCAAACGTAGCCACTCAAACGATAATATAAATGTTAATCATTTATTTATTTTATTCTCCTGTGGTGATAATTTTGTGTCTTATCGTCGTTATTATATTTACTGGCCTCACAGCTCAGTTGGTATAAACTCCTTCTGAGCTGTAGGTCATGGGCTCGATTCCCACCCAGGAAAAACATTTGTGTGATGAGCATTGATGTTTGTTCTGGTCTGGGTGTTAATTTGTATTTATATGTATGTATTTACAAAAAAGTATATGCATATGTATTCTATCAGTATACTTCCGACAACGGCGCGAAGACAACTGCTTACATGTGTACAATTTGTTTTGATATCGTAATAAGGCTAGCCTGTGTCACTTCCCTCGGTTATTAATTTATCGATGATCGATGTTCCAAATGCAGTTTTTCATTGTCCTATAAATCAAAAAAAATATATCATGGAAAAATCATATTGTAAAATAAAGCTTTGGAAACCATACTACTGAATGAATAGGATATGTGATGTATCAGTATAATGTGTGATGTGTTGTTGTTGTTGTTGTCTATTTCCCACTTAACATCAGGTGGGCCATCAGTTCGTTCCAACACCCGAATTACATAAAAAAACCTTTTTGGAATACCAATAACACAATATAACACCCAGGACCTAAGCAAATCTATGTTTATCACCAAAAATAAAATCTTGGCTGGGAATCGAACCCAGGATCTGCAGCGCAAAAAGCAAAGCTGTAGCCGTGAAGCTGACTATATTGTGAGGCCAGTAACAGAAAATATCACATTAACAGCGGAGGTGTCAGAATGAATCACAGTAGCATTCATAATCACAGTCTTAACTCGGTGTAATCCTTGGCAACCCACGGTCACCATATCACAAATTTAATATCGAATTAGCAGAACTCGACACAAGCTCATTCGATTGCGCTGATTAATACCGTGAAGGATTACTAACGGCGTGATTAATATCGTATGTCGTCCACTTCATTCATTAATTAGCAGTTCGGCTTCATGATAGATTTGTGTCGAATTCTGATTTGTAGTTAGAAATAATAAATAAATATTATTATATGGTAGTAGTTTCACTCAGCGCCATCTAGTTCCAAAGTAAGCCAAGCATAGCTTGTGTCATGGAAACCAGACAACTGATAAATACTTTTTGTAAATACATACATATAATAACTATCAACACCCAGACACAGAATATATACCTATGTTCGTCACACAAATGTTTGTCCTGGGTGGCAATCGAACCCACGACCTACAGCGCAAAAAGGCAGCCAACTGGCCTGTGAGGCCAGTAATGTATTATTATCATGTTCATATGTGTAATTTGTGCTGAAGTATAAGGTTTTATCTAAGTCTGACTTAATAATAACTCGCGCTTCTCCATACTACTAAGCGCTACAGCTAGGCTCTTTTTGTTCCATAGTGCCAAATTCTGTCTAAATGTACCTTTTGCGTCCGGTGCCCAAAAATTTTTAGGCTCATGACATTATAATTTCGGCGCTGATTTCAGCCAAAAACCTCTCAAACATGGACGATTATATAATTATCGACCTGGGTTACCACATAATATCAAATAGGCCATCAGCTCGTTTTTATTCACATCTTTAGGAGTGCGTCTGTGAAAACATCGGGTTCAATATAAAGCACCAAAACTAACCCTGACAGTGACAGATACAGTCGGTGAATGTCCCAATTTTCAACCCTAAAACGGTGACGAGGCAATATCTCACACCAACACGTCGAACGCTATCGGTTTGATTAAAGCGATGGCGACCCGACGCTACTAAATTTATTTGATAGGTAATTTAGCAGTCGTGTTTTACCTTTATTTATGTTACACTGCATTGATTGTTGGCAATTCTGGTAAGTATTTTGCTTTTATTGGATAAAGACTAAAAATTTACTTTATTTTTTGGCTCTCTCATTTGGTCCTGCCAATAATAAAGGTACTGCTACAATAAAATACTAAAACCACAATATTTCATATGTGCATATACAGGGTGTGGCGTAATGAGTGGATAATAGGGTACCTGCGGGTAGGGGCCATTGTGGCGGTTCAGAAAAATATTTGTTATGCTCAGTAAAAGTGCCTCGGTTTTCGAGATATTCGACATTTTCGAAATTCGAAAGCAAGTAAAATTTTAGTGAAATCTTATTTTAAAAACATAACTGTGCTTGTGTTATAAAAATAATAGTTTCCATTCGATAGCACATCTATCCAAGAATACTATCCAAAAAACAGATAGAAAAAAAAAAATCATTTGCAGTCTGGGCGCCAAAAATAGTGACGAAGGGTGAAATATTTCTTAAATTTCGAAAATGTCGAATATCTCGAAAACCGAGGCACTTTTACTGAGCATAACAAATATTTTTCTGAACCGCCACAATGGCCCCTACCCACAGGTACCCTATTATCCACTCATTACGCCACACCCTGTGTATACGGTTGATAAGCAATAGACTAGAGATCGATTTAAAGAAGTTTATTGTCAAAAGAACATAAATACAGTTCATTTATATGAGATGATTAATACATATTAAAACTTAATATACTGTCGCTAGTATGTAACTTTAAAGATGAAAGATAAAGAATATAAAATACAAATATTTCTAATACCAAATAGTGTTTTTAAACATGATGAAATTGTAAGTTTTATATTTATATATTTTCTTTTAGATTGCACTGTTAGCTGTAACATGTACTGTACATGTACAATTCCTCTAATACAATAAGTATCAAAGTAGGTATATCTGTTTGAATATTCCATTTTCTCTTTCACACCAAAAATTGTTTCTATAAAAGCGACTATATTCATTTTATTAGAGTAACTTTATTTAGGACCTTAAATAAGTGAATAATGTTCAAAGTTCGTTTCAAAGCTCGGGCTTCATAAAACCATCGGGAACGTGTATAAATATATAGTTATGTATAAGTTAATAAAGTTAATGTATAGTTATTAATATGGATCTAATCTGAAATAAAATGATAAATAAAAATAAAAAATAAACGTCATTCGTCCGTCGCAACGGAGGGTTAATCCCGAGAGGCACAAAGACGTATTAAGGCGTATTCACACGTCCGATTCTCATGTAATAAATCACGGTGTGTAAGTAAATCTGGGTGACAAATATTTGAGCTTCGTCGAATGCTCGCAGTCCATGTCGAGCCTTGTACGGACTCACAATCTTGTTCGCCAATTTCGGGTACATGCTTGTGAAATTTAATTTAAATTAGGTACTTCTAAGTTTAATTAAAGGGCTAAGATAAAGTGTTTTTAAGTGTTTAAAGTCTCAAAGTTATAGTCAAAAACTTTATTTTTATAGAATTCTTACAGAAATTGCTTGGAAACGGCAATAATATTCAAAACATAAGGTCACGCATACTTATCGCTAAGTTTGACTCTATGCAATCGATTCCGTAGATATCGAGTTATATTGATTATGTATTAAATAAACTTGGCATGTTATACGATTAATTTCAATAACGCATTTTAATATTAAGTTCATGTCATAGTAATGACTTATTGTTTGTTGGAGGCATTAGAACTAATGCTAAGATCGTCCGGAGAATTATTGCCAAAATAACCATTTCTACCGCCAAACAGTAATGCATTACTGTGTTCTGGTCTGAAAGTTGTGGCTGCGAGTGAAATTACATATATATGAAACATTCCACCTTCTCGTCTCAGAGTTACGGGTGTATACGATGCGACGTCTGTATTTTTACCTAAGTAGGGGAGAACCCAAATTGCATTGCTTATTATGGGCAAAGAATACCACTTTAGCACGTGGGATATCTACTTGTTCCGTATTTTATCATATTTAGTATATTTTTGTATATATATATATATTGTACAAAATTCGAATTAACGTTACTCCGTTCAAAATATTAATTGTTTAAGTTCCTACTTGCGTAGAGTGCTGTTCTAACAAACTCGCGGGGAACTGAGAATATCAACAATTTACTAAAAGGCTACAATTCACAGGCAAGTCTAAAGTTTCTTGTAAATGTTTACTTGACGATTGCCAAACATTACGACGGCAGTCGTTTGTCAAAACTTACCTCGGTCCGTATTTTCATGAACTCGTTAATTCTCATTTACGACATTACTAAACCGTTTAACGCCAAAACTGCCAATAACCTTACTGCCTATAACTTTTTTTAAATCATAGTCATAAATTTTTAATGATCACTCACTCACTTGATAAGTTTCTCATTTGACAATCTCTATGAAACGCTAAATAAGTCGTAGAATTTGCACCTTTCTGAGTTTACATTAGTTATTGATATCGTAGAATTATGAATTACGGGATGAAAATACTTTAGGCTGACCTTCCTGTCACTTAGCATTTGTTCATTATTCAAGATGGACTTTGACATAGACAACTTATAATGATTTATGATACTTATTTTCCAGCTTAATTGCAGTTTTTTTTTATTATTTTTGCTCTGGGTGTTCTTTTCGACGACTCGTAAGGGTAGTTAGGTTATTAGAAAATACTCTTGTATATTTTTTTGTCGTATATGGCCTTAGTAAATTGTCGCAATACCCTCCACTCAGAAAACCAATGCGTGGACACATAGTTTCGACATTAACGTATTGTGTAGGACAGTTAATTATCGCGTAAACCGTACGATTCAAGCTGCCGTAGTAATTACAATGTAATCCCCTGACGTGACCTTAATTATTTCCTCCTTATACCTAAGTCATATTCTCCTGTACCTATTATATATACCAAATTGTATGCCTGATATCTGGCTTATACATGATGGTTAATAAATGGGACAACATTTTGTTGTGTGAGTCGGTATTGCTTTGTTGTGATATAACCAATTACTTACCTACAACTTAGCTTAGTTTTGATTAGGTAATCGACAAAATCGTCATAAGTGTTGTTTTTTATTTTAACTATATACTTTTGTCGATTCTTATGATGTTATCATGTTCTAAGGTGTTACATTACTTTAAGGAGATCATCTATTTATTATTACCACTCTTCATTGAAATTATGCGACAGCCTTGTAAACCCTTGTAAACGCACCAATCTCTGCACTAAACCAATAGTGAAATATACTTTATAACCTCTAAAAGCGAGAGGGAATAATAATTCTTGATATCTCAACATGTTTCACTCGCTGTTCAAAGAACAAGATAGTGTAGTAACTAATTTCAAAAAATACTCATTGTTACACGTTTGCGTTACATTAATTAAATACATACCTAGGCCTATTCTGTCACGGATATGATGGTATCTTTGAAATATTACAACGTAATTATACGATTTACTCGCACATTGGATGAAAATTGGGTGCTATTTTGCATAAAGCAACGGAATAAAGACAGTGGAACTAGAACGTGATTGCACAGAACGCCGAATGTGCACTCAGCTCAATTTATCGAGAATGAAGCGGGTGCAACCTTGGCACCTTCGCCACACACCTTGAATACATACCTTCCCAAAAGTTGCTACCACACGGTCTTTTAATACAAATATTGTCTTATACAACTTCGACGACTGACTTTTATAAGTGCAAATGAGATAATGATAAAGTAAAAATATCATATCAAGAACGAATCAAAATTGAGTTTAAAAAAATATTAAAATGATATTCAATTATTATTGCTGCTATAAATCGGCTAATTGTAAGATATGAAAATCTTTTTTTTTTTTAGTAAAAACGTGAATGATCTCATAGATAAACAATTATGAGTTTTTTAATCTCCTTAAAATGCTATAAATAATGTTTTTTTTTTTATAAACAAAAACTCACTGCCATTTTCAGCAACTTAAATTGTATGTGAGAAGGTACAAATATTAATAAATAGCTTTGTTTGAGCGTGACAGAGTAACACACATCGATACATCCTCACAAACTATCACGTTTATAATTTTAAACAAATAAATAAATCTTTAATTTATTCATTGACTTCGTGTTAAGGTTAACATAGTGAGTCAGTATATAATAAAAGGTTTACACTATGCAATTATAATATTTAGTAGGGTGAGGTCTTATAACCTATCCATCTTTAGACGATCCACACATGCGTAGAAAACGTAAACAGAGTAGACGGTAATAGAGAACGCGGCTTACGCATAAATAATCTTATTTTCCACCGTGGAAGAACATAATAAAGACACTCGTTTCAATCCTAAAGAGCCGGTTCAGTTGGCCGGTGACGGCGTGCGCTATGCCATAATATATTCTAACCTATTATATAGTTAGTTACAAGCTAACTCAGTCACTGGCTTAAGCGCTACGACAGATGAATGTGTAAAATATGGTATTGACCCTTTGGAATTCCTATTTGTACAGTCACCCGACCATCTGCACTTGGCTTTATATGCACAATATGTTTTTTCTTAAGTGTAACATTATCAGCAGTTTCTTACAGATCTGTTAAAAAAGTTAATTGCTTCCATGTTGTTTCCATGACATGTTAAATCGTAGATTCCGTCTACAGCAACGACAGAACACAAACCATGTCGGACGCTTATAAGATTTTATATAAGGCATATAAGGCAGTATCAGACAGCAGGGTTACCAGCAGCTCTTCCAAACTTTGTACGTGTATTTTTCCTCTTTCTCGCCTTACTTTGCAAACACAGCAGCTTGTTTTGCTGTAATAACTCAAGCAAACTCCTTGTTATGCCTGAAAACAGCTCACTGGTTTGAGCGCGCCCTATTTCCTCACCACGTCGTATAAATTACATTTCATAGCATCTAACACGGCGTTTAAATTACATGGGCTTCTAACACGCTGGGAATAGTAATGCAGTTGATGCATAGCTGCCCTATTGAATATAGAGGGATTTAAGTAATGGGATTGGAACTTAGTCTTAGGAAATGATAACTATCGATCATGGTATCGAGTTGCTAAATTGATAGCACCTGCTCCAAGCGACAGGTCAGCTGCGAACTGACACTTCACTGGTTCAGAGATAGTGCATTGCTATCTAGTGAGGCAATGTGTCTGGCTTCGTAGCTCAGTATGTATTAACTCTACGGTCTGTAAGTTGTCGTAGGTTCGATTTTCACCAGGGATAAACTTTTGTATGACGGACATAGAAGTTTGTGTCTGGATCTCAATATTTATTTCATTTTTTATTTTTATTGATCTTAAAATTATATAAAAAAACCCTTGAGTTTCGAGCGGTTTTTCAAACCACTGCACGAATAATAAAACATATAACAGTTGTCTGCATATATCCTGTCCTACCAAAGGTTGCCTGGAAGAGATTGCTTTTAGCGAAAAGGCCGCCCATTGTATTACTTTTATGTCTACAGCAGTATTTTTTGCGTGTTTTTTACTTATGGCGTACAATTAAGATATATTTTATTCTATTCTATATAGAAAGAAAGAAAGAAAGAAGAAGAAAGAAAAACAATTATTTTGGCCACTCACAAATACACACTAATAAGAGAAAACAAAATACATTAACAAAAAAGATAGATCAACCAGGACCCATTTGACCCCACTTAATACTAAGTTTATATTTATATGTGACTACTTGTATCTTTTTGGTCTATCTTTTTTGTTAATGTATTTTGTTTTCTCTTAGGCTTAGAGCCGTACTGCACAGTAGGCGACAGTGCAACGCTGGTATTCTGACCGTGTTTATCGTGAATTATATCGTGTTTCATATAAGCCTGATCCAAAAAGCTGGCTCCAAATAGTGTCAAACTTAGTATTTCCGCTCCTAAACTTCGAAATACATTGTCATGGATTAATCACAATTAAATTTTATACAATTTTAATCCTGAAAAGTAATGAGTTGGCAAATCCTGGGTTGGTTGTCAGAAGTTGACGCGCGTTACGGTTCAAAGGGCAGCCGCGGCCCAACTTGAGGGTTCGTTACTCGGCGCGTGGATTATTGCCGGCGTTGGCCGTTATAAGGATAACGGTTGCCCGTGAAATATAACTCAATAAATTATCTTTGTCACATGCCTTCATATTTTGTTGTTAACTAGCTGCGCCCCACGGTATTCCCCGCGGTGAGTAAGTCAACCCACGTAAACACTGCACTTTTCCAGGATCAAAGTGGCGTATGTCTTAAGTCAGGATATAAGCTATCTTGATACTAAATTTCATCCGTATCCATATCATAGGTAAACTCTAGTAAGTGGTCTTTACCACTAAGTCATGGACAAAGTTTTTTGACTTTGTTAAGCAAGAAGACCTGGGTTCGATTCCCGACCAGTGATAATTTTGTGCGGTGAACTTAAAATTTTTACCCGCTTACGAGTGGAAATCCGCAAACTTTCGTCTAAGACAGCGTCTACGTCCTAAAAACAACCCAAATGCCTCCCGCAACCTCTCCCCAATCCAAAATAAAAGATTTATATATTCAGATATTTCGTGATAAGTCAGTGAGCGGGTTAGTCTATTCACATTTATTTTTAACGACGACATTAGTTTTAATTGAGTAAATTCTATTCTATGAAATATCACTTGGTTACGACGGAAATCGAAATTTATCGTTAATTCTCAGTGATTATCGTATTTGACAAGGGCCCCGAATACGTGCCTGGCGGGCGTTAATGTGTTCAAATCCGTGGACACGATTCGGAGTTTGGCAACTTAGCGTCGGTGCAAAACCGTAGCGTTGCCGCATTTGGTGACAGGTCGTGCGAACAACCATATTACATGACTGACCAACCCTGTTTATTAAAGTTTAGTAGCAGTAGATGTTATGACAAGTCCGTCTGTGGAAATAATACCACTATACCAATTTCCACCGCCATACAGGAATGAATTGGCGTTACTGTGTTCCGGTTTCAAAAGTGTGCTTGCTGGTGAAACTACAGCAGCCACACGAGACATTCCACCTTCACGTCTCAGAGTTACGGGCGCACGCAATATGACTTGGGCCTTGTAGTAACTAAGTAGGGGAGGACCCAAGTCGCATTGTTTGTTACGGGCACAGGTTACCACTTAACACCAGGTGGGCCGTCAGCTCGTTCTGTAACTGAATTACATAAAAAAAAAAAAAAAACTAGTTCCCATAGTACAATCTGTGCTTAATTTAGATGTTAGCTGTGAGAAATGTCCAGGCAATAGAATCAAAATTGTTTGAACTTCAAAGTACGCAAGAGCGAGAGATTAAGGCTTTCACGCGGCAGGTATAATCTGCGTTAGAATTTCCGCTGCGGTCACACGCCGTCAGCGGTATCTGAGGCGAGCAGTAACCCTAGATTATCGAAGCGAGAGGTAGTCAGCAGATTATCAAGATATATGAATTCCCTAAGAACGACAGTTAAGTTTGAGCGTTGGAAGTTAGAAGTGTATGGTTATGGCTTATGGTTAGAAGGCTTATGATTTGTTATTATTACTTAACGCTGAAACCTGTTACAGTACGTGCTGAGCTCGGGGCTTTATATGCATAATGATTTATTTGCACTGTACACTGCGTATTTTTTTTTCTATATTTCGTTTACCATTTTGTATTCGAATTTATGTGTTTTTGACTATTGCCGCCAGAAACATTGTCAGCGCTTCTGATATTATTAAGTCAATTCACGCTGGAATTTTATAACTTCATACAAATATTATTGCAATTTCTTTTATGATATCCGTTCTTTATAAATTTTATTTGTATAGGTCACCAAATAAACTTCGAAATAAAATTATGATACACTTTTAAACCAACGTAAAACATTTATTTTGTAATAGTAAGAATATTTAAACCAAATAATTCAAATATCTTGGCAAGTGTATTCAAATTCTTCGCGTCACAGTTTAAGTTTAAAACAGCACGCCAACTCCACATTCAATTGTTCGCCCAATAAACGTCGGCCGGAACTTATATCTGGCAGTGTCGGTGGCGTTTAGCGCAAATTAGTTTAGTTCGTCGACTCAGACCACGGTAATGAACGCGAGATCAAAGTTTGGAGCGCTGATAGGCGTAGTGCAAGACGAACGAAACTAACGGATAATTGAGTAGAATAATTTTAAAGTAGGTGAAACACAATGTTCGTTATGGATGTTGAAATTTATTAATCTCTGGTTTAGAAGGTAATATTCGCGATAGATTTTATACGTAAACTTACTATTAATAAAAATTGCTGTAATTTATGGATTCCCTGAGTTATACTCACGTGGATACTAATCCATACTAATATTATAAATGCGAAAGTCTACTATGTGTACTACTATGTCTGTCTGTTTCCAGTTCACACCTCAACCGCTAAACCGGTTTTGATAAATTTTGGTAGAGATAGATTAGACCTTGGAGGAAGACATAGGCTACTTTTTGTCCCGAATTAAACGAAATAAGACATTAAAGTTTGTATGGGGAATTAATCATTTATCAAGTAAGGATATAAACTCTTCATACTTATACTTTTTGTAAGAAGCAAAGAATATTTCTGCGTTTTGGCCGAATTAAGTTATGGAAAAAAAAATAAGTTAGGTACTTACCTAGTATGAGTTAATATAATACGGAGATAGATGAAAGCTTGGAAAAAAAGGCTACTTGAAGTACTAATTCTACGCAGACGAACTTGCGGGCACCAGCTAGTAATGAAATATTTTTGTTAAAACGTTTTGTCTTTATGGACGTACACAGGGAATGTACTCAGCGTGCAACTGCATTATGACACGTACTGTGGCGCGGTTCTGAGAACGTTAATCTAAAATGCATGCATGAACTATTTGACTAACTAACTGCATAGTCTGCGTAGTTTTTGTTGGTTTGTTTGCAGGTGGAATTTCAGCTAACGAGATTCCACAGCCTTGTAAGCAGAAAATTATTATCTTAAAACTGAGCTGTATGCAGATTTGTACTCAGAACCCGTTACATTATCTTAAGCTTTTAAAGCTTAGAGGTGATGTTGAAACCTCATAAAAATATGTATACAACATCATGAAACCTTGAAATATGTATACGACATCGTTGTTTTTGTAGTGTACCTACTAACCGTAATGGCATAATGGAAATTGTATTTATGATAACTCAGGAGTCTTCGTTTTGCAGTGTTGCAGTTTGCGTCTTACATGAAATTTGGTCAATTTCATGAAAACAGGTCCATCTGAAAGGTTTGAACCTTTGTTATTTTGAGGGTATTGTACTCTGAAACACTCAAAAACCAACGACAAATTATTTTACCATGTTTTTACAAAAATCCTCCAAAACTACGCTCAATGGTTAATCTTGAATTCAGAAAATATGGAGCCTTCGGTTTTAGCTGCTGGGACTCAAATCGATCTCAGATATAATCATAATTTACGCGAACGAAATTCAGCTCAGTCGCAAATTTGGCATCAAACAATCGGTCATGTTGTATACAATTTTGTACTGCAATAAGAAACGCTCGCACTCACGAATGGAAATGTCGAATTCTATTTGGAATTCACCGATTGAGTTCAGGGGCGGCACACCTCGGGCGCCCGAAAGCCTGGAATCAATTTGCGTGGCAACCCTGTTGGCCTGAGATTGTGTTCCAATTAGTGCGACGCGAGTGCGAACCGAGCGCGTGCCGGCTGCGTGTCCGGTGCGAGACGTGTGCGTCGACGCTGTCTGTGCTGAGTTCACGTGTTTATGCCAGCGTTTCTATTAAGGCTCGGTTGCACAGTGTACGTCGCTAGACGTTAAGTGTCATTGCAAACTTGCGCATTGCTTGACTGTATTCTTGACGGACAGGCCTCACAGCTTAGTAGTAACTCTGCCTTGTGCGATGTAGGTCTTGGGTTCGATTCCCATTCAGGACAAACATTTATGTGACGAATATAGATGTCTGGGTGTAATGTATATGTATGGTTTATATTAACATAGTAATAAAGTATATGTATGTATTAACAAAAAAGTATATATATATTCTATCAGTTGTCTGTTTTCTATAGTACAAGATAGCTTAGTTTGGGGCTATATGGCACCGTGTGAATTGTCCACCAGTATTATATTATTATATATTAATCTTCAACGTTTAACAAAGCTGATATAATCACACGGTACTTTGCTTTGTAGGTCAAAAGGATCATCAGATTTATTAGAAACTTGAATACATTATTACATTATTGTCATGTTAAAAATAATACCGAGGTAGGTAATTCTAAAACTTCTATTTGAAAATTATTTATTCGATTTGTTTAGATTTGAAGAAATCAAGAGTAATTTTAGGTTTTTTCAAATGATAAGTATTAAGTACTGGCGGAGAGAATTATCCGTAAATATGTCGATGGACCCAGCAAAAGTTTAAATGGCTCATTCATCATCAGAATTATCAATTGGACGTGTATGTAACACCTATCTATGTCTACGCCATAGAAAGGCCTCGGAATATAAACGAAGCCAAAACTATTTGTGATCGTAAAACTAAGAGCCAACATAAAAGTTTACGCACAGAAAACGCACAAAACCTCGGATTTTTAGCATACGTACAATCCTATTTCATGAATTTATGATTCAATTTTCCATAGCCGACGCACCCATTCTTTTGTATAATATTTGAATGGCTATAAAGCCGCAGCTTTGTATAGTAGAATAGCGGAGCGGGACCACACCACTTGGGATATAGACGTGGTAAAAAGAGAGATGATATTCTATTGCTCATCATACCAGTATAATGAATGATCAATAACAAAACAGCAACATTAATATTGGTCCTTACATATGAAATTACAGGCACATGAGACATTCCACCTACACATCTCAGACTTACAGGCGCATACGATGCGACTTGGGTCTTGTAGTACCTGGTAGGAGAGGACCCAAGTCGCATCGCCCGTTATGGGCAAAGGTTACCACTTAACTCCACGTGGGCCGTTAGCTATTTCAGTAAATATATCATTAAAAAAAAAATTGTCTGTGTATTGTCGAACTGGCCTTTTTGATCTCAATTATCTGGTGATGGCTCACAATGTGCTGGACATACATTTGTTAATATGACATCTGATTGTTTACGTCAACATAAAATATTAGGATGAGTCAGTTGTGAGTAGCAAAACTTGTAATGGTGGCGTACACTAGGTGAAAATATTTTAACATGACATCCTCGCCTGCTTGTATTTGAGAAACTTTTGTCTAAATTAGCTTTATATCAATCTAACATCGAATCCTACATAGCACTACTATACGCAATCGGTTGAACGGTTTTATCATAGAACCGCTACGCTCGTAGCACCGTTACGAAGGCCGCACAACTGCGGCTACGCTGTGCTACCGTAATATCCGTGGCTGCAGCCTAACGAGTGAAAATTCGCCCCAAAACGATAAATCGAGTGGAATATCTCAAACTATTCAAAATCAGTAGCGCTCCGCGAAACGGCGCTATATATCTTTGCATTTGGACGCGTTAGGCGTGCCCATAATTACAGCGATTTACTATAATTTATAAGGGACTGTCATCATTTTTTAGTGTAATATTTTTTCTCTTACAATATGTAACCATCTATTTAACAGTGACAGCAGGGATTCTGTTAAAAAAATCTCAGAAAAACCCTTCTTATTTTTGTTCATTTTTATTGCTAACCGTACTCCATGCTCGCGTGTTAATAAAAGTAAAAAAGCTCAGCATTGGAAACAATACTTCATTACATACAAAAATTCATAAATAAATCAACTTTTTTACCTTAAGACAGTGCCACAACAGGTATCGTTCTCTAGTAACACTATAGCAACTTCAAAGTACTTTTTTGAATAAAATTTCTACCTCTTAATAAAATTAAGCCGCGAAATAATCAATATTAATTGCGCCTTTTCATTAGGGTTTTAAAACTACATCCTTTAAACCAATCGCGATCCTTGTCGATGTACAAGCTCATAAACCTTGTTTACCAACCCTACAGCGATTCCCAACATTTCTAAGAACTACCCTCCGTTTCCCTAATTCCGCTATCACACGGGCCTTGTAATAGCACCTCCGAATACCTCGGCCCTCCGAATGTCCCTAAATGAGGCTAATTCTCATCCTGACAATGACAAAAGGGTGCGGATCAAGTGCGAGTTGGTCCGCGCCCGGGTCACACATACATAATGTATCGGCAAACGAACATGATTCCCGGAAACATACTACTCCAGCCGCTCGTGATTATGTTTTACCACATTTCGGTCAGGATTTGAGACGGGCGTAATGTGATTACCAAAATTGTTTGATGATCTTTTTTTTTTTTTATGTGATACACTTATGGAACGAGCCGACGGCCCACCTGGTGTTAAGCGGTAACCTCTGCGCATAACAACAGATGCGACTTGGGTCCTCTCCTACCTCTCCTACTAGGTACGACAGGATTGGGTTTGAACAGGCATCAAACTTATCGATAAGTTCGCGCGACCTTATGTTTTGAATATTGACGTTTCCAAGCCATTTCTTTATGAATTCTATGGAAATAAAGTTTTTGACTTTGACTTTTGACAAAACTCAAGTTTTATCGTATGCGTCCGTAACTCTCAGATGTGTAGGTAGAATGTCTCATGTGCTTGTAATTTCACCGGTGACCACACCTTTCAAACCGCAACACAGTAATGCGATTGCGCAAAACCTATAGCGATTGGATTTTAAGTTAGGAACCCTGGCCAGTTATCAAATATTCACGTTTTTCATCACAAATATTATGATACATTTTGAAAATATAGGTAGAGAAATAGCACATTTTCTCTCAAAAATATCTAAAAATGAACCCCCCAATTTATCTTCCATTTTCTCTGAAAAACAACAAAAATGGAACCCCCCCATTTCGTCTTCCCTATCGAATCACTTTCCGTCCCACTAAATGTGTTTTCAATAAAATCAACCGCACGTCCGCAAAATAAACGACAACAAGGCAAATGTACATTTTTAAAAGCATCTCGATTTATGTGTTCCCAATATGTTAGCGACAAAAAGTAGAGCGGAAAGGTATTGGAATGGACCCTGTAAGAACAGGGATGAATTAAGGAATCACACAGTTTTTTATATGAGTGACGAAATAGGCCTGCCCATCTAATGATTTGACTGGCCTAATAGCTCAGTTGGTTAGTAACCCTACCTTCTGCGCTGTAGGTCGTGGGTTCGATCCCCACTCAGAACAAACATTTATGTGACATTTGTAACATTGATGTTTGTTCTGTGTCTGGGTGTTAATATGTATTATATGTATGTATTTACAAAAAAAAGTATATAAGTATTATATTAGTTGTCTGGTTCCCATTATACAAGCTATGCTTAGCTTACTTTGGGGCTAGATGGCGTTGATTGAAATGTCCACAAAAAAAAATAAAAAATGCTAGGTGGTATTTTCTACCCCAGCAATTATCACTTTTTGGGGGCGGGCATTTGATTAATTTAAAACAAAGAGCTTCCAGGCTTCAAAGGGCCATTATACGCGCATTCTGGCTATAGAATCGATAAACTAATATGGAACTTTTTAGGATTTTATAATATTTTGCAAGTAAGCTTTTTCGCAAGTAAGCAAGTAAGTTTTTTCAGCTTTAAATCGATAATCTTGATATTTATCTCTCAAAGTCTCTTTCCAATGATTCTCAAAATAAATTCGATTAAGCTATTAGCTATGAAAGTTACATATAAAAAGAAGTTTCCATTTAGTAGCAGGTTTTATAATAAGCGAAGAGTAATGTTCTTATAGATTCTGCTGGTACAAAACTGCTATAATTTAGTTTCGTGTCCTCTAGAATATCATCGTCTCTTATACTCCATTCAAAATAAAATCTGAATGCCATTTAATTTACATTAAGTTTAGTCTTGTATATAAGCATCAGAATGCCACTAACGTTTTCGTTTCGTACTTCAATTATTTCAATTACAAACCAAATTGGATCATGTTTCTATTCTAATTAGGTTAATTATTGCAAACTATTCATTTGTAATTATGTGATACACTTGTAAATTAGAAGTTATCTTAGTAGTCCATGCATAATTCACTCGCAAAATATATCGTTGATGCATTTGATTAATTGAATTAGCTTCAATTGGCTCCGTTATAATAGCTCGGAGCTGATGGGAGGTGGTTGAATCAATTATCCAATTATGTATGGTTTATACTGGGTCCGGGACAATCGAATACAACTTGCGTGTTCAGGTTGATCGTTTCTGTAATTTTTCGAAAGGTTGTAGAATTGACCAGTGTCAAAAAAGACATAAGTAACTTTATATAACATACTAAACTTTCAAGTACCATCCTTACGTTTTATGTGATATTTTTTTGTTATGTGCGCAAATTTAACTCTTTGAACATGACTGAAATCCTTCAATTATATCTCTGTTGAACGTAAATAGCTGCCAATATTTCAAAATACGAAAGACTATTAAATTAATAAGAAAAATCTTTTTATTGATAAAGTTACAGAACGAACAGATGGCCCACCTGATGTAAAGTGGTAACCCCTGCCCATAACAAGCATTACGATTTAGGTCCTCCCATACTCAGGTACGAAAAGACCCAAGTCGTCTCGTATGCTCCAGTAGCACTGAAAGTGAAGGTTGTCTCATGTGCCTATAATTTCACCATCAACACAGTTACGCGAATGCATTACTGCTTGGCGGCAGAAATGGGTATGTCGGCAGTATTTTCCCGGATAATCTTAGCACAAGTTCTCCTGCTACATATAATATTTCTGGCAAGGCATACAACCAAATCAAAGAAAAATATAATTCCTTCCGATTCCAATTCAAAATCTAACCTCATCTTGAGTTAACCTTGTCAAATATTGGCAATATTGTTGGTGTGTCATTCTTATAGTGAATAACCAGGAATTTAACAACCAAAGTGAAGGAAACGCAGGGATGTCCTTAGCGGGTGAACCTGATCATAAGATCCTTTGAACCCTTTCAAGAAAAAACACAAAAACCTTAAGACAACTGATCGCAGTCACCGATACCCCTATCGTTGCCTGAGGATAATATACATATAAATAAGGAAGAATGTTCGTCTTCGTTCAATAAGTATAGAGTAATGTTATAGTTATTAGCGTATGCCACTAAATATACAGAATCGCATGGTATATTTTGAACATGCAGTGACTCGTGCGTGTAAAAACTCCGAAATTGTTAAATTTGATTGAATTCATATGAAACCCTTTGAGTATTAATCGCTTGATAATAGTAATTTATGAATTGCATAAATATAGTACTATGAAACAGAAACATTGGTGATAACACTTGCCACTACGTCCAAATGTAAACATACCAAACTAAAAGCATAAGTTGTTATTTTTATTATATAATAACTGTGCCTTGGTGAATATGTTTGTACACATTTGATCATCCCACGGGAAAACTGAATTTTTTCGGTATCAAAAGCCAGGATTAAAAATTAGTATTAGGGATACTCCAGGGTATAAGCTATCTTGGTACCAAATTTCATCCAAATGCGTTCTGTTTGAGTGTGAAGTAGTCAGAAATATACACACATACACATACGTTCGCCTTTATAATATTAGTGTGATGTATCACATAAAGAAAATTCCTGATTATGTCCGACTATTTTAACTTTTAAAGTCTTAATGTCTTAAGGTTGTGATATTTTTTATCACTTGTAGTTTTATACAAATACAATATATTAAATGCAGTGCATATCAATGAATTCACTACATTTAATTTGAAGATAATCGTAAAGTCGTCTGGTAACTCTCCCTAATATAAATTTGCTACCGACTTTTGAGGCTTTAACATAACAGAAACAAATGTAAAGCCAAAGGAAACTAGTTTCCTCTATCTGAGTATAGCCCTGTCGTAAGATACACTAGACGTAATTCAGAAGGAAGTAGATTTAAGAGATGCATTCGACTCCACCTGTGACTTATTTATTGCTTCAGACAACGATTTCTTTGAATAATCTACTTAGATTGTAAGTTCGGTTATTTGAGGAGACTTCAAATGTGTGCTTTGTATGTATTTATTTACAAAACAGTATATATGTATTCTATCAGTTGTCTGGTTCCCATAGTACAAGCTGTACTTAGTTTGGGGCTTGATGGCGCTGCGAGAATTGTCCAACAATATTATTATTTTGTTATATATACGTAGAGGCAAAATAAATTTACTTTTTCGAAATACGGTTCGACGAATGAAATAATATTTAAAAAAAATCATGTTATAATAAATCTTTGAATAAAATAATGATTACTTATGAAAATATTAAATTCCTCGAAATATTGTTATTCCTCGAAGTAATACACTTAATTGGTGGTCTCGGTGGGTAATAATTCGTCGAAAAAAGGCTATACGTGTGCAGATATGGAAAAAGTTGTGGTTTTTTTTTCCTCTCATTTTCTTCGTACTATTAGTAGTTTTAAGTTATATTTATATGTTATTTTTGTTTTACTAATGTGCAGAAATATCTTAAATTTTCTCTGTGATGCTCGACTAAGAAGTCCTAATGGCATTTATAAAAGCTTTGGAGTTAATTGAACATATGAAAACGTCCGTGAACATTAATTTATCTCGTTCATATTTGCAGATATCCGCACGTAATAGACAAAACTTAAGAAATACCTTAGAAAACATTTCCACTTTTCTTTGAAGCACTTTTAAAAGAGACATTTATTTAATCAAGTACAAAGACACTAGTGAAGATTATTTTCACTTGAACTCGAACTTCATTGAATTGTAATAGCACTTTGTGCTACTTCTACTAAAACTGGATGGAGTTATACAGAAAATAAACATTCTGTAATGGATGCTTTTTCAAAAGAAATCAGTTATCCTGAGCGTTACTTTAATAAATAGCTACTTGAATAACTGATGAGATCTCGATAAATATTTCTCATTCATTTAACCATTCTGAATTGATCTTTCAGCAGAATTAACTGATAAAGGGAGAGTTTGACTGGCCTCACAGCTCAGTTGGTATTGTCCACTGCCTTCTGCGCTGTAGGTCGTGGGTTCAATTTCCACCCAGGATAGACATTTGTGTGACGAACATAGATGTTTGTTCTGTGTCTGGGTCTTTATATGTATTATGTGTATTTACAAAACAAAAAATACAAGTATTATATCAGTTGTCTGGTCCCATGATACAAGCTACGTTTAGCTTACTTTGGGGTTAGATGGCACTAAGGCACTGTGTGTAATGTCCAAAAAAAAATAAAAATAAAAAGGGAGGCGTAAGTTTGTACACAAGCAACCATTGGATCTATGTATATAAAATATTCTTTATATAACCAATACAAATTAAACAGCATAGATAAAAGACAGTTTCTTCGATGAATAGTGTTTTTTTTTCGGAGAAAAATAATCTATATATAATGAGACTAAAGTCCTGAACAGTAAAACAATAACATTCGGTAGAAATAGGGAAGGGGAAGGAAGAATTCTAGACCGTTTAATATCAGGTGGGCCATCCGACCATTCACTCACTTCGCTTTCATAAATAAAATTACATAAATATATAGATATTTATACCGTGTATTGCAGATAAATTTCCAAAACTGAGACCCTCTCAGATTCGCAGTAAGTATCGAAGGTGTTTGAACTCAGTCTGCTGAACTATCAATTTCACTGGACAGAATCTAAGGTGACTACGGCAGCTCGTTATTAAACGAATTGTAGTCATAACTTCATTCCAAGTTAGGATTTGGCCGTGGCGACCGCGGTCGGGGCGGGTCACGCTCCCGAACCGCACCAAACTTTAGGACGTGGTAATTACCGTAGTCACGTTTAGTGCTCACTGTGAGTTTCAGTTGTATGTTATCGTTCAGTTAGAATTTACCTTTCGGAATACAGAATAGTTGCGGAAAATTTTCTCGATACACCCACTGTTAGATACGAGAGGGCAGGTGGTAATAACCAGAACACTTGTTTGTACGTCTCTTAAAGAGGTTTCATAATTCAAATGGTGACAGTTTCGTTTTAAACGAAATTTCCGTACACGTATCAATAAGAGCAATGTAGGTATCTTTTTTTTTTGTATTTAAGTGTATTGTTATGTATTATTTATATTGTAAACATACTGGTTTTGTGTTTTTTTTTTGTTTGAATTTTATTCTATTACTATATTATAACACCAGCAACATATTTACATGGTATTTCTTTCGATTTTAGGTTGTCTGGTAGAAATCGCTATAAGCGACAAGACCGCCGATCGTACATTAATTTTGTATTTTTGTAACTCAATATTTTGTATTTTCTATTTAATTGGTGTAATGTGCAATAAAGTGTTTATCTATCTATCAATCTATCTATTTTAGCAGCTTAATTTTAATCATACAATGTGACTTGGGTCTTGTGGTACTTAGTTCTCCTACCTAGAACCCAAGTTGTATTGCTTGTGGCAGAGTTTGCCACATTAAACGAGGTGGACCATTTGCTTTTTTGTAAAAAAAAACAAAAATTGCAAGCAATGATAAAAGTTTTTTGATGTGAAACATCTATAGCCGCACGTAAAACCGATTTCTGGCTTGGCGACGCGTCGCCACGGCATGAGCGCTGATTGGTCCGTTCAAGGTTACGACAAATCATAAACATTATTAGTGATGGGGTACTTAGTTTCTTACAAAATATTGTCGATGTTTCACATCTGCCAGGCGTCCTGTGACGGCTCACATTTTTTTTTTTTTACAATGTGTGGTCTTTAAGTTCTGGAGTGACGGGCTTAATGCGATGCTTGGATTTTCTTATACGAGAGGGCCTAAGTTAAAACTGTTAAGTTGTTGTATTGGGCTTAAGTTATATCGCTTACCATCCGGTAGGCTAGGAGCTTAAGAACAAGATGCCCATTCGTCAATTATACTCATAAAAAAGTCTGATATGATTACCTTCTAAATTAATTTGTATCGATTCCCGTAGAGACTAAGAAATGAAAGAACGTTTGACTTAATTTTAAACAACAACACTTTCTCGAATGATTTAGTCAAGAAAATCGTATGCGCACGACTATCGCCTTCAAGTATTCATACAACGACAAAAACTGGTTTTAAATGAGCAAGTTTCCTCTTTAGATATCTTCTTGGTTGGCAAGAAGAGTTTATGAGTGAACAGTTATTGCTTTTCGAGAGGCGAGTCTCTTCCTTTACACTTTGCGAGAATATTCTCGGCTGCAAGGGTTCGATAAACTCTTGTCGTATAAATCAGCCGTTAATTTATTGAATGAATTTAACAGTCGGTGACTCTGTGACAAGTCAAGGTTTGGCAGACTTTGGTCTCGGGTGGCGGGTCACAGGGTAATCAGGCCAAACTTTCTAACTTCGTATTAAGGATCAGTTACCTCTGTGAATTGCTTGAATTTATGTGTTCTGTCAACCCATTGATGTTAAAATTTATAAAACAAATATTTATAACTTGCTTTGCCCGTGTTGAATTCAGTTTTCGAATTAAACTTTTAAAATAGCTAAAATTACTCGGTATAACATCACACATCTGCAACTCGAAACCCGTCAAAATCAGTTCATTTTGGAGATTAGCCCGAACAAACTGACATACAGACAAAAATTTTATATAATTGATTTTTCCATATAAGTACTATATATACAAATGCATTTAACAAAAAAATGCTGTCATTTGGAAATTACAAACAGCCGCTTCAATTTTTTTTTTTTTTTTAGATTTTAGGTTCTTCCGAAGCGTAATGATTGGTAGTACCTGGCCAAAAATGTTCCTTACTATGAATTTTCGTCTTTGCATCACACTAATAATTAATGTGTAGATGATTATTATCTACACTGGGAATCCTAGCACCAAATCAGGAGTTTAATTTAATATTATTGGGTATTATTAACGGTCCGTCGTTGTGACTATGAATGCGAACCAGCAATCAAAGTCAAGTCAAAGTCAAATACTTTATTTCCATAGAATTCATAAAGAAATGGCTTGGAAAATCCTGGGTTTGAGTCCCGGCTAAGGCAAAAATTTGTGTGAGGGCTTTTCTTGTGGTTTTTTATTCTTATTTGTTTCTTTTTACTGTGTCCATGCTATTTGCATCAATATTCGTTATTAAGATTTATTTGAAAAATGTAACGCTTGCAATTATTTATTATTATTTACTGGTTTAAAGACATTTCACTAGCTTCTAGACAAGAACAAATGGAGTGTATCGTTGTGCTTTCTGACCAGTAAACTTTCAAAGCTTCTTATAACATTTTATTTAATTGTTCAATTGTTTCTGTGATCCCCTCCGGCGCCGGCGCTCGAGAGTACTCGTGAGACCAATGCAGGATATATTCTGTCAAGTTTCACATTTTTACTTTTCCGTTGAGTGTTTTTCACTGAATTTTATATTTATGAAATAAGTTTCACGTTTCCTTACAAGCGTATTTATATACAAGACTGAACAACATTTTTGAAATTATTATTGTGCTAAATTTTGTAAGCATTCTACGTTGGAACTTTCGTACATTCGACGTACGGATAATACTGGGTTCGGGTTCTGAAATGGTGATCAATTTGGATAAGTTGCTAACTATTTGATGATTATTGCATGACATACGATTGATATGACTGTTTATATTCAATTTTAAGATTCTGAATGTATGCTTTAGGTGACCAAAATGTAAAATTAGGCAGTGCATTAACACAGCTCAATTTCCAACGTACGATTGCGACTCGTTGCAATAAAAAACGATTATATTCTTTTGTCTTAGAAACGTCACTAAGCAACATTAAATAAAAATATATTTATTGCGATATATTTACCTGTTTTGTTTAGAAAAATCTTATTTTTGTGTTTAAGTTAGGGCAAATAAATTTATTTCGTCTTTCAATATTAAAATTAGATCATAACTTGTATTAGTATAATTCGCAAAAACTGTATTACAACGATTTCGACCATACTTTTGCCGTTATACATATAAACGTACAACGAAGTATGGATATGAAAATATTTATCGAACATTGTCCGACCAGTATAGCAGTGAAATATATAGGCCTTATAGATGACCTTTAAATCCAACTGTGCAAATGTATGTTACCAGCGATCTGCGAGCCTTGAGGTGATTTGTTTGGTGACGAGCCGTGCGGTTTAACTCGACTCGTGTAAATGATAATTAGTGAGCGCGGGAGGGCGCAGGGCGCAGGGCGCAGGGCGCGGGGTGACAACCAACTTGAACGTGATTATTAGCATATCAATGACGCTCTGGGCTGAGTGGCTTTATTCGGAATTTGTCTGTGGGTATAACTTTATCAACGGTGAAAATGTGTTAAATGTTGTTGATTCTGGGCTGTGGCTGTTTTGGTTAACTTCAAATGACAGCTTTTAATTCTTGAACCAATTTGAAAAGCCTTAATTACTCCCGCGCCTTTGTGTTACTCCAAGTGTAGTAGTAACGGTGATTATACTTTAGCAACAATTTCATTGATTCTGGTGTTGATACGTACTTCCATATAGTGGGGGGGGGAGACGGGTCGATCGTATTTATATTTACAATTATTACAAAAATAGACATTTTACTTTTTAAGGTTACTACCTCGCAAGCAAATTTAATGAAAAACTGTTTCAAATTGACTGTTATCAAATATAAATGATCTAGGTGTATAAAAATATCAGTACTGTATCCATTTTGTCAGTTGGCCAACTTTTTCCAGCCCTTTCTTTGTTATCAATTCATTACGAATTGATGACAAAAGAAAGGGTCGATTTACAAAAAGCTTGCAGCTGAAACTTGTAGCAGAAAGTATTATTGGACATACAGAGATAAAAATAACATTGGTGGTTTTCATAAATTTTTCTTGACAAGTGATTTGTCTTACAACTGCGATGGAAATATATTAGTGAAAGGCCTCTCTCCATTGGTCGTCATAACACACACAATCCAAAATAAAATCAAAAACCCTTTTTATCTTCATTTCGTTTTCACTTCGCTCACTGGTAACGTATTGGCACTACCATACCTAGCCAGAAAGGGTTCCATTGATAGACTACTTCACTCACGCTTGACTGGACTGTCAATTCAGTCTCTGTGTACCATAACTGTAATGATAATGCTTATTTCACGCACGCCCGCACAACAGGCTTTACAAAATAAAACAGCAGATTATTTTCATAATTTAGTTGTGAAGTTAATTTGCTCTTAGCTCGTCTGTTAATTAAAACAAAGTACCTACTTAGATTACTATAGAACTTCCAATTTAATGAAAATATATTATTACCATGTGATTTTTTTTTCTTAAATGGTCGTCTTTTCTTTTTCTAAGATGCCGGTTTGAATCTACTATTTTGATAATATTAAATTATTACAAAGAAGTATTTTGGGAACATTGCAAAGTAGTTTTTTGCTTAATCTATCAGTGGAAATTCATAGCAGAGAAACGTGCTACTTCAGTCACTTCTTTAAAAAATCACATTCAGTACGAGTCACTCTTAAGACAAGGGTTCCGTAAAAAAAATGTCTTTCAGGATCTTTACCTCAAAACCTACTTTTGAGTTTGTACTGCAATTATCTTTAGTCTGACGCTTAAGTTTATTACAGTTTCAAAGCACGGGTTATATATTGTCCTACCTAGCCCCCCATCCTAGTGATGACGGCCGTAAACGTTGCTTAACCTAATGGATAGCAAGCTACACACGAGCGTTGAAGTTATACCTTGGTTAATAACAAAACTTGCTCGTGTGGGTCACATGCAGGTGAACTATACACAAGTTAAAGCTTCGTGCACTCGATTAGAAGTTGCCAGTTCGAATGTTCACTGATTCGGAAATTAGATTTGGTTTGTAATCACTGTATCAGAAGGATGCATTGGGTTTGAGGCAGTGTTTCCACTGAATATCTGTGTTTGAATTGAATTTTCAATAACAAGACGTAAAAGGTGATAGTATAAATTCCATTCAGCGGGGTAATCTAACCACACAAAATGACCAAGGCTACTATTTATTGTTCGAAAGATGAAAACTTTTTAAACCGGAAATCGCCTAATATACGTCAGTATAATCGAAATAAAGTTATTGAAAAAACAAACTGTTAACAACATTTTGTAAGTTTATTTCGTCTTTGGAAAAATCCATTAAAAGCGATCAAAAGCGTTGTTCCCGAAAAATAGACACATCACAAAACGAGCTCAGCCCAAAATATTTACAACCTACTAAAATAGTTTTCAGACTTCATGAATTGTTCGCCTCCTTGTTAGCATTTGTAAACGCATCTCCGCAAACCGCGGCGGCGCCACTGTTGCAACATGGCGGCTCAAATGAAAAATGGCGTCAATTTAGCGGGAAAACGCGGCTAAATTGGATATTTCTCACGGACTAAACCTCTGGCGGGATGTTCCCAATGTTTTTTGCTATTTCAATTTGCTTTAGATCGTTTTTGTTTGCGAGGCGTGTGTACAAACAGGATGACGTCGCACGCACGCCAGCCGGAACTCACGATTTTCACGATCGGCGAATGGAGCGAGGTTTTTCTTTTAAACGGATTTTGTGTTAGCAACACACCTATAGTGTATGTTAAGCAATATTTGTAACGGTGTATTGTATAGTTTACTTATTACAAAAAAAAAAACTACTCACTTCTCATAAGTTATTAAGTTATTTACCCGCAACAAGGTTACTTAAGGTGGCATTGATATATAGATTTCCAAGCATCCAAAACCCGAGATTATTTACGCTCATCACATTCTCGTTCAAATCTCTCACGGGTCGAATCTAGAACTCCACGGCTTGTAGGCAGGGTCCTTTCAATTTAGCTACGAATTCGGGAAAATCTATAAAAATGCCGTACAGATTTGACGGTGGATCCTAGTACCTCTGATGTAATCCTTAAGGTTCAAAATATATAGTGACCACTTTCGGTGACTCCTGCAAGATGAGACAGACAAAAGACAAATCCTCGCGCTCTAGAAGTCTTGTAAACTTTAGGGTTACCAAGTTTTGTAGCCAGAACCTCATGAAACAGTAAAAGTTATTTTTAGTTTTGTATCATGGGAACCGAACAACTGATCATAGACACAGAACAAACACCGATGTTAGTGAACAAATGTTTGTCCTAGGTGTGAACCGAACCCGCGACCTACAGCGCAGTAGGCGTGGTTACCCCCGAGCTGGAGGCCAGTCGAATAAAAGTAGGTAATAAAACCCATACAGAATGAAAGTTGATATTGAGCTCTCTCGGTTGAATTGGCTTCGCTAAGAGTACGGTGAGTGCACCAATTAGAGAACTTGTATAAACGTCAAACTTGCCCTAATGAGAAAACTTCGCCAGTTCGGAAGCATTCATATACATTTTTCGGGCATTCTTCTTGAGAAATTTGGCGGTCACGTAAGAAAAAATATTATGGTCTTTATTCACCGCAGTTTGGTTGAAATACTTTTTTATATAAAATAATTGATCTAATCTTCAGATACGATTAGGTAAATGAGTACCTATGCATTTAAACATCATTACAACATAAAATCAGACTTATTATCATTCTAGATAAAATAACTATAGCTGATGCTATAAGGAGCAACTTAGGCTACTTTTTAAGGGTTAATTCACAATTTGATAAAAATAGAATCAACCGTCTAGCTATTCTTTTAGTCACATGCTGAATTCAACGTGGGTAGCCGCGGGCACAGCTAGTCTTGAATAAAATTTGGGAGCTCATACAAACGTATGTATGTCACACGTACCAACCGATGTCAACAAGATTTTATTCACCTCAGTTTAAGTATACATATCCAGAGCAATTTATTAATGTGTCACACTTTCAAAGAGCCTTCCAAAGTGTGAACGTGATTGGTTCGCTAATTCAATTCGTGTTCCTTTTCTTGGAATGGAATATCTGCGAACTCTTTCATATCTCCTTTATGGATCGTTTACTTACCGCAAACTGGTATGCGAGTTACTGTGTGAGCAAGCTACTGCCTATAAGGGAAGGGGTATAAGTTAATAATACTACTACTACTACTACTCTTGCCACTCATTACTCTTGTACTAGCACTCTGGATCCAATATGTCGGAGGAAGTGCGCCTAAGGAAGGATTCTTTCGTTCATCGATTTACAAGTTTCTTGTGCATGCTAATGTTTCACGATGTTTTCCTTAACCATTTTGTGAAAGTGGTAACTAATTAATTGAGTTAAAAGTTAACTAAGTATAATCCAGTGAGCTTCGGACTAGAGTTCGGGATCGGTAATGCTAGCACCACATGCTCTGTTGCAGTTACTGCCAAAGCGAAGACATGTGCTATCGTCATGAAGACATGTGCGAGCTACTTGATGATGCTAACTTCCTCCAACCGTCTCGTAAATTAAAGTGTCAAAGTTAATACACGTGACAGATAATGAGAAGTGTCAAAGTTAATGCACGTGACAGATAATAAGAAGTGTCAAACTTTTTCCTTTCTATACCTTCCCTGAATACTTGATTAAAAATAAGCATTTTGTGCTAGTAATTTGTTTATCATTATATATTTTTAGTGCTATTTGGTAATTCCCGTTTACAATAGATACAAGTATTTTAATTAGATTTTAAATTTGTATACATAACTTTTAATATCCAATTTCCACATAAGCCAATATGTTTACTAAGTGTTGGGAGCGTAGTGGCCGAAATGTGTCCCTCGAGTTTTAACATAGAGGTCGCTGATCCAAATCCAGACGTAATGGGACAAATTGGGTGACATCCTCTGTCCATAGCGAGTGCTATTTTTAATGTCTATATAGTCTATAGCCAATTATAATGTTCCCCTAGTTAAGTACTCGAAAATACTAAGCATTTTTTTAATTATTTATCACTAATTCTAGAGAGTCAGTGGAACGATTAGCAGAAGTATTATTTACCTAAATAAATACTAGTGCTTTTACTGAATGAAGCAGCTGCGTGCATAGAACTGAAATGTTTCTAAATATAAACAACTGTCAGCTAACATCAGCTCGCACTGCCAACCATCCATAAGGGACACATCCTCCCCTTATTCGGTAATGTTTTATTTATTACGTGCGCCTCTAAGCCTGTTTCCAACGCTGAAAGCGCTGGGGCTTTTTATTTTGTACTGTTTGTCGGCTAAACCAGAATTTTGACAGCTTTCATCGGATTGAAATTTCTTTTAGACTTCTGGGTAAAACTGATTAGTTCATTCGTATACGTTATATTGTCTCATTTTCATTTTAATTCAGCAAATTTAGTTTTACTTATTAATCAAAGAAGTGTTTTCCTTAACTTCCGCTAAAGGTCTTGTAAGTGTAGTAGCTACAGTTATTTTTGTTCCATCTTAAGCCAAATAGAATAAACTAAGAACAAAATTTTACATTGCGTTTGTGTCCAAAGTTAATGATAATAAGCGGTAGTAGTGTAAGAAAGGAGCCTCTTTGAGGCGCACTTTAAATATCACCTTAATGGTACGGATATAATAGAACACTATGGACCTGAACGATATAAGTAAGTTCCGTAACTGTATCACATAAAAAAACTATATAGCTGTCTCATCATAAATTGGCTTTTTATAGCCCAACCATTTCGATAGGTAATGAACAGAATATTAAAAGTTAATCTTTATACAATTATTAGTATCCTGTTATCGTGGCGTATAAGATTTCTAGTTTCGTCAATTACTAAAATGGACTCACTTTCAATTCATTAGTGTATGTGTGCTAGAGTATAGAGTAAACTTGGTGTTTTGTCCGTTTACAAGATATTTTTTTGCATATTTTTTGTATCAAAGCAAAAAGAGACAAGCGGATGTAATTGGAAAAGTCAATAGGAAGTGTTCAGGAGGTAAATAGAGAGTTAACGCCATTTCACATTGAATAAACAGCCAATCAATACGCGAAACTTGCGCAAACTTGTTCCATTAGCGATCGCTTCAGTCAGCCTCGTTGCCAGGGCCAGAGCAAGAACTCACTAGGAGAATAAATAAAGAGATGATAAGATAAAGAGATCTCTGGGCATAGTTGTCTTTACATTCATAGAACTGTGTTAATATCTATATTATTTACTTTTAATTCAGAATTATTAATTATATTTTCAAAAAATCTGATTGCAAATTAATTATAAGAATTTATTATTGTGCAAAAGATTTGTGAAAGAATAAATCATTATTATTATTTAAAAATGTTACTCTGAATGTACCCGCCGTGAGCCGTGCGTGCACAAATTGCACAAATTGGAGATTCAGAGTAAAAAACGTTTAAAAATAGAACAATAAATAGCACATCCTTTTAAATTGTTTCCAAGTATTACTTAAATTAATATTAATCACGGTAGGTAATTACCGTACTGATTTAAACCTCACTTTAATTTACCAACTTCAATTTGTAACATTATCAAATTCTTTTGTTCTTGTTTTTGATTTATATTCTTATGCGTTGAGATATTGTCGCTTGAGTTCCACTGATTTCTCAAATAGTTCAAATGAACGTTCTAAGCGCTAGTTCATATGTGAAGTTCTTGCGGTAGTCATCTTTATAATACTTGATCATTTTTTTTTTTATAAATACGTATAATATTATATCACCCTGACACAGAATAAACATCTATATTCGTCACACAAATGCTTATCCTGGATGAGGAACGAACTCTCTACCTATCTGAGCTGAGCTGTTGGATTATCAAGAAAAAGCAGTGGTATTCGCAGAAAAACAATGGCACGATGAGGTTGTATCTACCTCTCGGAGACAGTAAGACGTGGATCTTTGTATGTATATAAACCTGCCCCTCGAGTCGCCCTTATGCCGTCCGTGTCCTCCTCAGCTCGCAGGTCACGTGTTTGGAAGCAGTCGTATTTTATTAGATCATTAAGCTTCACAACGTGTCCAGCCACTTCATCAATACAACATTCAAGGGTCTTGTCCGTGGCTGGAGCGCGGAATTAACTTACCTTTCATTTCACGGAGGTTTTGCGCCGAGCCATCGGAGTTGTTAATTGATTTTGGTTTGATTCTTACCTATGACTGAGATAGAATTTAAGCGAGTGTTGAGATCATCGCCACGATTGCTTTGCCTCAAATAATTAACACTTTCTTCCAATATTACCTTCATCATAAAAGACTACGACAAATCTGTTACCAACGAAATCTTCAGCAAGAATATAACTTTGATACCAGTTTATACGATCATGTGTACGAATCATGTTTAAAAGTGACTTCGAATTATAAATGTAATTAGTATATTTCATTCGAGATAATAATTAATTAATTCAATTACAGAAAACAGTCTGCTGTTTGGAACTTGAACTTATTGTTTTAATTACAAAGCAAATTGATAAGTGTTTAGCGGCAGCCCCTTGTAATTCTGTGATTGTGGCACTCAAACTTTTGTGTAACAAACTGCTTCCAATGACTTATTTCAAATCGTTCTACAAAATAAACCAATAACATTTTTGTTTAAATAAATATACATTCATTATTTGGCCAAAAAATGTGTATAAATACGCTGTAGCAGCAAATAGGGCTTCGAATCAGTATTGCGCCTATTTTAGCAATGGACGCTGTTATTTTTCCGAAATCACTTCTTCAAGTCATCAGTCCCTGGCAAATTATATTCTGTTTCTTATGAGGGATTTATGTGCAAATCAGACTGATAAATCAAAAAAAACTATGTTATGATCATAGAGGCATAGTATTGGTACATTAAAAATGCATACGCAGCACCGTACACGTGATAAAAGTGAAACTTCAAAACTACAACGCGCGCTTGCGCGCTTCTATCTCGTTCTATCGTTTTGTATCGTGCATATGTCGCTCTCTTTTGCTCCACTTCCAAGTCTTCGGCACATATAGCTCCCTATCTATTTTGTTCTTCGTCATATATCTTTCTACTCTCTCACGTAACGAAATGCAGATAAACGTGACGCATCTTTAAAATTATACTCTCAATTGTCGTTCAGTTATCGATAATCGAATTGCCACCTAAAAAATTTCACTTGAGAAATGAAAATAATAATATATATAAATATAAATATCAAACTTAAAAGATTAAAAAAAAATTAAACTATATATTAATTAGCCATCACGTTAGTATTGAGCAATTTAATTTTAAATCTTTCATAGTGAACACCTAAAGCTTTATCCGTAAGTTTACTCATTAGTATTAGAGGCGATGTTGTGAACTACAAACTACACGTGAGGGGCATTAATCTCCACGTAATTTTTCACCCCAAGTTTGAGGGCCAACGTTCCTTTATCATCGCAACGTGGTTACATAACAGGGCCACAGTAGACAAAACACTCGCCAAAAAGCGTCAAGAGCTCAGGGATAGTACAGCAATCATTTTAGAACGGTCATATTTGATATAATTTGTCTTATTTGATTATGTTACGAAACCAGCAGATGGCCCACCTGGTGTTAAGTAGTAACCTCTGCCCATAACAAGCAACACTACTTGGGTCCTCCCCTACTAAGTATGTCAAGACCCAAGTCACATCGTATGCGCCCGTAACACTGAGACGTGTAGGTGGAATGTCTCATGTGCCTGTAATTGCACCGGCAACCACACCTTTCAAACCGGACGCAGTAACTCGAATGCATTACTCCTTGGCGGCAGATATGGACACGGTGGCAGTACTTCCCCGATCGAAGTTCTACTGCTCTAAACTAAGCGTAGCAGTAATGTTGCTAAGTAGTGGTACAAAATTAACTTCTGGGGCCAAAACAAGATGTTTCCATGATCAGAAAAGACTCCATTAATGCCATTCCAGTTCAGCACTAATACTGCTACGAACGAAATAATCGACCTGGTGACGAAACGACTTTTTACTTCTGTTTATCTCTACCCTATTGCTATACAGCAAGCCTGGATTAAGTATTTTTACAGTATAACTATATAGAAATACTACAAAGATATTAAATCTAAGTAAATTTCACCCGCGGGATGGTAGATTATCAGTTTGGCGGCTGACGGCTTATATCTAAGCTATCACAAGTCAAAAATACAATACATAATTGTAAGCTTCATTAAAACCAGAATGCCGCTAAGTAATTCCAAGAACAAAGTGCATTAACTTACTTTGATCCCTCTTAGCTCGCTACTAGCTGTGCTATTTTGCTCAAATATTTTGTCTCGATGAGTAATCGTCATACAGTGTCCTAATAGTAAAAACCACAATCCTCGACTTTGAGGTATCAAAGGTCATCTAGAATAAGTCCGCTGAAACCAATTACCAAAAGCCTGTGAATTTATTTTAAACCTTACCACCTTACGATTAAGTTATAATTTTCTACAACTTCAATTTGAGTGATAGATATCTTTGATGGTAAGTTTTGTTATCCAATGAAATTCTATTAGAGTTCAATTTAGCAGAATATATTAGAGAATTTCACGAATCCCATCAATTTTCTATTTCTGTCCGTTTAATGGAATATGTAATTAGATATTTATTCAATAAATAATGACTGGTAGGTTTATCAAAAGGAACGTTGGAAGAGAGCTAAGCTACCCATATATATAATATTAAGCTAAATGAGCTAATCAAAGTCATCTAAAAACAGTATTAAATAGTTTGCTTTCGGTACACAATTTTTTTTTCATGTTACTTGTTTACGGAACGAGCTTACTGCCCACCTGATGCTAAATGGTAAACGCCGCCCATAGCCCATAGGCAACAGCAATACAACAATACTGAACTGTTTTCAATGTGACAGTCGGTTGTTTGAATATACTGTCTACTGAAAGTTCGACCTTCGACGTGCAGGTCAACATTTTAAAAACATCATTTCTAACATCATAACTGTGTTGGTTGGTGCTCTTACACCACTCCCGCCGATCCGCCATTCAACGTCCGATGACGTTTATAACATTTATGTGTGAATTTGGAATATGGCTCACAACTACCCGAGAAAGGTGGCAAAGTTTTCCGACTTGCAGTGATTCCAGTTACTAAACCGCCAAATATTTTTTTTGGAGAATATTTCACACAGCGCCATCTGGCCCCAAACTAAACATAGCTTGTACTGCGGGAACCATACAACTGATAGAATACATTACTTTTTTTGTAAATACATACATTATAATACATATTAACAATCAGATAGACCTACAGCGCAGAAGGCAGAGTTACTACCCAACTGAGATGTGAGGCCAGTCGCGCTAAGTTAAACCGCAAAGGAGTCCGAAAATGTTCGTGAGCTCGCTCAAAGCTGTTTCTCAATTTCAAATCTCGGCATTGGATGTTTGGAGAACATTGGAATGTTTGGAGAGAGTCAGAGTCCGTTTGTGGTTCGTTTGTGTTCACGTAGATTCCACCGAACCTCTGGAGTTGATAGGTTGGACGCTTGTCTAGTGCTACCATAATTAACATAGTTTAGTCTTCATATTTTAAGAGCAGTAGAACTCTCGCCAAGTTCGTCCGGGGAAGTACTGCCACCATGCCCTTTTCTGCCGCCAAGCAGTGACGCATTCGCGTTACTGTGTTCCGGTTTGAAAGGTGTGGTTGCCGGTGAAATTACAGTAACATGAGACATTCCACCTTCACGTCTCACATTTACGGGCGCATACGATGCGACTTGGGTCTTGTCATACCTACTTTGGGAGGACCCAAGTCGCATCGGCTGTTATGGGCCGAGGTTACCACTTAACACCAGGTGGGCCGTCGGCTCGTTCCGTAAATGTATTACATAAAAAAAAAAAAAAAAAAAAAAAAAAAAAAAAAAAAAAAAAAAAAAAAAAATTATCATCCAGAATATCATAAACAAAGACCATTCATGAAAGAAGAGGTTCCTACAGGGTAGGCATCGCATTGGCATCCCCGCGGATACAAATACGGGCGACGGTAACCAGTTTAAATTAGGTGGGCCGTCTGCTTGTTTGCCTAACACTAACATAAAAAAAGTCAGCTGCTGGTGGTGCTAACTTAACTGCGATATCTCAGATCGCCTTTACATTAGTTCCTTTTTTATGGCACAGGACTTCTTTCGTGAGACGAATTCTATAATTTATATTACGACATACTTAGTAATTAAGTTTTATTACAAAATTGAGACAAATTAATTTTCTCTTTAAATTATACTTATAGAAATACTTCTCGTTAAGCATTTGTGTGGCGAGCATTAACTTTTTTGTCTGATCTTGTATGTTTAGTTAGTGTATCTCAGCCATTTGCCATAAAGGGAATTTCAAAGCATAGATAGAGTGTGTAAATGTGAGTGTGTGCTATTAAACTTAATTCTAAGCGTCTTAGAAAGGTATCTCTTTGAGTCTTACTTGTTCTAAAGAGGTAATATAGTACACAAGTAGTAATATAATAAACTATCTGCGCCCCGCGGTATTCCCCGCGGTGATTAAGTCAACCCACGGGAACACTGCACTGCACTTTTCAGGGATCAAAGTAGCCTATATGTTAAGCCAGGATATAAGCTATCTCGATACCAAATGTCATCCAAATACATTCAGCCGTTTGAGCGTGAAAGAGTAACAAACATCCATACAAACTTTCACGTTTATAATATTAGTAGGAAGGAGGATATAGTACGGCAGAAAAGTTCAGTTGTAACCAAGGCACGTGTTTTCCGATTCGTTTCAGCAGAAGCACCCACATGTGATATTCGAGGCGAGGACGAAGGCGAACAAGGGGTGCGCCAACAAGCTCGAGTTCAGGCCGAAGACGAGGAGGACGAAGCACGTGTCCTTCATCGAACAACCGATGGCTGATGACCCTGGGACCATGTGAGTTACACTTTTATAAGCCCTTACGTGAAGTATCTTATCGGCGACTGTGAAGCAGATGTTTTTATTTGTGATCAAGTGACGTGCGGCCCATCTTTTTACTCTTTTAACTACAAACGATTTATGCAGACTGCTATAGGCGACGGTAGTAATTTAACATATGGTGGGCCGTCAGCGTATGTGCCTATATACAGACTTATCTTAAGATATCATTCAAAGAACCCTAGCGAACTGGGACTGAAAGTATGGTCACAACTTTAAGCATAAAACTTGGGATGCATTTGATTTTTTACGACGATTCTACCGCACAAATAAATCTAGTTTCATTACGAATTCATTTCGTTGAAACTTACTAAGGAAATATTTTTAAAGTTACTTGGCAAAAGAAGTGTGAATTCAAGTTAAATTTTTAAAAGCACGTTGTCGCTATGATTTATTAACATGAACATTAATGAAGTTATGCACATATATCTCAAAGTTTTACGTTTTATGCTTTCTTTCCTGCCTAAGCTATATAGAACAAATTGCATAACATACCGTTGCACGACCAACAGTATGTTGAATTATTTGTTGAAAGAAAAATATGTTAACATCCACAAAAATGACTCATCGAAAAGTTGATAATAAATATAGCAGGGGTGGCCCCGGTTGGTAATAGTGGTGTGCAAAATCAGAAACGGAAGCAGCCAGAGCATACAATTATTACAATTATTATATAAAATGAATAATTATAACTAAAAATTTAAAAAAATGTTTGTGCATATGTAAAATTACATATGCACAAACATTTTAGAAGTCAATAATTTGATCAATTCTTCGTACAAAGTATAATTTTTGATCGATACGTTATTCAATAAATAACATGGTGAAATTGAGAAATAACGTTTTCGAATATTTGGTACATGGCTGAGCGCATTCAGCCGTTAATTCGAATTAATTATGTACGAGCATGCGCGGCGAGCAGGTGTGGCGAATCGCGTATTTGCGTCCTGCCCGCTAACTTTGCCGGCGCAGCTTTGCCTGCCTCAGGAAAGCAAACAGAAAAAATCTGTTAACAGTATCTAACTCTTATTTTTATGTGATTCAGTTACGGAACGAGCCGACGACCTACCTGGTGGTAACCTCGGTAATCATTTTGTCCTTAAAATCTAATCTGGTTTATTTTTATCTCGCTACAATAACGGGGGCTTGTGATATAACAATAATGCGGATAAAATAGCAAGCTTAAGCTAATTCATTTATATTCATGAAGTTAGCGTTTGACTTTTTAATAAATAATTTTTCCTTCTATCTATGATACATAACAAGTATCGACACAAATAGTTTCGTAATAAAGTTATAACTTACTGCCACTAAAAGGTGGGCATCTTTTAATGGTGAGTGCTGTAAATCCAGTCCGTGATTCTGCTATGAATCTGCGTAAATAAAAATAAATTCATGGGATTTTCATTACAGTTAGATAGCTGGCAAATTCAATCATGTGAGTCATTAAAAGCAATTTGCATTTGAATTTAACTTAAGCGATAAAATAAGCAAGTTCGTAAAGTGCCTTTAGAAAATGCTATAAAATTGAAATATACTTTTACAATTACAATTAATGTGATAAACATATTACAAGTTAATCGTTTTAACTAGCCAGTGTTCGAGATGACTTTATTTTCATTAGACATATTCAAAATCAAAGATATTTGAATAAAAATGTATTATCCAATGCCATCATATCCTTTATACCAAACATAATAAAGTCGTCTAACACCAAACATGATTCGAAGATTTTCATCATTTTTCCATAGGTTGTGATATCACAATACAAGATAACATTACAGTCAAATCTATCCCTTGTATTGAGGCTCATCCCCGCCACTTATTCCTCATAAATCATTCAGTCGCACCCAATTTGTTGGCGCCGACTGATGAAAAGGCGCCCTCTTAGTATTCGGCGGGTTCCCAGAGGAAAGTAAGGGATTGTGTGCAATCGATTCGTGGATTTACATTAAATGATTGTACCGTACACTAGGTAATCAAGTCGTGAAAAACATCTTTTATCATAATCTACACATAGTATAAAACAAAGTAGCTCTTTTAAAATATGTAACGGATATTAATGTGGGTTTTATCATAGATAGAGTGATTCAAGAGGAAGGTTTATACGTAAAGTTTAATATTGTTTTTTATAAATTTGTTGAAAAATTACGATAATTGTTCAATGTGTCGGAAGAAATCAAGCCGACTGGTAGCTTTACTGGCGTACACCGCATACACTGGCGTATACCAATAGAGTTGGATATCTTATACCTATCCGGAGCTTATTAAATTATATTAGACCATAGTTTTCTTTTTTAGGCGTATAATGATCTGCTACCCGTGCGAAGCCCGGGCGCGTCGCTAGTAATTTATAAATTAGACCAATATAGATAATTAGAAGTACACTAAAAAGAAGCACCTGCAGACGACATATTGTTATTACGAGTTCGTCGACTCGTCTGTTAAAGATCCTAACGAGTTCGAAGCGCACTGAAGTTCAATAAATAGAATTTACGATGAATCAATACTTTCTGTAATACCCAATGAAAATATCAAAAGTGCATTTGCAGCGCTTCGTACGCGTAGCGACATTCCAAATTTAAAATAAACTTTTTATTTTATGTCCGCCTTTTTATGTCCGTAATGAGGTTGAATACTTTTACTGAAAATTGTATACATTCAGGGTGGTTTTTCATGCGAATTTGAATCTAAATTTGAGTCTATAAAGAGTATGTACCGATACGAATTTGCATTCTGAGGCACACCAATTATTCTGAATAGCAACAAAATAAGATCTGGAATCAACAACTTTTTTCTGTGTGATTTATGTGATGGAACGAGCTGACAGCTCACCTGGTGTTAAGTGGTAACCGCCGCCCATAGACAACAACAGCAATTCGACTCAAATCCTTTCCACCAAAGTACGAGATGACGCAAGTCACATTGCGTTTAGTCATCACCACGCGACATTAATTTCACTGGTACCCACTCCCTTCCACCGGAACACAGCAACACCAGTCCCTCACTGCTTGGCGGCAGATTACCAGGCGTGGTGGCAGTACTTCTCCAGGCGAACTTAAATTCTTTTTTTTTCAAAATATTTAGTTATGTTTTAATACCAAACACTAAATATCTACCAAATTATTTAAGTTATGTATAGTTAGTTGGTGGTAATTTCACAGAGTGACTTGCAAACTGTTTTCTGCAATTTCATTCGTTCAATTAATATAACGTTCCGGATGCACCGCGGTGGGCATTCCCTACGTTCCTGTGTACGTGGCTGCCATACGAACACATTTCACGTATGCCTTGAATTTCAGTTGCGAATAAAATCCTGTGTAACGGAACGTCATTGCCCGCGGGACACACTGAAATATGACTGATGGAAATGGAACGGAACGTGGCGTATCCGTATAAAAAAAACAATAGGCCTTTATTAAAACCTACATGTTCTTATAATTTTCTTCGTGTTGGTTTTAAAAGAGCTAAAAAAAAAGTGGTAGAATGAAATTGGGAGAGCTAAGAGTATAAACCAACAAATGACTGTTTTACAATCGAATACAATGACAAATTATTTTACTTTTGTGATTTTTAATATTATAAGTTACTAGATATTAAAGCTATTAATTTTTATTGGTAGCTTTAAAATTTAATTTCCCAAAATAAATAGAAAGTCCAGTCCAGAAGTATAGACGTGGATAATGACGAGAAGTGATTAAATCAATATCGATAAGTCAAAATATATCCGAATTAAAACGGGGAAAACTTTTCCAATCTAATCTTACGCCGCCAAAGCTGATGATGATTATTTTCAAATTGTTCTGGGTAAATAAATGAAATTTAATAATTTCCTTTCTCGAATAGCTTCTCTTTCGCAAAAACGTGATATTTTAAAATCGGAAGAAACCAATGAAGACTTACTTCAAAGATAAGGGTGATTTCATTCATTTCATTTGACTTTGATATCTCTTTGGAGTATTTTAATGAGGGCATTGACATTTCGAAAAGTGAAGTTTAGTCGCGATTTAATATTGAAAAGTTAATGAAAGTTTAGAATTACTTTTAATTGATACAATGTTTATTCGGACTGATTAATTTGCGTGCTTAAAAGGTGATTTTCGTAAATTAAGTTCTGTTGTCCTTAAATTAATCCTGTTATTTAAATTTGATTTCGTTTTTGTAGTAGAGTAAAGATTAACAAAGCTTGTGACGTAAAACAAAAGTGTTTCTTAAGTATATAAGTAAACGTATCACTTAATTATTTTTTTTATAATATTGGCGGATATTTCCCACAGTAAGCTAAGCATAGCTTGTGTCATGGGAAGGCAGACAACTGATATGATACTTATATACTTTTTTGTAAATTATGTATTTATATGTATATATATTGACACCCAGACACAGAACAATACCTATATTCATCATACAAATGTTTGTCATGGATGGGAATCGAACCCACGACCTACAACGCAAAAAGCAGAGTTACTATAAACTAAGCCGTGAGGCCTGTCACAAATATGTCGACGTAGCACGCCCTCGGACGTTGAAGAAAGAATCGTCTTTGAAACGTAGTTTATTACTTTCACTATCCGGGTTCAAGCGAGCTGGTGACAAAGGTACTCACCTTAGTTCCTAGTAATCCGGCTTGCATAGAGGGGAGACTAGATTACGGTTCCAGCAAATTTTGTATAACGAGCGTAAACTTTATTCCCAAGTCCTTATATTTCTTTGCGTTGTTTAATTATTTATTATTTTTTTTATTATGATCTCTTAAATTTTTCTATTACCATTTTCCAAACTGTAAATGCAAATTCAATAATCTGAACTATTTTGAAATGCTATTTCACTATTTGAACTGCTTCACAATTTCAGTTAATTCCATGCGACAGCCATAATGGTTCCGCAAACATTTGAAGAATGCCGCGGCATCAATTAAACGCGTTGTTTAGACGGCGCTGGAATGTTTATCGGGACATTTATAACGCCGAAACCCTTGACAAATATAACGGTTCCCTCTTGACAAATCTGCTTTGCTCACGCACACCTAAAGCCGAGATAGATGACTCCTAACCAGTGATAGCGAATTCACATTATCCGATCCGATGTCGGGATAAGAGATATGAGCCGGCCTGTGCTATTTTCCACTCCGATATCCCTTATGGGATACGCATCAATGTTTTTGGCGGTCAGCTCTTGGCTCGTCGGCTTCCGAGAACAATATGATCGGATAATGTAAAACGGTTCCACCGTTCTAAAGCTGTGCCCACAGACGATTTGCTCTTATTTTATTTCATTTAATTACAATATAGGGTAGCCATTTTACTTATTGTACTGAGTTAACTGCAGCGAGAGCTTTTACCTCTATTGATGTTATGAATATTTGGTTTTTACTTGCACATCCTGACAAACTTCATGCAATGTTCAATATTTATAGTGTCATTTGAATATCTGTCTTAGTTTGATGCCTGAAAAAGGCAGCTAAGTTAAGCACCACAGATTATCTGCAAAACCTAATTGTACCTACACTTATTTGGCAATTTTGTATTCGTATCGTTGCTCATCCTCTAAGGGTTGCAATAAAGGGCAAGTATTTGAAAGTTTTATATAATTACAGCTAGTTAGATGTAATATATTCAATGTTCATATAAATAATTTTTGTACCCACATTAACATAAGTTTTACCAAAAAAAAACTCCGTATCGTTTATGAAAATCTTAGTTAAAAATCAAGTTTAAAACACGTGATGCAATATGTTATAACTGCTTTTTAATAATAATAATAATAATCATTTATTTCGAGCGACAACTCATAAATTACAATTTACAATAATCTTACAACTAAACATAAAATAATAATATAATATAAATAATAATAATTTAAAAAAGTAAACAATAATAATGCAAATCAAATAATAATAAATAATAATATTAAATTCAAATTAAATACAGAAACATTAAATTATTAAATTGTAAGGGCACCTGTCACGATCTGCATCCATCTGAATTGGATTGGGCAGTCATACCGTGCAACAATCATCTGCAAGATGGTGTTTTTCACTGTAATAAATTATCACGCTAACTTTTATATTCGCATACATTTTAACAACTGCTGAGCGCTGCGTCTTTAAAGACGATAGAAGATTTTTAAGCTATCGATAACAAAAAAATATACCAAAAACATCGGAAACTGAACAAGACACACACCCTTATACTTATCGTTACGTTGGAAATAATTCTGCCCTGACTGCGCACCAAAATAATCCCAAAGGGATTAATTCCGCTTGTCAAATTATACTCCAAGTCCGCTTTTTCCAAACGTAATTGTCTATAGGAACGTACTGCGGCCGAAACACTGATATAGTAGGTAAACTGTCAGAAAGCTGTCTTGTTGAAGTGAAACTATTTCGTAGCTTTCGCAGCATTAACACGTGTGCATAAAATAACATACGAGTAGGATTCAGTAACCTAATTCCTAACACTACAAACATTACTGTTATTGTATTTTACTTGAAATAGGTTCTCACCTAGTCAAAGCACCCTATTTGGTGAAGGTAAGGGTTTGCTATCTTATAGTCAGCTTCAAAGTCAAAGTCAAAAACTTAAATCCATAGAATTCATACACAATGGCTAGAAACGTCAATAAGTAATATTCAAAATACAAGGTCACGCGTACTATTTGTATGGAATATATAAGGTATGGCAAGCATCAAGATCAATTAACAATGAATCATTAATTTACTAATAAAGACAATGAGAAATGCGCTTAACAATAAAGTATTAAGTAAAGTGTTTTGACCTACAGGAAAAAGTCAATGAGATAAACGAAATAACTTTATTTCGTTCCCTCACGAGATGAAGTTGTTTCACAGCCACAGTTTCACAACCACAGTTTCACAGTTCACCAGGCAGGTGAATGGTGAAAAATGCACCAATAGATTTTTTTTACAATTCGACTTGTAATAAAAAGTTTAGTGAAGACTTTTAATACTTCGTAATGAATTATTCAAATTTTACTGAGTTGAAAATTGTATACTTTTATGGATCCCAAAGGGCGGAATTTGAATAAGCTAACACATAAATTATATCGTAACGGCGCGGCGTTACTGCTTGAGTTTCACTCTATTGTAACGTTGTCTTGAAGCGGGTGTGTCCACGGGGATTTTTATCTGGGGTTAATATCCGATCGGGATTACGAACATCCGCAGGGCGAGTATTGATAGGTTCACAAGATTTGTTAGGACTGTGATCAAACGGGCCAGAAATTGTTCGGATTGTGATTATAATACACTAGCGACCCGCCCCGGCTTTGCACGGGTGCAATTTACTTAAAGAAAATATGGAGAGCAGTAGAACTCACGCAAGTTTGTCCGGGGAAGTACTGCCATCGTGCCCATTTCTGCCACTAAGCAGTAACGCATTCGTGTTACTGTTCCTGTTTGAAAGGTGTGGTTGCCGGTGAAATTACAGGCACATGAGACATTCCACCTTCACGTCTTACAGTTACGGGCGCATACGATGCGACTTGGGTCTTGTCGTGCCTAGTAAGGGAGGATCCAAGTTGCATCGGTTGTTATGAGCAGAGGTTACAACTTAACACAAGGTGGGCAATTGGCTCGTTCCGCAACTATATAAAAAAAAAAAAATATCGGCGCGAACTTGATGTACCACCGTCCGCGAGGCTGACGACACTTCAGATCATTAGTTTTATGGATAGTTATATAGTGGGATAGTTGATAACGTTCAAGTCAGCCTCATTTCACAATGTTTTTGTTAACGAACAAAGTTCAATTAATCATTGTTGTTTGTCCGCAACTTGCTTTAAATACGGCCGCTCGGTCGAAAAGGGGGCATTCTTGCTCGAACCGTCGGACTGTTCGGACGTCTACGTAGTACTGTGCCTTGCTATAACTATCTGTGTATAGTGGGGTCTATGTAATAAACACCGAGATAATCTGTATCGTCGCGTCACTGGAAATTCACGGGTGATAAGAGCAATGTTGAAAATACTCACACTTTTTAAAAACAACCCCGGCGCTCTTTCTCCGTCATATATATATGGAGTGAGTAGAATAAAGTATTAAGAGTAAGTATGTAAGCTAGAAAGTATTAAGTAAAATCTTTTGGCAAAACACTCACAGTTCAGCCATTTTGTACAAAAATAAACTAAGCACCATTCGAATGCCAATTTTCTACCATTCAGAACCATTCAGTGGATTAATAATTAAATCAGTTAATAATGTGACGAAGAGCGAAATTGCCTATTAGTAATTTCTACTTCAAAGGTTTCGTAGTAGCAACTTTTAGTGAATAATTTATCAAATATGAACCATTTGTAAATATATTGTTAATGGTGGTTTAGACTCCCCGGCTATCCTTGCTAATGCGCACTCGTCGCACCCGATAAGCGTACAAGACATACCCCACTTTTCTCGATTACTTTTCAATACACTAATTATGCCAAGAATGCACCTATCAATCGTATCTGTTCAACATACAATAAACATTTTTCGAGTGTAGATATCTTGAATACTAGCAAACAATCATTCCGGGCCCAAATTGTTCAAACATTCACCAAAAAGGTAGGATTGAGAGAAAAAAAAACTACACCCATAACGAGACGTTACATACCAGTAACCCATTTTATGAACTGTCCTTTCTATTTAGGGCATGAACTTGTTGTATAAGAATTTTTCATTTGTATTACATTATTGTACCTTATTTACTATACTTTATTTAGGGAAACCTGTAATTGGCTCGATATTTATACTAGGATAATATTATTTCATAATTATTATGCATGCTGTTGGTTTTCTTAATAATAAAAAAAAATGATCACTGGGATACTTTCCATGATTTGATCGACATTTTTTGTATAAAGACGATATTAATTTCCTCCATACAAAAAAAGTGACTGCTTCTTAATCGGGCAGGTAATAAAAGAAGTCATTTGTATACCTGTCGCAGACAGACATGGCAATGATTTCTATTTATATCGCCAAATGAAGCCTCCCGGAAATACTTCCTTCCAGCCTCACCAATAATGGCGGGCCTGAATGATGGTCTGGAGATAAACTTGATTAGAACCCATCTTTGAATTAAGGAGGAAGGGACTCGGCCTTAATAGCTTTTAAACGGTTTTTTGTTACATTATAAATGGTGCTCTTCCGCGGAAGGTGAATCTACTGAGATAGGAAAAGTTGTATAATTTAATGATGCGAAGTATGGGATGTTCTGATTTAGTTTCATATTTTATAATGTTTTTAGACCTGCTTGGGTGATTTCAGTGTTCAGAGAGTTTAAATTTATGATGGCCACTATCAGATTTAACTTGGATCATCAAATCTGATCTGAACTTAAAGTTCACATATTTTTTGAGACATTTACGTCATTCGGTTTTATGTACAATCAAACTAAAATTATTGTGTAACTGTTGTCATGGGTAAGGGATCCATACGGTCATACGGGCCATCTGCTCGTTCAGTGCAATACCTTCATACATATAACTTGACTGGCCTCATAGCTCAGTTGGTAGCCCTGCCTTCTGCGCTGTAGGTCGTGAGTTCGATTCCCACCCAGGACAAACATTTATGTGACGAACATAGATGTTTATTCTGTGTCTGGGTGTTAATATGTATTTTATGTATGTATTTAATAAAAAAAATATACAAGTATTATATCACTTGTCTGGTTCCCATGATACAAGCTATGCTAAGCTTCCTTTGGGGCTAGATGGCGCTGCGTGAAATGTCCAACGATATTATATTATTACTATTATAAACACCTTAATCTCCCCCAGGAAATCAAACACGAACCACGCACAGAACGAGCAGGGATGGCGGTGGTGGCAAGACAGCACCCTGCGCGCCCTCAACCGGAGGAGGCGTGACGTCAGAGAGACCACGAAGTACATAGAAACTGCCCTCGTGATAGACAAGGCGATGTTCGACAGGAGAAACGGCAGCACGAGGGGCGAAGTCGTCCACGACGCCATACAAGTCGCTAATATTGCTGACCTTGTGAGTACAATCATAAACTATTATATCATACGTATTGATATATTAAAATACTTATGTATGTCTATATTATATGCTATATATACTACATAAGTATTTTATTTTTTTTAAATAAATATATATATATAATCGAGCATCAAAATTCAGCGATCATGGTTCGCTGCTGAACCATTTAGAAGCAACATTGAGTCTAGACAAGATGCAGATTATTAAAATTATCTGTTGGATGGTTTTAATCTGTCTGCTCCAACTGTAAGCAATCTCATAAAACTACATACGTTCAAAGCTTTCATTTGCAAAATGTAAATTTATAGTCTACGGAACGAAAATTTTGCCATTGTTTGCAGCATATTATTACTGTACTACTTATGTATTACTTTTTTTGGAAAATGGATTTTCAGATAAATCTTAAACCATAGTTGATAAGAATTTACCAATTGCCATTGGAATATATTTCATAATATAATATATATAATTTGGGAATATAATTTTATATACAACATTTTCAAATAACTTACGAAACTTTACCGAATAATAGCTTAGTGTAGCTTTAAAAACTTAATTGGAAGCGCAAACACCCAATTCCTGGCGTAACGAACTTACTCACATCCTCGATAGAGGCACTTTATTATGGTTGCATCGTAAACTGGCGTCATGACGTGTTTTTGAGATTTTATGAAAACGTTGAAAATTGGGGTAATTCGTTTATTAGGAACAAGGCGAGCATAGTTACCGGTTAGAAAATTATAAAGCGCTTAAATATGATACTTGTTTAAAATGTAAGCTTATTAGATCGTTCATAACAGGTAGGTATGTGAGTTTGACTACGGTTACTGTAGACATTTTTTGGATGGCTGGTCTAAGATGGATAGATAATCATATATTAGATATATGTACAATCGAGCGCTTTGAAGCGCATGGCGGATTGCCTATCGTGACAATTATTATATAAACCAAGGAAAAACCTCTAGGAAGTCTGAAAATATAAGCCTATAGAGATCTATCTCCCAAATTAAAGCAACAGTTTGTAACACTGTAATATTATTATATTACAGTGTTACAAACTGTTGCTTAGTTATTACTAAGGAAATGGATTGTTTATAATGTAGGAGGCACTTGTGCCCGAGTGGCATCCCTTTTTATTATTATGTATAAAACCTTCCATGGATTTTCTAAAAGTCCTTGAATACAGTGTTTGTAGGAAATACACAGATTATTATTATAACCTGTTAACCAAAGTTGGGTCATATAGCTGGGTGTTTAATGCATAATCCTGAGTGAGTTCTTAACTTTAAACGAATTCTTATTGATAAAAAGAAATGAAACAGCCTTCATTGATATACATTAGGATTTAGTTATCGTTGCGTTGATAACTTGTGAAATAGCTAATTAGAGTTGAGGCGTAGCAAGATAATTCTTGTTTAATGATGCCAACGGAGTTGTGTACCGTGCTGCGGCAACTACATGCGCCTGAAGTTATTCAAAATGTCATATTTATTTGCACTACTACTACTGAGAGTGTTACTAGATGACCAATAAGCCAGTGTGTTGAAAGGACTAAAGTGCGCCTCAAAGAGGCTTCTTTCATGCATCATATAATTTTTAGTTCTAAAATGTGTCGGTTAATTCACGGTGTTTTCCTTCACATATCTAAGAATATGGTACACACATACATTTTCCAAGTGAAAATCTCATTGGTGCGTATGAGGAATGGAGCCAGTGGCCTCCAGATTGGAAACTTGGGGTCTGTACCACTGAGTCACGACAGTCTCAACTGTACTGCACTTTGAAAGCTGAAACTCGTTCCCCGCTCAAGGGCCCTTCGTGAAATTAATAGTCTAGTAAGTCTGATTTCCGGTTTTTATCGCCGCCCGCCGCGCAAGCTGTCGGACCATAGAATTGAGGACATAATAGGACTGGAGTAAATTGTAGCGACAATGCCCGCCCAATTTCTACTGCCTGCGTTTGGTTTGATATCACTTTGGGAACTGCTTTTGAGGTGGAGGAAGGTTGAAAGTAAATTGGAAATTAGATTTAGTTAGTGAAATCCTTGGACATGTTGTGTAGTTGTTTGGAGATGCAATGCCATCGTTTAGTTTACTAATATCAACAACCTACAACGGTTTGCCACATTATATTCATTAACCCAAAGGCTTTTAAATTAGGTTGGAATGCCGTCTACGAAACAATTGAAACCGTAACGAATTCAATATATTTATATAAAATTTTCATTCATTTTTATTATTTTATAGTTTAAATAAAATTAAAGGAAAAAAAAGACGTGTGGCACTCGGAGACTGCCGCGGTAAAGCTATTGCGCGTGATATTTCAAAAAGTCATTAAAAGTTCTGGTATTTATCGATAGATGGAAAAACTAAAAAGTATCACCGCTGTGCCGATCGGAGTGGGGGGTGTTAGGTTTTTTTCTTTACGGAATTTCTGGATTCGGTCTCCACGCTCAAGGCCCGCGATAGAAGCTATGCAATAGCTTAAAAATACACAAAGTATTGTTGACATGGTACGATAACATTTATTAATAAGAGCTCGTTCTGAAATATATGTTTTGTGACTTCCTCCTGTCACAGTACTTCCGCACACTGAACACGAGGGTCTCGCTGGTGTACATCGAGTCGTGGCAGAGCGCGAACCAAGCGGACATAGACAGGAAGCAGGACATCACCAGAGCCATCCACAAGTTCAGCGACTACACCGCCAGGAAACTGTTCAACGTTGAGAAGGATACCACGCAGTTGCTCACGTAAGTGATTTTCTCGCAGCTCAGTTGGTTAGTAACCCTACCTTCTGCGCTGGAGGTCGTGGTTTCGATTCCCACTGAAGAACAAACAATTTCTTTAAAAAAATATCTATTCTACAGCTTCCAGGCCTAGTTCATCGACTGCTGTAGCCGAGAGCGCCAAATTAACGTGCCCTCCGGAGCACGCAAGCACTTATATATCCATCTAAAGAACACCTATTAAACACTGTCTACCGCGAACTTTGTCTATTAAAGCTGTCATTTGTCAAGATTTGTCTACATCGTAGACCGCATCGTCAATTAACATCAGATATAAATGCGTCAGATTTTAACAGGCCTCACAGATCACTTGCTAGTAACTCTGCCTTCTTCGTTGTAGGTCGTGGGATTGATTCACACCCAGGACAAACATTTGTGTGACGGGAATTGAAACCGAGTGCACTGATTTCTAGGCAGGGTTACCACCGCCTTGCCACCGAGCCGCCAAATTAATTGGTACCTATCTCTGTAAATTAAAATACTTTGTACATAATTCAACAGTCAATTAAAGTGTTGAGTGCTTGTTAAGTTTAATCTACACTTCTAATATGATAAGGAGTAAGTTTGGAGTTGGTAATCTCCGAAACAACAGGTCTTATTCTAAAAATTCTTACGCCATAGAAAGCTACATGATCTCCGAATGCTATGCGCTATATTTTTATTCCGATGTATAAAGTATCTTCATCCGTTAGTATCTTACAAATCCAATTTCACCAAAATGTAGACAGAATCGGGAATGGAATACATCTTGTAAATCTCAGTTGAAAACTCTCCATCTGCAGCCAAACACATTCCGTTACAAATCTGTCGATTATCGACGATAATTCTTCAAATTGCAAGTTCCGACGCGGATATAATCGCTTTTCTCAATATCGTCATAATTCACACCGACATCTGGGCGTCGACAAGTATCTACCTATACGTATTTGTAGCATATTTAGGGCTTTTAGACATATTGACTAGGCTCATAGTTAAGTTAGTAATAACCCTGCCTTCTGTGCTGTAGGTCTTGGGTTCTATTCCCACCCGGGACAAAAACTGTGTGACGAACATAGGTGTTTGTTCTGTGTCTTGTTGTTAATTTGTATCATATGTATATAATATGTTGTCTGGTTCCCATGATACAAGCTATGCTTAGCTTACATTGGGGCTAGCTGGCGCTGTGTGAAACGTCCCCAATATAAAAAATACACTAAAACTTCCTAAATAATTGATTAACACGAACCTTAAGTACTGTTAGTGTTTCAAGGTTAACTGAAACTTTGCGTTTCTTGGTTGCGGTTAACCGAAATCCACCTTAATTCGTGCTTGATGTTCACTCGGTTTGTGGGCAGAGTGTGATTGAATGATTGATGCCATCAAATATTTAACTAATCCCTGCCTCACGAGTTCCGTGGTTGGTAACGATAAGAAATACTTCGTATTAGAATGTGTTCCTTATAACCTTATATATAGTTTATCCGTTATACCAGAAGCTTACATAATATGCAATAAATTATGCAAATACTAAATATAATGTGTGTTAATATGTACAATATACACAAAAATTGTATCCGTTGTCTGGTTCCCATGATACAAGCTATGTTTAGCTTACTTTGGGGCTAGATGGCGCTGTTTGTAATAATAATAATAATAATAATTTTTAAGTCTTAGTTTCGGCTGCAGTACGATGCACTTGAGTCATCCCTTATCTACTAAGGGAAGAACCCTAGCTGTATAGCTTTGTTATTTGCAGAGCTTAAGCAGTCCGTCCGTAGTATGAATGATATATATTATCTAATATCAGATTTTCCAAACATAACAAAAATTTCATATGTCAAATTTGAGAAATAACAATTCTCAGATTTATATATGGCAGCAGTACTTCCCCGGATGAATATTCTCCAAGCGGGCAAACTTTAACTTGGTATTCCTTTGTTTTATACATATTCGCATTCTTATCTAATTCTAGAAGTTGGTATTGAGTTCTCGGGAACAAGCATGCATTGGTTTCCTAAGTTGGTATCAAACTTGTACAACTACTCGCCTGCTTGTGTGTGATACAGAAAAGTTTAGGAATTTATTTGTTCGCCGTATTTAAAACTTTGGTACGTCATTGATTTACATAAATATGGATCCCGAATGATCTTTTAGTCCTGGGGTAAAGGTCTCCGGGTCTCAATCAGATTATCATTGTTAGTAAAATATATTAAATTATCCATAAAGCGCACTATAAATGTATGTAAATCGATTTATCGTTCATAAATACGTAACTACCCACGAAGAACAAGTAATGAATAGTGAAAGAAACAATAGTGATTTTTTAGACAACCGAGAAAAAAAAAATTAAGACTTATGACTGAAAAAAAACATGATTTCTATTCAATCCGAATATCAAAAACAACATTAGAGTATTGAATTGCTAATCTTTATATAATAATTTTAATCAATTAGTATTACGTAACTCTCCGAGACAAATGTCTCTTTTAAGCCTGATTCAGTCGAAAATAAGCTAAAGTGACCTTTTAGACTAAAACGGAGGACTAGGCGTATAATTTATTTCACAATCAATTCGCATTTTGTCGAGAATGTTGTTGTCGAATGGGAGCAACTTAAACAAACCAGCTTAATGTAATAACCTTTAGCTTAAATTAAATAGAACGAAGGTCAACCCTTCTGCTCGAGGCGCGTCGTCTGCAAACACGAGTATTTTATCCAATTTCTAACGTTTCCCAGTTTTATTTATGTAACTGGGGAGTAGAAGTCACGGGCGTAAACCTGCGCTGCTCTAGCCAGAGGAATATAGACCTTGCTGCGATACATTTAAAGTGTATTTTGTATTATTTTATTTATTTGGTATACTTGAAAACTTCGAAGCGGTCAACATTGGTGCTACGAACATCTACGAGTTTTTATTTTCGGGTTAATGATACTTTTTAACATGATTATTCATCAAAATTTTGTGTTTAATTTATTAAACTCGTTAATATAGTGACCGAACCAATACTTACGTCTTAAATATTTACAGTTCGCTCCCCATGTGTCAATATAACTTATCTCAAAAACATGAAATTTTGTTCAATTATGATACAAGTACAAATCATGTGCAGAAACCACTGAAACAATGTTTTAAGAATGAACATAATCTAACAATTCTTGAACTTTTTTCATTTGAATTGCAAGTAATTATTTTGATTTTGATAATATGAAGAAGTATAAAACTGTTTAAAATTAATTTGAGCGTGATTGACATCTACATGGCTGAGTGGGTAACCCTGCCTGCAAAGTGAGGGGTCCCAGGATCGATCCTTGGCCGTATTAGACTGTGTCGTAAGCATAAATATTTGTTGTCCGGTCTTAGATGTTGTGTATTTACTCGTATGTTTGTGTATGCCACCACACAGATAAAATATGCAATACAATCTGTAGCACCTTATTTTACACTTGGTTAGCAAATAAATGTTGTATTGACTGGCCTCACAGCTCAGTTGGTAGTTCTTGCCTTCTGCGCTGTAGGTCGTGGGTTCGATTCCCACCCAGGACAAATATTTGTACGACGAATACAGATGTTTGTTCTGTGTCTGGGTGTCAACAGTATCAATGTATCTATTTACAAAAAAGTATAAATGTATTCCGTCACTTGTCTGGTTTCCATGATAAAAGCTATGCTTAGCTTTGGGGCTAGATGGTGCTGTGTGAAATGACCACCAAAACTTATTTATTGTATAAGAGTTATATTAGAAGAAAAAAAATGTGAGCCGTCACGGGACGCCTGGCAGATGTGAAACATCGACATTATTTTGTAAGAAACTAAGTACCCCATCACTAATAATGTTTATGATTTGTCGTAACCTTGAACGGACCAATCAGCGCTCATGCCGTGGCGACGCGTCGCCAAGCCAGAAATCGGTTTTACGTGCGGCTATAGATGTTTCACATCAAAAACAAGTAAGCATTTTGACTTATACTTATAGATATACTACACTTTCACCCGGATAAAAGATGTCAACTGCGCAAATGACGTAAGCATTTCATCATATTCAGCGGGTCGTAACGACATCGTCCAAAGTTCCGAATTATCCGTCAAGCGAACTAATGCGAATATAATCTCGGATATCCTGTAATCGATACTCGGCACGGGAGCGGTATCGAGTCGAAGTTGCGATCTCAGCAATAACTCCGCGGTTCCGGCATTATCGGGACTTGTTACTGAGTTTGTCAAAATCTCTCTCTCTTCATTAGTTTATGACATATATTGTCAGGTTTTTATAGATTTTTGTCAGGTGGAGAGATAACGGTTTACCTTGGGTTATGGGTTGTGTGTTATAGCGTGCGAAGATGTATTTTAAAGTATTCTGCCGTCCTTTAACTAGAAAGCCGTTAACCCTCAAAAGGTCAATTTTGACTTTTTAATAGGAAGCGATACAGTTCAAAATTCTCTATCTTAGTAAATTAAACGTTTGTAAATTATAATGAGATCCGGAGATATAAAAATAATTGTAGGCCGTTATGTGACGGATTTAAAAGGAATTAAAAAGAGTTCTCTGAACAAATCTCAAAAGCAACAATTTGGGCTTAACGGCCTTTTAGTTAAAGAATGGTAGTATTATGCCATCTATAAACCACAGTGACAGGCAACGCGACGTTACTTTGGTCTTCGTATACTTTAGTAAGATAGGACTCGAGTTATATAGCTGTTGTTTTAACGATAGACTATATTTCCTTTGATATCTCACAGCTTTGGCCTAATAACTCCCTGTGAAATTAAACAAACGTACTTATAGCTTAGTTTGGCGCCTTTCAAGCCCTATCGGACCCTCCATGGGGAAGAACTACCATTCTTGAGTGGGACTCATTATATGCTCAGGCAATATCGCATATTACCAGATGTACCACCAGCTCATTCCAGCCCTTAAACTCGTAAAAAACTTTTTCTGGCCTCTACCTTGTAAATATATATCAGTTGCCTGGGTCCCACGATACAAGATACACTTAGCTTACTTTGGGACTAGATGGGGCTGACTGAAATGTCCACCAATATAAAAAACCCATTTTAAAACACTAATATGAATATTAATCATGTTAGTTACATGGCCAGTACAGAGCGATGTTTCCGGGGAAATTAGAGACAAGTGAGACATTCCACCTTAACGTCTCAGAGTTACGTGCGCATACGATTCGATTTGTGTCTAATAACTAAGTAAGGGAGGACCCAAGTCGTATTGCTTTGTTATGGTAGTGGTTACCACTTAACACTAGGTGGGACATCTGCCGTAACTTTTCCACAGTATCTACGAGTACGTCCACACTAAGCAAAATATCGAATTGAAATATAGTTGATAAATAGCACAGCAACTCGTGAACGCTTCTTTGCAGTTATCACAGTGCGGTTTCCTCGGAATAATTTTCATATCATCCATTTTCCTTTTATAAAATGCTTTGGAGCTCTTTAGTCTGAAATAAACAGATGATCTTCGTCTTTCAACTATCACCGCTTTGAATGAGGTATTATTTTAAAGTGCAATTAATTTAAAGTGTGCTTTTAAACTACCTTGATCCTCTGGATTTATCTTGATCCTCTGTAGTTATAGTTACAGTGAGTAATTTATTTGAGACTGCAAGACAATTGACTTTTATGACCACAACTGACATTTGAACTCTTTTGTCAATAAATAATAATAATAATAATGTTTATGTATGTTGAACAGTAAAAATATTCATTTTTAATAGAGACACGATGATGCTTGCAGGAGCAAATTACTGTGTCGCAAGCATCAACAAACTCGGGTGGTAAAAAAGATTTGCAGAAGCAGAGGACCAGCCTTCCACACGGTCCAAGACTGCAACCTTATAGACATGGCGAATACAACCTTTTATCCCAATATCGCCGAAAAAGCTTTTATTTTTCGTCAATGGTACAGCTCTCCGAATTTCGCAACTCATCGTTCGCCGGCCGAGGAGTCCTATTTACTCTGTTCCACTTATTCCTCATATTGGTTCGTGAAATACCTCGTAATATATTTGTAGACAGCGGGGGAAATTCAATAAATAAAAGCTGTGTCGTTATATTAGGCTCGGTGGATCCCGAAAGGTATAACAAGAGGCTTGAATGTCTATTAGATAACCTGTTAAGTATCTTGTAATGAATATAATAAATCAATAATGCGTATTCTATTATTATGATCTCGACATTCGCTTGCGTCAGAATTATCAATAAAATGTATCTGCATGAAAAGTTCGATATATCTCTTTTAGGTTTGCTTACAATTACAGATTCTAAAAGAACTATATAAAAATGTATAAAATTTTGAAGAAAATTAAATTATTTTAATTCAATACTTCTGTTTTAGAACAATAAAAAGACAGTAATTAAAAATAAAAGTAACAAAAATTTTTTTGGTCTTAATAGGTAATGTATAATATAGATGTTTGTTCTGTGGCTGGGCGTATTAATGTATTATATGTATGTATATACAAATAATAAATGATTTAAGTATTATATCAGTTGTCCGGTTCCCATAACACAAGCTATGCTTAGCTACTTTGGGGCTAGATCTGTGTGACGCGCCATAACTTTTATTTTTGTTATTAAAAAAATTAATGTGAAACAGCTCGATCTAAATAAACAATATTTGGTTAACTTTCACCAAACGCCTCCTAACAGCACGAGCAAGCGTGATACCAAACATAAGACTCGCGGCCGCGTATGGTTTTAATCTGTTCACGGCGAAGTAATGCCTCCACAGAGGGTAGATATTATAATTATTATGACCGACGCGTCGGCTAATTGTTTTAAAGGGTCCCTACTTGGGCGTAACTCCATTTTCAGGATTTCCTTAATTTTTGGCTTTAATTTTATTTTGAACAACATATCCCTGAATAATTCCTGTTTTCCTGAATCCATTGTCCATTGTACGATACAACTTAACCTTGGACTGTATGAATAAAATAATAACAATCTCATATCTTTTCGGGTTTCCGCTGAGTATCTACATATATCTCTCATGTTGAAAATATTTAAGAGAATCTCTGTTAAATAAAACAACGAAAGTAATATTTTGGACAATTCTCTCAACGTTATGTAGCCCCAAACTAAGCATAGCTTGTACTGTGGGAACCAGACAACTGATAGCATCCATATATACATTTTTGTAAATACATACATATAATACATATTAACACCCAGACACAGAACAAACATATTCGTCACACAAATGTTCGTCATGGGAGGGAAATGAACCCATGACTTACAGCGCAGAAGGCAGAGTTACTATCAACTGAGCTATGAGGTCTGAGTTTGTAAAAAGTGTAACTTAAGTTGTATGTATAAAAGCAGGTTAAAAGAAATACTTGCACATTTACTAAAATCGTTTTCACTTTCCAGAGGTCTCACGTTTCCCGGGGGTGAATCCGGAATCTCTGTACCAGACACGCTGTGCACGCCCAAATCCGTGGGCATATCCGTCGATACTAACACGTATGAGCCGCATCTGCTAGCTGGCACTATGGCGCACATGATCGGTCATAATATTGGTAAGTGGATACTCTTGAAAATGGATTAGGTCGTTATATATCGATTAAATCTTAGCCCAAAAAACTCCTTATCAAGTCAGAGTCTCATTTATTATCATGCTAGTTTTTCAATAGATAATTAGAATTCATTATTCTAATACCTCACCAAAATACCCCCACTATTAATTCAAGCTGAAGTAACGAAACATTTTGGCTAAACAAGTTTGTGATTTAGTTTAAATAGTGTCTTTTAAAAGTGTCATTTTTTCATGTTACCTATAACTTATTTATACATAGTATTAATATTTTTCTCTATTTTCCTAAGATGATTATTCGTATCCTCTATTTTTTGGCGTTCCAAATAGTTCAAAATTACTTATAAGTTATTGTAAATATTGAAATCAAGAGCAATACGTATAGATTCGTTTTAAAAACTTAAATAAAGTTTTTAATGTCATTAGGTAATATGACCATTACACGCACCTTTACTTAGTATATTTTGAGGGAAAGGTTCCATTACAATATGCCCCTTACTCTGTACAGGTATGGGCCATGACGACGGCAGAGAACAGTGCTTCTGCCGGGACTGGCACGGGTGCATCATGGCGCAGTCGATAGTCGGCTCCGACAACGTGCAGCCGTACAAGTTCTCCGACTGCTCCAAGAACGACTACATCAACGAGCTCCGACTGGGCCAAGGGCTGTGCCTGCTCAACAAACCCAACGAGGTAACATATGTTACAGAGTTAACACAAGATTCTAGTAATTACGATGTTATATTACATGTTATAATACATATATAAAGGTTGCCTGGAAGAAATCGCTGTTAGTGATAAGGCTGCCCATTGTATTAGCTTAGCTTAAGTATTATAGAAGAAGAAGATAGAGAATCGGAAGAAATCTTTACGAAATTTCCATGTATGATAAAAATCTATATATCATATAATATATCTATCTATATATGATAGGCTTATAGCTCAGTTGGTAGTAACTGCCTTCCGCTAGGTCGTGGGTTTGATTCCCATCCAGGACAAACGTTTGTGTGACGAACATGGGTGTTTTTTCGGTGTCTAGATGTTGATATTTAATATATGTATAAATTAAAAAAAAGTATATATTTTATGTATTATATCAGTTATCTGGTTCCCATGATACAAGCTATGCTTAGCTTACTTTGAGGCTAGATGGCGCTGTGTGAAATGTCCACCAATGATTTATTATTATTATTATTATTATATATGAAAGACGGTTCGGAACTTTGAATTGAAACTCAATACATGAAAGATTACTTTTCAACGCGGAAGAAAAACATTCGTCCCGAAATGATAGATGATCCCGCAGGAAAACAAGGTCATCGATATGAGTGAAAGATGAATGAAGATTGCTCAAATGGCTTTGCTCTACACACATATTTGCTAGAGGGTATTGGGTGTTAATTTGCATTATATGTATGTATTTACGAAAAAGTACATAAGTATTATATCAGTTGTCTGGTTCCCATGATACAAGCTATGCTAAGCTTACTTTGGGGCTAGATGGCGCTTTGTGAAATGTCTACAAAAAAAGCTATGGACCCCTATACTTGGTTTTTGAGTTAAAATCGCGAGTAATTAAACTTGAGATGAACTCACTTGTTTATCGTGATGGTTTTCACAGTCCAGAATAACCCTTCTTTATATATGTTATTTTTATAGCCCGCCAAATAGCTGATTATCTCCACTGAAATTGGAATTTAAATTATAACGAAACATATAAATATTAAATAAAAATATTTTTGGACATTCCACATAGCGCTATCTAGCCCCAAACTAAGCATAGCCATGGGAATTTGACCTTTTTCCTTTTGTATGTATTTTTATTCTTGGGAAGTACTTCATTCTTTTTAGTATTAAGTTCCCGAACATTTTTTTTTTGTATTAGCTTAACACTGTTAAATGTGGTTTTGCAGTGCGCACATCTGTTATGTTCCAAGCCAGATCAAAACTGTATTCTAGATTAATATTTATATTGTTTGCTTGTAATGTTTATTGTGTGCCTTAAATAAATAAATCATATAACTGTTATAATAATTATATACTCTTTTGTAAATACATCCATATTAACACTCAGACACAGAACTACAACTAGTTCTTCACACAAATGTTTGTCCTGGGTGGTAATCAAACCCACAACGCAACGCAGAAGGCCGAGTTACCACCTTCTGAGCTGTGAGGCTCAAGAATATTAATTATAAACTATTTAAAATATTAAGTTAATTCACGTACGTTAAATTTTCAATTGAGTGATTGAGTCGCAAACGTAGTGTCATATTCCGTGAAAGGATCTTCCGCAGGAATAGCGAATTAATCACGCAAACGAGGAGACATCAAACAAGATAACGAGTAAACTAGGAACAGTTCGCCGCCCGCCTATCCGCCCGCGCCGCCCGCCTATCCGCCCGCACCGCCCGCTGTAATGGGTTCAAAGTAAGACGGTTGGCATTTGATATTATAACTCGGCAACTACATTGTTGTGGAACAGGGGGAATTCTTGCGTAACTCACTACCCAACTTCAGGAAAACAATTTTTGTTCTACGACTTTCATGCGAAAAAATACTTGAGTTTATCGGATGCTCATCTAGTTACCTCCGCTGTGCTCACGGGAAAGTTGAAAACTTTATTTCCCGCGCCGTCTATTTTTCTTCTGATTAAATTCATTGCGAGTTTCAGGATAATTTGCCTTCGTGGACCCGCGCGTTACTATCTTTGCGGGTCTGTAGTTGGCTAGAATTAATTTATCGTGAGTACTTTACGGCACTTTTCCGCGGCTCCCGGCCGCACACGAGATAGACAAAGACAGAAAAACAATTACTATGCTCGTAACTACTTTAGGTAGCAGTAGAAACTTCTGCTAAGTTCGTCTGAGGGAGTACTGCCACCGTAACCATTCCCGCTTCCAAGCAATAATGCATTCACGTTACTGTGTTCCGGTTTGAACTGTGGTTGCCGGTGTAAAAAACATGCACATGAGACATTACACCATCACGTCTCAGAGTAACGGGCGCAAACGATGCGACTTGAGTCTTATTGTAACTAAGTAGGGTAAGACCCAGGTCGTATTGATTGTTATGCGCAGAGGTTACCACTTGATACCAGGTGGGCCATCTATTGGAACCGTAAAATTATCAGATACAAAATATATTAGTTTTTCAATCTCAAATTAAGAAAACGGTTTAGGTTTCGAAATATATTAGATTGTTTCCTACAAGCTCGCACATTCGTATTCCGATTCGAAGACCCACATTGTATCATTGAATTTACATCGGCAACTGTGCCGCTCGGAGGAGGAACGTGGCCTGGAAACATCAGTGACGTCACAATCATCTCCGATAAATATGTAAACGCAGGGAATCGAAGTGGGAAAAGCAAGAAGCATTATCATTCGGCAGTATGTAAATTTATTCCAATAAACCTTCCCGACTCTCGTTCGTGTTATTATATATTCGCAAACGAAGAGATAATTCCGCGCGCGGGCAGCCCGCATTAACATAACTTTTATAAGAGGAGTGGGCCTCAGGAGGGCCGGAACAATACGCTGGGTTCTGATTAATTTCCAACCTGAAAATCTGTTTTGCATTCGGATGAACCGCCGTGTTAATAAGGAAAGTGTGCGGATAACGCGACAGCGCTGCGCCCTGCCGGCGACGGACCGCTTAGTCCTTCGAGTCGGATACTTGACTCTTCTTCATAACGAGTCAATGGTTCACACTAATTTGGCATAATATGATGCCAGACGCAATGCGTAGCCTGTAGCTGCGCTCCCACTTTTAAAGCAGGGTTTGAAGTAGTTGCTTTGAAGCATGCCGTATGTTGAACCATTGTGGTGGGAGGATTGGCCAGTAGACTCTGCGTTACTGAGACTAAAATTACCAGGGAGCGCCGGGCGTTTTTGGAATCTGCTAAACGATTATTGACGCCAACTCGTGGAGGCTTTTTCTGTGCACCCCCTACTCAACTGTCAGTCACGAATAGTCGAAATGGATAAATACCCTCGCGATGATGTCGCTCTTTCTCACAACACACGAAATATCTATCTTATAATATCTTAAGCATTACTATGTATGTAGTCAAAGTAATAAACTAAATGTAACATATGTTCAACGCAATGTGACTTGAGTCATCACGTACTTTGGCGAAGAGGACTTGAGTGGTATTGCTGTTTTCCATGGGCGGCGGTTACCACTTAGCATCAGGTGGGCCGTCAGCCCGTTCTATCACCATATTGAAACTAAAAAAATGCCAACCTTAGTTGTTCTATACAAGGATCCTGCTCGCGAAAATAAAAAATCCCTCCTTAAGCGGTTTCCTGCCAGTTCTTCTTCATGGAGAGTCGGGTGGGTTCGAACAGGCGTCAAACTTAGCGATAGGTACGCGTGAACTCACGTTTTGAATATTACTTTTTGAGTTTTACAAGCTATTTCTATGATTTCTATGAAAATAAAGTTTGACTTTGACTTTGAATTGACTAACCTTGTGAAGGTCAATCGAATATTGAGCCGTTTCGTTCGATATTCACCTCGAGGCACATTCAGTGAGACCTCAGTCTGAAATCACGTTCAATCAACAAGTTCATCAAACAGATGTTAATCTAGAGAGGTTAACTATTCATCAGTTTTCATTATAGCGCTGTGTACGTTGAGTGTGCTCGACATGTTTGCATTATTCTAACCGCGAGTACCTACGTAGATTTATTTCAAACTGGTAACTTAAACAAGTGTTACGAGCTCAAGGGTAGTCATAGCTGGGGGTTGATTTTCGACAAAATAATAATATAATAATAATACTGGATATTTGACACAGCGCCAGCTAGCCCCAAGGTAAACTAATAATATAATATTCGATTGCCTGTATCATGGGAACCAGACAACTGATATAATATTTATATACTTTTTTTAGTAAATACATACAAAATATACATATTAACACCCATAAATATAACAATAATCAATGTTCGTCACATAAATGTTTGGCCTGGGTGAGAATCGAACCCACGACCTACAGCGCAGAAGGCAGCGTTAATACCAACTGATCTATGAGGCCGGACATACTTCATGCTACAGTTTACTGCAAATCTCTAATGTGTACTTTAGTTTAGTTTTAGTTTCTTCTTTAGTTACTGTTTCACACGAGGTATGTCATTTCGAATACGAAATTATAGGTCTTATTTGAAATGCAGCGAATTTGTTCATCCGAATTTGTTTGAACAACAAAACTATAATTTATTTACGCTGAGCTCAATTTGGCAACTGTTTGGATGATTTGGTTCGAGGGTTGTTAACTGTTATAGCTGTTTGAGTAACAAAATCTATGCACGTTATTATTTAGCTGAATAAACCGAGTCATGTGTGAATATGCTATCATATATACTAACATGTTGCTCAGTTTTTGTAAGTAATTTACAGGGTTGTTGGTGTTGGTTAGGATGTGCAGAAGTAAGGGCACCATGAGGTTGTTAGCATATTACCTATTATTAGCCATGCAATTACACTTAATATATGCTACGTCCCTCACAGTTTTCTTGACTGTTGTTCTCATATAAAGTTTTGCTCGCAATAAACGCCCACTAATAAATAATTATGTGTAATAATCTTCTACCTCAAGTCGAGGCACAGGTTCTATCGAACCAGTGTGGCAAAAGGATTTTAAGTGCGCCTTAAAGAGGCTCCTTTCGTGCACTGCTATACCTACCTCGTGTACTAATTATACCAACACTAAACAAGTAGACGAGGTTAAAAGATTTTTCTGAAATGTGAAAGTTAATGCTTTTTTCACATATTAAAAAGATTTATTTAAAATAATTCATTAAAGTGTAAAATTTATATTTCATTCTGTAATACGAAACCTTTTAATTAATTTTAATTAATTATTCATGACCTTTAATTTATTTTGGAGCTGATAGTAGCCGTTTCATTGGAACCTTGGCATAAATCCGTTAGTAAACGCTCCGGGCGTTACGGTGGCCACCATCTTGATTGGGTAAACGACGACTAGACTACTTCGTCCTTATACCGGAGATAGAAATAATGGAATAAGAATTCATTAAGAAGAAAATCTTAAGTAGAAGTCATCTTCTTAAATTGTTGGAACGATCTACGATCCATACAATATCTTCCTGTAGTAACCACTTGAGTTCTTTTCAAGGTTCATGTGATAACCAATCGAGATCGTTTGAAGGTTCATGTGGTAACCACTCGAGATATTTTCAAAGTTAATGTGGTAATCACTCGAGATCTTTTCAAGGTTCCTGTGTTAACCACTCGAGATCTTTTCAAGGTTCTTGTGGTGACCACTCGAGATCTTTTCAACGTTCATGTGTAGCCACTCGAGATCTTTTCAGGGTTCCTGTGGTAACCACTCAAGATCTTTTCAAGGCTCATTTGGTAGCCAGCTGAATGCTATCTCTTTATACAGCAGTGCCCGTACAAGGCATATAGTAAAACTAAAGTATTTTTGATCCTACGTCCGCATTGTGTTATTTTTCTAAAATCTTTGTTACAAAAGATTTGGACTCAACGAAATAAAAGGAATAAATGAATATTTTCAGATTTTGTTTCTACTCTTTGTTTGATCTTTTGTAATTGACTGTATTTTCCTCAACAGCTGGTGATCCATCATCAGTGTGGCAACGGAAGGTTAGATGAAGGAGAGGAGTGTGATTGCGGGACCATAGCCGAGTGCCAGAACACCAACCCTTGCTGCGACCCATTCACCTGCCGCCTCACGAAGGAAGCTCAGTGCGCCACCGGAGAATGCTGCGAGAGATGTCAAGTAAGTTATAATCATTTACCAAGGTAGAGCGTTTTTTAACGATGGGATGTTTTATGCTTACCCCCCCTGCTAACTGAGAAATTGGGGCTATGTAGGACTCTCCGGTAAACGTAGTTTTCATGAGCTAACTACCGGCATACTAACTAAAAACCCATCGACATTCTTTCACATTACCTCAGAGCCAACGCGTCGTTGAAACAGCCATTTTTGACGTGTAAATGCTGCATTAGTGCTGGATAGTTTGTCGTCTCGGTCCTGGACCCTTCCTGTCAATGGAATGAACGGGATGCCTCCCAATGTTTAGGACACCCCGTGGCGTTTGAGATGACAATGCAGAGGCGGGGCTCTCGTCCCAAACTCTGTAGATCAAGCAATCTATCAAGCAGTTCAAATATTGATAAGTAGAGTCCAGAACAAAGTTTTGAGTGAATTTAACTATTATGTGGTTTATTACTGTAAGACCTCTTGAATATGTTGCAGACAGGGCCCACTATTTGTAAAATGATATGTGAAAACGTGTACTTCAGCTGAAACCGCGAGGGGTCACGTGCCGGGACGCGACCAACGAGTGTGACCTGGAGGAGACCTGCACGGGGCAGTCAGGAGCGTGCCCGCCGGACTCCCACCGCAAGAACGGCGAGGCGTGCGAGGACGGCAAGGGGTACTGCTTCGCGGGACAGTGTCCGACACTCAACCGGCAGTGCGAGCGCGTCTGGGGCCCCGGCACGCTGGGGGCCGACAAGGTCTGCTACGAAGAGTTCAACTCTAAGGGGACCAGCACGGGACACTGCGGGAAAGACAATAACGGGAACTATGTCAAGTGTGAATTGGAGTGAGTAACGTGTTTTCTTGTGTCAGCCTTCTTCTTCTTCTATTCGAGTCACCGGTTCTCTCGAATCAGTGTGGTGAAAGGACTTTAAGTGCGCCTCAAAGAGGCTCCTTTCGTGTGCGTGACACATGTCTTCGGATTTTTAGTTCTAAGACATGTCTGTTTCTTCACGATGTTTTCCTTCACCGTTTTGTGTCAGTGAGAGTAGCAGATTCTTTTTTTTTACGTTTGTTTACTGTTCTACTATATCATATAGTTACGGAACAAGCAGAAGCCCACCTGCAGTTAAATGGCCTCTGTCCATAACAAGCAATACGACTTGGGTCCTCCCCTACCTAGGTACGACAAGTCACAGCGTATGAGCCCGTAACTCTTGAGTCTTGATTTTTTATCTGCCCTATACACTCGTCACAATATTCATCCCAATTCGAAGGCACCTGTTAATAATATAATATATATAATAATACTATAATATAATATTGGTGAACAATTCACACAAGGCTATCTAGCCCTAAACTAAGCTTAGCCTGTACTATGGAAATCAGACAACTGATAGAATACTTATATACTTTTTTGTAAATACATACTTATTAACACCCAGATACAGAACAAACATCTATAATCATCACACAAATGTTGGTCCTGGGTGGGAATCAAACCCACAACCTACAGCCCAAAAGGCAGAGTTACTACCAACTGAGCTGTGAGGCCTGTCAGTATAAATTACTTTTGGATAGGTTTTCATTAGGATACACTCACATAATATAAACGACTCGTGCTGCTCTTGGGATCTAAGAATATCTCAATTGGGTTCGCAAATTGTATTAGACCCCTAGGTAGGCTTCATTATCTGTGACGTGGGTATGACTCACATTTACCTTACGCTAACCTTGAGAGAGGAATGATGAGGTACTGGTTCTTAGATACTTATACCTTGTCTTAGAAACTTTGTTAATTTTTTACCTTAACGTTCGGTACAAATATGATCGGACTATGCGGTCATTTTTCCAAGTGCGAAATTTGCTTAGAAACAGAGGATGAGATTAACACAATGAATATGGCAACGCGTCCTAGTCAATTTAAAAACAAAATTTTTGATGTTCTAAGATAGCACTCTACATCCCTTCTACATTCCTCTAATCCTAAAATATTATAAACATGAAAGTTTGTATGGTTTGTTACTCTTTCACGCTCAAACGGGTGAATGGATTTGGATGAAATTTGTATCAAGATATCCTTAACACATAGGCTACTTTGATCCCGGAAAAGTGCAGTGTCCCCGTGGGATTACTTATTCACCGCGGGTAACACCGCGGGGCGCAGCTAGTAATACCAAAAGTAATCTGTGGTAAACGGTGTGGGTTCCACAGGGAATAATTTATTTAAGTGTTTTTTTTTATGTTAGTATACTTACTGTGTAACTTTTAGTTTACTTCAATAAAAAAAAATGAAAAAATGTTTTGTTGTAGGAATGTACGATGCGGCTCGTTGCAATGCCAGCTCGGGAACAGGTATCCGATCGTGTCGGGGCTGGACGAGTACTTCACCAGAACTGTGTTCAATATCAAAGGGAACGAGTACGAGTGCAAGTAAGTGTAACTTGTCATATTAGTTGTAATGGCCCACCTTAATTTATGTAGGTGCTGTACATTAAGTTTTTAGTACACCCCACACCACTCTTCAACTATTAAATATGCTTTCCATCCCAATGTTGCATGGAAGAGATCGCTTCTTAGCTTTAAGACCGCCCATTGTACCTCTAAATTCTATGTTTTGTTCATTGTTATTTATAATGTTATCTGGTGTACAATAAAGTATTTTTAGTTTTTTTATGTGGTTTAGTTACTTAACTATCCCACGGCCCACCTGGTGTTAAGTGGTTTCCTCTGTCCATAACACCTATGCGACTTGGGTCCTCCCCTACTAGATACGACAACACCCAAGTCGCATCGTATGCGCCCTAACTCTCGAGACGTGTAGGTGGAATGTCTCATGTGACTGTAATTTCGCGTAACAATGTAAGTAAATAATTCAAATAAATAGTAAAATAAAGTAACTTATAGATGAAGCATATGGCCCTCTTGATATTGAACGGTAACCTCTTCCCATAACAAAGCAATCCACCTTTGGTCCTCTTTACTTAAGTATAGCAAGACTCAAGTAGCATTATATCGCGCCCGCAGTTCTGAGACGTGGAGGTGTATTAATACCTCATGTGTCTGTTATTTCAAATGATGTCCGCTTGTCTCAAAATGAATTTAATGAATACGTTTCGACCATTGAAAGGTATAATAACGGAATAACGGAATGTTGCAGGATAACAACAGGGCTGCTGCAGCACTCGGAGATAGCGCCGCTGGGGCTGGTGCGCGACGGGACGCCCTGCGGAGACAACCTCGTGTGCGTCAACCAGAGCTGCACCTCCATATTCCCCTTCATCGACCACACAAAGTGTCCCACCGACCAGAACAACAACGAGTGCTCTGCTAAAGGGGTAAGTTCAAAAAATTCAATAATCCAAACATTTGGTGTCCTTCAGAAAATGACTTGAACATGGAAATGTCACAATGTCGTTCCTAACTTAGAGCTGATGGTAGAAAATGGATTGAATAGCGAGGTTGTGTAAATATAACTTATTTGACTTTGTCTTATTTCCTTAATTTATTGGGGAAGGATGGTTACATTTTCTAGTTGTTTTTTGCCCACGGTCACGGATACCTCAGTTATCATTGGGTGTCCTACAGTAGTTCATATCTCACCCCAACTTGAGTTTCCCCATGACAAACTCTCTAAGATTAACTTAAAATTTGGTTACGTCAAATATTTTACCCGCAAACTTGACGAAACTTATGCAACTTTTATTCGCAGTAACTTTAAATGTCGTTATCACCTTCAAACTGTGTTACAGTTACGCGGTACAGGGCTCAGTTTGCTTGTTTTATTATATTGTCTGTGTCAGAAGTGGCGTACTAAGTTTTTAATAGTTTGAGTGGCGCAATGTTACGTTGTTATACAATTTTTGCTTTCCGAGCGAGTAGTATTCGGTTACGTTATCAGTCCGCTTAGTTTCAAACGATACAAGGTACGCTTACACTAAAAACACGTCAATAAATATGTCTCTACGTTTTTGTTGTTTTTTTATCATCTCATTTCTTTGAGCTCCTGTAGCTAATGATTGATATAAGAGAACGTGAACAAATAAATCAACATTTCAGCATAATATATTGTGTAGTTTCAGTGAACTAAGAATCCCTGTGGGACTCCTGTATTGCGTTTATATTGGTACCATAACACGCACAATACTCGAACAGGAAAATCCATTTCAGTTCATGTAATCATCAGTCTTGTGCTGGAGTTGAAACCGCAACAAGTAAGCGTTAAATGTTTAATACAATGTTAATGTTATGTTATGTTTATGTTGTTATGTTTAATGGTTTTTTTACCTACTAATTGAAGTTCCTAGTCATTTTTATTTTTCTTAAAGAGTCTACAAATGAATATTTAGATTTTGACTTTGACAACCCGCTTTTGTCGGTTACTCGTACTTACCTACCCCAAGTTTGTCAAATATATACGTTTCATGTCGATAATTTGAATTCAGTAAGCGGAGTTTTAAGCTAGTAGTAGTTAAGATACGCTGAAATTATATTTCGACCTGGCTTAAGTTACGTAGCCGCCCCAGGGGGCAAACGTGGTTTCCGGGCAAAGTCACAAACAACAAGTTGAACCCATTTTGTGCCATTAATGGACCTTAAACTTCCGAACTCAACGCTTTTTCGAGAACAATAAGATATCTACGTTTCAATAATTATATCCTTTATTCGTAAGCGTTGCTCGCTACACTTAACCAACACGAAACGAGGATTGTAATGCGTTTCCAATGTGCGGCCGCCGGGTAATCAGGGGCACTGTTTAATTTCATTGCAATTCAATACCACAGTGCATAATTGCAGTAGATGGTTTACTAAGGGAAATTGCCGAGGGATTATTGAACACCACAGCTGCATGTAAGTGGATAAAATAAAGTGTTTCGAATATACTACCGCATTCGTTTTGAAAGATTTTAGGAATAAAAGACAAATTCGAATGAATGGGGAGATATAATCATTTATCTCTGAATCACACTGATTGAAAGTGAATAGGCAGTGATGCCTATCTGATGTTGACTTGTCATTTTTAAACCAACTAAGGTTTAAAACATGTCATCCAATATTTTACATCCCATACTAAATTATGGAGGCGATCGCACATTGCCAGTCACTTTAAGTCTTGTATATGGATGGTATAATGTTTGACCAACTAATTAATTGATTTCTTTAATGTCTCTCTTTCTTAATTTTGAACTTCACTTTATAAACACCGTAACAGTTTCGGATTCTAAGGACATGTGGTTTAGTCTGCGTTATCTGTATGTCAGTCAGTAGGTATAAATAACTCAGCCGTCCTCGTTTAGCTGCTGCGGTAATGTCTACGCGGATACGTTAGTGTAATTGGTAATTAAAACCGTTGATTTAAAATACGTTTGCATCCGTTTGTCGACTACAAGCGCTGTTGTTTTAATGAGATTAAAGGCATGAGCTTTAATTAGTTACAGACATACAAGTACCTACTGGATACTTATTTTATGGTTTCTTTATCTATTTTATCCTTCAAAATCATTTTAATAGTCACATATTATTATACTGTTGATACTGTACAATTTCAAGAAAAAGACACAAGGCATTTATATTCGAATAGACCTGTTGAAACAGTTCTCAAGCAATGATAGTATTTTTTCCAGTTTGTGAGTTTTAAAGAATCATCACTGTCCAAAATAGAGGGTGAAAAATAAGCTCCAGTAAACTCCGAAATCTGATTCATCCCAACACCTAAAAATCCTAAACATGTTATCGCATTTTGTGTCGCAGCCAATATCTCACTACCGCGACCACCAATATTTCACAGTAATTCCTTCATTAAACTGTCCACATAAATTCAACTCTGTAAACCTTTAAAAGTCCTTTGTAGCTTTGTATGGGACCAACAAAATATCCATGCAATATGCCCCCACATAACTTTACCGACCTCTCATTATACTTGTATCTCTATCTAACCTCAAAAAGTTGAACTACAATAATATTATGGTCATGTTTATGCCATTCGAGATAATTCAGCTATTTAAAGTCCCAAAGTGACATACATCCTAGAGGCCAAATGCACATCGACGTAGATGCTCATAATAAATATTACAATCTGTGTGCACAGTACGTTTGGGGAAGAACTTCAACTACTTACTTCTAGAGGCAGTTATAATTGTATTACCTCCCCATGATGTGTTAGTAACGCATCTCATTGCTGTGTTCCATTACAAATACGTGTGTTTAGGCCTTTATTCGTTTCCTAAGTTAACACGTAGGCATAACTGCTGCCATCGGACCAGATTTATTCGAATATCATCTCAAGGCCACGGATTTTTTTCCTAATCTTCAGTCTTCACATCACTACGTGTGTAAAACTTTACGTAGTGACGTGTACAACTTTACGGTATACAACTTTACGTAGTGACGTTTACAACTTTACGGTGTACAACTTTACGTAGTGACGTGTACAACTTTACGTAGTGACGTGTACAACTTTACGTAGTGACATGTAAAACTTTACGTAGTGTACGTAAAAATTTATTTACGTACGTTCTGTTTATTTTGATGTTGGAACCATTGACAGGGTTAGTTTGTGCCCCACTGTTCTGTGCACGGTGTGCCCCATGTAACTAAATTGTCGGAGGGTGATCCGAACTCTCGGTGTCGCAAATCGAATCGCCCCGCGCCCGTCAGCTGCGCCCCAAACTGAGTTAAGGACCAAATGCACAAACGCCGAGTACGTATCTGCTTTGGTCAACGAGTCATTTTTAGAATATGCCGACTGTGGCATCCACTAATTCAAAGACAAATTCAGTGTGTTACTTACTGATTATCCAAGTCAGGTTGGGTGGACTTTCCCGTAATTATTCTTTCTTATTTATGTCATATAGTAAGCCATCGAAGTTTTTTAATTGGACACTGTCAGATAAATTCTATCAATCTAATTTATTCTGATCGAATATCTCTAGAATGATATCGAGAGATCAGATTGGAATCTAGACCCTACTAATGGCAGGGTTTACGTTGCAATCCTAATAGAATTTTAATTATAGATATTAGATATATTACATAATAGATATTTAGATAATATCAAATGAGTTATATACCCTCTGAACGCGTAATTAACGAGCAACCCATTATTAATATGTTATCTAACAACACAAATTGCACCAAACAAACGAACACGAATCCCAGTGTTGTAATTACACAATACAAATAATTGTCGTCGAGTGCGCGAAAACGTGTCCGCAAACATATGCGTCTCATAATTAACTACTCGCCCAACAATGTACCATAAAACTAACTTCCTAAATCATTTCAACTCCTTAACTGGTAGTTGGAACTGCTAAACTGGAGGGGACGCGCGACTGCATAAACTCGGATTATCCAGCTGAATTCTACATCTGTCGCGTGCATGCTACTTGTTAGGGCGCGTTCCCACTATGTCGTGACGACAGATAATCGTGTAGTTTTAAGTGTCGTGGCTTGTATATTTAAATGGAGGTGTTCACATATAAGACGACACGATTAACTGTCGTCTACGACTTTTTTTGCGGTGACGACAGATTGTCATGACAGTGGGAACGGCTAGCACGACAGTGGTGAAACGATAATAAAATCGTCACGACTAAATCGTGATGGCAAATCATGTGTCGTTGTTGCGACTATCGATGGCCACGATAAAAATATTCTCTCGTAGTTTACACGGCAAACAGTCGTTATAATGGGACGATAGTCGTCCGACGATAAATTCACCGTTACGACATAGTGGGAACGCGCCCTAATTCGTAACTGCGAACAAATGTAGCTTGGGGTACGCGATAGCGCTAGCACTTACCTACTTTTGCGTCCCGTCCGACTACTCAGCTTTGAATGAAATTTGCGAAATGTGATGCGCGAACATATCATTTCGTGTCGCGGTTCAGCGAGCCACTGTCGCTGAGAGAATACAGAGATGAGCTTTGGTCTAGTTAGATTACGTTGTTTGAACAACTCCATTTTGACTGGCCTCATAGCTCAGTTTGTTTTTTTACCTTGCCTTCTGCGCTGTAGGTCGTGGGTTCAATTCCCTCCTAGGACAAACATTTGTGTGACGAACACAGATGTTTGTTCTGTGGCTGGGTATGTATTTACAAAAAAGTATTTAAGTATTATATCAGTTGTATGTATCCCATGGTAAAAGTTATGTTTAGCTTACTTTGGGGCTAGATGGCGCTGTGTGAAATGTCCACTAATATTTATTATTTATTTTAGTTGAGGTCTCATGGATGACCTAGATTGTGAAATAGGAAACAATCAAGAATGATACTTAGATTCTGGAAGTGGCCAGTCTATTAGTTATGTTTCCCACTCTGCGCATACTTTAGGGGCACGCTAAATGTAGTTTCCAGCTCAAGTAACTGTAGACCTGCGCTGGATGGTAAGTTATATATATAAAGACACCATTTCAACTTTGTTGGTTATTTCTACCTATGAGATAATTAAACTATAGCAGTAAATGTTTATAATCTTATTTCGTCTAATAGAATTAACCAACTCAATTAGTATCATCTCAGCTAATCCCGGCTCCAAGCCGGGACTTCAAAGCACCTTCATTAAACCTGAGAAATTATTTTAAACAATTATTAATGAAATCCAAGATGTAAGTACATTGGCTGAGCTAAAACGGATTGGAACAGTGATTCAGACTAGACGTCATCAATTTGCACCTAACTCGATCTACGGGGGATTGCGATACTCTGGAAACTCACTTTCATGACACATAAAGGAACAATACACTGTTTGCAGACCATAGTATTTTACTCGGATATGTATGAATATATATAGAATGACGATTCACGTAGATTTAGTGCTGGGCTTATCTAGACACAACAGCTCAATTTTTTTCGTTAACATCAAATTAAGTTATGCATAGAGCTGATAAAAATGGCGCTGTAATTTCTACTTAGCGAACTCAATTAGGAATACAGCCCGTGTATCTGTTTTAAATAAATTGTGAGTAAATAGCGTAAAACAAAGGTGAAAGTGGCCCTAATTATTTAGATTTCATCTTTAATCAGAATTTCAGTAATCATATCTCTGACAAAATTGAGCGTTTCAGTCCAACGAATACAAAATTAGTGTCTTTTCCATCGAATGTTCAAAAGTCAAAAACATAAAGTTTTACGTTCCATAGAATTCATAAGAAAATTGGCTTGAAAGCGTCAATAATATTCAAAACATAAGGTCACGCGTACGCATCGCTAAGTTTGACGCCTGTTCAAACCCTATCCGACCCTCCATCGGGAGAACAGACAAGAAACCCCTAAAGGAGGGATTACTTTTTTTTCGTGGTGGTTCGCTGTTCTATTTGGGAGAGAAAACTTACATGAAAGAGTAACACTTGGGATACCAATCGTCTCCATTGGTATAACCGCACTCATTAATGTTGTAATTATCCAGACCTGTAACGGATGCTGAGATATAAACGTACCGCTAACTCTACAAATGTTTAAATCTGCATTAAAATCCGGTTGTCTGGCCGCTCCCACTTTATAGAGAAAACACTTGAAAGCCATTAAAATTGTCCGTCGTACATACAGCTGCCATATGGTCATAATATTACTTTCTCTATGCATTTTAACTCCATGAGTGACAAACGTTTTCTATCAAAACACGTGCAAAATATAGGTATTTGGGAGAATAATTAATTCTACCAGCACTAATGCTTTAAAATTTAGCTGTGTCTATCTAACAGAGCGCGTATTTGGTGCACATTGTTCGATCCTCATAATACGCATACAAATTGGTAAAATCAACGGCGCGGACGTAAGCAACTAATATTACATTGATCGGCACATAAACCTACGCATTCAAAATGCAAAGCTGGTTGCAGATATTTTAACAATTTGGATCGTACAGAACTGCACAGCTTTCTGTGTTATTTCCTTTATTTCACCGATGGATCGTGGTGAAAGCCCACCTGATGTTAAGTGGTAACCGCCGACCATGGACAACAGCAATACGACTCAAGTCATCACCATCAAAGTTCGACATGACTCAAGTCGCATTGGGTTGCATCCGTACCCCAAGAAGGGGATGTTACGTCTCACGCGCCTGCAATTTCACCGGCACCCACTCCCACTGGAACACAGTAACACGAGTGAATCACTGCTTGGCGGCAGATTACCAGATGTGGTGGCAGTACTTCTACGGGCTTAGCACAAGTTCTACTACTTTGGGTTGCTCCTTTCGCACCACCCAGGGACACGTGTAGGGAATCACAGGGTGACTATTTACGGACGCGAGCAACGTGGGCCCCTCAAATATATTGATATCTAACTACTTGAGGAGATATAGCGAGAATCTCAGGTTTAGTTGTAAGATTTCCAACTTTCACACCCAATGGTACCTACCAACTGATATATGATATCCGACTGCAAGTCTATAAGCTCATAGAATATACATCGCAAAACGGTGTAGTTTTATCGGTCCGACTAATGAGACGGGCTGGTAATAGGCAGCATAACTACAAAACGCGTGCCACATTCCGATGCCGTACAATTACCATTATCTCGATCTCATTTAGCTTTACATTCTGAATGAGCCGGCCGACAATGGTAGCAGCTTCCTAGTCCAATTTGTGGCAGTTAGGTAATACGATTCGATTCACAACTGCGAAATTAATTCCCGTAATATCGTTGAAACTTGTACCAGCTCGGAATGGATTTTAGTCCGGGCTGCCTAGATTAGTTCCTTGAACGTTTGAGCACGTGAGTGAGTGGGGACTTAGCCTGCGACTTTTATGACCCATGCCTCTCTCGCTAGTATGTGTATATATGTACCTAAGAACAACTATTTTGTTATTTCCTCGGTAGAACTAGGAAATGTTCGCAGATAAATAAGAGACATATCGTTTATGTTTTCCATTTTTGGTGTCTCATCACATGGATTGATAATATCCTTCTTTTCCAAATGCCAAATCCAAGTCTATTTTTCGTGTAAAAAATATAGGTAAAACAAAATACCATAAAAAGTAAGGTGTGTGATTTGAGTGACGTGAAAACTGGACTGATTAAAACATAAAACAAACTTAAATTCACAGCTGACTGATACTGCATTATCGTGCTTTCCACATGTTCTCAAACAGGCAAACATTCTCAGAATGTAATCGCAAAAGCGTTATCGCACTTATTGCCAATGTTCTCAGATATGACTGACAGTGCGCTTTGGTGCTTTCCACATGTTCTCAAACATGCAGATATTCTCTGAATGTATTCGCAAGTGCGTTATCGCACTTATTGCCAATGTTCTCAGATATGACTGACAGTGCGCTTTGGTGCTTTCCACATGTTCTCAAACATGCAGATATTCTCAAAATGTATTCGCAAGTGCGTTATCGCACTTATTGCCAATGTTCTCAGATATGACTGACAGTGCGCTTTGGTGCTTTCCACATGTTCTCAAACATGCAGATATTCTCAGAATGTATTCGCAAGTGCGTTATCGCACTTAATGCCAATGTTCGCAGATATAAGTGACAGTGTGCTGTGGTGATTTCCAGGTGTGCTCGAACATGAACAAATGCGCGTGCGACCGCGGCTGGACCGGGCCGGACTGCTCGCAGCACGACGCGCTGCCGCCCTCGCCCACGCCCTACGTCCCCGACAACTCGACACGCGCCGCCTACAACATGACCAAGAAGGAAACACCGTATGGTGAGTCGAAACCAGTTTGGAGCGAGTGTAATGTAATTAGTGATATAATGACCTATGTATAGACGAGACCAATTTTCAATTCAGCGACTATTTTTAAATGAATTTAGTACTCATCTGCATTAAAGTGAATATGGTCAGACTATGCCTTGGTGTTTTTTTTAATAATAAACTGCGACTTTCACTTGGTTCATACTAAGCTTTTTGACTTTAGTCTATTCAATAAAAATAAATAGAAAGAAGTATTTTTTATTAATTTAGTCTGCACTAAATTGAGAATTGGCTGTCTCTGAAATTAATAAATTAAGATTATTTAAATACCAAAAGTTTTGCACTGATTAGGGAGGGAGTAGGTTACCTGTAGCTATCTAGATATGTTCAGATACTAGAAATAGTGAGGTTGTTTAACGTGAGATCAATGGGGTGTTTTGAGTGATATTATTAAAATAATCAAGCCTCTGACCCACAGGAAACTATCGTCTACGTGTGCCGGGTGCGACCGCGCACTGGTTGTAAATGACAACGGTCTTCTTACCCTGCGAATCATATCGCCGAATATCACGATACTAAGTCAAAATGAGGCACGGAATATGAAAAATAAAAATGCTCTTAAAATACAAATTAATAGGCGTAAATTCAGTAAAATAATACACGTTGTATGTAGAAGTCAAGAAACGCGAGCTATATTGAATACTATTGGCATAAATTATACAATTGGCAATCTGGACGTGCAAAATTTTATGGTTTAAATAATTAATTACATTCGATTCTAAATTACGATCAATATAAATATATAAATTAATCCTTTTCTGTGATTAAATTAAGTTGATTGTTTCTGTTTCATCTTAAGACTAAAGATCACATGGAGTGACGCTGTCTACTTCTACTCTGCAACTTAATTTTTATTTGAATATAATTATTTTACTGCTCTGTACTACCCACTGAAATATATGCTGTGGTGAGTATGTAAATACATACTACAGATAAACGTGTGTTGAAAACCTAGATGTCCATAACAATTCAATAGCATCGCACACGCAACTATGTATATTTAGTTCATTATTAACCACTTTCTTATGATTACAGGTGTCTTGTTTGAGTTCTGTTTATACCCTACCCTACTACCCTACTACTAATATGAAATACTACTTTACAAAATGTACACCCAATTGGCCTTAACCGAGCACTGCTCTCAAAATCCAAAATTTAAATAATAGTCGCGGACTCGTCTCGAACGGCGTATTGTCGTAACCGCGGTACGGTCAGTAACGATATAACGGATATACGGAATAGTAAGTAGATAATGTGATCGAATGTGGTCGTACGGAATGGATTGTATGAAGCATTGCTCGGTGGGGTCGGTGTGGATTGCGTGGCGCCGGCGCCGGCGCACTAACGCGCGGGACCCTCTCTTGCAGGTGAGCACGAGGGGAATAAGATGAGCACGATGAACATGGTGATATTGTTGCTCGCGGTCGTGCTCTCCGTGTTCGTGGGGTTCGCCTGGATGGCGTACTGCTTCAGGTAACGCGGTAACTCGGTGTCCCGCACTGTGTCCGTCGCTCGTGCCTGTCGTCTCGTACGTGTATCCGTGTCGTGTGTATGTGTGTGTCGCTCACGCGGCGTGCTCGGGTCCCGCGCGCGGCGCGCCGGCCCCGCCCCGGCCCCGCGCGCGGTCACGTCCGCGCCGGGACGTCACCGCGCGCGAGACCACCACTCACTGACTCCCTTCTCTTTGGGCGCAGAGAACTACCACGGCTCGAACACGGTGTTCCTCGTGGCGGTGCTCATGTCTGTGGTAGGGGGGGTATTCATAGTATTTGCCCTGAGCGCTCTCTGCTACAGGTCAGTCGTAGTACACAAAAACTTCTCCCTGTGCCTAAGGTTAGTGAGCAGAAAACAGACCAAAGGTAGTCTTTAAGAAGAAATTTAAATCGTCACCTTCGTATTACTTGTATGTTTACTTTAGACGTTAGCGTTGGTGTTTCTGTTCGTTTGGTTACATCGGCGATTGGTTTTTATTTCGTTGTTACCTCTTTGAAAGTTATTTTTGTGTCGTTTAAGTTTGTCGTCGTAGCGTTAGAGTTGGCGGGTGGCGCGTCGGCCCGGTCGGCGCGCCACGACTGCATTTGATCTGTGGTTCTGTGTCCGCGCGCCGGCGGCCGAACGCGCGAGCCCGCCGCGCGCCACGCGCCACAAGCCATGCGCCACGCGCCACGCGCCACGCGCCACGCGCCACCGCAGCGCGCGCGAGGCCTCGCCGTCCGACCGCCTCGCTGCATGCCGGAAGGCTTTCCTCGTTGTAATCGAGACACAACTCGACTCAAACCCTTAAGATTCTGGGCTCTTGGATGTATGCATTGGCTTATGTGAACTGTGACTCGTTTTCGTTTCCTTTCTTTGGTCGGAGCGTCGGCGGGCGGCGCGCCCGCGCCCGCGCCCCGCCGGTGCCGCCGCGTCTATATCTTCCGTCACCACCACTCACTAAAATCACTCGATCGCGGTTACATTAATCCCTTTTGATTAACACTTTGTACAAACACAATATAACTGATGAATCATTCGTTAAACAATTACATTACTTTGTGAGCCACAATGTTGACATCTTGAAGAAGATATAGATTGCTCGACTAAGTCACCACTCACTATCACTACCACTGAACTGTACTTGTGCACGAGAAGCGAATGTGCAATGCACGGATTCTTCTTTAAAGCCGCTGTCTATCTAGTTAGCAACGCCTTATGTTATACATTTAAGACATCCGGTTCTTTCTAGTTCATAAACTCCATGTGATTGATTACAATACAGGGAGCTTATTTATATACTCGCTGATTTACTTCAACTATATCATTCGAGACCGTTATTCATCATTTTGTTTTGAGATAATTATTTCGTATTAAAAACTTCATTTTACATTTTCGATATATTGTTGTTTATCAGCAAGGGTCGAAATAATTTCATCTACGCTTTGGAACTGTTGCTTTTTGGCTATAAAACGTCATTTTCACAAATACTGGAAAGAACCTACTTTACCATTAAGCTAAGATCAATCTTTTTTAATTAATTTCCATACAACATCAAATTCCCACGAGGAATGAAACGAAAAGTTTATTAAAGTCCAAAATTCCAAATTGATAATTTGAACTGATTAAATATCCAAAAGCCTGGTGCTTTGCAATTCAATTCTATTCTTTGAGGTGGAACGTACGGTGAAAGTAAGTATATAGTTCTTGATTGTAGATATTAATGTATAACCTTATAACTAATAAAGATATATATTTGTTACTGATGATACCTCTGCTAAAGTTAGGGATGTGTTCCATGGCAAGTCGGCGATGGACCTCGAGAATTGTCATCATTCGTTCCACGTCGTAAAGTTTGCTCATATCTCGCTATCAATTCCATTCAATTCGTTCTTGTAAACGTAATCGATTGATCTGAGTGTGCGTTCCCACGCCACGCCTGCTCCAGGAAAAAGAGCACGTCGCGCAAGTATGACCCTCCTTACGTGAAGAAACCGATCGCTAAGAGCTTCGCCGGCGGATCCACCACCTCCAACAACTCGCAGGAGGACATCTCGCTCGACGGCAACAAGATGCACTCCTTCAATAACACATTCAGGTAATTTCTCAACACTATACACATGATAGCATTTTGTTTTTCCGCGATGTAATTTTACAATGTTTGTTTTCAGACTTTCTTAATTGTTTTTTTCTACTACATTTGGTATAAGTTTGTCATTTTTTCCTTTAAAATATCCAATCCTGCTCAGATTTTCATTATTTTCTACTAAAATACCGACACATACCCAAATGTATATTTATTTATTTCCATTAATAACTGATTAAACTGAACTATCCCCGATCTTATCGTTTTTATGTTACCCGTTTTAGATCCTTACATAAATTGTAGAATTATTTTTAATTTCATTAATTTAATCAATTATTCTTTCCTCTCTTATCGGATCTGGTGTTCTATCAGAAATCTGCTGAGGTACGTCGTCAGCTTGGCGAGACACGCTTAGTTCTGTTTGAGCCACTCAGTTTTAGCTTTTATTCACTAAGCTTTAAGGTACAATGCTTTGATAAAAAGCGATAACTTGCTATTTGTGAGTTGCGTGAAGCACAGTCACAGTCAAGGACACGCTTTTTGAATTCGTATTTACATTTATTATACAGTTGGTTAATAGTTTAGTAAGATAACTGTTTGGTAATTTGGAACATTCAACGGTAGCAGTAGAAGTGAAAAATCCCGTAGGTATAGCGCTCGTATTGGAAAAACATTTTACTTCAACCAATGTCCAGCTTATGACATCTTAGAAAAGGGGGTCGTACTTTTATTATAATTTGCTGACACCACTTGAGTAGGACATAGATTCACTATCAAGTAGTATCAAACTAACGTTCATCAACATTATTTTAAAGTATTTTCATTCGATTTTCAGCCGTGGAGATTCGCAGCGCGTGATCTTCAAGCACGGAAACCATATGACTGGTTCAGGGAGTGCTAGTAGATATCCGTAAGTAAACATTGTTAGTTGTCCTTCTGAACCGAAACTGTACGTTAAGTTTTTGGTTTTCGTAATTATAATATACTTAAAGTATATACCTACTAAAAGTTTAGACTTTTCAATTTCTTCATTGACATGAAATCGTAAGTGAGCAACTTCTTGAATATAGCAGTAACATCACTATCACCAGTACTCCAGATTAGTTACAACTTACAATTGATTGGTTTATAAAAATGTCAAGATCATTACTTTCTGAATTTCAGAGATCACAAACAAATGAAACGGGTGCATTCAGGAAGTGAAGACGACCCTACCCATTCAGGTGAGCCAAAAATACCTTACATTTGTAAACCGCCTGAACATCTTCATTATCATGTTCTGAACGCCATAATCTCAAATTCCAGGTGAAGAGGACATAGCGTTCATAGACGTTGCCCCCAACTCCATGGCCAAGTTGCCAGAGAAGGGAATCCTCAAGAAGCACGGGTATGGTGCCGTCGACGGCAAGGACAAGTGGGGGGACGACTCCCAGTCGGAGCAGCTGGAAGCTGGCTCCCAGTCCGACGGGCAGGAGCCTTCGGGGGCTGTTGCCGATATGGAGTATAAGTTTAAGGTGACTATGTGCAACAAGCATGCTGACGCTTTAAATGCCATAACGACAGTCATCTTTCGAGTCCATGGACATCTAGTCCATGGACTCGATAGCAATACCGAATTCAACCTGACGCAGACTTCAGGTGCTGTCGCAGTAAAAACGTATGGAACAAGAAATGACCCAATTCGGGCAGCTCGAAGCTAGCTCCCATTCTGGTATAGTCTTGAATAATACTAAAATTATAAACATTTACATATTTTCTTAGACGCATATTTTTTTGCTCTTACACGCCTTCAGTCTTCTGCAAGTAGCACAAATAGATTTTATGTGATACAGTTACGGAACGAGCCGACGGCCCACCTGGTGTTAAGTGTTAACCTCCGCCCATAGCAACCGATGCGCCTTGGGTCCTCCCCTACTAGGTACTACGAGACCCAAGTCACAACATAGGCGCCCTTAACTCTGAGACGTGTAGGTGGAATGTCTCATCTGCTTTTTTTTGCTACATTTTCAAAATTACGTTGTTTCTGCTAACTTCAGAATTTACTCACCAACTCGACATCTTATTATGTTCCAGGACCTTAATGGGTATCACGAGAATATAATCGTGGCTTTAAAGACTGCTGCCGCACAACGCGCCGCTGGAGGTGTCGCTGGCGGCTCCGGGGACCTAAGGGCCCTGCAGGTAACGATACAATACGATATAATCATTTATTCATAACACCATGTTAACGCCACTGTTTTATGATACCACTCCTTCGAGTCACAGGTTCTCTCGAACTAAGAGTGGTGAATGAATTTAAGTGCGCCTCAAAGAGGCTCCTTTCACGCACTTCACACATGTCCTCGGATATGATTTTTTCTTTTGAAATTTGTAATAAGGATAAGAATATCCCTACAATTCCGTTATTTTCCAGAGCTTCTATGAATTAAGCTTCCCTTCGAGCTAAATATGTGCTTAAATATGTACAAAATATTAGAATGGGAGTTAATTTGTATTATATGTACGTATTTCCAAAAAAGGATATATGTATTCTTCAGTCATCCGGTTCCCATATTACAAGCTATGCTTAGTTTGGGGCTAGATAGCGATGTCAAACAAAAAAAATTAAAAAAAAAACATTGTTCGGATTTTAATGTTGCAACGATGCTCGTCATTTGTGTACCCCTTTTTATCAGTTACATAGTTGAATTATTATGATATATTCCAGGAGTACGAGTACAAGCGCGAGCGAGCGCCGAGCGCGGAGAAGATCCACGAGGCGGAACTGCGGCGGCAGCGCGACGAGGAGGAGGAGGAGGCGGAGGCGGGGCCCCCGTGCGGGCCCATCCGCATCCGCAACCTGGAGGACCTCATCCGCCAGCTGGAGCACCACTCCTCGCGGCACATGAGCCCCTCCGGCTCCGAGGACATCCGCATGTCCGAGACAGAGGCGGACCGACACTACAGGATCGAGCCGCAAGACCTGCCCCCGTTAGTACACACATACTTCCTAACCAACTGAAAACGTATCAATTTTCTTATAACGAGAGTTCAGTGTTCCTCGTCGACCTTTTTTTTGTCATGTAAGTGATAGAACAAGCTGATGGCCCATCTGATGTTGAGTGGTAACCGCCGCCCATGGACAACAGCAGTACGACTCCAGTCCTCTCCACCAAAGTACGAGATGAATCAAGTCGCATTGCGTTGCGTCAATCACACCGAAGCGTGGATGTTACGTCTCATGCGCCTGCAATTTCGCCGGCGCCCACTCCCGCCGAAACATAGCAGCACGAGTGCATCACTGCTTGGCGGCTGATTACTAGGTGTGGTGGCAGTACTTCTCCGGGCGAACCTAAGTAAGGAGCAACCCAAAGTAGCAGTAGAACTTATGCTAACACAAGTTCTACTGCTACTTTGGGTTGCTCCTATTGCACCACCCGGGGGACACGTGAAGGGATTCTGTGGGTTACACACACGGTTATAGCGCAGAAGGCAGGATTACTACCAACTGAGCTATGAGGCCAGTCAAATGTTATGTATTAGTCGTAGGTATATAGTGTGGTATGTGTCAGGCGGTGTCGAGGTCGCGTCGGCGGCCCCGTCCCGGGCGAGGATGAGTCCCGGTTCGGGTACCCTCGGTTCCGCGGCAGCGGGCGGCACCACGCGCCGCTGTTCCCGGCGGGCGGGCCGCCCGGCGTGCCGGTGCACGCGCCGCACGCGCCGCACGCGCAGCACGCGCGCATGCCCGACGACGACGCGTTATACGAGACCGCAGACGCGGAGCGGCTGAGAGACGCGCCCGATAGCGAGAGGTGAGTCTCACGTCAGTTTAGGGGTCTTGTCTTACTGCGTTTCATTGGTTCATTTTACTTATTTACACATCTAATAGATTTGTTTCTTATCGTTATCCGTTTGTTATTATGTATAGTTATATATTATTAAAAATATTTAAACCAGTTTCAATAATTAGCACTTGTGTAAGGGAAGGAACTGGTTTCCGACACACAGCTAACGCTAGCTCGGAAATCAGGGCTTTAACAAACTGTACAATGTGGTTTATTCAAATAAAGTTTTATTGGCATGATAATTATTTGTTTTTTACCTACCAGATCAGAAAAACGCCGCTTAATACAGGCCGTCTGCTAGTTTCTTAGGTTATTCACATAAAAATAATAATGCAGAGTATACAACTTATTTCTTCAACTATTTATGTTTGAAGATACCATATCAGTGATTATATTACGAGTAGTTTATCTGAAGTCGTCACGTGAACATACGAGTTTTTTACATAATTGCTTTCTTTGATAATAAAGGCCTATTGTCATTTGAAATGATGAGACGCAGCAAGCCAAGCACCGCTATGTTTTGTGATTTGGCTAGGGAGTATTATTGGCACGATCCACGTGGACACAATAATGTTAAAATTTGTCTAAAAACACTAAACAAGCTTCGCTTAATATTTGTATTCTTTCTAAAACTTCCAGCTATATTTTTTGTCCGTATTGCCAATACAACGCGTATCCACAATATGAATACCTCGGTAGAGTTTCAATACGTAAATCGTTGTGACTGAAACTGAACTTTATATAATATTTGTATTGGTTTTGAACACTGAAATTGCTTTAACTAAGTAGGTACTAATAATCCCAAAGTTAGATAACTATCATCTATAACATCTAACAGTCGTAGCAGACTGGAATTGCTTCGCCGCATAGGGCTCAGACATTACGCACACTAATCCACCGCGCGAGCTCGGCGGCCCGCGCGCGTCCGCACGCGTCCGCACGCGTGCCGACGCACGCGGGCCGCCGAGCTCATCGCGAGCCACGGCGCGCTTCGACTCTCCGTTTGTCTTCTCTATCATTTTCTAGTGATGAATTTATTCAAGCTCAACAACAGTTAGCCCGGTGGGCGAGTGAGGAGGTGGTGAGCGCGGGTGGTGCCGGCGGGGGGGCGCTGCAGCGCGAGTACTTCCCCTCGCCCGCCGGCTCGACGAGCAGCGACGCGACGGCGACCGTGCGCGCGTCGCACGCGCTCGCGCTCTCGCACCGCGCGCCGCCGCTGCCCCCCGGGCAAGCCGCGCCCGCCGAGTACTTGCACTGACGCCGCACCCGCACCCGCCCCGGGGTCACTGCAACCCACCACAGTTAGAATAATCACGTTAACGTATAGTTTGACCGTTAGTAATGAACACGATAAAATCTTCACACGTGTAGTTGATCTAATATACTTAGTGGATTCGATCGTCGGCCTCGCGGCCGCCGCTTGTGAATACGTAGTAATCGTTAGCGAAATCGGTGACCTGTAAATATTGTCGACTATGGATTATACTTGCACTGTTTATATAAACGATATGACTGAACTATATAGTATTCGAACGATTTAGCGTAAACTGTTGAATGTAAGTTTGGAATCGATGGAAGGTAGGCCGCCGCGCCGGCGCTGGGACGCGTCCCTTGTGTTGAAATATTTAATAATTATATTAGTTGGATTAAAACGATACGCTTTATATCTCTATATTTGTTCGAGTGAATCCTCCTGGCGGTGGCGTGGCGGTTTGTATGTCTAAAGTAACCGTAAGTGAATCGTGTCGGTGTGGGAGTAGCGTAAGTGAGGCACGGTGGGCAGGCCCGCCCCGCCAGCGTCGCGCCGCGCCCGCGCCCCGCCCGCACTCGCTTGCTATTAGATAGGCGATTAACAAATTCAGAGCTGAGGTTATCGTAAGTGGAGCTTTAATGTAACTTGTGTTAGTTGATGAGCCGTCGCGGGGACGACGCGGCGGACGGGCTCGGCGGCTCCTTATATTATTAACATATATACTTACATTGTGATCGTTTATGCTGTCTGTCTGTACCCCACGATATCCGAATTTACTTTATAACTGTGCTACCGAGACTATTGACTTGAGGAAGATGGGCGACAAGCAACCGTCCCCGGAGAGTAACACAATCTTATTCATTCTGTAATCACCTCTCCGATAAGCGCCCAGCTTCGTTTCCCATTAGTTGCTGCTGGCTCCTCGACGAGGGGAGACATTGTGACACCAATTAAGTTTACTATAAGTACGGATACATTTTGTGTTGAATGTTAATTAGTGTATTCGGTAAGTCGTGGTGTCGGGTTCGCACCACCGTGCATCAATAATTGGTATGACCTAGCCAGTAACGTACATATTCTAAAACTTAATGTGAATATAAAAGTTATTTCGATTATATCAAAATATCTATTATTATTATTGTATTGACTTTTAACGAATTTACGCCGCAAACTGACGTCGTGAGGTGTTTGTTAATGTATGTGTTATAGTTTTCAAGTTTATTTTATTGTGACAATTTAGAGTGATCGTTTGTTTCGCGTTTACGCTAGGCTAGGCTAGGCTAGGCTAGGTGGCGCGGCCACGAATGTAACGGTAGGTTATTACGGTTAATATAACGGATAAAGTAAATCTGATAGTAGATAGGTGTACGTGCAGACTGCCATTATTGTGGCCCCTCGTTCACTGGCGCTGTGAGGCCATTTCGCCCCGTTCAGAATAAATCAGATATTCGTTATGTTGTAAGTCTTAAATAGATTATAATGAATCACGTACAGGGTAGATGTGACCGCGTGCTTTGTGGCTGGGCGCGGGTCTCGCTACGCTGCGCCGCGGCTGAACCGCGTCGCACTCGCCCCGCGGCCGGACCGAGTCGCACTCGCCCCGCGAGGAACCTAACCTCACTTGTACGTGAAATAGTCGATCGAAATGAGACGCTCTCGGATTGTTTGTTACTAATATCTAATGTTACATTTTATGTTTAGGGTTAAAAACGTTTGTTTAAGAATGATCGATGTTTACGCGTATCTAGTTGCGAGTACTCGTCGCCCAGTTGGCGCCGCGTGCGCGTTACCGTCCCTGCGGTCGGCGCTCTCTTCCCGATGCGAACTTAACGGATGCGACTCGCTGTGCGCGCGACGCGTGGCGCGTGACGCGTGCCGCGTGGCCTAACACGTCAATTGCGACCGGCCGGCGCCAGAATTCAACATTGCTCACGGTAGTGCTCTGAACTTTATACGAATTCTCGTAACGATTAAAGTAATGCCCACCTCTCAACTACGATTGTACGATATTAACATGACAACAACACTCAAGTAACGGACATTCCTCGCCCCTTCTCATTGAAGTACAAAAATATCATTCTTATAGAGTCCAGTTTCATTGAGCAACAATAATATCAATTGTTGACGAAAGTCGCAAGAAGTTTCGTTACAACAGTTTTCCTCTAGCCGAGTGCAAACCTATTTGGTAACGAAAGTGTGGCATTTGTAACAAGTATTTGACGTTATTGCTCCATTAATGTAACGTCAGTTCAGGCAAAATAGACGTCGACGTTGGTAATGTAAATGCATTTTCCTTCCTAAATTATGAATAACTAAAGCAGATACTAAATTATAATATGTCTGAAGTGGCGTCACATTATGGTCATGTCATGTGAAATTGTACCTAAACGTTATTGCCTGTTGTGTATCGGGAATTGTTGAAAATGTCATCATGTGTGAGGAATATTTTGCTCAATACCAAATAATTTATTCCCGCAATGTGAAAATGTTACGATAATTTGTACAAAACATCACTATCGATATAAGTAACTAACTTAGAAATGTTAAATTAAGTGATATAATTGTAATATAAAATACGAATTTTAAACGAAAGACGTTAATACGTTGTAATGTTCAGTTTGATTTGTCCTTGTAAATATATTTGCTATATGATTTTCTAAATGAATGTAACATATTATTAATGAAAAAAATAGATGAACACAAATTTTACGAGCCGTTTTATTTTTCTCACCATTATTTTCAAGAATGTAGTTTTTAGTTATTCGCGTAGGTATGGCAATTTTTCATGCTCTAAATAATAATTACATAGTATTGGATTAGATGGCGCTGCGTAAAAACGCAGCGCCATCTAATCTAGCCCGAAACTAACGAACTCGTTTCCACGAATCGTTTCGGCGAAACTAACTCGATTCCCGTGGCGAATCCAGGAACTAATTTTGAACAATGGAATAATGTGCTTTCACGTAGACACTAGCGCTACAGCCAAGGAGCTTATTTCTGGAATGGACTCTAGCTTGTAGTATGGGCGTTACATAACTACTGTTTAATTAATACACATAATACAAAATAATACACAGATCATGTACGTACACAAATTTTGTCTTGGGTGGTAATTGAACTGTAATTGAAATTAAATAATAATAAATTTAACTGTAATTGTAAATCGATTGAATTGAATTACATTGTATTTCTATTTTGTTTTCAAGTATTGCTCAGTAGTGTAATTATATAATGTTACGTCACATCTGTCTTGGACTCGGGACCCTGTCGACAAAAACCGCGTTGAGAAGGCGTGCGACCGCAAACGCGCTGTGTCCGCTGATCAAACGTTAGAGAATCTCTCGACAAACGCTAGTATTTATTATAAGGCATTTGTATCAAAACATTAAAAACAACAGTTATTTTATACATGTATTTATAACTGACAATAGTACTTCACCAGTTAATTAAAGAGATAAATCTAATTAGGAATATCGATACTCCCACTCCTCCTCCTTATAACAAACTTGGCGAGGTCATCTTTTTCCGGATCGAAAGGAGTGATTTTGTCGCATTGCGCCGCCGTGGCCGCCTGCTGGATCTGCTCCCCGAATGCCTTCAAGTCATCCCGCTTCAGTTCCACCATGTACTTGCGAGACTCCATCAATATAACGGCGTCGTCCCGCGCCATCGACCAAATGCTCGGCTTCAACCGACTCAGCATGTTGTTCCCGACGAACACCCCGTGGAACAGACCCTGAAAGTGAGGCTTATGCGGATAGTGCTCCAGAGCGGACAGGGACAGAAAGTGCACCTTTCCAAAATCCATATTGATATAAGTGTCACGATCCTCGCGTAGAAGTAACGGAGCTTCAGTTCCGGTCTCGGAGAGTTTTGCATCAAATTCACTTAATACTACCATTCCAAGGTCATGTCCTTTATCCAAATTCATAGCGGTGACATCGAATTCCTGACGATTCTCGAGCTCGTAGAGCATACGCATGACGTTCCTCTCGGACACGTCTGTAGCGCGTTTATAGCACACCCCGTGAGAGGATTTCAGCATATCCTTGTCTTCACAGCTCAAACCGTACGATATGAACGGTGACGTCACCATATCACCCATGTAACCTCTGTGCAGATATCGATCCCCACACTTGTAGACTCCCGCAGCCAGGCTCACGTTGGGGCGGCACACCTCGGTTTCCAACCACGTAAATGCAACGCCGTGTTCTCTAAAATGCTTGTATTCTGGAAAGCATACCTGACCGGCGATCTCTTTTAACCTCATGTGGTAGTCCCAGTCGTAGACTCCAGCTCTATTATCATAGCGAACTCCAAGACTGCTTCTGATTCGGTGCTCCCACAATTCACAAGCGTTAAATTGGTTAGTATTACCGGTTGTCCAAAAGTTCAACAGATTTTCCATGTAATCTCGCTCTCTGTACTTCATCTGCTCTATGGAGACGCAGGGCAGGAGACAGTTCATAAAATCTGGGTTGGTGACCATACCGACGAGTTGACGAGTTTTTGCGATCACATATCTGGACGTGGGTGGCCGTAGGAGAATATTTCCGTAGACTTCGAGGAAGCGTCTGGTTTTCTCCAGCAATCCGCAACGTGTGGTCTTCTCTAACGCCAGCGACATCAGAAGAAGTTGTCTGGCGACCAACTCGGGACAACCGTCGATTACGAACAGATTCATGTACCGACGTGTATGCCGATACGCTTGGGCAAGTGTTTTGAGCAGGTGCCTTCCATCGCAGCCGCCGATCAAGAGGAAATTCAACTCGAACGCACTCTCGTCCCCGTGTTTTAGATACTCCTGCTGGAGATCAAGCGCGGGGCTGACTCCCCAAAACATTGTATCGTGCAGTCTGTCCCGCCGTCAACACAGAAATGGCTCGCTAATCAAAGACATGGCAACGTAAACAGCCGATGAAGCGTGGCGGTTTGCAGGGCGTTGCTAGGATACGTGCTAACACGAGTACGAACACCGCAAGTACGCGCCAACACCGGCTCAAGGTTGTACTCGGATTGCGCTCGAGGACTCCTCAATGGCACGACGCAGGTTACTGAAGCCTGATTGAATATGAGAGCCCTTGATGATCGGTCGAGTGTTAATAACGCAGTATCGATTTTGTTCTACTACGAGCTTAAAATAATCTCGATGGTTCCGAGAGACTGTTTCTGGTTCATTGATCAGAAGTGCTCACATAATCGATATTGTGGTCAAGCTCAAGTGTTGTTCAATGACAATCTCCTAAACAACGATGGTAAGATCTTTCTGTACTATATGTATTATCTGTACTGTATAGAATTATGTATTTTCCGAGAAAATACATAACCAGCTATTATTAGAATTAAAATAGGTCATCATTAAAATAGCTCTTCTAGATTTTGAATTTTGATATCCTAACGTTATGAAGAAATATGATTGGCAGTGTTGTTGGTAGGTTTGAAAGGGCTCTATTGTCGACATAGATTTCACTAGAGGGAATGCTAAAAAAGCTCACACATCAGACTGCAGCAATTTTTTTTTGTATGCGTTATACAAGTGTATTTTGACAACACACTAAAACGCGGCGCCGCGTGGTATTCTAACTAAATCATTCTGTAAGCGCTCCACACGCTGCGTTCGATGGGCCCTTTGGCTGAAGTTCAGTGATTTCAGGTAGTTACTTCGTTATTTCGGAGAGCGTGGTGGTCTAGCGGTACTGACCCCCGAGTTTCAATCCGGAGGTCGCCGGTTCAAATCCCGTCGTGCACCTATGAGTTTTTCGATTGAAAGATTTATGTGCGCAATACCACGTTCTCAAAACGGTGAAGGAAAACATCGTGAGGAAACCGACATGTCCTAGAACTAAAAATTCGAAGACATGTGTCGAGTGCACGAAAGGAGCCTCTTTGAGGCGCACTTACAATCCTTTCACCACACTGGTTCGACAGAACCGGTGACTCGAAGAAGAAGAAGGTAGTTACTTAAAGGAAGAATTTGCCTTAATAAAAGAATATAAATTTTATCGACAGCTTCGTTGGTAGTGTAGTCAAATTATGAACTGTATCGTGGGTAAATTCTGCTCGAGTTTTCGTTGATGGAAAACATAGTTAGGAAACTGAAATATCGTGGCGGTAACAGCCCCGACTACCTTAGAAAGAAGACACAGATTCACGGCATTTACTCTAAGGTGTAGGCAGACCCAGAGGGAACCATTTATCACATTATTCAATGTGGGAATGTGGACGTGAAAATAAATGACCTTATTATAGACATTGTCCCCCTTGAATAATAACGCAGAAAACAGAAATCTGGAAATATCATTAAAAAATGTGAATACTCTTAACTCACCAAAGAAATAACTATGAAGTCCGGACGATATTGAAACAACACGAAAGACATAACCAAGTTGTCTGTGATATATTTATTAGGGATATTTTCTTTAGTCATTTACACTGTTTGTATGGTAAAACATGATGAGCAAATGCAATTTCCCGTGGAAAAAATATTAATGTGTAAAAACTTTTTTCCATTACAACAATTAGTAAACCATACAGTAACTATTTACAAATGGATGTTAAAAAAGTACTTACTATTAGGTCGGTAGGTACTGTGAATATGGTACTATTAGCCTAAAAATTATCCTGGACATTTTGGGTTGCCAATAATTGATAAATTACGAGCATTAGTAAAATGCACTGCATATGTAATGCGGCCTATTATTTTTTGTTTGCATATTTTTTGTGAGTTTTGGTTGTATTTCGAAGTCAGAAAATACATTCAATCTAAATCCACACTTCTCTACACATTTTCAATACATACTTTACCTGTAAGTAATACGAGCTGCTAAAATAATGCCAAAACTTGTGTTACATGGACATCAAAGTGACATTCTTGAATATTTAATAAAAGTACTCAGCAATCGATGGATAGCAGGACTTATATAATTTATTATGAAATGCAATACTTTAGGTATTTTACGAACAATAAAATATGCATTTTGGCAAAAAACTTTTCGTATCTCCTACAATGTAAGGATACGCCGTACGTTATCGCCATTCCGCTCAGCGAGAGCCATGTAAACTAGTTAATTCAACTACAACAGGGAGTTTCTTTTCTAGATGTTTTTGGTGATTCTTTGGCTAAAACTCATAAATAATTAATATTAATTATTCCTCAATTATACAACTTACTTAACCTTGTAATACTGAAATAATCTAACTGGTACAAATTTGTAATACATTTAATTTTAGTTTTAAAGTAATTCGGGGTAGGTCATTTTTTAACTGCGTCATCGATTTCTATCTATAGTATGGTAATCTAAGCTCATAATAAATTATATAAACAGGATAAATTATAGAAGATAGACTAGAGATTAGAAAATAACTAACCATCATTGCACATTTTAAGCTTTTTCAAACTTTACAATATTTTTACCTAAACCACTCGTTTGGAGCGGACTGCGCTTTCGTCAAGAAAACCTAGAATCGTCCGATGAAGCCAGCGACCTGGGCTTGGACACCTTCGCTTCGATCGACACGCTCTGGTTCCCAGCCCTGGAGCTGACGTTACCTCCGGTACTACGATTGGTGTAAGTTGAGGACGTCACTGGAATTTTCCTCGTCTGCTTGATTCTCAACTTGTTCAACCAGAGATCTCTCGTGTTTTTGTTCCCAAGGACGAAGAACAGAAACAGAACAAACCCTTGGAAGGTGCTCAGGATCGCGTACATGTAGGCCATGACGATGTTCATAGCGAACAGGCCAAACACCCACGGCAGACCGAACAGGAACACGAGGAAGAAACTGACGGAGGCGCAGCGGAGAGCCTCGTTAGTATCGGCGCCGTGACGCTGGATCCTCTTGGAGGCGAACACGGAGCGCACTATCAGCGCGAATAGCGTCCAGTTCGCGAGCAACATGGCGGCGACGGGTGCGTACACGCTCACCCAGAGCGCGAGCCCGCTCGGATAACAGAATGAGGCGGTGGGGTGCGCCTCGTCGAAGCGGCCGGAGTATGCGTGCGGCTCCACCGACAGCAGCACGCCGATGAGCGCGCACGGCGAGCCCCACGCGAACGCACCCGCGCGCAGCAGCTTGTGCGACGCGTCCCGCGCGAACACCTTCACCAGCCTCCTGTAGGAGAGCACCGCCGCCACCAGCATCCAGCAGAACGAGGACAGCGTCGAGTAGTGGAGGAGTATCCCCGACAGCATGCAAACCACGTCGTACACCTCGAACCGAGCGAATACGATTATCAGAAAAGAGAGCGAAAGCATGAATATCGAAATGCAGAGTTGGAGCCATATTTTGTTGTTGTAGTCCCGTCTCCAGGATCTGAAGAGTAGAGCGGTGACGCCGACGAGCATCAGCCCCGAGATGGAGAGGCAGCATCCTACGATGGAGACGATTTCGAGGGCGTTCTCGTTGCGCTCGGAGAAGACCGTCCGCGGGATGAGTACTTCGGCGAAGTGGGTGAGGTGGTCGCAGCGGCACATGTCCAGGGTCCCGGCGGTCGTGGCCCGGATAAATGTGCAGCCCTCCTCGGACCAGTAACCGCTTCCGTTGGGGTTGAAATGCCAGTACGCGCAGGAACGGGACTGGTTCCGGTCGGGGTCACTCTCCAGCGGGGTCAGATGAATATCTATGACCTGAAAAATGAGTTGAAATGATCAGTTTAAATTAATAGAGAAAACTGAAGATGTACGTATGAGCCATTTTCTTTCAGATTCCCGTTTGTCCCCAGCCCGTGAAATGTTAAATACGTGAGACGTTGCATCTTCATACCTCAGGGTCTACCATACTTCAGCAAGCGAAGGATCTAAATAAACAGCATAGCTGTTTTTGTGGGCTTCTGCCCTGCCTGAACATCGTTCGTCTGCTCTCTGTCACCAAAGTCTAACTTTTTTTACTTTTTTTTCTAAGTGTAACTTTTTTATAACCGTGTAAAATTAAGCGAGTGGCTAATATGGCGGCCTAGTTTCGGACCTAGACTTTTAACCCGAAGGTTACGGACTCAAATCCAGGCGGGGCAACTGTGAATGTTTTGTGAAATTTACACATGAAAAATTCAAAATTACTGCGTCACTTTTTTAAAACAAGGAAGGAAAATTCTTGAGGACACCGCTATGTCCTAAACCATAAAATCGAATTTTGGGGCATTAATCAATCCAGAATTCAGAATGGGCTGTCTGTCGTGTTAGTTTTTTTTATTTGATACAGTTACTGCCTTGTGTTAATTGGTACCCTCGGCCCATAACAACCGATGCGACTTGGGTCCTCGCCTACTAGGTACGACGAGACCCAAGTCGCAACGTATACGCCCGTAACTTTGAGACGTGTAGATGGAATGTCTCATGTGCCTGTAATTTCACCGGCAACCACACCTTTCAAACCGGAACACAGTAACACGAATGCGTTATTGCTTGGCGGCGTACATCCCCGGACAAACTTGGCGAGAGTTCTACTTCTCTTAAAAAAGTCAGATTAACGTCCATTCATTCTCGCTTATCTAGAATACCACTCTGACCCGGCATCGAGGGCTGGTTCGAAGGTTCACTTTACCTCTCCATTTTGAAACTCGGTAGTGTTCTCAATGTTGACACTCAGAATTCTGCTGTTGACGAGTCCGTGTCCGCTCTGGAAAGCTCTGTCGTTGCGGAACACGACGAAGCTGATGCGGCGCGAGGAGGCGGTCACAGACGCGGGCAGCTGGACCACTACCTCGCTCGACTCACTCATCAGAATACTGGAGTTTAATTCCTCTGTAATAATAATAATAATAACATTAATAATAAAAAATATCCTATTTCCTACTATCTGTAATATTATAAACGTGAAGGTTTGTATGTGTGGATGTTTGTTACTCTTTCACGCTCAAACGGCTGAATGGATTTTAATGAAATTTGGTATCAAAATAGCTTATATCCTGGCTTAACATAGAGGCTACTTTGATCGCGCAGTGTTCCCGTGGGTTGACTTACTCACCTCGGGGCGCAACTAGCTTCTGAATAAGATACAACAGAGGTATGTATACAAAAATGAACACTGGAAAATACTAAAGTTAAAACTGTGTCGCAGTTTCCAGTGCCCGACCTTAGGACTAAAAAAGATTCTTATCTTCCTCAGGGTTTTATTACAAAAATTTACTTTTAAATATGCGTTACTGCTCGGCGGCAGAAGTGGGCATGGTGGCAGTACATCCCCGGACGAACTTGGCGAGAGTTCGACTGCTCTTTTCTTTTACTACTGAGTCTGTAGTGTGTAGTCTGATTACTAGTCCAGATAAGCTGGACATGCGAACGGTGAAGGTGCCGCAACACAGTTTTTTAACTAGCGCGGAGGGTAGTTGTAATTTTTTCTCTGCTTAATTTTGTCACGATATGACTATCGTGAGATATAGTGAGTATATATGAGATCTGACGATCAGTCGATAGTGAATTATTAGGTAATGAATGTATGAGGATATTGACCTTATCGTACATACTGTTATGTAAACATAATTGTAAGTAAATTAAGCTGTTTTTGTAAAAAGATCAAATAAATTATTATTATTTTCACCTCGAATGATTTGGAAAGCATCATCAGTGAAGGTGTCCGACGGCCTGTTAGCGATCCGCAGTCCCCTGACCGGCGAGTCGGCGGCCGCGTCCGCAGCCATCAGCGCCACGTTCCCGCGCACCGCGGACGCCTCGTGGGAACCGTTCAGGTCGACCCGCGACCCTATCTTGTCGAGTAGATGCAGGAGCTCCCCCGGTATATCCAGCTCCTCTTGCTCTCCCAGGAAAATGTCTACCTGAAATGTATCAATATCTATACAAATAAATTAAATCGGAGTGTCTGTTTGTAATATTAAAATAACCGCTTTTTACTAAGTGCATTGGGATGTATACACGGTACATATACCACAACAACATTTTTTTAAATTTTTGTCTGTCTCTTTGTTCCGGCTAGTCTCTGAAATGGCTGGACCGATTTTGACGGGACTTTCACTGGCAGATAGCTGATGTAACAAGGAGTAACTTAGGCTACTTTTCCCAGGGGTAAAATAGAGGTGAGTGTACCAAATTATTAATACTTATATTTTTTTTATTATTATTATTTTTACCGAATCCCTCGCGGAAAAAGTCGCGGGCAACAGCTATTACATACATAAAATCACGCCTGTTTCCCAGAGGGATAGGCAGAGATCATGGTGATCATCTACGGACGCTAGGAACGTGAGCCCACATGGGACATTTCCACCATTTTCCTCCATTTAAATGACTTTATGTCAAATCAAATATTATGCAAAAAACACTCATTCACTCACCTGATCAAATGCCGGATTTATATCTGCTACCATGATCGCGTCTGTAGTGTTGAGCAGCAAGTCCAATTCGTCTATAACTTGTTGTAGTTGTTCCTGAAGCTGAAATTACAACACATTATCAGATTCAGATTTAATTATTTCGCCACCATCAACTCCTGCATAGCTAACAACCCTTATCTATACAACCGTAAGTCATATTTGCACTTCGCTTATGACTTTATGGCTACTAGAGGATTATTAACTTCGTGATGATAATGTGAATCATTTTGTTACTCTATAGCCAACCCAATACAAGCTAAGCACATGGTAATTAGTATATGTGATGCATTGTATGGAAATCAGTTAAACGCCCCTCTATAAAACACCGAGTTATACAAAATTTTTATTACCACCACTAAAACTTGTACCTTAAAATTATGGCCCAAAGCGTGTTAAACCTAGAACTGAATTTCATAAATCAATTCTAAAGACAAAGTTAGAGTGGTATTTTTGTTTTTTTTTTTGCAAATATCATAAACATACATAATTCTTTATTATTTGTTTTACTATACTCTGTAACAGCATCTCCAATTCTCGGAATTTGTTGCCGTTAGATACGAGAGATAAACCGAACAATGTTTTTCATACAATGAGTTCGCAACGTGTACTTAAATACCATTAATGTAAAGGAGTAAATGATGTACAGAATAAAAATATAAATACGAAACCAAAATCCTTTTGTATGCTTTTGGACAAACAAAATATGTTATTCTTAAAAATCTGATCCATATACTCGTTACTGTACTAGCATACGAGATATAACCAGACAATTCTAAAGTAGATATGGGCATAGACAAATGTTACCAGCCATAGTGATTTGGATCACACGAGGATTTGGTCGAGGCTTCTCATAGCAAACATGAAAGCATTTTATATTTAGTGGTTAAAACAAAGTCATGAATGAAAGCAAATTCAAAAACATCATTCGCTAACAAAACAGAAGAACATAGTCATCGGAGGGAAGAATAACTTTCTCCAATTGTCGGCATAGAGACAGCTACATTGAAACGAAGAAGTAAATGCAACTAAATTCACAAAGAAGGAGAGACAACTAAATTGAAACAAAGAAGGGGAGACAACTAAAATGAAACAAAGAAGAAGAGGCAACTAAATAGAAGCACAGGAGTACAATTAAATTGAAGGAGAGATAACTTAACTGAAGCAAAGAAGGAGATACAACTAAATTCAAACAAAGAAGGTGATACAACTAAATTGATACAAAGAAGGAGATACAAACAAGTAAATTGGAATTAAGGATTAAAGGACACGATCACAACATAACTTACGGGTGGCTTAGGAGTGACAGTAATGGGAGGGAACGTCGGGTCAACCGTTATGACTGGAGTGGGCGTGGTCGAAAACGTAGGTTTCGGTGGCCACAGCCACTTAGTCGACGTTACTGACTCGGCAGTAGTCTTGTCCTCATCTGACGTCGCGTCACTCGCGGGCACCTCTGAAGTCACGTCACCCGGCGACAACATAGTTGTAGAATTTAATGTTGGCATCAGTCTTGGCGGAGGTTCCGTTTTGGAAGGCTTATCCTCTTCAGAACTATTAGCGCTGGTGCTGCTGTCCCGGTACTGTTGATGGTGTGTCTACAATGTTAGTGTGTTATCACGTTAGCGTGAGGTTAGTAATCATTTGTTACGGTGCAGTATACTCATAACTGTCGAGAGCTATACGTTCTAGTGCTATGGTTGTTTATTTTGTTGGCTTTGCGGCATTGATAATCGGTTCAGATGGTCGCGCAACGTCTTGCGGCATTCAGATAATTATTTAGAAAGTCAATGCAATCGTTCACATAATCGACGTAGGTCACTGTCGCTCGCGACTATCTGAACTTATTATTAACTGAAATGTTTTTGTCATCTTATATTTTTATCATAATATTATCTGTGTCCATATCAAATGAACAAGATATATTATTAGATTGGTTTTGCTACAGAATCGGAATTTTATCACATTTTCTCAAGAGTAACAGCTGGCGAGAACCTCATTTCGTCATGGGCTACGAGTATGCTCGGGCTCAGTGGATCTAATTAACCAGATCTACAACACCGGGGGACCCACGTTGCTCGCGTCCGTAGGTAAGGTAGGACCTTTGAATACCTACACGTGTCCCCCGGGTGGTGCGAAAGGAGCAACCCTAAGTAGCAGTAGAACTTGTGCTAAGTTCGTCCGGAGAAGTACTGCCACCACACCTGGTAATCTGCCGCTAAGCAGTGATACACTCGTGTTGCTGTGTTCCGGTGGAAGGGAGTGGGTGCCGGTGAAATTGCAGGCGCATGAGACGTAACATCCCCGTCTCGGAGTGATGGAGGCAAACGCAATGCGACTTGAATCATTTCGTACTGTGTTGTAGAGGACTTGAGTCGTATTGTGGTTGTCCATGGGCGGGGCGGTTACCACTTAACATCAGGTGGGCTGTTGACTACCTGACGTCATTTGGATTCCTAACAGGTAATATCTAGAGGTGTGTCCTCACAATAGGCAGAGGCCTATAAACAAAAGGCGGTGTGTTTACGTGCACCCTTGTTGTACTGCTATGGAATTTTATAGCCTATTTATAGGCATTAGTCGAGAGTAGCCTCAGAGATGAATAACGAACAACCAAGTAACTGTACACCTGTTTGCATTTCAATTAAGTGTGACAGAAGATAAGCGCCTCCCATTTACGTGCGACTCAAATATGTTGCCATAGTGAATAGTAATAATATATAGTGCCATAGTCAGAAATATAACTAGTCTGTGCTAATTTAGAAAGAGGTCTGAAACAATGAGGTTTGAATAACCAACTGATCAACTTGCTGTCATTTTATATCTCTTTCATGTAGAAATGCCTGCTTTCTGAAGTGTGATATAGTCTGTTTTAATTCGATATTATTTCGAACTTTAACGAGCGCCGCGCCGATTCTCATTTCTCATTCAAATTTTCCCGAGCGATGATTAGATGACGCAAGATTTGGCCTTTAATTGGAAATTTTTTGTGATGTTCTGGGGGTTATTGAGTTATGACAACTTTTAATTAATTGAATAATTAATTTGACTACCAGTTCGATATAAAATTAACTTAATTATCATAGAAATGGGCCTAAAAAAGTTATAACTACACTACTGGCTTAGTGTGACTAAAATGATAAATACTTAGTGATGATTTTCTTATAGCGAGCATATCTTCGGCATAAAGTTTGTTATGAAAAACGAAATGTTTATTGTTCATATATTTAAATACTTTTAGATCTACTTCTTATTTTGAGATCTTAATTTATAAATTAAACTAAATGTACATGCATTGACATGCTGCATACAAAGTTATTAAAAGAATGTTAAATAAATGAAAGACACTAATCAATCAAATTAATACTTCAGATAGTTTCATACAGATATCATTAATTGATTTTTTATTTTACTCCTTATATTATGAAATATAACGAAATGGTACATAAAAATCTGAATATGAATCATTCGACTGGAATAGTTTATGTGTGTAATAGTGTATATGTATTAAGAATAGTTTAGTTTATGTATTAAAGTGCTACGATGTAATGTTTTTGTAACAAATAAAAATTTATTATTAGTATTATTACACTAGCGAATCGCCCCAGCTCGCACAGGTACAAAATTAACTAATATATAAACTAACCTTCCTCGTTTATCGCTCTTCGTATTAGTCAAAACTGTATCAAAATCCATTGCATAGTTTAGAAGTAAGCGGAGAAACAGCAGACGCAGATAGCGACTTTGTTTTTAATTATTTATAGTTCTAATTTACTGAACTGGCTTTTAAGAAGCACTGGTATTTTTTGCATCATTTGTATAGAATATCATTTATATACTTGTAATCAGCCTATTTTCAGCATAATTTTGTGTATGGCTTGAGTTAAACCAAAAACCATTTAATGATTTGTTATTTAATAGCGTGCAATGAAAGTATTTATCTGCTACTTTCCCAAGAAAATAGATTAAAAGAAAAAACAAGCCTGCATTTCACTGTTACGATAAAGTAATTTAGGGTTTGTGTGACCAAGCTTGAGAGATCCATCCTTTAGACAAACGAACTAGACGAAATGCATTCAAGACGTGTTGATAAAATGAATCGCCAATGATTTTAGTTGTATATATTTATTATATATATATATGAAATGAAGAATCCCTTCATTAATGTTATTTGAATTCTGCCGCGTATTCTTTAACCTGTTTTGTTTATGATCTGTTCTTTCTCTGTTTATGATCTGTGTTTGCTGTCTGCATTTGACGTTACGTGTTCGGTGGTTAAACTGTCATGTCAATGTGACAAAATTGGAGGGAAGATTTGGAAGCATCAATTTATAATTGATATAATGTGAAAGATAATACGGGAAATAATAGCTCTAAATGTTGTTTCTCTTTTCAGGTAAGATTATGTAATGTACTGGTCCATAAGTTGTTGATGTTTAAGCTTTTAAATTGTGTCTTCTAACAAAATAAATACCTCTCTCATTTCTGAGCAACACATTTTTTTTTTTTATGTAGTACAGTTACGGAACGAGCCGACGGCCCACCTGGTGTTAAGTGGTAACCTCGGCCCATAACAACCGATGCGACTTGGGGCCTCCCCTACTAGGTACGACAAGACCCAAGTCGCATCGTATGCGCCCGTAACTCTGAGACGTGTAGGTGGGATGTCTCATGTGCCTGTAATTTCACCGGCAACCACACCTTTCAACCCGGAACACAGTAATGCGAACGCGTTACTGCTTGGCGCCAGAAATGGGCATGGTGGCAGTACTTCCCCGGACGAACTTGGCGAGAGTTCTACTGCTCTTAACAATTCTATTATTTCAATAAAAAACCCAATGGTTTATAATATGTTCATATTATTATATAGGTATATATGATAATTATATTCAGAACTATAAAACATTGTCATCCTTTTCTATTATGATTATCGTATCTCAAAAAATAACAGTAGGTGATTTCATGCTAACCAAATTTACTACTGTGAGGCCAGTCAAACGATATTTATGTTAACAACGACATTGCATAAACCATTTTACGTAACTAAAAGTTATCATAATTGACGTGTACTGATTTTTCTGAAATAAATGATTATTATTATTATTATTTATGGCATTAACCTTATCAACTCGCTTCGGAATGCACGATGTCTAGTCGCTGAAATTTGTAAGTACAAACATGTTTCTAATTGTATAAGGGGGTTTCCAGTAGTGCGCGTCTATGATCCATAGAAAGTACCTACTTACAGGAACATGATCCGTAGGTTTGGAGGTAGTAGGCGACGTAGACGTAACGACATCAACGTAGATGAAAGTCTCGAGGCTGAACTGAATTACCGAAAAATGAACGTTTACCTTTATTATTAATTAATATGAAAAATAACGTTATTTCGTTATTAACGTAACACAAATAACCTAATTCTGGTTATTAAAATCGTGCGTGTCAGGTCCGACGCGTGACTGGAGTTACTTTTTAAGAGCTCTTAAGAGAGATGGCATATGTCGTACGTTTTTTGTAACGCTCGATTTTACTACCCATCAAATTTTCATACAAGCTTTAAATGAACTGATTCTTAAGGAGTAAATTTGAATATAAAAATATATAACGAAATAATATATATAATGGATAATAGCGGTAATGCATCCTCCCGTGACAGTACCAGTATAAACGATCCCATGATGTCAATATTAATATCAAGTCAATATTTACTATGGTATTTAAATTATTTTAATAATATTTGAATTAAACCCGGTGTTAAACTGGTCCAGTTGAGCAATCTATAGATCCCTTATAGATTAATATAATTTCTCTTGATTGAAAATTAATATGAACCCCATTTCTTAATTTCATTTCTGATGAAATGTAAGCAAAATAAATTGATACAAATACATGTGCATTACATTCGTTACCTGAATAACGTTTCAATAACGGTTCCAAATAACGTATCTGTAATAAAGCTGGTTAAATAGCTGGTTAAATGTTTACCGTTTTGTTTCTGGGGCACGTCGTCTCAGCGGTGAGTTGGAGCTGGACTCCCTCGTTGAAATTGCCGACGCATTTGTAGATCTCACATTCGGACACCCATCTAGTCTCGCCTGAACATTAATATCCAAGGTATAGACAATTTTACTGTCAAACTGTCAACACGAAGTGAGCGCAGGATTTTTGTAAAATTTCGTTTGACTAAATTTCCAGCAAATATTAAAAAAATAGCAAGTGTTAAATATAAAAATGTTATAAAAGTGTTAAATATTTTTTTAAATGTCTTATATTGTAATAAGGTATGTTCGTGACGTCATGCAATATAGGCTCCGCCTGAAAACCAGCGCCGCTGCCGGCATGATGGCTTTATATCTATCATGTTAGGGAGTGGCATCTTGCTGAGGCGGAGACCCATTTGACCACGCGAGGAACAAATCTCAATTTATTTTATTTTCAATGGTTATTATGTGCGTGTCAAATAAAAAAAAAAACTATTCTATTCTATTCTATTAAATAAAATAAAAAAATCAATAAAAAAAAAGTTTCTCTAAGCACGTTATTCAATCCAAATTATCAACACATATTTCAAGGAATTTAATATTAAAATTGTGCATTTATAACTTATTCGGACTTAGTCCAAACCGCAAAGGTAAATTAGTGGTAATGAACGCTTGATTACTGCTTGATCTTTGAGCTGACTATCTCTGAACCCAGTGAGTCACAATTAAACCAATTGCTCGCTCAACCGACAGAGCCATTCTAATACCACTACTATTCAAGTCACTTTATCTGTCGAACTAAGTGTAGTGATAGGATTTAAGTGCGCCTCAAGAAGGCTCCTTTCGTGCACTCAAGACATGTCTTCAAATTTCTAGTTTTAGGACATTTCGATTTGCTCACGATGTTTTCCTTCACCGTTTTGAGAAGGTATTGCATATATAAAAATAGCGAAAAAATGCATTAGTGCAAGTCTGGATTTGAACCGGCGATCTCCGGATTGACTAACCTCTCAGGGCCAGTACTACTGTGCCACTACATATAATAATAATATTGGTGAATATTTCACACAGCGCCATCTATCCCTAAGTAAGCTAAGTAAATAGCTTGTATCATGAGAACTAGACAACTATAATAATAATAATAATATTGGTGGCCTTTTACACAACGCCATCTAGCGCCAAAGTAAGCTAATAATGGCTTGTATCATGGGAACCAGACGACTGATATAACACTTATAGAAAAGTATATACTTTTCTATGTAAATACATACATATAATACATATTAACACCCAGACACAGACCAAACATCTATGTTCGTCACACAAATGTTTGTCCTGGTTGGGAATCAAACCCACGACCCAGTGTAGAAGGGAGAGTTACTACCCACTATACTATACTGTAATAGTGTAGAGCTGCAACACATACCCATCGGCAACCTGGGCAGACCATCCAGCGCCTCACAGTAATACACCGGCTTCATGTACTCGACGCGAATCTCCTTCCACGATCCGGGCGTCACCGGCCTCATGTCCGGGTGTAACTTCACATGGAGCAAAGCCGTGCGGGAGTTCAGATAGACACGTTTCAACACCACATCTTGGACAACATCCGACTTGCTTATCTCTCTGAACGTCTCTCTGTATCTATTTATGATGTTTTTGTTCGTGCCGTAGACATATTCTTCCAACTTGTCTCTCCAAGCGTACTTGACTAGCACGTCTATATAATCTAGACTGTAGTCGTGTGAGTGTGTGAGTTTCACCGCGTATACATTTAGCGTTTCCTGTTTCACTTTTATGTGGAGGATTTTATTGGACTGTGACGCGTGGAAGATGCGTTTGTGTTCCGACTGTGAAGTTCTCTCCCGGTGCGTGCACCAGTAGTAGCCGTCGTGTTTTGGCTTCAGCACGAACGGACTTCTATCGTTGTGTAAATCGATTTTTTGCGGATAAAAGCTATCGGAATCTGTGAAGCACAGGATATCTTCCTTTCTAAGGTCTGTGTCGTTCACGCTGAGGATAATTTTATCGCTGAAATGATTAATCATTTGAATTCCTGATTTGGTGCATACATTTAAATACCAATTAATAATCATGTGCAGAAGGTAAATAAAAATAATATTGGTGGACAATTCACACAGCGCCATCTAGCCCCAAACTAAGCACAGCTTGTACTAAGGGAACCAGACTACTGATAGAATACATATATACCTACTTTTTGTTGTAAATACATACATATAATACATATTAACACCCAGACACAGAAGTCTATATTCGTCATAAAAATCTTTGTCCTGAGTGGGAATCGAACCCACGACCTACAACGCAAAGTAAAGTTACTCCCAATTGAGCTGTGAGGCTTATCTATGTAAGATAATAGAGAATATAAAAGATAAAACATTCGACCCACTCATGGAAATGATCACAAGCTTAAAGGAATGTTGGTAGAGACTGTTTAGAAGGTGGCCTGATGATAATGTTAAAATAGCGAGAACATATTTGATGAATTAAGAAAAGAATCGAGAGTCAATTCTATTCGAGTCACTGGTTCTCTGGAACCAATGTGGTGAAACGATTTTAAGTGCGCCTCAAAGAGGTTCCTTTCGTGCACTATATCATATCAAAGGTGGAGGTGGTTTTTATCTAGGGTCCATTTCTCTGAACTAATTTACTAATATACTTCTATTATAAGCTAATATTAGAAACAATAAACCTAAAACAAATTAATAAAACAAGCTATATTCAAAAAATTATGTAAATACCTTTTGATGAATAATGTCAGGTTCGCGTATACGAGTGGAACGGTCTTCTCGCATACGACGTCGTAGAATATATGGGTTCTATTCACCAGTTGCCACGTGGTCTCGTTGTACTGCACAGCGCCCAGTGTCATCTCGCTCGAACTCTTGTCTATCCCACCTCCAAAGTTCCACTCCGATTCAGGGATCTGGAGAAAGTACGCTCACCTTGTAATATAAGTTTTAGTAGCAGTAGAACACACGCCAAGTTCTTCGTCCGGGGAAGTACCGCCATGCCCATTTCTGTGTGAAAGGTGTGGTCGCCGGTGAAATTACAGGCACATGACATATTCCATCTACACGTCTCAGAGTTACGGGCGCGTACGATGCGACTTGGGTATTGTCGTACCTAGGACCCAAGTAACACCAGGTGGGCCGTTGGCTCGTTACGTAACTATCACATTTAAAAAAAACCGTTCAACCACAAGCTTCAACCAAATGTCTGGACATTATAAAACTGCTGAATATTCAAAATAGAATAAATTATGACGTGACTCAAGCTGAAGGACGCAATCTTCGATAAATGAAACAAAGGATTCCACTCTGTAATGTATGCACTGCGAGAATAGCGGCACATATTTTATATTATGTACACAGTCGTTACGATGCTAACGAAATTCGAACCTCTGTACTAATCGATGTATATAATACGATTCGTCATCACTCACTACGCGCAAAATTTTTAGCAGTAGAGCTTATCCCAAGTTCGTCCGGGGAAGCACTGCCACCATACCCATTTCTGCCAAAATGCTTTGTAGAGGTTACCACTTAACACCAGATGGGCAAGGCCATCTGCTAGTTCAGAAATTAATATAAAAATATATATCTACATAGGCTGAGAAATGAAAAAAATGAAAAGAAATGCCAAGGCAAATTGCGCACCGTTGCGCGAATGAGTTAATTTCCCTTAAACTAGTTTGATTATAAATGCATAGTTTAGTTAAGATAATAGTTTATAGCTTCCTTTGGGGGCTAGATGGCGCTGTGTGAAATACGTAACAATATTATTATTATTATTATTGTTGTTGTTGTTGTTGTTGTTATTACTATTATTATTATTATTATAGTTAACTGCTATTTACCTGAGCACCATCATGGTCGTATCGAAGAACTGTAAAATTTTCGTCGAACGTGATACCCAGCGGATAGATGGGGTAATCAGATTTCTTCTTGATCCCCACATAATTGGAGAATAAATGATGATTTAAATATATCCAGCCGTGATGAAGCAAGGACCCTCCTCGGTCCACGCACATCTTCTGCGATTGTTTCCACGTGGCTCTTATCTTACTGACGGCGACCAAACGCATCAGACACGTCGACACCGGACTATAGAACCTCAATGACCGGCTGTTGCCCGAGGGATCACTGAATTCGTCACAATCGTCATCGCTGTACGGGTCCACTAAGCAATAGCTGTAGTGCCTCTCGTCACACCTGACCGCTGTAAAGTTGACTACTGGGTCCATCACGACGCACAGCTCTTCGTTCACGCTGTACCTAGAGTCGCGACGGACTTTGTATGTCGACTGTAGGAGTTCCCCCGTGCTGTCGGTGTAAGACCAGTCGACGAAGGGGCCGCCTTCGTACGCAGTCTTGTATGGAGTCCATATCGATCCCTCCGGCTGCGGCAAATTCAGACTTTGGTACAGTTGTAGAGTGAAGCGGTTTCCAGGGCAGTTTTCGAATTTGTCCGCGAACGTCTCCTTGCCTTTCAACCGGTAACATATCGGCTCTGTGCCCGAGTGGGAAATCTTGAAGCCGGCAGGGCACAGCGCGGTGCTCGCAGCATCCACAGATGCAGTTATCAAGTACAGTAGCAGTAGGATAAAATCTACATTGATGAATTTTTTGTATGTTTGAATCATCTGAAAGCCAATGAGAAGAATAAATCTTTTGATATCAATGATATATTCTGATATGTCTAGCGGTTAGTATACTAAAGATAAGTTTTATTTATTAGACACTGTACTAAAATTATCATAGATAGTTATATCAAAATAGTCTAATAACTGGACCGATAGTTTTATTGATCCATTGGCAGGTATTTCCGTTGGTGTGACGAATATATTTTCGTGGCAGCTATTCGATACGGTATCTAATCTGTTTTAATATAGCAGCGTATCGACTTCATCACTTAATAATGAGTTATAGGTATCTCTACCCATACTGAAATAGGCACGAGAATAGAATAGGGAATAATAGAATAAATCTTAATAAGCTTAAGCGAATTCCCTGCCCATAACTGGCGTCATAGCTCACTTGGTAGTGACCCTGCCCTGTAGGTCGTGAGTTCGATTCCCACCCAGGGCAAACATTTGTGTGACGAAAATAGATGTTTTTTCTGTGTCTGGGTGTTGATATGTATTATATATAGATATTATTAGTTATAGCAAAAAAGTATGTAAGTATCAGTTGTCTGGTTCCCATGATACAAACTATACTTAGCTTACTTTGGGGCTAGATGGCGCTGTGTGAAATGTCCACCAATATTTATTTATTTATAACTACATCAAAACACCTTGGGCTCTCCCGTAATTATAGTATGGGAATTTAGGCGCATCGCATTGAGAATCACTCACTCCAAGAAGTAAAGACAGAAAGCTCCAAGTGCCAGTAATTTCCCCAGTACCACCCTTCATACCGGAACACAAGAATGTGAGTGCTTGGTAGCAGAAATAGGTATGGTGGCAGTACTCCCTCGTACGAAGTTTTACAGCTCGTTATTTTTTCTGCCAAGCAATTTCATTTAGAAAAATGTACGCCAACTCTGTAGTGGAATTACAGGGCATGAAAAAGTTGTGCCCTGTTCGGGATTCGAATCCGCGAGAATCTTCCATCTCGGTGATATTCGAAAACATACGCCGCCGATGCCGACAATGAGTCGCGACATAGAAATATTAATAACTTTAATATAATCATCCTTTAATCGCGACCACACTGGTCCCAGGAGTAGTTTTCTGTTGTGTACAAAAACTTTACATTGAGGTTGGCGATAATAACCGTGACTAAGTACACACAGCAAATAAACCATACTAAGGTTACTTAGGCAATAGACTAAATGTTATGTTCATTATTGAAATAGATGTTTGTTCTGTGTCTGGGTGTTAATATTTATTATATGTGTTTTTGAAAACAATATGTATATAAGTATCGTATTATATCGGTTGTCTGGTTCCCATGACACAAGCTATGCTTAGCTTACTTTGAGGCTAGATGGCGCTGTGTGAAATGTGTCCACCATTATTTATTATTATTATATTCTTAAAGTAATATATAATGGAACGATATCTTCTTATCTATACAAATAAATAAAATTGGAGTGTCTGTTTGTAATATTAAAATAACCGCTTTTTACGAAGTGCATATGGATGTATACACGGTACATAAACCAAAACAATTTTTTTTACAATTTTTGTCTGTCTGTCTGCTGTTTGTTCCGGCTAATCTCTGAAATGGCTGGACCGTTATTGACGGGACTTTCACTGGCAGATAGCTGATGTAACAAGGAGTAATATTATAACTGTTATTTTTTAATATATTACAATTATTATTATTTAGAATAAATTTTACCGTTGGAATAGTTTCGCCAACGGTGCTCAATTAAAAGTACAATTATGACCCCGACCTCGAGTGATTGCGCGACAAGGTCCACTTCACAATGACCCGCAAAAAGTCTCACCTTCGCTCCTCAAGTGATCAGAACGCAGATGTAGGGCCGCACTCCCTGTCCGGGCATTTTACGCCTTTAGCTCTTACGCAGAGAGTCTGTTATCCTTTACCCTGAATTTGCCATTTGAAGCCATTCAATACCTGAAAAGATATTTATGAAAATGTCATGAATGATGTAATCATAATAATAATATTGGTGGACAATTCATACAACACCATCTAGCCCCAAACTAAGCATAGCTTGTACTATGGGAACCAGTCAACTGATAAAATACATATATACTATTAATTTGTAAATACATTATTAACACCCAGACACAGAACAAACACTTATATTCGTCACACAAATGTTTTTCCTAGGTGGGAATCGAACCCACGACTTACAGCGCATTTCCTTTACATTTTCAGTGTAATTACCTGCTGGAGGATGTTTTAAATAACTGTCATGTCAACTTTCAGTATAAAATGACGCCATCTTTTTTAAAAATGTTGGTGGAAATTTCCCATATCTGGCTCCAAAGTGTGTGAAATATCCATCAATTTAATATGTATTTATGAAATATTGAAAGTGAAAAATAATATATTGATATTATTGATCGCACATTATTGTATGAAAATGTCCATTACATTACAACTCGGTACGGTAGGTAATCACAATCTTCGGAATAACCGAGTCAATGCCCTTTACATTATATTTATTTTATTTATTATCCTTCATGTAAATTATTTTTCTAATTAGAATATTCAAAGACAATAACATATTTATATGTATGGGGTAAAGTATGATTGAAATCCTTTTTATTGAAATATACCTGAATGTAATTTCCCTATTCGCATTTACAGTTTAACTCATAATAATTAGACATAATAAAAACACTTGCACTTTCAATATATGTCTGTCTAATAATGTAAATAGGGAAAATTCACTTCGTTTATTTAGTTCTAAAAGATTTTATTTTCATCATTGGATTAACCATATGTATAACTATGAATATCTCAGCAATATAATAAATGTTAAAGTTTGTTTCGATGTGTTGTACTCCGCCACGCTTACCAAATTGACTTCACTGAAATATCGAACATAGGTTGATGATGACTTGAAAAATGGAATTTCTTATCCAGAAAAGTATTCTGATCGAGTAGGAGCCACTGGAGGAAACTATCTAGATATAATGAGGAAAAAAATAAGCGAAGAAAAAATATATAGTAAAATGCCATTATCTCTGCTGTTTTCGAATCTTTTTATTTGTAACAATTATCGGTTTTTTTGTTTTAAAAAAAAATGTTGGTAACTGTTCGTTTTTTCCTAGTCAAAATAGTTAAGTTTTTCTGTCTGGGGGCAATATGTGTTATAAGTATGTATTTACAAAAAAGTATTTACCTAAGTAAAATATCAGTTGTCGTGTTCCCATGATACAAGCTATGCTTAGCTTACTTTGGGGCTAACTAATAATTAATTGAATATAATTATAGCTTGTATCGCAGAAACCTGAAATTGATATAATATTTTTTTTTGTCAATACTTACATTTAATACATATCAACACCCAGACGTGAAACAAACATCTATGTTCGTCACATTTTTTTCGTCCTGGGTGGGAATCGAATCCACGACCTATAGCGTAGAAAGCAGGCTACTACCAACTGAGCTGTGAGGCCCACAACGTAAAGTCCTATAGTGCTATACAAGTCCACCCACGTATAAAATAACATGCAATATGTTATCAGCGGTTAGAGATCGTTCAGCAACCCTATCTGGGTAATCGTCGCAGGCTGGGCAGCAATGAGCGTTAAGGGTGCGGCGCGCGCTGCCCGGCTGGGTGCAGTGCGATAGCGAATACAGTTTATGACTTATTTACCCCCGAAACCAAACATGTGGGCAGCCGACGAACTAAAACACTTGAATGTGAATACTTGTCTAAAGGCTCTTTGAATGTATCAATATACTAGTTGTACTACCCGGCATGCGTTGTAATGCCACGTTAAGAATAAAGAAGTAAAGAGAAATAAAGGGTATAATAAACAAATAAATAATAATAATATTCTGTTTATTAAGTGCTTTTTATGAAATACGTGCAAAAAGTTTCATTAAATACATGAAACATTTTTTTTCTTTTTGCTACTAAATTATACATGAATAAAATAAAAGCAAGTTAAATAACGCTTTCACGCTTTTATAACTGCACCATGAGTTCCAGGATGTGTCGCAGGAGACAGACAGACAGACACACACACATTGTCCCTTACGGAATCGGAATCAAACTCGGGACCTCTACGAGTCAATTAATGTTACAACGTACGTTGGCCAAGAATTCGTCAACGCTGTGAAATAACTGCAACAATAAACTTCCACGTGTTTTATCTCGGCGTTGAGTCACGACAACAAATACGCTAATTTCACAGATAGTTTCAAATTAACTGACGTCACCCGTATTTGGAGGAAAGACACTTGACTTCTGCGCTGTAGGTCGTGGGTTCGATTCCCACCCAGGACAAATATTTGTATGACGAATATAGATGTTTGTACTGTGTCTGGGTGTTAATGTGTATTACACGTTTGTTTTTATAAAAAAAAAAAAGTATTATTTCAGTTGTTTGGTTCCCATGATAGAAGTTATGCTTAGCTTACTTTGGAGCTAGATGGTGCTGTGTAAAATGTCCATAAATATTTATTTATTTATTTATTTATCAAGGTCGGAAAACTGTTAAAAGAAACGGAGCGCCATGTAGGTACCTACGCCTCGTCTTCGCTGTGGGATTTTACTCATCTTGATATAATGAACATTTAATACATTATGTCTATTTCATTTTTTTTTCTGATACATTCAACAAACCGACCGCGTTTGCGATAAGGTAAGCCTTTCACTTAACTACTTTTAATGTGAATTTATTAATATCTGTATTATCAGTCTTTGTTCAGTAAGTAAACAATAATCATGTATTTTAGACATCTATACAAATAAATAAAATTGGAGTATCTGTTTGTATTTTTTTTTTTTTACTAATTGCGTATTGATGTATACACGGTACAAACAACATTTTTTTACAATTTTTGTCTGTCTGTCGGTCTGACTGTTTGTTCCGGCTAATCTCTGAAATGGCTGGACCGATTTTGACGGGACTTTCACTGGCAGATAGCTGATGTAACAAGGAGTAACTTAGGCTACTTTTCAGAGGGGTAAATAATAATAAAGGGGTAATAGGGGTGCGTGATAAAACCGAATTCCACGCGGACGAAGTCGCGGGCAACAGCTAGTATTTCAATAAAAAATACATTTCAGTTGATATTGCTTAACGTATTTTTAACATTTCAATCTCTTATTCGTCACTGACAGAAAAATTTAACAAAACTTTGCGAACGTTCGAAATGAAATGAGTGCCGTCACTTTAGTTATTATCTATTTATATATGCCCAATGATACTAGTTGTTATCTAGGCATAACATCGCTACATTTCATCTGATATTAAATTTATGACTAATGTCTAATGTATTCACATTAGTAATATAATACATAAAAATTAATCATATAATAGAAAAAACAAACAATGCATGAATGCAATTGTATGGCATTAAACGCTGATAAAACTGTCTTAACACAATAAAGACATATCTATCAATCTTCCATATTGAGGAAAAAACAATGGCAATTCCGGATACAAGTAATAATGTCTCAATAAAACCTGTTGACTCCTTTACCATTCTTGGCAAAAAACTTGACTAAAAACATACGTGGTAATAGCATATTCATGGATTACAAGGTAGACATAGTAGTATCTCTATTTGTTACGCCATATAAAAAATATAAGAATACTGTGGGCTGGATGCTGTCAAAACGGTTCATTTTGCATTATGCAGTTGAATGTCGTTTGGTTTCTGATAGGGATATGGGTAATGCAGCAGAATCACAAAGATTTCTTATAAAATAGTAGATATATAATAATAGATTCCTAAATATATCATAATAGATTCCTATTAGGTCTTACAATTATTATATATATTAATTAATTATCTCGGGTCCTATCACAGTCCTTTAGATGGCGTTAGTAGAGCCGAAGCCAACACTAAGAGGCCCGTTTTATGTGGGTGATTATTATGGAAAGGCAGAGGGAAGGTTCTTATAATACCTACGTAAAGAACTAATAGGTAGGTACTAATACGGTGTTCACTGCCAAGTCTTGCTGGCCATTTTAATTTGCGATAGGTTTTGGTGCCTATCAATAAAAACTAGAACCTTTAATAAATATATATATATATATAATACAAAAATTACCGAGCAATCGCTCGAAGTATTTACGCACTCCACTTATTATTTATATAGATAATATTTTTTCCCATCAAAAATAATTCTGCTAGGAATAATTGTGCGAGGAATTACAGTAATGTGCTACTTTTCTATATAAAATTATAGGTTGTGTGAAGAATTGTGAAATGGCCCACTCGATGTTGTCCTGGGTGGGAATCAAAACCACGAACTACAGAGCAGAATGCAGGGTTACTACCGATTGAGCTATGAGACCAGGACAGATTTAAGTAGTTCGTTTCGGTAGCTTTTGTAACTTGCTAGGAGTCCGGGACTCGGTGTGACCAAAATGATTCGGGACTGGAATTTGCGAGCCTGGCTAGTAAGTAAGAATATAAGAATAGTTTCTAAGTGAATGTATGAATGTTTAAAGACACCTCTAGCCGTTAAGGATTGATTGGGATCTCTTCATCATAAGAGTTACAAATACTAGTTAATATAAGTATCGACATATCCAATAAGCCACCATATTGGATTTCGTAGCAACAAGAACTCTAAGACAAGATGGATTATGATAACTCAGGTGTCTGTGAATTTGTTTTGATCACCTACTCGGTAAATACATACAGTTGTTTTAGTACAATCGTGGATTATTATTTTATAATAGTTGGTACGTTTTCATATTAAAATCAACTATCTCGTTTAATATGTGTTCTTTCCCATGGAGGGTCGGATAGGGTTTGAACAGGCGTCAAACCTAGCGATAAGTAAGCGTGACCTTATGTGTTGAATATTATTGACGTTTCCAAGCCATTTGTTTATTAATTCAACGGAAACAAAATTTTTGACTTTGCTTCTGATAACTTTTTTCTGTTTCAATAAATATGTTATAATAGCGTCCGTTTGGATTGGTCAATTATAAACATGGTCGCATGTCAAGCGGGCAGTGAAGCGTCTAAAATAACAAATCTAAATACCGTACATTTACGATGTCAGCAGTTATTCTCGGAGCCATTTAATATATTATAGCTATTCGCTTACACCGTCACCTAATGCAACGCCAGGTCAATAGAACGCAACCGAATGAGCGCATCACAGAATTTAGTTTCTTCGTACGTCCGACCCACCGAACGAACAGAAGTATTCGATTATACGGTTGATTTTACTGCTCACTCACGGTGTGATGGTTAGTGTGCTAGCACAATGAACTTTATTTTTATACGTATATTCGATATATCTATAATAATTTCGGCCATTAATAATTTTATAATTCATAATTGAAATACAAAAATAAAATGTTTTATACAACGTATGAAGTAAATTTGGTAAACGCAAATTGTAAGTACGTCTCAATTAGCATGGACACACACCCGAGTAAACAAATATAGTAGGTACACTAGAGACCCCTAATGTAAGCACACAAATGTTCATTGCGACCGGGAATTTTACCTAGGACCTCTCGCTTTACAGGCAAGTCGCTGACTCAGCTACGTCGTCCCCAGAAACGTCCAAGCTCATTGCGTTATCGATTCGAATGATGGTTTCGATTTGGTTTGTTACACCTTCGTTCGGTTGTCTTGAGCGCGGCATCACACCGCTATGGGTAGCTCATTTCCTTCGATTTAATTGTCTACTATCACGTCAAATCGATTAATAGTTCAGCCCCTCAATAATTCTTGGAATCTGACAAGTCGACATTGGCCAATTTTGAAAATTCAACAAAGGTATTTTTATTTCAGAGCAGTAGAACTCCTAGTTCGTCCGGGGAAGTACTGCCACTATGCCTATTTCTGCCGCCAAGCAGTAACCATTAGCGTGACTGTGTTCCGGTTTGAAAGGCGTGGTTGCCTGTGAAATTACAGGCACATGAGACATTCCACCTACACGTCTCAGGTTACGGGCACATACGATGTGACTTGGGTCTTGTCGTACCAAGTAGGGGAGGACCCAAGTCACATCGCATTGTTATGGGCCGAAGTTACCACTGAACACAAAGTTTGCCATCGGCTCGTTCCGAAACCGCATCACATACATATAGAATAAAAAATCAACTGCAGGAAAAAACTAAAACTACTCTCAGTAATGACACACTAAGATTGTCTTGTCAAACGTATTTAGATATGGGATAAGGGCAAGAAAATGATGATAACGATAAGTATAGGTATTTAATCATCCCATCATTGCCTACCAGACCAATTGACATTATACGCTAATCAAAATAACAATTAGTGTATTGGAAACTAGTAGTTTATCCTGAAATGACGTCAGAACAGCACGTTCCACGAGATAGAAACAATCATAGCGGCGGCGCATGTTTGTAAACTTAGATAAACTATTTGGGTGTTTCCTCGTCGATGGGCTACTAATATTAATTATGATATTTAAGACTCGTGGCAGAGAAGCAGGAAACTGAATATTTTAGCCTAAAAGCAAAAAAATAAGGACTTGAAACAAATATTTTATTACATTACAGTTGTATATTGCGTATAACTTGTAACTAGTTTCAATAATTGTTTAAATGTTTTTATGTTTGTAGTGTAATGGAAATAAACATAATTTTAATTAATTTTTTGTTAGATTATTTTCAGATGTCTTCCAGATAGTAGGATAAAGGTTTATAACTAAGTTAATGTCAGACCCCAAACCGTTGTTAAAGTGTTCCATAGAGTGGGATTACATCACATGAGACTTCATCATACGCATACACCTAGATAGGAAGTAATATCGCTGGACTGTGGACGCTCGTTTTGTCATAATTTTTCACCCACAACAAAGAATTCCAATTGACTGGCCTCACAGCACAGTCACACAGCTCAATCTTGCCTTTTGCACTATAGATCGTGGCTTCGATTCCCACCCAGGGCAAACATTTAAGTGACAAACATAGATGTTTGGTCTGTGTCTGGGTCAATATCTAATATATGTCAGCATTGACAAACGTAGGTATATAAGTATTCTATCAGTTTTCCGGTTCCCATAATAAAAGCAATGTTTATTTGGGGCCAAGATGGTGTTGTGTGGAATGTCCAACAATATTTATTTATTTATGTTTCACCACAGCGCGGTTAAAGGCGAATCAGTAATAATAGTATCCGTCATCGACATAAAGAAACGGAAGCTGAATCAACCAGTCAAGCGTCGATTACGACCTGTTTTATAGTCCTCTGTTTTATATAAGACTCGCGATAAAAAACCGGGAAAATAGCAAAGGACTGGAAGTCATCACCGTTTTATTGGATTCCCATGAACGATGAATTCGTTTCCATAATCGTTCGATGAAACTATTTCAAAAAGATGAGGGAGAAAAATCATTTATTGCTAAAATTCTTTAGAATCTCTCATCCCTTACATCGATCTATTTTCTGAAACTAATGTTGACCCAAATGTTCAAAATACGACAAAAGTCATAACTGAAAATGTGATGAAAACTTACACAAACAGCAGAGAAAATTGTACTCAACGAGATTGTCACGGAAAAAAAAGCTGTTTCCTTTCATTTTCCTGTTTCATTTTTTTACTACACGAAAATAAAAATTTAAAATCGATTCATAAACAGACAATAAATGTTACTTAACTTTATTGTATGATATAATAAATATTTATTTTAGAACTGTGTATAAAAATAATATCCTATTTAAGAGTAAGGTATCAGCAGTCTGTCCTCTTGGACATACAATAGTATCAATTAGCTACAAAATAGACATAGAACAATGTAAAATCCAAATGACACAAAAAAAATTTTGTACCGCTGGGCTTACACGTACCAATAGTCATTGATTATGTCGGTCGACAGAATAGCACACAAACCCCTACTTAATAGTACAACGGCTAATTTATTTGTAATCTACACCGTATTCTACCTAAAACGTATTTGTAATTGTGTAGAAGAATGCGCTTTCTTTGATCACAATCATTCCCGAGCACAGGAACAATACTAAATATACATGATAGTATATCACAAAGCGAGCGGCCGCAAATGTTATTGTTTCTAGTTCTCAGGGAAGCAACGCGCGTTCCGTGGGAAGCAATGGATACTTGTTGTGGTTTCAGAATATTGTAAAACATTCTGATGCATAGTTCTGGTTTCTGAGATCTCTTATCCATTTCTGGTTACATTACATTCATAATATCTACTTATATAAGGCGCGTTTACTGTCGCTTGTTTAGTTGGTCGACGACCAATAGGCATGAAAATACAAAAAAAAAATGGAAAGCGTCGACTAATAGTAGATAAAGAGAGAGAATCCAATTGAAAAAATTTAAAAGGTTATTATCTGATAGAACAGAATAAATTAGAATACGTGGGAGAATCAGTGAGCAATCTTCTTGTATGTAAGAGATTGGAGAGCAAATTACGCTGTGTGCGACTTGGGTTTTAGGTGAAGATCCAAATCGTATTAGGGCCCCCAGTAATTGGTTTTTCTCGGGAAATTATGTTAATTGCACATGTCCATCCGTTGTTTACGTCACTACAGATATATAATAAAATGGTACATTGGCAATCACGCCTAGTATATACGTAATTATTTATGTGTAGGTATAATGTATGTATGGCGTGCATTAAGACTATAACGACTTCCACAGCAATTATAAATAAGTGAAAGTTGCATAGTTGCGACTGTGGAAAGACAAATTGCTTGGAAACACAATAGGTGTACAGTGTTTTGACCCTCGGCCACTGACCACTCAAATGGTGTGAGGTACTATGACAAGATATATTGATGTTTATTGTACAAAATGTTCAAAATTGTAAATCTGCTGACAAATTTATGTAGAACGTTAGTTGGTCTATTGAAGATAGATGGATGAAGATATATGGGTGAACCAGATATGTCTTCTTATTTGTCTGATCTCCCAATTGTGTCACAAAGTTGACTTAGCTAAAACTTTATTTGGTTGGGTTTGATTGTAGGCTGTATTACGAGAAACATAACAATAAAATATACTCTTGAAATGTTGAAACAGAGCCCTTTTTCAATCCTGATTCATCCAAATCAATTTAGAGAACATCGCTCGCTTCGCTCATTTTTTTCTTTTCTACCGGCCTCACAGTTCAGTTGGTAGTAACTGTGACTTCAGCGCTGTAGTCGTGGGTTCGATTCCCACCCAGGACAAACATTTGTGTGACGAACATAGGTGTTTGTTCTGTGTCTGTGTCTGGTAGTTGATATGTATATATCTACAAAAAAGTTTTTAGGTATTACATCAGTTGTTTGGTTCCCATGATACAAGCTATTTACTTACTTGCTTACTTTGGGGTTAGATTCCCAATATCCCACCAATTCCAACTCCCCACCCAGGAGAAAAAAATTGTTTGACGAACATATATTTTTGTTGTGTCTGCAGTATTCTATCAGTTATCTAGACCCAAGTATAAGCTATACTTAATCTTGGGCAAGACGACGCGACGCTGAGAAATGTCCACCAATGTTTATTTACTTATCAGTTCAACAAAAAATGTCTTATGTATAGGGATACCATTGATGGCACAGTCAAGAGCTAGTCGAGTATAAATCAAGGTGATAGGCACTCGTTTATAATATTCTGGTGTGAGGCGCGCCCCAACGTTTCGTGTCCAACGCCGGTGCTTTGAATAATTTCACATAAAAACTCTAATGGCGTTTCATTACTGTGGGGTTTTTAAATGCAGAGACTATGAACATTGTAGCGTCAAACATTTTTATATGTATTTAGACTGAATTATCTAAACGTACCAACTAAGCGTTCTTGTATTCATATTAGATCCAAATGTATTCATATTATGACCACAATCTTATTCGATAAGCTACAATATAATTAACTCTACCTATGGACATTTCACACAGCGCCATCTAGCCCCGAAGTAAGCTAAGCATAGGTTGTATCATAGGAACAGGACAACTGATATAATACTTATACTAATACTTATTATTTTTTTGTAAATATATACATATAAAACATATTAACACCAAAAGTCATCAATAAAGCTATGTTTGGTACAAGATCTGATATTGAGTGACTTTGAAGAATTAATTAATGGAAGAAAGTGTTAGCAGAGTTTTCGGTGTGAAAACAATGGCGGCGATGAACTCACCCCTAATCAAGTCTACATTCCTAATATAGTGTAACCTACAAGGGGAAAAGTCCCTAAAAAGCTCCTCCTCATAAAAGCCAACTCCTTCGGGGATAAAGGCGTGAATTAATGTATGTATGATGTTAGGTGACTTTGTAGTGTTGTGGGTCCACTTAACATTAGGTGAGCTATCATGCTCGTTCCGTAACTGATCTACATAATAAACTATCCTTTAGGTGGTAGGTACCTAGGATATACACTTAGAACCTTAAACCTTTAATCCAGTCCATTGAACCATGCTCTTTCCGTAACTGTACCGATAATTAGTAACATTCTCCTAGATTTATTAAATTTTCCCATTCGCATTCTATTCTCGCAGACTAATTATATCACACCATTGTTTAGAGCCTACCAATATGTAGGCCCGGCCTACGTTTGTGACTAACATTTGTTAATTTCCTCTTGATTGTAAACATTTACCGTGCCAAAACATTATGAAACTGATTGTTTCAACGCGCGTAAGATCTCACACACAGACAGAGAGCGATAAATAAAAGCATACAAATGTAGTTCTGCCTACTGATTATTAGTTCAGTCATATAAAAAAAGTAAGTAACCAAGCAAACTCTTATTAATAATTTTAATATTCGAATCGTAAAACCTTTTTCTTTCTTACTTCTCTAGCCTATGCTGAAAGTTTAAATAAATACAGTTGTGTTCCGGTTTGAAAGGTGTAGTTGCCGGGGAAATTACATGCACACGAGACATTCTACGAGTACCTACACGTACTTACGGACACTTACGGATGCATACGGTGTGACTTGGGTGTTCTTGTACCTAAGGGGGGGAAGATTATATGCAGAGGCTACCACTTAGCACCAAGTGGGTCGTCTGATCGATCAGTAAATTCATGACATAAAAAACTGGTGGATATTTCAGACAGGCCACACAGCTCAGTTGGTAGTAACTCTGCCTTCTGCGCTGAAGGTCGTGGGTTAGATTCCCACCCAGGACAAACATTTCTCTTCAAATATGTCTAGCCCCAAACTAAGTATAGCTTGCACTATGGAAACCAGACAACTGATAGAACACACATACTTTTTTTGTAAATACATAATCATACATATTAATACCCATACACAGAACAAACATCTATATTCGTCACATGAACAACAAGCTTTGCTTAGTTTGTGGGCAAATGGGGCAGTGTGATTTGTCAAAAAAAAACTGTTTTCATGTTATTCTTAATTTTACTGAGGAAGGTAATTTTTCAACTGTGTACGGTAAGTTTCCGCACGGAACGATAGTATTACATTGATTCACAGTTCCTTCGGAAAGGCTTTTATTTATAAATGAAAATAGCCAGGCGTATGTGCTTTATTTATTCCACTTTGTAATTTAGAAAACAGGATTTTATATTAAAAGCTACTATACAATTAGCAAAATCTTATCGTGGAACACAGGAACTATCGCAGATTGGATGTGGTTGGTTCCCTTATCTTGTGTTTTACATCTCAAACAGGGAGTCTGTGATCTTTTTTCGGGTGTGTAATTATCAATATGTTTATTTCTACATGTCACGTGACTTAATAGCATGACATGTCTGAATGTGTTAGCTATTATTGTTAGATTATTTTATCTCAGAAGTGAGGCTACACTTTATGGTAATGATAACATTTTAGATTGACTGGCCTCACAGCTCAGTTGGTAGTAACCCTGCCTTCTGCGCTGTAGGTCGTGAGTTCGATTCCCACCCGAACATAGGTGTTTGTTCTATGTCTGGGCGTTAATATGTATTAAATGTATGTATTTATAGCAAAATATTAGTTGTTTGGTTCCCATGATACAAGCTATGCTTAGCTTACTTTGGGGCTAGATAGCGCTGTGTGAGATGTCCATCTATACAAATAAATAAAATTGGAGTGCCTGTTTGTTATTACAATAACCGCTTTTTACTAAGTGCATATGGATACACGGTACATATACAAAAACATATTTTTTTTACAATTTTTGTCTCTGTCTTTTTGTTCCGGCTAATCTCTGAAATGGCTGGACCGATTTTGACGGGACTTTCACTGGCAGATAGCTGATGTAACAAGGAGTAACTTAGGCTACTCTTCCGAGGGGTAAGATAGGGGTGCGTGATAAAACCGAATTCCACGCGGACGAAGTCGCGGGCAACAGCTAGTATTTATTTATATTTATTAAGATGTATTCGTCGTTACTTGTCATGATTGTTGTCGAAATCAAGTAACTTACTGGTACATAGGCTGCGCGTGAGTTATCTAGTTCCCTCCATTTAACACTGTGTGTAGCGCTGCCTCCTTTGTTCCTTTTTTTCTTTATGTGATAGAGTTACGGTACGAGCTGATGACCCATCTGGTATTCAAATTCAAAGTCAAAGTCAAAAACTTTATTTCTATAGAATTCAATCATTCAGAAGTTAGAAACCCAAAAAAAAAAGAACAGTTAGAAACCCCTAATGGTGAGCTTCCTTTTTTCCTTTTCTCCTTTTGTTAATAGCCATCTCCCTTTGTTCGCATTAGTTCCCGATTAGATTCCCTCGTCTCCGTACCGCAGTCATTACAGAGACTCGAACTGGATCTCGCTCTAATTATAAATTGACGATGATGTTTTATCGTCCGCCGATCAGTTAGCTCGTGCCCGGCCGCATGGAAAATATTTATTCAATGTGTGACTAATAACCGCACTTTTCTCCCACGTACTAAACGTCTGGAATTCAGAGATAACTTTCATCGGATATCGACTGATTTATGATTATCAATTTTTGATCTGACCTGTCATAGCAATCGTCTATTGATGTTGAAATATTTATAAACAGTGGATGAGAATGAGATATTACAAAAACGCTAGACTGTTGGGAGAGACTCTAGACAAAAATAGTTGAGAGAGCAATCCTAAGTTAATTTTATAGATGCGAATGTTAGTTTGTTTGTTTGTTAAGCTATCACGGCTAAACCGCTTAATCGATTATGATGAATCTTGTCAAGTGTCAAGATAGATGGGACCCTGAAAACGTTACAGCTATTTTACTATTATTTCTACTTTTTCTAGCTAAGTCAAAGTCAGAAACTTTATTTCCATAGAATTCATAAAGAAATGGCTTGGAAACGTCAATAATATTCAAAACATAAGATCACGCGTACTTATCGCTAAGTTTGACGCTTGTTCAAACCCTATCAGACCCTCCATGGGGAAGAACACACAGAAACCCCTAAAAGAGGGCTTCCTTTTTATGACGAGCACGATCCTTGTAACAATAATTGCTAAAAACTTATAGGGGTCGGGTGAGGGGTGACATTTTATTGGTTGACAAAATCCACATTAATGCAAGCTGTAATAATCAATTTAATGAATCCAATGCAATGTCAGCAATTGCCTCCAACGCTCATGTGGTTTACCATAAGTTATAAAAAGTCAAAACCATATGATTATAACAGAGCGAAGCTGCGGGTAAAAGCTAGTCAAAAGTAGTACAAATAAATAAAATTGGAGTGTCTGTTTGTAATAATAAAATAACCGCTTTTTACTAAGTGCATATGGATGTATACACTGTATATATACCAAAACAATTTTTTTTTACAATTTTTGTCTGTCTGTCTTTTTGTTCCGGCTAATCTCCAAAATGGCTGGACCGATTTTGACGGGACTTTCACTGGCAGATAGCTGTTATTACAAGGAGTAACTTAGGCTACTTTTCCGAGGGGTAAATAGGGGTGCGTGATAAAACCGAATTCCACCCGGACGAAGTCGCGGGCAACAGCTAGTCTTCTATAAATACACTTTCACCGTCATGGTGACAATTAAAGTAATTATTGCGATCGTTGTTGATCGGAGTAATGGGGTTTTGTAAATACGATAAGCCCGTTTTAATTTATTTTTATTAGTACGAAGATAACATTTAAATTGATTCATTACCTGCCTACGTTTACAGCACGATTCCTCAGAAACCATGAGAATACTCACCGCTTAATTCAAGAACAATACAAGTGGGCAGAGCGTCTGAGAACCGCAGCCACCAGTGTCATTCACTGATTGTTAGGTAAGTAGGTTCCACGGATATACTCTGCCTACAATCTACAGAGTCCGTGCACAGTTCATCGGAGGATACACTTCTATTCTATTCCATTCGAGTCACTGGTTCTCTCGAACCAGTGCGGTGAAAGGATTTTAAGTGCGCCTCAAAGAGGCTCTTTTCGTGCACTTGACACATGTCTTCGAATAAGTTCCAGGACATGTCGGTTTCCTCACTATGTTTTCCTTCGTCGGTTTGAGAACGTGGTATAGGAACGTACAGCGCACATAAATCTTTCGATCGAAAAACTCATAGGTGAACGTCGGGATTTGAACCGGCGACCTCCGGATCGAAACTGGGGGTCACCGCTAGACCACCACGCTCTCGGAGGATACTCAGCCACGAAACAATGGTGTACAGAACGGATAACTGGCCTCACAGATCACATCTACGATGTAGATAGTGGGTTTGATTCCCACCCAGGACATACATTTGTGTGACTAAATCAAATGTTTGTTCTGTGTCTGGGTATATGTGTTAAATGTATGTATTTACAAATAATTATACAAAGGTTATATTGTCTGTCTCTGATCTGATTACCATAGTATACGCTGTGCTTAGTGTAGGGCTAGACAGCGATATGTTTAACGTCCAATAATATTAATTTAGAATATAATAATAAGAATAACTAGTTCGGGGGTATAGAACCGATCATAATATCTTATTGCAGTATTTTATGTAGTCATAAATGTAACATAGATCTTAGTACTCAGATTGTTACAAGGATCAAATTACATGGTAAAGTTAGCAACACAAATATTGGGATAAACACAAATTGGTCAGTATGATCTTAACAGCGAACAATTATGTATTTGACAATGAGCACTAAAGTACGAAAAGTCGAAAATAATTACTATAAATGCCTATGGCATATTTTCGTCTATAATGATGGTAGCCATTAGAATAGCCTTAAAAAGACTCATTAACTTCAGCTCTAAATCTCATGAGTTTTTTTTTTCAACTTCAACTACCTTTTTTTATGTCGTTTTAGTGACGGAACGAGCTGACGGCCCACCTGATGTTAAGTGGTAACCGCCGCCCATAGACAACAGCAATACGACTCAAGCCCTCTCCACCACAATATGAGATGATTCAAGTCGCATTGCGTTGCGTCCATCACCCCGAGACGGGGATGTTACGTCTCATACACCTGCAATATCACCGGCACTCCCTTCCACCGGAACACAGTAATACGAGTGAATCACTGCTTGGCGGCAGATTACTAGGTGTGGTGGCAGTACTTCTCCGGGCGAATTTGGCATAAGTTCTACTGCTAATTTGGGTTGCTCCTTTCGCACCACCCGGGGGACACGTGTAGGGATTCAAAGGCTTATCATCTACGGACGTGAGCAACAAGGCCCCCCTTGTAATCAACAACAAAGGTTTCGCCATGTTGATAGAAAATGTTGAACGCGATAATACAATACACGTTTTTTCAGATTGATATACATAAATCATCACTGACTGGCCTCAGCTCTGTTGGTTCGTGGGTTCGATTCCCACCCAGGACAAATATTTGTAAGACTTATTTAGATGTGTGTTCTGTGTCTGGGTGTCAATATGTGTTATATGTATATATTTACAAAAAAGTACATATTTAAGTATTATATCAGTTGTCTGGTTCCCATGATACAAGCTATGGTTAGCTTATTTTGGGGCTAGATGGCGCCATGGGAAATGTCCACCAATATTTATTATTAGTATTACAGTTCAATGAATTAGCATTTTTTTTAAGTACTTAGGTATATACACAAGAACCTTCCTCATTATTCACCCACTATTAGTTAAAACCATATGGTACCTTTTGAACCAACCCATTACGAGTAAAAATAGATTTATTACTAATCGTACAATTTCATATGTAAATATTTTATTAATTCAATTCATTTGAACAGAATACGTAGTTTCCACTTGGAAGAAACAACTTATCACTAAAACAAACAGCAGAAACAATTCACTGATACTTGATAAGAATTTGTTTTATAAACTGGTGTTTAAGCAAAAAATGCTTGTTTCTTTTTATCTACTCTATAAATTCAACTAAGTACTTAAACTATTTCTTTTTATTTGGTACAGTTACGGAACTAGCCGACGGCCCACCTAGTGTTGTGGTAACCCCGGCAAATAACAACTGATGCGACTTGGGTCCTCCCCTTCTATGTACGACAAGACCCAAGTGACATCGTATGCGCCCGTAACTCTGAGACGTGTAGGTGGAATGTCTCGCGTGCCTGTAATTACACCGGCAATCACACCTTTCAAACCGGAACACAGTAACGTGAACACCTTACTGCTTGTCGGCACAAATGGGTATGGTGGCAGTACTTTCCAGGACGAACTTTGCGTGAGTTCTACTGCTCTTTTTCATTCAACAGTGATTTCTTTTCACGTTGTCTCTGAAACTCATTATGAGATCAAAAGTAATTATATTATGGATAAATGTGAGTGGTGATACGTACCTGATTTTGACATTTTGGCGTACCGTGTCGGGTCATACGTATTAAAATCACGTCTTGTGTATATTCAAATCATTTATTCTAATGAAATAACACTAATATAATAGAGTACACTCATCCGAAGTGTGTCCCGAAGTGGTAGGCAGAGCCTTAATGGCAGCCATCACATTTGGGACCACACCATTGCCAGTAACAAGTGAGAGCATAGACGTGATATGCGAATTGTCGCCATTTCTTTTCCACAATTACTTAACACATCTATGATCTTGAAATCTTATAACTCAAAGTCAAAAACTTTATTTCCATAGAATTCATAAAGAAATGGCTTGGAAACATCAATAATATTCAAAACCTAAGGTCACGCGTATTTATCGCTAAGTTTGACGCCTATTCAAACCCCCTATCCCTGCATAGGGAGAACAAACAAGTATACCCCAAAAGGAGATATATCAAAAACCAAGCATTTCAGAGTAATCCCTAGGTCAAGTAATACGGAACTTGATATGTAATATTCCAAAGACTAGGTATCATTGTAAAACAACATCTAGATAATATTAATTAGAACCAATTAGCATCAACCGTGAACTTTACATATTTATTTAGAGTGTATGCGCTGATATAACAAAAGTACCAGTATTCTTCACTATTCTGCCGTCCTTTAACTAAAAGGCCGTTAAGCCCAAAATTTATGTTTTTGAGATATGTTCAGAGAACTCTTTTTAATTCCTTTTGAATCCGTTACTTAACGGCCTACAAATTTTTATATATCTCCGGAACTAATTATAATTTTCAAACGTTTTTTAGACAGAAAGATAAAGAATTTTGAACTGTAACTCTTCCTATTAAAAAGTCAAAATTGACCTTTTGAGGGTTACGGCTTTCTAGTTCTAGAACGGCAGTATTCATAACCAGAAGTCAGAATTAAAACGCCCTAGCGTTAGCTATTACCAATGGAATGATACGTCAATAGTTTTATTCGTGTAGCCAATAAGCCAATCCTACTAATATTATAAACGTGAAAGTTTGTATGTATGGATATTTGTTACTCTTTCACGCTCAAACGGCGAATGGATTTGGATGAAATTTGGTATCAAAATAGCTTAGGTATATCCTGGCTTAACACAGGCTACTTTGATCCCGGAAAAGTGCAGTGTTCCCGTGGGTTGACTTACTCACCGCGGGGAATACCGCGGGCCGCAGTTAGTAAATAATAATCAGATAAACGAATTTTTAGACTAACATAAACTTTCTGAAATTACACTACACAGGTACAATCAAGCAACAACGGTTCGTGACTTTTAAGTGACTGATTCAATTAAGCGTGACTAATGCCAGCCTGCACTTAAGTTATAGCTGTACACAGATTTGTGTAAAAATATTTCGGCAGATTAGCTGTATTAATTTTAGACGGGACCTAATCAATCAACTATTGCACAATATCACGATTTGCGCAATGTTTTTGTATAATGTGAAGCTAAGAAACTATAACATGGAAATAACTAGGTAACACTTAATTTTTTCAGTAAGTTATCACACTGAAAGTTGGCAGGGATTCTCCAAAAGGACTCTCGCTCAAATATCGTAGTAGCAATACATACAAACGCCATACAAGAATTCGTTGTATGTAATGAAAACTATAATATATATAAATGACGATTTTTCTTCATGATGTAAGTATGTCTGTGGCGACATCATTTGTTTGCGTAGCGGCGCTCTTTGGTGATCGAAGGCACTACCTACTTTAGCGGGCGAATTATATTTATTCCTTTCTTTCCTTCACTTCACATAAGGGCTTACACACCAAAGCGCACAGATGCTAAAACTTGAGTGACATTCTTAGAATAATTACAGAAAAATATTAGTATAGAATATTATATATAAACACTTCTCTGTATCATTTGGAACAACACATATATCGGGTGTAAGAGATTGTTCGTGTCGCCATGCCAGAATATAAACAAAAAACACGTATGAAACAAAAACATCAGGTGTTTTATGAGATAATTGCTATATAATCGCCCCATACCTACTGATCAAACTTAGGAAAACCCCGTCATGGGAAAATTAGTAGCCACAATTTAAAGGTTTCAATTGTTGCTAGAGATTGTAGATAGTTTATCTCAATTATAAAGATTACAGCAGTTTCTATGGTACAGGTTTTGTTAGGTACAATAAGTCTGTTTGATGCAAACTTGTTGACAAAAATTCAAAAATTCAAATGTTTTACTTATGAGTAGAGTAATGTAAAATATTTTTGGAGGCTGCTAAATCGAACAAATCATTTCTTAGTCCCGCTGCGTATAAAACTGCAATAACTTAAAACTAACACAACTCACCTGAAAGTAATATATCAATATTTTCCAATGTATCCGGCACTAGTCACTTTATTTCCACACTCACAAGCAACATAAATGTTGAACTAAAACGTAACGCAAAACAATACGCAGACAACGGCTCCCGCCAAAACGACGCGTGCGTTAAACAATCGCACTTTCCATAGACTAATTTGATTTTTCCTTCACGCCGCGAAGTGTGCAGTCCGCCCGAGATAAATATACCGTAAACTCGGATATAGTCTATGCCGATTGTTTACTTTCGCTGTTGGTTGTGTAACAATGCGTGTGATTACTTGATTTGTTCGCGGGCTTTGTTTGATCGGAATCCTTATCAGCGCTGATATGTTAACAAAGCTCTGTCTATGGTCCTGGAGTGCTAATGGCAATCATGCGTTCAACGAGCCGATAACTTTTATGCTTAGATAAATAAGTTATTAAAGATTATTTTTAATAATACACAGATAACTTTCGATAGAACTTGTGGGTAGTTTCGGGTAAGCTTGGCTCTCTGATAATTAGGTTTGATTTATTGAAACAAATAGCTGAGTCATTCGTGGAAAAGCAGTGGCGGCCATTGCTTTTCTGTCTACATCTCTCATTTTCCTGGCTGTCAGAATATATTGTGAAGTATTGATTATTGAATATTTTGTAAATAAATAAATAAAACTAAATAAAATGTAATATGCATGCATATTGATCTCGGGATTTTCATGATTTACACGAAACTATAGGTAAGTGGGCAATGTCGAAATTAGGTCCACTTCATAGAACTGTTATCAAAATGTGAAGCACGGCACTTGAACGTATCCGCCTATCGTAAGATAAATAGTTATCCAAGATCTGTACCAATGTACAATGTAATGTACCAATTTTGGGTAAACGTATTTCGCAAAACTTGTAAGTACCTACTGCAAAGACGATTCGTATTTACCTTATTTTTACACTGTCCTATTAATACCTCTACTGTCGTATTGCGAACGATACATTACGGTGAAGAAAAACGTGAGGGAACCGGTATATCCTAGAACCAAATATTGAAAGACATGTGTCCAGTTTACGAGGGGAGCCCATTTGAAGCGCACCTTAGTAATTTTATATAATGTAATAAAGTTACGGAACGAGCAGACGGCCCACCTGGTGTTAAGTGGTAACCTCTGCCCATTACAACCGATGCAGCTTGGGTCCTCCCCTACTAGGTACGACAAGACCCAAGTAGCTTCGTATGCACCCGTAACTGTGAGACGTGAAGGTGGAATGTCTCATGTGCCTGTAATTTCACCGGCAACCACACCTTTCAAACCGGAACGTAGTACTGTTTGGGGGCAGAAATGGGCATGGTGGCAGTACTTACCCGGACGAACTTAGCGTGAGTTCTACTGCTCTTGAATGTTGTCATGTTGGCTAGTAAAAATTGAAGTATATACCAATTAGTTACACCTGTGTCAATATTTTAGCAACCTTGAAGTGAATTTCTGACGCAAGACAAGAGTTGTTCACAGTTGGGATGGAGTAAACACAGAGAAAATAAGTATTTATTTAAAAAAAACATTGTAACCATGGCTCTGTTTTCTTAACATTATCAAGTCAATTGAGCTATCTGTGTAGATAAATATCTAATAAGAGAAATGTCGGTGTGTCGCTGGAGGCGCGCAATGCCGCAGCGCAGCCGAGGACGCGGCACGCAACCGCGACGCGACGTGCCTTCCTAGAAATTGCGTGCGTCAAATTGAGACAATCATGCATTGTTCTACGCGCGCATTTTGAACGAATTAACGTTATAGTTTACATTTTTACAGTAAACTCAGTAAAATTGATATTTATTTTATTATTAGTCACTCGGCAATCAATGACTATACATGACTGATAATGCGATCGCTTGACTCAGTGTAACCATTTTGTATTATTGTATATCTGTTTACTAGTGATTTTTGTTTTCTCCGACAATGTGTATTTTATTATTATTGTATTATTACTTTACTCTTGGCAAAATTTTATTTCTATTTTCATTGTATAAATTCTATTTTATTATTTGTGATGAACATAAGTATTTATAATGTTTTTTTTTTAATTTATGCCTATTTTTTGCTTTGCGCGAAGTCCGACGCAAAATTTGAGACAGGTCAGAACTATTTTCAGCCGCGTGGAGGTTGTGTAAGACGTCGGGCGGAGAGAAGGGATAGAAGGTGATCGCAGGTCGCCGAAATGAAAGATTTATTTTTTCAATTTACAATGTTGTAATTAATCACCATGCCGCATGCCGCCTCGCTCGCCACAATCTGCTCGTCTGTTTCGGCGGCAAGATCTGACATTTTGACATTGACATTCAAAACTAAATTGTGTCGTACGACGCCACAGAAGTATTAGTAGGTAAGCAAAATAACATCTTAAAATACAGAGTTTTATCACGACAGGACTGACCACGTGCATATGCCGTGTTGGACTATAAATGTGTAACAAGTTTATCGCACTCCGCAAGTAGGTAACGATAAGAAATCTTAGACAGTAGGTTTTTTTTTTTTTTTTTTTATGTTATGTAGTTACGGAACGAGCCGACGGCCCACCTGGTGGTAAGTGGTAACCTCAGCCCATAACAACCGATGCGACTTGGGTTCTCCCCTACTAGGTAAGACAGTACCCAAGTCGCATCGTATGCGCCCGTAACTATGAGACGTGTAGGTGGAATGTCTCATGTGCCTGTAATTTCACCGGCAACCACACCTTTCAAACTGGAACACAGTAACGCGAACGCGTTGCTGCTTGGCGGCAGAAATGGGCATGGTGGCAGTACTTCCCCGGACGAACTTGGCGAGTTCTACTGCTCTTCAGGTGGTATGAGGAGTCTTTGAATAGCCGTCAAACCTGTCTTCGTCGCTTCCGAAATGGGTGAAATAGTTTATTTAAATATATAAATAAATAAAGAATATAAGACTAGGTTCTCAGAAAAGAAACGAAGTTTTATGAAGGTAATTATCCTCCAACACTCAAACTCGAACAAACCTTCACTAACGTATGCGAACAAGGTGAGTCATACTTGTTTTTATCGTCACAAGTATTCAAATTTTGAATATCGGTGACACTTGTGACAATATTTGACAATATTTAATATTGTCGCTATTACTTGCAAAGATAAAAAATAAAAGTAAAAAGTGACTGACTATATCAATTTTATTGTTCAATGCTTACTAGGGAGTTTGTTAGCACCTACTAAATACTAATACATTTTAACTACTTGGTAAATAATTGCACTCAGAAAATACCAGGTTGATCTCGTTTCTGCACACGGAATCGGATATGTTATAATTAGTTCCCGCAGCAAAACGAAAAAATAGACTTCTTTGACGAGAATGATGGCTCGTTATATCATACTTGGATGACATATTTTTCTAGTTATTATGATTTAAAAACCAAACTACTAATCAATTTTGACGAAATTTAAATGGGACCATTACGGAATAAACATATTTCGACCAAAAGAATTTTGTAAATCTGTCCTATATATAATAATAATAATAACTTTATTTATTTGGAATAATAACAATATACACTTTAAATACAAACACGATGATGCTTGCAGGAGTATATAACTGTGTCGCAAGCATCAACGCCCCACCTCCGATATATATGACGGAGTTATGCCCAAATATACATGAAAAATATAAACATCTGAACTGATAAAAACTTTGCAGTCTGTTAAAAAAAAGAAATGAAATGAAATTTAATATGAAATGTTTATTTTTTATTTGCTAGAAGTACCTATGATTGTACAGGATTGTAAGGTCTTAGTATGAAATTAAGAGATTCATCTGTGACTTAACTAGCAACAGCAACGAAATTATAGGTTGCCCTCATTTATGCACACACAATTACATTATAACATATGTAATTATTGTGTGTGAAAGAGATGACTTGTGATTTCACGTTTTGAAAATTAGTACCGCAACAGAGAGTGCAACGTTATTTTTTTACCGAGTACATCTATTTGTCACAGCTATTTACAATTTAGTCACTTGCGATACACCTAGCATTCTAATTTATCTCGTAGGACCCAATTTCTAATGTTAACCGAACCTCCTCTACGCCAAACTTCGCATAGTTACGGAAACTCCATAGACTATATTATATTTTACTCAGATGCTTCGCGAACCTGCACGAGCCACGCATTTTCACTATCAGAGGTCAGACGAGAAGCTTATGTGAAACCCGGTTTGACAATATCCTAACCAAACCATTGATATAAATACCAATATGTATTTATATGACAATGTTAGATGAGAGAACATAAATTTAAGAAAATTGAACGCAACCGTAATTTGAGTTTAGCCATATATTATGACAGTAATGCCAAAGACTCAGCGCCGGACTGTAAGGGGAAAACTATTAAATGTTTTCGTTGCAGAAAATTTTATTCAATTATTTTATAATAATAATTATATACTTAGGGATAATGACGCTTTGTATTAATGAAAGTGTAAAAAGTTTGGTAGGACTATGTGTATGATGTGAGGCCGATACTTGGATGTTATTATGGTGACCCTTACGAGCCTTTTTGGAATATCTAATTGATATATTAAATTTCTTGTATGATAATCTTCAGATTTCAAATTTATAGCATCAACGAATCACTTGGTTTCCGAAAGCATGGACCGATAGTAATGGCAAAAAAGTCATCCCCGGATTAGAAGTCTAAATCTAAAATGTTTTGCTGTCATAAATGTCACATCATTCCAAACAACGTCACATCACTGATCAGTGATCATATCACAATCATTGTCATTGGGCTTGTTCGATTTCATTCTATTTCGAATTACGATTGCTTTTGGGTCGTCAAATTGTTGCGATGATAAATGTGTTCTGTGATGAACTGGATTAGACGCCATTCCTTAGTTTTTTTATTTTACAAATCAGTTTCTGTATGTAGCTAGCAACATCTCTAATAATCTGATTATATTCTCAACCTATCCTAAATCATAGTTGTGTATTCTAAAATCTCATCAATCACAGACCATTAGCATACTACTTATCTCTAACCCGTTAACTGCAGAAACTGTGATGGAAGCTCACCTCAACACAATAAAGAGAAGGAAAGAATCTGGCGTGGAAGGTTACAAATGATCTGAATCGGAATATAAATAATCGTGGTGTGTTTCGTGAATGAATCTGAGCTGTTCGTCGAGCGACGAGTTTCTATGTGCGCGTGACGGTGTCATGAGCACAAACAAACAACGGCGAGGAGCTAGCGGTTCGTGTACTGTGCCCGGGGTGCCCACGATCGTGAACACGCCTACCGCCATGTCCGCGGACCTCGCGTCGCTGTTCGAGTGCCCAGTGTGTTTCGACTATGTCCTGCCACCGATTCTGCAGTGCCAGAGCGGCCACTTGGTGTGCTCCAGCTGCCGGCCGAAGCTCTCCTGCTGCCCGACGTGCCGCGGACCCCTCGGGAACATTCGGAACCTGGCCATGGAAAAAGTCGCGGGCAATGTCATGTTCCCCTGTAAACACTCCAACACGGGGTGCACCGTCACTCTCGTACACACCGAGAAAGCGGACCATGAGGAAGCCTGTGAGTTCAGACCGTACTCTTGTCCTTGTCCGGGCGCCTCATGTAAATGGCAGGGAGGCCTTGACCAGGTGATGCCGCACCTTATGATGTCACACAAAAGCATTACCACTCTGCAAGGGGAAGATATTGTATTTCTAGCTACCGATATCAATCTTCCTGGAGCTGTTGATTGGGTTATGATGCAGTCTTGTTTCAATCATCACTTCATGCTTGTTCTTGAAAAACAAGAAAAATTTGATGGGCATCAACAGTTCTTTGCAATTGTGCAGCTAATAGGATCCCGTAAAGAAGCTGAGAACTTTGCATATAGGTTAGAACTGAATGGTCATCGTCGAAGGCTGACGTGGGAAGCTATGCCAAGATCCATTCATGAAGGAGTCTCATCCGCCATCATAAACTCGGACTGCCTCGTGTTTGATACTTCTCTTGCGCAACTGTTTGCTGACAATGGGAACCTTGGTATCAATGTCACAATATCCATCGCCTAATCTCTCCCATTTTAGTAAATTATTTTTAATCACACAGTGACTTATGATTTCCCGACAGGTTGAATTATATTTTTATAATAATGGAATTAATTGTAATTTGTTATTGCCAGGCAGACATTAATTTTTGATATGTATATAGATTATTTCCATTTTATTTCAATTTTAGTACAATGTATAGAATCTATGTTCACAATTTTTTTATTGAATTAATGAATAACCATCATCAAAGTAAGCCAAAAATATTATTTTGTTCCCATTATATGTTTGTAAATGTGTGTTCAATTTAGATTTAAGTAGCGGAAGTTAAAATCTTTTAAGTCAACTTCTATTTCGCTTTAGGATTGCCTTGTCAAATGTTTAACATTATTATTATTATAAAATATTGAATGTGACATCTCGGGGAGATTGTGATTAATGTATTCCAAACAAAGAACAAATAAACATTTGTGTTAGTCTTAATAATTTTTCTATATGGATATGCTGCAACATCCTAGTGATATTGTTTCTATCAAATTGTGTGATTTTTAGTGGGTCTCAAATGGAACTTTCGGAAATTTAAATATATCTTAACAAATCGTCAATTTTTGTGTTATAAATTTTTCGTTTCGCCCTTACCATGCTGAAACCGACCTACTCAATCGCAATTATCTCATGTCTTGCAAGATATATGATTCTCTACATAACAGTTATAGTATTATATAGTAAAATGAATCTTCATATATAACTGAGGAAACTGATAAACCTGGAGTTGAAACATGATGCATGACAGCACACCATACATACTAGTTAAAATATTTTTTTGCACTTACAGAACAAGAGAAATCGTAAAATCGTTATTATGTTACCATTAACATGCAGCTTGGTATTCAGTGTACCACAAGCAAGCTCTTTCCTTCTTGAATGTTAAGTTAGTTCCAATCGTACATTAGATTTCTCTGAGTAATTATAGCCATTTTAAACAGAACTTGGGTTACTTAAATGTATATAATATTAATTGCCTATAATCTACCCTTTATTGCTACTTGCTGCATTATTATTTAACTCTCATTTATGGTAAGAGCTGGTAAAAGTTTATTATAGATTACTACATAGTTGAAATAAATTTTTGTATGTAATATTTTTTATTTCCATTCAAATCCTGTCTATTATCATAAACATCATATTACAGGCCATTATAACATTACACCTTCACACTCGTAGAGTTAAGAGGCGGATACAATGCGACTTGGGTCATTTTCTATGTAGGGGAGGACTCAAGTGGTATTGCTTGGTATAGCAGAGGTGACCACTTAAGACCAGATGGGTCATCTGCTCGTTCCATTACATTATCTCATAGAAATAGTCGTCATCTATATCCAGACTCCCAGATTACTGGATGTTATTAATAATAATTATTGGCTTGGTTTTGTCGGTTCTGTCCGGTGAGGCCAGTAGAGTCGAGACAGGCTATTACTACCAACCAACAACTATGCTATTATATATAGAGAACTTGGCTGCATGCTAGGTTGCAGTGGACTAGCTACTTAACTCTTGAGCCAAATATTTATACCGTAAAGAAAAATAATAATATACCAAATAAACTATATTATGATCTTTAATTCCTTGCAATAATTTATGAACTTAAATTAATTAATTATGTAAATAACAATTTTCAATAATAATAATATTAATAATCGAAACAATTTCAACAAATCTTAGCACCAACATAAATTTTGGCATAAATTTTACCCAATCAGATGTACTTACATCATAACTATGCAGTTCTTAATCGATCAGAGAAGTTAAAGGAAGTTCGCGACCGTCATCTTATAAATGGGTGGAACTTAACAGTTTGGAACGAAGGATCTTTATATGCCATCGAGCAGAATGCACTTTGCCTAAACTGGACTGTTGCACTGCAAACTGCAATCAGCATAGGTCACTACATGCCTTCCAATCTTTGACTAAAGACCACACCAGCTATTTAACCTTTGCCATTTCCAAACGAAAAGCTTGCTTATCCCTTCTGCTCCAGGTCGGAACCGGCGACCTTCATAACCGATTCACTTGATGCAGTGGAGCAGGCTCTTCAAAATGTAGCCCCGAGATTGTGCTACTAATTACTCTGTGCCCTCAGCAGGTTTCCCCGGCTGAGGCTGGAGAGGCGACGGCAGCAGGCAAGCGGAGTCTGCACCGTCCAAAATAGAGGATTCCTTCTTCTCAGGACTGAACGGATCCATTTCCGTCAAGTCGGGACTGAAGGGGTCTCTCGTCCTGTGCACCACTTCGAACGGATCCGCCGTCCCTATTCTGGAATCGAGGCTAAACTCATCGAAGGTTTCCAACACTTTGCTGAATTCCCGGGACGTCTGGGGAGCGAACGGGTCAAATTTCTTCACACCGTCCGGACTGAACGGGTCTCTGGCTCTAGGGGACTTTGGCGCGTCCTCCGCTATGCTGTTGTCGCCGCTGAAATCGGATAAATCTATATCGTAGTTGATGTTACTCAGCCCGGGGACGACGTCAGGTCCGAACTCATCCGGGGTCATCAGCTCGTCTATTGAGCGGGAATCGAAGGGCGTGTAGCCCATGGGCGAAGGCGTCAGTAGTTCCAGCGAGTTGGTTTGCTTCTCCCAGCTCGGGTCCACGGCTTGGGGCGATTTGGAAGGTGAGTCGCGTTCGATGACCTCAAACCCGAGGATGTTTAGTTTTGGCTCTGCGGCTGGGAGCGATGGTTTTCTTATGTGTATCGGTATTTCCGGTGGGCCACCTTGAGGTAACGAGGGTGTTCCATCTAGAGGTACCGAGGTTGCTCCATCTTGAGGTAAAGGGGATGGTGCAGTAGATTCCTTCGGTTCGAGGTCTATGAGGGGCGCGGTGGAGATTTCCTTCAGTTTCCCGATGCGCGGCAGTTCTCTCCGCGGTTTGATCTCGAGTGGCGTTTTGGACAGAACGTCTTGGACTTTATTGGTGATTTGCTCCTGTCAAAATAAACATGTTTAGTCAATGAATTTAATTCAAGGTACGAAAGCAGTGACTATTTAAACATTGTAGCAGTGCACAGAACATCAAAGGAAAAACAATATTGCTGCCAAAGTTCTACATCCTCTAGAAGCATAACGGTTGTCATTATATAGGTACTACGTTAATTTCCTTCATGATTTGGAATACACCATCACTGTCTCCACCATCTACCATCACGCAGTCAAACTTGTGCTCGTCGGGCGTCACGGCGCGCCGCACAGCGACAACGCACATAATGAAATTGAAATTCGTAGAAGGCGCATCATACGTAACATCCCCGTCTCGGGGTGATGGACGCAACGCAATGCGACTTAGGTCATCTCGTACTTTGGTGGAGAGGACTTGAGTCGTGCTGTTGCTATGGGCGGCGGTTACTACTTAACATCAGGTGGTTCGTCAGCTCGTTCTGTCCCTAATAATATGACACATAACAAAAATAATCACTAAAAATAATACTAATAATATTGCTGGACAACTCACACAGCGCCATCTAGGCCCAAACTAAGCACAGCTGGGAACCAGACAACAGATAGAATACATATATACTTTTTTGTAAATGCATACCTACATATTAGCAACCAGACACAGAACAAACATCTATGTTCGTCACACGCATGTTTGATCTGGGTGGGAATCGAATCCACGACCAGAAGGCAAGAGTTACTACCAACTGAGCTGTGAGGCCAGTCAAAGTTTAACACAATATAGCATCCATATAGACTTATCAGCATCTCGGGAAGAGGTGGCCGCGATTCCCACAGGGGCAGTCAGCTAGTTCCGTCACGTAAATAAATAATCTACCAGGTCACCTCGAATGTCCTCGCGTTGTCCGCGATGCGGTCCGCCTCGGCGAGTGCGCGCCGCGCCTGCTCGAGCAGCCGCGCGATCAGCTCGCTCTGTTCCTCCGCGTCGCGCGTCGCGCCGCACAGCGACAACGCGCACGCCTGACCACGCATACATATTGTATACTAGCTGTTGCCCGCTACTTTGTCCGCGTGGAATTCGGTTTTATCACGCATCCCTATTTTACCCCTCGGAAAAGTAGTCTAAGTTACTCCATGTTACATCAGCTATCTGCCAGCGGAAGTCTCGTCAAAATCGGTCCAGCCATTTCAGAGATTAGACAGAACATACAGACAAAATTTTAAAAAAATTTTGTTTTGGGTTATGTACCCGTGTATATATCCATATGCAATTAGTAAAAAGCGGTTATTTTAACATTACAAACAGACACTCCAATTTTATTTATTTGTATATATAGATTCATGGGAAACAATGAAGTTATATGCGGAAATGAACACCTACTTAACCATATAAAAAGAACAACGATTAATAACAAACAATAAAAAAATAATTACATATAAGCACATTAAAAATATACATTCATTGCAAAAGCCCACACAATTTCACAAGTTTCACAATTTAAATGAACAAAAATTACAAGGTTCTTTTTTCTTGTTCAGATACCCGCCATAAAAACAATATTCTGAGATATGTTCCACGTTTTAAAATTGCATAATTTTAGTCCTGATAATGTAAATATGTATATATTTGAGAGCAGTAGAACTCTCGCCAAGTTCGTCCGGGGAAGTACTGCCACCATGCCCATTTCTGCCGCCAAGCAGTAACCTATTCACGTTACTGTGTTCCGTGAAAGGTGTTGTTGCCGGTGAAATTACTGGCACATGAAACATTCCGCCTACACGTCTCAGAGTTACGGGCGCATACGATGCGACTTGGTTCTTGTCGTACCTAGTAGGGGAGGACCCAAGTCGCATCGGTTGTTACGGGCCGAGGTTACCACTTAACACCAGGTGGGCCGTCGGCTCGTTCCGTAACTGTTTCAAGTAAAAATAAAATATATATGCGCACTTACACATGGATGTTAACGAATGTTCTACAAGTGTTCTACAAATGTAACAATTAGGCTGGTCTTACCCAAGCACTGCCACCGATGGATGCCGGCATGGTCATGTAGCAGTCAAACTCCTTCTTTTCCATATTCAGTGACTCCGCATTTAGATTCTCAATAAACGACACCGCGCAGCACTGAAAACCATCATTCATACTAATATTACAAAGGCTAAAATATGTGTGTGTGTGTGTTTGTTACTCCGAAGTTTGTCTTCGAAACTTCGGATGTTATTGTAGAAGAATCAATATGTGCATAGTTCGCCAGGGAAGTACTGGCGCCATACCCATTGGTGCCGCCAAGCTGTAGTAAACAGGCATGTGACAGGCCTTTCCGTATTGCAGAAGAGAACCAAGTTGGTATTATTATGGACAGAAGATACCGCTTAACATCAGGTGGGCCATCTGCAGTGATCGGATAGTCTAAGATATTTACTTAAACTTTACGGGTTTGCTAGTGTGGATATCAAATTTAGTTATTTAAAACTAAGTAGTAAATCGAATGCTTAAATAATTAAATGTAACTTAAATATTATATAGAAAGATGATATCTATACAAATAAATAAAATTGGAGTTTCTGTTTGTTATACAAAATAACCGTTTTTTACTAAGTGCATATGGATGTATACACGGTACATATACCAAATAAACATTTTTTACAATTTTTGTGTGTCTATCTGTCTGTTCCGGCTAATCTCTGAAATGGCTGGACCGATTTTGATGGGACTTTCACTGGCAGATATCTGATGTAACAAGGAGCTACTTAGGCTACTTTTCCGAGGGGTAAAATAGGGGTGCGTGATAAAACCGAATTCCACGCGGACGAAGTCGCCGGTAACAACTAGTATTATATATACCAGATTGGTGAAGTAGTATCCGCCCTCCCCGGTCATGAGTCGCTGTGCGTTGCAGAAACGCGTCACGAAATTGATGTTGCTTACGAGCCGCGGTGGGTTCGCTTTTAGTACCTGCAACACGAACACTCGACACTTGTTGGGCGGAACTCTATTCGACAATTAGGCTGGGCGCGAATGAGCAGAAGCCCCACCCGGCGGTTCATCACCCGCCCATAACAACAGCAATACAAGTCCAAGACTCAAGTAGCATCGTATTGCGCTCGGAGACTTGAAGATAGAAGTGGTCTGTTGTGCCTGTAATTTCACCACCCATAGGTGCTAGAGATGGCAGTGATTTGACTGCCTTTATAGCTCAGTCGGTAGTAACCCTGCCTTCTGCGCTGCAGGTCGTGGGTTTGATTCCCACCCAAGACAAACATTTGTGTGACGAACACAGATGTTTGTTCTGGTCTGGGTGTCAATATGTATTATAAGTATTTATTTACGAGAAAAAGAGGATACAAATATTATATCAGTTTTTCCGTAATACAAGCTATAATTAGCTTACTTTGGGGCTAGATGGCGCTGTGTGAAATGTCCACCAATGTTATTTGTCCCGAAAAACATACAGGCGGTCCTGCTATCGGGACACTTCAGGAGGCGACGCGGGGAACAAGCACCCAGTGCGACTCACTCGGTGGAGTGAGTCACGACTCACCGTGAAGATGAGCTGCGGCAACAGATCGTCTGCGGAGGCGGGCGCGCCGTGCGTGTTGCAGAGCGCCAGTACGTGCCGGCAGCAGCGGCGCACGCGCGCCAGCTTGCCGCCCGGAGACGGAGCGCTGTCCATGCCCAGCAACTCTGCAACCGACACACACACACACACACTCACTACCGAAACTGCACACTTCTGGACTGCCCTAATAGCTCCCGTGAGCTGCCCCCCCCCCAACCCCCACTCACCAGTTTTCTCAAAAAACTGCTCACTTCTGGCCTGCCTCGAGCATTGCCCGAGGGCAATCCTTTCCTCATCAATAATTATATCTTATCACAAGAGGTTCCAAATGAAGATCAGCGGCAGGTTGCTCACGACCTAGCAATTGCCGTGGAAGCCATTTTGTAGTAATGCTACAGCAGATCGAGGCACAGTCATCAGTAATATAGTGTTGTTTACTGTATGTGACTGGATGTGTCCACCAACTCGCTAATATTACAATACTTGGTAATTCATTCACACAATTCAAGGACCAGGAAATAACAGTTGATATTAATAATATATAAAAAATATTGGAGAACATTTCACACAGCGCCATCTACCCAAAGCTAATTATAGCTTGTATCATGGGAACCAGACAAGTGATATAATACTTATATACTTTTTTCTTAAATACATAAATATAATACATATAAACACCCAGACACAAAACAAACATCTATGTTCGTCACACAAATGTTTGTCCTGGGTGGGAATCGAACCCACGAGCTACACCGCAGAAGGCAGGGTTACTACCAACTGAGCTATAAGGCCAGTCAAACAGATCAACTGATATAAATATAATGTTACCGGTGGAGACATACCGCTGATAGCTTTGTAGAGCAACTGCCGACAACGAGCATTGTCCCGGTCCAGCTTGCAGTCGAGCCGGCGCTCGCAAACCCAGCTCAGCTGCTGAATGCGCTCAGACATGGCTCGGTCGGCGCGCTCGTCTTCCGTACCGCTCGGGGAGAACACCACTGATGGTAGACTACAAAAGAATATAGCTTAATTGGAATCCTATTACTAATTAACTACTTTCATAATTTCATTATCTACTTTCATAATTCTGACAGCCCAAGAGTGGAACTACTTACCTGCATCTGTATTTCCCGAGAACTATAATCTGGAGATCTTCAGGAGGAGAGTGAATAGGTATCTTCTAGGCGCACATGCTTCAACGTAGACCGCATCGTCACTTAACATCACGTGAGATTGCGGTCAAATGTTAGCCTACCGCTAATAATAATAATAATAAACAAACTAATTTTGCCAATGTTGTCCATCGTTGAGTGAGTTGTAGAAAACAAAGACCATTCTTTTATTTAGAAATTTAACTCTCTAAACTTTACATCAGCCTTTGATAATGTGTTTCATGAAACATTAATGAAAAAGAAATACAAATCAAATTCGAATCAAAAATACTGGTTAAATTATATTAAAAGGGGCAATATTTTTTATTGAAGTTAGAATATAGTGAAATTTTCAGAACATTGGAAGGCTTTGATTTGACTGGCGTCCCTCAAGGGTCAATGTTATGACGATTTCTATTTCTTTAGTTATTTTTAAGTAACTTGCACGTTATACGTTACTATCGAGATAAACTTACTCATGCAAATATGTCATAGCGTGCTTCTCTACGAAATCCATGAGGCGTTCCTTAGTATCAGAATCGACGTTGGCGAAATGTGGTGATGTGTCCATGTGTTTCATGAATCTCTGGAAGATGAAAATATTACTAGGCACCTCATCAATAACCACATAGATTTCTTCTTCAGTATTGATTTAGTAAACATTTCCAATTTACCTGATACTGCCTCTGTACTATCTCCGATAGTTCATCAACTGACATGACGTTTGCGCACTTGATGACGTCCATTATAAACGAATGCACGAACGACCTGCAGTCTCTGTCCATCTGCGAAGTCAGGTTCGCGAACCGAAGACGGAAGTCTGCCTTCATGTTTTCGTTGACTTGCGTCGGTACCTTGAATTCTGGCGGACGCTTCTCGGAGTGATCCTGGTCATCTGATTATAATAAATTTATGTAAGTACCAACATTACTAAGTTTTGGGGTTTTTATCAGTAAGTAAATCATAACTTAACAATTTCCATTGGTTGGAGAACTATTTTTAACAAGATGTTTGATACTTCACCTGTGCTGCTTTTCTTGAAAACACTGAACTGTAGTTTCTTCTTCAGGGTCTCACTCTGACGGAGTCTCTTTTCCTCAAACTTGGAGAACGAGGAGTGAGATGCAAGCTTTAGCGTGCGTTCGGGCTTTCGCGTCTCTGGCTTGGGCAACGTGGCCGAGCCGGTAGACGCCTTCTCTGTAATAGTGGAAATGCTTATCAAAAAAACTTTATTTCCGTAAATTCATAAAGATATGGCTTGGAAAAGTCAATTAGTACACAAATAAAAAATGCAATTGCAAGCATACTTATTGTTAAGTTTGACTGTTCAAACCCTATCTGACCCTCCATGGGGAACATTTCTGGCATACTGAAACACCATACAATTTCTATGTGAAGTTACTGTTACATCACTGAAGCTAAGTTGAACATTATATAGTTTTTTTTTTTTTTTCTTTTTGTTAGATATATCGATGAGATATTTGGTTGTTTTTGTAGTCTACAGATGCATATATATTTATTTGGCATAGAATATCAAAACTTTGCAAATGTACTTCTATACTGATAACATATTTATCCAATATATTCAAATAACCATAGATTGCCTTGAAGGTTCAACATTAATATCAGTTATATTATCAATTAACTGATAGCTCGAAGGAAGGTGAAGTTCATTTTATCTAGATAGAACCAAAGTATATCAGAAGATTAATATCTGTTACACAATGTTACATCAAGTTCAAACTGCAGTGACAATGAACACATTATTTGTTAATTAAGGATGTAGATAATAAAACTATATCACCCATACTCGAGTTTTCTTTGTTTGTTCTGTCTTAGAAGATTCTTTATTTTATTAGTTTCTTTTGTAACACAGCTGTAATAAATTTTTTTACTGCTGAAATAAAGTTCTTCATGATGATTATTTACAACATTAATGGATTTTAAATGACGCCTCAAAGTCCTCAAATATATTCACAAGCACACTCACCAGCTCGCCTCTGCTTCTGCATCTGCTCCCGGTGACACTTGGAGCAGTAGCCCTGCCACTGCGGGTTACCGAAGTAGTCACAGCCATTCTTGCACTTAAGGTCACTCTGCTCTATCCGAAGCGAAGGCAACTTGGATGCAAACATCATGTATTTGTATGACCTTTGGAGATTCGGACCATACCACATTGTTAATGAGTTTAGGGTTTTTGATGTAATGCTATATTTTATTAATCAATTAAAATAACACTACAGTGATTCAGTAATGGTTACGGTGATGAGACACTCTCAAAAACTCCCATTAAAATACTTTATACTTTCATTTGCAACATTTTACTACCAATTCGAATGATCCCTTAACACTAGCACAATACAATTCAGCCCATTGTTGCAAAGCTCTATTACGAAATACGTGTTTTACGAACGTTTTCATATCAGTTTATACTTCTAACGACGGGCGTTGAACGGTTTACCTCCGTTTTATAGGCTACTCTTATCATCAAATACGCACTCCATTATCGAAGATAAACCAAGTGATTCGTGTCCATCGTCAGATTGTCTTTCAAAGTATGAAACCCAAAGCTTAATAAGAGCTTACCATAAAATTAAAACAGCAACGAACGATTTCAGTAATTTATTTAACCAAAATCATAACTTCTTTACATAGGTAGTGAGCAAAACAAACCAAACCATCGAATTGATTGTCAATTTTGACATGTTTAAATTTGACAACTAGGGATGCTAATGATACATCGCCCACAATACTTGTTCGATATTGTAACATCGATGTTTGAGTTCTAGAATATTTTTTTCAATAATATTGCCAACTTGTATGTTCTATGTTTACCCAGATATTACAAACGACGGCCTCACAAAATAATCTCGAATATTATTCACGACACTTCCGCATTTTTCTGAATGTTAAGTTAATACGAGCTCCTAATATTTTCTTGCGAGTTGGTAAAGAATGATACCAGACATCGTTGGTAGGTGGATTCATGAATAATATGCTGCCATTTTCCAAGGCGATTTTAACTGCAAAGAAAACAAATATATTTGTCAATAAAGGGTATATATAAAAAAGTGGCTTGTTTAAGTAATATGGGAATGAAGGCTGTGAGCGCGGTTCGGTATAACTTTGGACGGGAGTCGGTATCGAAATAACAGCTCGTTGTCATAGCAACAGCACCCATCAAAAGCAGATTTTTATGGAAAATTCATAAAAGTTCATTTGCATGTTTCATACTTCTATTACTAATGGATTATTTGCAGATAAAAGATGGTCAATATACTAAAACAATTTATACCATGGTAAGTTAAATTAACAATTATCTACTATGATACCTACCAATAATGAAATTATAACCAAGAACTTGAGCTGATCATTTTGGGTATCACCCAGAATAGGTGACCAGACTAAAGGTTCTTTGCTCTTTCGTTAATATCCTGAGCAAAAATAAATAAATAAACTTATTTTAATAATAATATAGTCGTCAAAATTACATAATTAGCGATAACAATGACGCAAAGAAACCAAGCCCCAAGTTTTTATATTTTTAATAATTTTCATCATACCTATAAGGAAATGAACTTCGTATATAGTAATATAATGTATCAAAGTATGATCGTTAACAAATTCGTTAGTTAGCTACTGATAAGTAACGGCTGGCTTGAGTGACACTCAGGTATGGATTAGCCGCAGTAAAATTTCGTTAAACGAAAAGATAAGATTAAGTATCTGCCTAGTAAATAATTAATAATCAATATTGATATAAATATATGCGACAAATTAATGAGTCCAGACTTTATTTAAGTGAGAATGACACACACAGAACTGGGAATGAAACCCGGGACCATTCGCTTAAAAGGGTAGGTAGGTAGGTAGGTACCTACCACCGACTTAACTTTGCAGCCGTCATTTTCAGTCAGTATTTAAATATTGTGGCATGCATTGTATTCACCATGCTGATAGCTTGGCCATTGTTATATTTTCAATGTAACAATGCTATGTTTCACATTTATCCAACTCAAACGTTAACGAACTCTGATAATTTGCCATAATAATCAACATATAACGTAAATTGCGAAATAATGTTAGCAAACGGGTCACGATTTTAAACAATGATATTTACATACTACAAAGACCGAGGGCATTACAGATGATAAGAACCTAGTTAGATAGCCTATTTCAGGCTCAAAAGGACATTCATGTGTAAGATAATCATATCAGTTCCTTATCGATACAATATACGACGTTTATTAAACATTTGAGGCACGTTATGTAATAAGTAAATGGCTTAATGTTTCACATGACTTGTGGCTGCAAAAGATAATCATTATAATAATGAAGAGAAAAATTAGTTGGTCACGTCACTTTCGATTTATATTTCAATGTATTTATTAAGTAATTTGTTACGAAATATTGTCGTTTACAGATAAAAGAAGCAAGATACGAAGACGCAATCAAGGCACTGAACGACGCCATGAATTTCAATCCTAATCGAGCTGGCCTGTCCTTGTTGGGTTATTGCTATTTCAGAACGCAGGCCTTCGTCGAAGCTGCGAACTGCTATGAACAACTCTCTGCGATGCATCCCGATATACCGGAGTATAAATTGTATTTCGCCCAGGCACTATACCAAGCGTCAATGTTCGATGAATCTTATAAGGTGACTATGCAAATAACAGCTCCAGAACTAGAGAGAAAAGTTGTTAAATTACAATCAGCTATCAAGTATGGAGAGGAGGATACGATAACTGCCAAAAGTCTAGTCGATTCTTATCCGCAAGAAGATTCAGACAAAGACATCAATCTGGGATGTTTATTATTTAAAGAAAATCAATACGAAGAGGCTTTACAAAAGTTCTCTAGAAGTCTCAGCGTGTTGGGCTTCAATGCACATTTGCATTACAACATAGCGTTGTGTTATTTCAAGTTGAAAGAATATCCTCAGGCATTGAAGCACATTACATTAGTAATCGAGAGAGGCATCCGTGACCATCCCGAGTTGGCTGTTGGAATGCAAGCGGAGACTTCCGAGGTTAAATCTGTAGGCAACACTTTGACACTTCATGAGACAGCGCTCACAGAAGTGTTTAATCTCAAGGCTGCTATTGAGTATCAATTGAAAAACATAGAAGCGTCAAGGGAAGCGCTCAGTGACATGCCACCGAGACAGGAACATGAGTTAGATGCGGTCACATTACACAACATGGCATTAACATCCATTGAAATAAAACCGACCGATGGTTTTGAGAAACTGCACTTTTTGCTCCAGCAAGACCCTTTCCCGCCGGAAACGTTCGCAAACTTACTGCTTTTGTACTGCAAGTTTGAATATTACGATTTAGCGGCCGATGTACTCGCCGAAAACGCACAGTTCACTTATAAGTATCTAACCCCTTATTTATATGATTTTTTGGATGCTATCATCACTAGTCAAACCTCGCCTGAAGAAGCGTTTCAAAAATATGAAGATATCGCATCAAAACATGCAGAACAGTTGCGAAAACTGACCAAAGTGGTTCAGGAAAGTCGTTCTCAAGGCGATAACGACCAAGTAAAGAAGGCGGTAGTAGAATACGAGGAAGCATTAGAAAGGTACATACCGGTAGTAATGGCGCAAGCTAAAATTTATTGGGACATGGAAAACTACGGTCAAGTTGAAAAGATTTTCCGCAAATCGGTTGAATTTTGCAATGAGTCAGATGTGTGGCGTTTGAACGTCGCACACGTGCTTTTCATGCAGGAGAATAAGTACAAGGAGGCTGCTACTTTTTACGAACCTATTGTTAAGAAGCAATATGACAATATTTTAGATGTAAGTGCAGTTGTTTTAGCCAATCTTTGTGTTTCGTACATTATGACATCTCAAAACGAAGAAGCCGAAGATATAATGCGCAAGATAGAGAAGGAAGAGGAACAACAGATATTCGAAGATCCACACAAAAAGTTTTACCACTTATGCATCGTGAACTTAGTGATCGGTACACTGTATTGCGCTAAAGGGAACTACGAATTTGGTATATCTCGCGTGATCAAGTCGCTGGAGCCTTTCAACAAGCGTCTAGGAACTGACACGTGGTTTTACGCGAAGAGGTGTTTCTTGTCATTCCTGGAGAATTTAGCAAAACACTTGATCGTGGTCAAAGATAACACTATAAAGGATTGTCTAGTATTCCTTGAAGGCTGCGAGACTTACGGCAGACACGTGAGTACCGTTATTGAAAATCCGTTTCACGAAGAGGACGCTAACACGAAAGCAAAACAAACCGTTACATACGAGGCTCGTTTGCTGCGTTACATGTTTTACAAACTGAGAAATATTGACGATTCCGTCACCATAAATAAATACGAGGATTTGAAATAAAACTCACCCGGTGGTATATGTTTCTTTCCATGTCCTGGTTTTCGTGCATCTTTGTGTTTAAGTATGAAATCTCGTATTTCACCAAGGGATATTGAAGCTATGGGAAAGTCAGGATCTAGTTCGGGTTCATTATCCCTGTGTTCTCCCATATGATCGTTACCATTTCTGTACCTAGTATATTTATAACATATTTCAGAAATTCCAGTAGAACTTATGCCAAGTTTGTCTGGAGAAATACTACCACCATACCATTTCCGCCGCCAAGCAGTTATGTATTCACGTTACTGTGTTCCGGTTTGAAAGGTGTGGTTGGCGGTGAAATTACAGGCACATGAGACATTCCACCTTCTTGCCTCGGGTTTTGTTGTACATTAGGAGGATTTAAGTTCTATTGCTTGTTATGGGTGGAAGTTACCACTTGACACCAGGTGGGCCATCTGCTGGTTCTGTAAATTAGTAACATACAAAAAATAAATTGTAGCACACGTGTATTTGGAAAGCAAAAACGTATGATAAATAATATATTATTCTAAGTAAAAATATACTTACTTATTGACCAAGACAAAATCGTACTTTATTCCTTTAAGTGTTATCAAGAAGTTTCTTAGTGCGAGCACAGTATCTGGCCACGGCAAACATGGAACAGTTAATCCTGAATACTTGTAAGTTATACCTTCGTCTCCGTATGCCACTTGCTGGCGTGGTAATGGGTACACTTTGCCGAACACCCTTAAAATTATACAAGTTAATCATTTGAAATATTAACCCCCGTAGATGGAGTGGGGAAGACAAAGACACTGCTAGTGTTACAATTTCGGTAATTTTGTATTTATCTCTCTTTCGAGAATTTTCTGCGATGACCGTAAATTGATAGTTATTGATAAACATGGCATATTTATTGTCATCGCGGTTATTTTAATTAAAATAATTCTTACTTAATTTTAGCTAAGTCTCCGGTGAAATATTCCAGTTGGTCCTCTAACTCTATAAATAAATCGCTAGCTATTTTATTGGAAAGCACAACGGCATAATCCAGACTCAAGCCCTCTTTTTTTATAGATTTCCATGTAATAGAGTCTGTGTCAATTTCTTCCAACCTGTCCATTTTTCCCTAAAATTAGAAGAATGATAGATAAATATGGCAACATTTTCATACAAATCTGAAGCGGTAGCGAACATATCTAGCATGAAATCCTCTCGAAGTATATGTAATTTCTGTGCATATCTGATAAAACGCTTCAGAGAATTCAAATCTTACTTACCCAAGTCAAATCACTAAAAGAAAAAAAATGGCAAACTGACTACAAATGTTAAAAGTATTTTCTTAAACACAAAAGGACTGAAGACATTTAGTGTTGCTAGATACACTTAATTACTTTATTCTACGAATACGAAATGACAAACCATAAAATTCAGACTAAAAGTATAATGCTCAACAAATGCCGTATACACAAAATATTGTAAAATAAATAAATCCGTATATGTGCTTTTTCATTGTGAATTAGAAACACTGGTAAGACCTTTGTGACTGCGCAAAAAATTTTTGAAAGCTTCAGAATCTGAAACGATTCTTAAACTACTTAATGGATTTTCCACACTCATGAAATGACGTCGATCTTCCATAGTTTCTTGTTCAGTGATTGAGCTAGAAAATAAATCATAAATTTAAGAATAAAAGGGAGCAACATTTATGAAAAAAATTAAACCAAAACCGGTTGGGATATACCTATGTGTCAATTTCATGAACTAAGCTTGTGGCCCATGTGTACAGACCCTCTGGTCAGAGTGTCAGTTTGGAGGGTGCTAATTCAAATCCTAACATTCAACAGCAGAGTTATGTTTAGTAAGATTGATGTGTATACCACATTTTCAAAACGGTGAAAAAAAATCATCCTCAAGAAACCAACTTGTCCTTGAACCAAATATTCGAAGAAAATTATATGTCAAGCGCACGAAAGGAGTCTCTTGGATGGGACTAAAAATAAGTACAATATTGCTCTCGTTGAGGCGCACTTTAAGCTTTACACCACATTGCTTCGAAAGAGCCAATGACACGATTATTAACAAACTATCTTTGGCCTAAGAATACAATAATCGTCAAGTACCTAGGTATATATGAAAAACAATTATATAATCATATCTATGCGCTGGGATTCCCTAAGTCTCAGTTAACATAGACAACATAGCTACGAATATCCATGACCTGAAGCAAATTTCATACTCACTACACAAAGTCTGCCCTGGCTCGATATCTTGAACCCAGAACCAGCGCTTTGCAAGTAGGGTTAGCACAAACTTAGTCATGGTCAACCGCCTAAGGCAGGTACTTATTTGATTCATAAGTACCTATGATACAAAAACAAACTGATTTGTATTCATATTAAAACAAAAGAGGCATATTGGTACCTAAACTACGTACTTTGTGAAATCTAACAAGCAGTCTTTATCGTAGTAAACAGAATACTGTCTGATTCTTCTTATGGTATCCCCGCTGTCAAAGTCAGACTCATAATCATATTCGTATAGTTTTTCTATAATGCCATCCTTATCTTTCACAGTCCAAACATATTCACCTGGGAGCCCTTTGAGCTTTGGTGCGTTAGAAATAAGTGATACGATGTTATCTTCTCCAGTCATTCTGGATACGCTTGAACATACAGGCCAACTTTTAATCCCATTCATGTCACATTCTGAAATTTCGCAATCCTGGGGCTTAGTTGTGAAAGATGAATTGTGAATTTTTTTCAAAAAGTTTTGTATTTCCTTGTTTACGTCACAATTGAGTAAATTTTTCTTAGTTTTCACAATATAACGACTACAGTGAGCTTTAAGCTCTGTATTTTTTGTTTTGTAAATCTCACTAATAAGTCCCATAAGGCTTTTTTCGACTGTATCTTTTTCTTTTGTTAGCTTTCCAATACGTCCCTTGAGAAATATATTTTCTTGATGTGTTATCAGATATAAATGCTGGAAGCTCACATATTTTGATTTGTTCTCTTTAATTTGTTTCCTCGTGTTTTCAATATGTTCCACGAGCTTGTTTTTCGCCAAAGTCTCCAACTGATGCTGCATACGAATATTTTTATTCTCCTGAATTGCGGATATCAGTAGTTTACCGAGATTCTTTCTTTCATTCATTATTTCTCTTAATTTATTGAGCATCGCATTATATGTAAATGATTTAGTTGCTCTAAGAGTATTTGTACGGAGATTTGTGAAAGTCTTCCAGATAAACAGTTTAAAATTCTTCCAAACTGTGGAGAAACGTGATACGGCAGCCCCAAATTTAATGGCGGGAGTTTTGAAATTTCCAGATTTTTCTGCACACATCTTAATAGAGTTCCGTATGCTGATTTTCGCTAACTTTATTCTTGTGAATGTAATAAAATTATTTTTCATATTCAACAGTGATACAGCTAGGGCTCCAGCGATGAAAATCGTTATGGGTAATGTAGTCACGGTCAGTTCTTTGTTATAACTGATTTTCCCATCAGCAGCAGACATGATGATAGCTTGTGGCTCAGAAACATTTTTGAAAGTGAAATCTAATTGTATTCCTTTATCTGAATGAAGTGAAACAACTGATTATTCACAGATATAGGCAGAGATACTATTATTATAATGTTACTAACCTGGACTGTTTGCTTTCTTGATTTTGTTGAGCAATACATCCTTAGAGATCATCGCCAACCACATGGCAAAGGCTAAACTGACAAGCCATTTAAATGCTATGTACATTATCTGAGATTATATAAAATATATTTATATAATCAGTACACCAGTCATTTATTTTAAACTATCTTCCACAACCACCACAAATTTTTGAACACATTGGGATAAAATTCGTAAGTCACTATATTTTTTGGTAAATGGATAATTTGACATTTGTTATTTATGACATACGTGACATTAAATTATTTTAGTGTGATGATTTACAAAAGTTTTTAATAACACTGAAGAAGAGTGAAGTCTTTTAGGCAAGTCTGTTGCAGTGTGTTGCAATGTATTGAATCTCTCTCTTATTTCAGAGTATGGGAAAAGAGAGATCTGAGGCAGATTAAATTTCTGTACTGGTATATAAATATTATAATATTGTTGAGACTTACAAAGAGAAGCAATACTTTAATATTGTATATACGCTGGGAGTTCAAAGTATTCTCGGTATTGGAACTTTTTTGTTAGTTATGAGGGTAGTTTTTGTCTATGGTTCTCTTATGATATTATCCAAGGTGACAACTACAAAATTTTGCCGGTTTACCATTATTAGTTTTTTCACAATCGTGCTTCGAGCGCAAAAAAATGTACGACGTGGAAATGTTGACCAAAATTGAGCACCGCGCTGTGATTAAATTCCTCACGAAGCAAGGAAAACCTCAAAAAAACATCCAGGAAGAGATGGTGGCCGTTTACAAGGATTTCGCTCCTTCGTTGTCTACTATCCAAAAATGGTCAAGTGAATTTAAAAGGGGCAGAGAAAGCATTTTAGATGACCCTCGATCAGGTGGTCCTGTTTCTGCCACTACGGAAGAAAACGTGGAAAAAGTCGAGAAACTTGTACTCGAAGATGCTCGAATAAAAATCAAGTCATTAGTGGAGATGACCAAACTATCCGTGGGTACCATACATTCAATACTTCATAACTTTTTGAACCTCTCAAAAGTCTGTGCAAGATGGGTGCCACGAATGCTCACACCACCGCAGAAACAAGCGCGAATTGAATGTTGTAAAGAGTTTTTGGAGCTGTGTGGTGAAAATCCTACCAGTGTTTTCGATCGAATCGTTACCGGAGACGAAACCTGGGTTCGTCACTACGACCCGGAGAGCAAACACGAGTCGATGCAGTGGGTCAAAAAGGGTGCAGCACCTCCGAAGAAGTTCAAAGTCACGCAATCGGTCGGAAAGCTCATGGCCACAGTATTCTGGGACTCGAAAGGGATTTTGCTTATTGAATATACCAAAAAAGGTCAAAGTATAACCGCAGCGGCTTATGCAACCACTATGCGTAATTTGAAGGCAGCAATTAAAGAAAAAAGGCGCGGAAAACTGACCGCTGGTGTGTTGCTCCTCCACGACAACGCGCCGGTTCACACGGCGCGCGTTGCCAAGGCTGCTATTCAGGAGTGTGGTTTCCAAGAAGTCAATCATCCACCTTACAGCCCAGACCAGGCACCTAGTGACTACTTTTTGTTCCCGAAGCTTAAAAAAGAAATTCGAGGAAAGCGATTTTCTGACGATGAAGAGCTCAAGGCAGCCATAAACGATAATTTTTTAGAGAAGGATGAAAGTTATTTTTTGGAGGGTATTGAAAAGATGATTTCGCGTTGTAAAAAGTGTATTGAGATTGCAGGAGACTATATAGAAAAATAAAATTATTTCAGATTATTCTGCCTTTTCTTTCATATCCATACCGAGAATACTTTGAACTCCCCTCGTATCTAAGTTCTAAAACAGTTCTAAGGTGCAATGCACAGATCTAATCAGTCCCAATTCAAAGTCAAAGTCAAAGTTGCCTTGTAATGGATATTGGTATTGAGATGATTTATCATGGATGAACGGGAAACTGTTCTTTTATAATGAAAATATGCAAGAGTAGATGAGTCATTTTTTTATTTTCAACAGCCTTCTTAGTTTCACTTGTATGGCAAGTCCTAGGAGAGTAATATTCTTTTTGTACCACTCAATGTTGTAATTTATGTGAGAATTCCAGTTTTTATCGAGAAATGCTTTGTAAAAAACACTCATTTCGTCAGCTGTTAAGTTTTGCTTGCCGTCTGGTACATGTTTCTTGAGATAATCTTCACGCTCCTAAAAAAAAACATAAAAAAGTTAGATAGCCTCTTCTCACAACCTTAGGTAGCAGATAAGAGATGATGTGTTAGTTACTTCTATGACATGATACGACAAAATATGTACCTACTCTATTATATGCTAATATTATTAATTGCAGAATACAATCTAAAATATTTACAGCAATAATTAAGTTCTTGCCCAAAAAAATCATTAAAAAAGTGTCATATTGATCTCACTATCATAATCAAAACATCCTCTTCTCCGATTATGTAAACACGTTTACCTGAAAAAATCTTGAGTTATGTTGCGTCCAAAAGTTGTGGTTCCATTCTTGGACTTCAGATCTTAATTCCCTGAATCGCTTCTCCAATTTAGTTTCGTTTGGAGGTTGTTTGAACACAATTCTTCTCAAATTTGATACAGGGTCTGGCGGACCCACCATATCGGTAGAAATCGTCTTTGGGTTTGGAGCCTGAGCAGATTTCGTGTCTGGAGTCGTACTTGTTTGCCTTGGTAGCAGGAATGCACATTTTCTATGAGGTTTAACGAGGCATTGGCGATAGGATAACATATTTTTTGCAACAAATAAATTTAGCGCCATTACAGACGGAATAGTGAGTCCACCTCCAGAAAGATTCAAATTAAAATTAAGCACACATTAGTACGTAAGTAAACCTACACCTATTAATCAAAAGAAATAAAAACAAATCAAAGGCAATCGTATGCCAATGTCAGTTGTCATGAATGTCAAAATCAGCTTTTTTTAACCAGTTTCACAAACAGCTATAGGAACCCATTGTCCCTAAGCCTTTTTGGAGCTGCTGCAGGTAAAAGCCTCTAGCATTCACTAGGTGTGTGTAGAATATTCTTGATTTTGCTTATGCCTATTTCTTATCATTTTGGTACCTCACAATAAATACACTGATATGAATAAGCCAACGTGACTCCAACAGCGGAATAGGTGCTGTCAACTGTAATTTGTCTTGCAGCCACATTACCTCATGTGAAGAGAAATAGTGCAAAATGTATAATGTACACACCGGTAAAGCGAAAAAGGTTTTGGAATTTGACAACTTTGACTATCATAAGAGTGACATTTTTGACAATCCGTTCTAAATCGAAGAACGAACGTCGTTTGCCGTCGAATTATGTAAAAGGTGACTTAATTTATTTTCTTTGCAAATCAAACATTTAGATTTTAGAGTTAGCGGTTCTCTTGTTGGGGAGACCAGCGACGTAGTGTTAACTATAACTGCCCCTACCCAAATATTGTAAATATGGCTAAGGGGAAGAAGGACGGTGCTGATGATGAGTACTCGGCGAAGTTGGACATGTGTCTCACTGATGGAATCGTGAAAACAGGTCAGTTTACTCGGCGGCATAAGAGTAACCTAATAGTACTAATGAGAACACTCCGATCGTTAAAAAAAAAAAATATTGCTGATAGAACTCTATTCCACTGAGGAATACGGCAATCCTTATAGACAAATGCAGATGTGGTAATTTTCATACCGGTGCATTTCATCCATATTTGAATCTTGTTCACAGAACAAGTCTGTTATAAAACACCAGCATAAATAGTTTCTAATAATATCATAACCGAAAATACGATATTGATTCCATGTACAACCACATTTCAGCGTTCACATTTTCCAAGCTATTGAAATATTATTTCTAGCATTTTAGTTTTTTTTAGTTTTATTTTTCTATTACTATTTGTAGCATCTAGGATCTCAGCATGTCCAACACATGGCATGGTATATGCAGATAAAGTAGATTATCTATTGCATATTAGTTGTTTACAGCTCTTTAGTTAAGTAGTTGCTTCTCCTGCTATGCTACGGTTCTGGGTTTGATTCCCTTACATTTTTGAGATGAGTGTTTTTCCTACTACTATTGTGGCACACTTGAATCCTTAAGGATTCAAATGTGCCTTTAAGAGTCTCCTTTTGTGCACTTGAAACAAGCCTTTGAATTACTGGTTCTAGAGCATGTTGGTTTTTCTTAACCGTTTTGCGAATGTGGTATTGCGCACATAAATCGTTCAATCAAAAAACTAAAAATAGCAGTGGACTGTGATATGCTGATGTTGATAATCTTTATTGTGATCCTCACCTAAGGAAACTGTTTCAGGTGGTGGTATCCTGCTGGGCACATTAACCTCAGTGTTGTTCCTCCGTCGGCGGAGATGGCCCATCATAGCTGGCATGGGTATGGGCATAGGCCTGGCATATGCCAACTGCGAGTATGAACTTAACCCGAAGAAGAACAATGCATAGGAACAATTAATGGTCTACAATATAGGTAAAACCATAATGGTGACTGTTTTCTTATGAATTCTGTGGAGACTGGCTATCGAGAACATATCACATTATATTCTTTTTCTCAACTCGGGAATCAAATGATATCTAGGGATACCAAAACAATTGTTTAATAGCAAAATATTGTCGTAACTGTTTAGTCTAAATTCTTGATGATTTTCATTAAAAATGTAACATCATTTAAGGCAAAAAAATACAAATTAGTGCCTTAGTGTCCTGTTACATAAACATCATACACCTTGAAGAATAAGAATAAGAAATATTTATTGTGAAACTGTGTATAAAAAGATCATATTTTAATAGAAAGTATCAACAGTTTCTCTTCTGGGACATACAATAATATCACTCAGGTACAAATTGATCTACAGTGTGTCCAAATAAGACTACATAAAGTCTGTAATTGGTAGCAAAATTATCAGTTAGTCGATGCTGTGGTAAATTAAGTTTAATTTCAATTGTTACTAAATTAATTGCATTGCCACCACTCTTTCAGGTTGTACTTACCCTGATTTAGTCAAATACATTCATGAACCTATTCTAATGCTGTCATAACCAGTGGCTGAAAAGATGATATAAACTTTAATTCAATGATTTTATTCTTGTTTCAGATAAGGACTTGGAAGTGTTGAAATCAGTGCAGGACAGTCACATTTCCATCACGTTTTGTTAATAGCAAGTCCAGTAGACACTTTAGAATATTGTAATTTGTTGTACAAATAATTATTTAATTATTATGTAATGTAATAAAATCCTGTTTATTTATTAAATTTGTATGTATTATTTGTTTACATTTCCAATGATTTATTTTATGAATATGATGGACACATGTGACCATAATAAATATATGGGGATGATTCTGCTGTTTCTGATTTCTGATCACAGCACAGCATTCTTTATTAGCATCAAAACTATTTATTCGCATTTAATTCATTAGTGCCTTAGAGCCTTATACACCTTACAAGTAGTGATCTTGTCAGCTATTATTGTTTCTCAAGGAAATAAAACAAAAGAACAATATTTAATCATTTATTGTACAAATCGATACTGGAATTAAGATACAGGATAAATTTAGTGAATCTTAACAATACAACATATTTCATACATACTAATAATAAATGTTAAGAACGAACAGACAAAAAGCTGAACAACAACCCATATACAGACACCTAATATGGTGGTAAAATTATTTTAAATATGGCAACAATTTATTTTTTGAAGAATATTTTATCTATACTGATGACCTTAGGAGGTCCACGCCACGTAGTTCATCAGGCACCGCCTGATCCACAGTTTCAGTACTATAACATCCAAAAACGATATCTAGTATTCTGTCTTGAGACTTAAAATACCTTATAGTGCATAAAATATTCTTCAGTTAAAATACGTACAAACACAATCACAAAAAAAAATGACAAATTTGAAAAATAAAATGTCTTTTTATTTATTAGATAGATGATTCAAAATGCATTTGAAACATACAAAGTAGAATGGAAAATGAAACAATTTGGAAGAACAATACAAAACTCAGGTGTTCTGCAATTCTATTGAGTTAATGATGGCAGTGATTTCGCATGTTAAAAATGCCATAAGTAAATTATATATCATAAATTCCTATCTACAGCGTTAACTATGTATTTAGCTAACTATAAAATTACTTTTTGGTAATACAATTTGACTAGTATATATAACAACAGACGACATGCAGGAAAATGGTATGTAATCTCATCATGGTTTCTTTTCCATCATTTATGTTATGACAATCCGTTCTATGCAAATTATTTCTGTGTATCTTAACTATTGAAACAATACCACAAAAGAGAGATAAAGTAAATCTCAGTTTTTGAGTGTTTCATAATCAATATCGGATGATAAAATGTAGAAACGTTCATATTGCTATCCCTTTCATTGCCGATGTGTGCGAAAAGGACTGCAATGCATTCAATTTACTTTTAAATTGAAAAAATTAAAAACAGAAATTAGAGATAAGGCAACGTAGATTATGAAACGATGTTTAATATTTTTGAGCCACTATTTTGATCTACTACAATATTATTAAATTAAAACCAAACCTCATCTGCTTTATGAATAAGATGCAAAAATAATGTTTCAATGTGAACTAGTATGTATATATAATATATATACATTTACTGATGGTCATATAAATAAATCCTTCAACAGTCACTGAGTTGAGTTACAACGTTCAAAAGGTATGGATGGATTGGTCGTTTGAACTGAACTTAACTACCAAAACTATAGATGGTGGACATTAATCATTCTATTCTCTATTTCTGAAAAGATTAAAACGTTAGTTTTAAAACAATATTTGACGACTGTTTTACTTGCAAAGCAGTTTTTAGTTGAAACGCTAAAATTGAGGGTAATTTCATATTGTCGAATATGTATATAAATAGGTGCGGTGACATAATACTGTCATAGTTTTAAATCTAATTATTGTGATAGCGTGAGGACAAATCCGCTAATTTACAGGCTAATTTATTTATTATAAAAGTGTGAATATTCGTTATAAATTCTTATTATACGACCACTATAATTTTAAACGATAATTATTTAATTTTATTAGGTACACTTATTATATCATATCTATGTAAAACTGAATTGAACGGCGGTTGATGGGTTGAATTAACGTCGATGTTATTTTTAGAAATGTAATTATAGACGTTTTGTACACAAGAATCTAACTAATTTTGTGTCGTAACGATTGTTCCCAAATGGAAATTTAAACGTGTTGGCGTCAAGGCGGTCAAAGGCGTGTATTCAACCAATACATTTAACAGAACCGCATCTCAACAGTTAATTCTTTTGTGGTGCATGTTACGGACCAAAGTAATTAACGAGGCATTATACATAACGCCCGGGTGATATGAATGACCTAACCGACTGATATTGATCTGTGCACACTTTGTGATCACTTTCGCTATGACTAGTCATTATTCATACTGCCCATTATTATTATTATAATTCATTCAGTTTGTCTAGACCCAGAAGGGGTAGGTAGAAATGATTGGATAGGAAAGGGACGCAACAAAATTTGTAGGGGGTTGAATGATAAGTTTTGCCCGCGACGATGCATGGGTTTGCCCGGGCACTATGTATAATGCTGTGTCTCATTAAAATATGAATTAAGAAATTATAAGGAATAACACTTGTTCGTATAAATATTTTTACGCGAAATCCTTACATGGCTAATATTGTTTTATATTCCGAAGAGCGCATTAGTCATCTCAGAATAGGGATAAAACAAATGAAAATTAATGTAATAATTTTTCATTAATATTTGGCCTACTTTTTTTCTTAATATGTTTTTGGTTCCCGTAATTTTACACCAAATGTATATAACTTATCTGAAAGGGACAAGTAAACATCAAAATCCACAAATTTATACAAACTATACCACACCGGAAACAGACCGAGATTCTTTCACAAGTTATAAATGAACTTATCGAAAATCTTTTAATACAGTTAAAAATCATAATTTAAACACATTTTTCTCATTAAATAAGAGCTTACACAATAAAATTTAGTAATTCCCGTCAAAAACAAATTAAACACAGAAACAAAGTTACACAGAACAAAGAATTTTTCGATGCAACAATAAGATATCGTGACTTGGTGTCGCAACAACGCCTATTTAGTCGGCATTCGACTAAAACAACGTCATCTTTATTCAAATGTATTCTGAATAGTCAAAGGTTTGGTTAAAAATAATGTTTATGGGTTTCTTATCAAGTCTTTTTCAAAACCGGTGCTAAATTGTATGAACAGCGCGCGATTTTGGCAAATATTATTTATCAAAATTGTAAAACTGATTAGAAAGAACAACAACGAAACATAGGTATATAAGATAAATGAATAGTTGGAAGTACCTTCTGTATATATTCAAAACAAGAAAAACTATCATTTTCTTTGAAACGCATAGTTTGATGCCAATACATAGCACTTTCACACAACGCCAGTGTAAAAGGCCCGCGTGTAACAACTCCGAACAAGATACTAGCGCCATCTATTTTCGTACACTGTTACTAAACAAATGATCTCTCACCGGACGCAATAAAAACAACGTGCGCCGTACACACTGTATTTAAGTCGGGCCAGTGCTCGCGATGGTGAAGCAAAACAAAACTGTGAATCCGACGGCAGCGCCATCTATACTCTTACAGTGTCAAAAACAAAGACTCCCACTGAACGATGATGAAAACGGAACGTGGCCGCGTTGCGTTCACTTTGTGGTCATGTCCGGCCAGAAGTTGATGTAGTAGCGGTGGGTGCTGCCCTCGAACAGGCGGTCCAGCCAGTTCTCGAGACCGTCCAGGAGGTTCTCTGCGGACGGAAAGATATCATGTCACCATATTATATGCTGAGCCATCCCCTTTTTCAGCACAGGGCGCATTGGGACTTAATTTTCTTTTGTGTTTTTATTATATTGCTTTTTCTTGTAATTATTGTTCCTATGTTTGTGCTGAAATAAATGTTTTTATCTATCTATCTATCACCCCCTATTCACATGATTTTCACACACACCACACACACACACACACACGCACGCACACGCACACGCACGCACACGCACACGCACGCACACGCACGCACACGCACGCGCACGCGCAAGGACGAGTAGCTGCTCACCTATTATCTACTAGCCCGGAACATTCATGTATTCAATGTTATCATAATGTAACCCACACACGCATACACGTCCTTTAAAGTTTTAAGCGCTGAATGTAGTGAAAAAAATCACCCATGCTATATATACATTTTTTATTATTGTTTTCCTACGTGTGTATTAAATTGAGTTAAATCAATATACATATTATAAAATGTACAAGTATAACCATGTATAGCTGGACCACAGAAATGAGGGGTCTCTTCTATTACAGGTTCCTTTAAGCTTAACAGAAGATTTCCCAATTAATCAAAGCAACAATATTGCAATTTAAATAAATAACTTTTGTTTGTCTGTTTGTTTGTATATGACGGATGGCACGCGGGTACGTACCTTGCAGCAGCGCGGGCGGCGCTTCGCCCTCGTCCTGCGAGGAGTCTCGCTCCGTGTGGAAGCCGATGAAGGCGCCCGCCTCGGGGTCCGCCCCGCCCCCGCCCAGCGACCGCGTCATGCGGGACATGCGCTGAAACATACACAATAATAATAATAATAATAATAATAATAATAAAAGTTTTTTTATTCTGACACTGAATTATGTTGTATGTCGAACACGTGCATTACCGGGAGACGGCTGCGTCCAGCAGAGGACGAATGTGGCCCGTGGGCAATTGATCTATCGGGTGTACGGGTCTCACAGTGACACCCAAGCTTCATCAGCAATCTATTCATCAGTATCAGTATATCTCAGTAAACTATTGCCACGAAACCCACGACCCATGAATTAAATCAAGCTGATGATAATGTTGTATGCGACGTGTGTACCTTGGTTGGTCGGTAACCAAAGGTTGCCTGGAAGAGATTGCTTTAAGCAATAAGGTGCTTCACATTTACCTGTTAGTTATTGTATCAGTGTTTATGTTTATAATGTAGTGTACAATAGAGAGTTATCCTATGTGTTTACCTTGTGCGGCTTGGTGCACTCGGGATGCTTGGCGTGGTAGATGCAGAAGTATTTCCGGTGCGGGTTGAGTGCCAGCACGGTGCCGACGCAGTGCCGCGCGTTGAGCCGCAGCTCCCCGCCGCCGAGGGAGAGCTCCAGCACTCGCCGGAACCACGGCAAATTGCGCTCCGCTTGCAGGTACGCGAACAGGAGGGTCTTGTTCCTGACACACAACACAATCAACTCAAAGTTCACTGGCCTCATAGCTCAGTTGGTTAGTAACCTTCTGCGCTGTCGTGGGTTCGATCCCCACTCAGGACAAACATTTTTGTGACATTTGTAACATTGATGTTTGTTCTGTGTCTGGGTGTTAATATGTACTTGTAGCGCGAACTGGTTTCCGCAACTAGGCCACAAATGGGCCCTTTTTGCGTGTAGTAATACATATAATATGTATGTATTTACAAAAGAAAAGTATATAAGTATTATATCACTTGGTTACCATGATACAAGCTATGCTTAGCTTACTTTGGGGCTAGATAGCGCTGTGTGAAATGTCCACCATTTAAAATCAAAAACTTGACTTCCATAGAATTTATAAAAAATGGCTTGGAAACGTCAATAATATTCAAAACATAAGGTCACGCGTGCTTATCGATAAGTTTGACGCCTGTTCAAACCCTATCCGACCGTCCATGGGGAAGAATATACTGTTCTACTGTCGATCAGAGTTCAGTGTTGCCAAGAAGAAATCATTTAAATAAATAAAATTGATGTCAAAAAAAAGCTTTATACTAAATGCATATGAGGGTATTACAGTACAAAAAGTTTTTTGGCCTGTCTATTTGTTTCTTCCGGTTAATCTTCGAAGCGGCTGGACCAATTTTGACGGAACTTTCACTGACAGATAGCTGATGTTATTAGGAATGACTTAGGCTACTTTTATTGTCACAAACTGATTAAACGCGAAGCCGCGGACAAATCTAGTACTGAATATACTCGCCTAAAAATGTATTGCAGAAAAAATAGACATTTCTTTATTTCTTTGATTCTTTTAATTTCTTATAATACTCACTTGCGATAAGGCCACACAATCTTGTGGAATTTGGAGAGCAACATCACCCGACTCTGCATGTCGACGAGCAGCACGATCGTTCTACATCCCGGCTTCAGGAGTCTGCAAACAAAATCAACAAATCACAAATATTTACTGGAGAGTCACATAGTTTGCTGATATTATGTTTGCTACCGATTACTATAAATTTTGATTTGGCTGGATTTATACTAATAAATAATATATTTTTTTTTCATTTAAATTTTTTTTAGCTACTGCATCAACCAGACTTTATGGGAGGACACATTTAAAGCTACAAATCATCAGCGTATAGGTGGTGATTGCAGAAGGTAATATTCTGAATGATATCAGAGCTAAACAATATAAATAGTATAGGGCCCGAGACAGACTCCTGCGTGACCGTGACTGACGTGTCGCCAAAACTACATACATACTGATAAAATGATGAAATATGATGAATATTTTTCGATCTTGCCGAAAGAATAAACGCCACCTTTTTGTAATTTTCTTTCAATAAAAATAATTAGTTTATGTTTAAGTTGATTTTCTGAAAATGAATCCTAGCTAGATCGATTTATCACCCCCGAAATCCCCTGTATACTAAATTTTATGAAAATCGTTGGAGCCGTTTCCGAGTATCAGATTATATATATATACAAGAATTGCTCATTTAAATATAGTAAGATAATACCTGACAAGTCCGTTGTACTTCTCAGCCCGCAGTTCGTGCAGCCGCATCTCTGGCTGCGGCTCGTTGTTGTTGCGCTTGTTCACACCGTTCTGCTTCTTCCTCTCCTCTTTCTGTTTCTCCACAGACTCCTCCTCAACCCGACTGTAATACAATCAAAAGATATTTTGATATGCATGCTATATTGATTTGCAGGTTTTCGCTGTGATGAGTTATTAATTGTTTTGTTTTTACTGTTTAGTTCCTAAAATTCAAGTTTGTAGTGTACCAACTCCACTTAAATAAACTGCGGAGTGGGGCCTGGTGACCTGTGACACAGGTATGTTTTTAAACCTATTTCAGGCGCCAGCCTATCACAACCTAGGTTTCATTACGGTGTGTACGACATAATATTATTTACCTAATACCTATTAACTACAATGAAACCTGATTTTGTAAAGGAAATAGATGAATATTATTATTATTTCCCTAAGAGGTTCCCTATAACTATCCAAAATTAAATAAAATTTCCTTACTTTTAAAGCCATCGAAGGGCGATCGGTAGGGCGTTCAAAGTTGGACACAAACACACAATGTATGTATGAATATTTACGCAAAAAAAAAGGGGTTTACTTGTCTGTTCTTTCCATGGAGGTTCCCATGGAGGATCGGATAGGGTTTGAACAGGAGTCAAACTTAGCGATAAGTAAGCGTTTTCAATATTATTGAGGTTTCTAAGCAATTTCTTTATGCATTCTATGGAAATAAAGTGTTTGACTATGTACGTACATGAGATACGCCATGAGGTACCCGGCGGCGAGCACGAGCGCCACTGTGGCGAGCACGGAGGCGGCGGAGAGCGCGTGGTGCGACCGCGCCAGCGTCTCCGCCCACTGGCAGAGCCGCAGCGCGCCCGCCCACACCGCCGACACAGCGCCCTCGTCGCTCAACTCCTGAAGACACACACACACACACACACACAAAGTGATTTTATGAGTAATTTTTTTTATGTGATTCCACGATTTGTGGAACGAACTGACAGCCCACCTGATGTTAAGTGGTAACCGCCGCCCATAGATCGTGTAGCTGTTTTTTTTTTTTTTTAATAATTTTTTTATGCGCGTTACTGTAATGGAACGAGCCGACGGCCCACCTGATGTTTAGTGGTAACCTCTGCCCATAACAACCGATGCGACTTGGGATGGACTTCCTCCCCTACTAGGTACGACAAGACCCAAGTCTCATCGTATGCGTCCGTCTGAGACGTGTAGGTGGAATGTCTCGTGTGCCTGTAATTTCACCGGTAACCACACCTTTCAGACCGGAACACAATGGCGGCAGAAATGGGCATGGTGACAGTACTTCCTCGGACGAACTGGCGTGAGTTCTACTGCTCTTAAAACTAGTAAACGATTGACAGCTACATCTGTTTGGTGTATAACATCCTCTCCTCAATTTTTGTCTGTCGGTCTGTCTGTTTGTTCGGGCTAATCTCCGTCACGGGGTTTCGGTTAAAAGCTGGTGTTGCCAGCACTAACCTGCACATGAGCTTCAAAAGCCAGCACTTCGGTGGGTTTCAGCAAGCGTTTCAAAAGTTGGTCGAGCGCTAGCTGCGTCTCGTTCAGTCTCGCCTGGTAGCGTATCACCTCCTCCCTGTCGCAGGGCTGCGGGCAGACCGGCCAGCTCACGTTGAGCCACTCGTACTGAATGCGGGAGGGCTCCCGTCGCCAGAGGATTACGATTTTGTGCTCGAGGGACGCCGTGTCTTCACCTGGTAATAACAAGGGTGTCAATACGTGTCAACGCTTCGTAATGACTATAAATGATTAAGAAAGTAATAAATTTTTAGAGATTCCTCCCAGACAGTAGCAGCAGCTTTTTTAAATAATTTAGTTTTAAGCGTACTATTCTAGTTAGCGTTCTAGTGTATTCATTCGGTAGACGCTTCATCGGAAGCCTTAACCATTTGCTGTACGGTAGGGCAGAATGACAGATTATATATTATAGCATATTCAATTCTGTCAGGAAGGTGACCGGGGTTTATTTAACACCCGCTGAACCTCCCCCCCCACGAGGACCCGAGAGTAGAGAACATACGCAGTCTACACGAGGACCTAACCCGAGACGGGACGGGACAGTACGTGCGAGGGCTGGGTGCGGTACCTGCGGGCGCCAGCGCGCGCAGGAAGGCGGGCTGCCGGTGCGTGTACAGGTACGCGTAGTGCGCGCGCTCGTGCCGCGCGGCGGCGGCGAGCCGGCGCAGGTCGCGGCGCGCCTGCTCCCCGCCCGCGCCCCCGCCCGCGCCCGCACCCGCGCCGCACACCAGCACGCAGCACAGTCGCCGCCGCGCCGCGCGCCACTCCACCGGACACACCAGCTCGAGCACGCTCTGAGGAACACACAGGTGACACCTGAGTTGGTGGTAACCCTAACTGTGTTGCAGGCCGTGAGTTCGATTTCCCACCCAGGACAAATATTCGTATGACGAATTGTTCTGTGTCTGGGTGACAAAATGTATTATATATATGTATTTACAAAAAACGTATGTAAGAATGTATATCAGTTTTGCAGTTTTTGTGTAGTGGGGGGTTGGGGGTGGGGGGTGGGGTGTACCTGCGATGAGAGTCTGGGCAACACGAGCAGCTGGTTGGGCTCGATGAGTTCCCTGAGCGTCCGCGTGGGTATCTCCGCGGTGCTGACGGTGGCGGCCGGCTCCGCGCTGTCCTCCTTGACGAGCACCATGGTGTCCGTGTGACGCTGCACCTTGAAGTGGGAGGTCACGTTGCGCGCCTCGTGCGATGTCATGTCCACGAATCTGTTGCGGGACAAACGTATAACTAATATTCAACGAAGGAACATTCAAATGGCTTAGAGTTGTGTTACAAGGATCGTGCTCGCGAAAAATAGGAAGCCCTCCGTTAGGAGTTTGTGCCATTGTGTAATTGTTTGTCAAACTTAGGGATAAGTACGCGTGACCTTATGTTTTGAATATTATTGATGTTTCCAACTCATTTCTATATAATAAAATAATAATAATAAATTTTATTTTGGAACAAGTCCACATTACAAAATACCCAATATCACACACATTATTACAATAAATTATTATAATTATTTACGATTAACATCATGGTGCACCGCTAACCAGTGTCTGAAGAAACTGTTATCCGGGCATTCGGTAGCAGTTTTCAAAATGAGGTTATCGCTGACGCGCAAACGAGACCAAAAGGACTCGATGCGAGATCGGAGGATGGCGAAGAAATCGGGAACTCTGGCCTCGGCGAACATGCCCGAGGCACTGCAATATTTTCTCATTATAATTCTGAAAGCGTTATTATATTGTATCCGAAGTGTGCTATATGATTTTCTATTGTAGGATATCCAAAGTTGACATGTGTAGAAATTTTGACAAAAAGTGGTAAATAAAGCAAGTTTGACCTGATCATTACATTTATGGAACCTCCGCGCGAGCATATATATGAATTCTATAGAAATAAAGTTTATGACTTTGACTTTGAAAAGCTTATAACTGCTTACACATATTTGTCTCCATGTACTGCACTCTCAAGAATATATATTAATTAGTATTCAATTAGATAACAGATTAACACAGCAAAGTGTGATCTGGAAATTAGGTTTCTAAACAGCTTTGAACTAAATCTTAGCCACAGACTTTTTGATTTTACCTTTTATATTTGTCACACTCATTCAGAATCAGAATCATTGTAGAAGGTGGAGTTGCTACCAACTGAGCTATGTGTGCACTCAAACCTTTTATTTATTTTATTTGTTTACTTTCACAATACCCACAGATCTTAAACAAACATACTTTAAACTTAATTACTAATACCAATATGGACAATGGTGGACAATAATGATGGATTTACCTTATATATTATTATTTATAGGTATTTCGGAATTTCAGGGCCTGTATTAACTTTGGCACAACAAAAGAACTTGTGGCTATCCGCTGTCTCTGAGACACACAACATATTTATATTTATTTTTATTTTAAATACATTTTCTACATTTGAATCTGTAATTTTATTCTAATAATGTTGGTCTATCACCCTAATCTAATCATCCAAGGTCAATGTTTTTAAAGTACTTGGTTTAAATATTATTATTGTTATAATTTTTTATCTCACTGTTTAACCTCTTTGTACGAACATATACGCGTAGGTAAATGGAAATGGTTTGTTTTTTAATTTTAAATTTTCAATTAATTTTTGCTATTATGTACTGTGTAATTATGTAATTGTAAATATTCTGTAATGTATTTCTATTTCATTTTGTAAGTATTCAATGTATATATAATATGTATTTCTCGCTCAACTGCTAATCTCATTTTTGCTTGAAGTCTATCGCCTGTAATTAGAGTAACATTAAGAAGGATATGTTTAGATGGTAATATTGTTTATTGTAATCGGTGTGTACTTTGTTGGTGATAATAAATAAATAAATAAATAAAATAAACATAGACATAAAATATGATAATCATACTAATTATTTATTGTACTTTTATTTTTATGTTCCTCATCTTTTTGAATGTCTTGTGTTCTTTGCCTGTCCTGTAACGGATAAATATATTTTTATTTCTAAAAGAAACATATCACCAGCAGCGGATAAAGTCAGCATGCGGACGACCATGATAATGATTCACGGGGGTGTACTTTGAGGTTGCAGCAATTAGGCTGCAACGGTATATAGATAGACTCACCCAAACGCAACTCTATCTCTGTAGTGGAATGCAGTGACGAGGTATCTGAGTCGCATCGTGGGCTGCTCCTCGAATATGAGCGCCTTCACCTTGTTGTCCTCGAAATCGGACAGGAACGACTCCGCGTTGCCGTCGGTGATGCTCCTCACCATTCGGTACGGGAACCGCCATCGCATGAACTCTGCACGCACAACCAATAACGCTCCATAATAATGTATTTGTAATAATTGGTTACACAATACTTATCTAAGAAACGTGCTGGCCCAATAGTACTGACTAAAAGTCACAATCGCTGGTTCAAATTCAGACGTGCACCAAAAAGTTTTTTCACTTGATAAATTTATGTACGCTGTGTACGGTAAAGGAAAACATCGTTAGGGAACCTACATGTCCTAAGCAAACATTCGAAGACACGCGTCAAGGGCAGGAAAGGAGCCTCTTTGAGGGGCACTGAAAATCCTTTCTAT